>CM062817.1:310209482-310809482 GCA_031772625.1 Pinus tabuliformis
TTTGCATCTGCTAATGTATTCAAAGACCTTGGAATATGTTGATATTCAATGTAATCAAATTCACGTTCCAGAGACGCACTCTCAAAAACAACCTTAATAACACAGGATTTCTAATGGCATAAACTCTATTAAGCTGTAATACAACAAGTTCAGAATCTAACCTCACTATCAAACGTCGAATTCCAAATGAAATAGATTCGGATAATAATTCAACCATGCACTGTATTCTGCAATGTTATTCGTTGTTTGACCGAGGCTTACCCATGCATAGAAACTAACTCGTCAGAGGGCGAATAGATAACCCAAGCTGCGGAAGAGATATTCCGTGTATTACGACAAGCACATCAGCAAATCCAATGTATGTTTGGAGAGGCGTCGACATCTACAATATCAAGAGTAAACAAGATAAGCCAGAATAATGACGAAAAACCACACTTGCTAAGCTAAGCACACTGACTAAACTAACACACTTGCTAGCTAGAAAGAAAATCTAACCTATCTAAAAATTTCTCCATAACTCATTTTAAGCATAATACCTCTTTAGGTAAAGTCCATTTCTGGGTTTACCCAAAGAGTCCCATCAAAATCAACTAACTCATAAGCCCCTTTTGCTAGCTTTCGCTTTACAATGTAGGGCCATGCCACATGGGAACGAATTTTCCGGCACCTAGCTTATCGTTAGCTTGATCATATAATAGTACTAGGTCTCCTTCGAAAAACTTCGAGGGGTTACATTTTTATCGTACTGAGCTTTCATTCGTTTCGCGTGAGTCTCGATAGCTAAAGTAGCGTCACGTCGAGTCTCATCTAATTTAGCCAAGTATAATAACCGTTTCTCCTCTTCGGAAGTAGCTGGAAGTAATTCGACAGCCATTTGAAGTGATGGGATTTCGCATTCAATAGGTAACACAGCTTCTAAGCCATAAACTAGCTGGAAAGGGGTGAAACCTGTTGAATTTTTCACTGAAGTTCGATATGCCCATAGCGCCGAAAATAACATGTTATGCCAATTCGTTCGATGGATACCAATGATCCGTCGAATCATGATGACTAGAACTTTGTTGATTGACTCAACCAAACCGTTGGCTTGCGGATAATAAGGAGTAGAGCTATCGTGGCGCAAACCAAGCTGGCTTGTAAGCTCAGTCATCATGACGTTTCGAAAATGGCTCCATGGTCAGTAATGATTGCTTGTGGGACACCAAACCTAGTTATGATATGATTGAATACGAAAACTGCAGCTGTCTTGCCGCTTGCGTCGAATGTAGGCATCGCCTCGGCCCATTTTGTAAAATAATCAACCGCGAGGATGATATACGCATGCCCCCCGGCCGAGTGAGGGTTACAAGTAATAAAGTCAATGCCCCATTTGGCGAATGGACCAGCGGCAATTATAGGGTGGAGAGGAGCAGGTGGAGCGCGCATCTTTCGATCAAACACTTGACAGTTGTGGCATGTTCTGACAGCAAGGATACAATCTTTAAACATAGACGGCCAGAAATAGCCAGCGCGCAACACCTTCTGAGCTGTGGCATACCCAGACATATGACCGCCACATGCTCCAGAGTGACAATCATTCAAAACTCTCTCAGCCTCTTCGTGAGTTAAACAACGTCGAAAAACTAAGTCTGCCCCCGGCGATAAAGTGTATCTCCAATAATTCTGTATTGCTGGGATCGAAACCGAATTTTTCGACGGTCTTCCTTGGAAGCTTCAGGCCGAAAGGTTTGGGTTTGGAGATAGATGATTATATCCCCATACCACGGATCTAAAGTGCTAATAAGAAACAAAGATTCGTCCACAATGGACTCCTCTGCCACAGTCTCTGTGTCAGCACTCGGGAAATCACACATCAATTCCGCAAAAACTAAAGATTTCTTAGACTTGGACTTCTCGAACTCCAAGTCGAACTCTTGCAGGATAACAATCCATTTAGAGTACTTGCCCCCTAGCAGTTGTTTTTGTCAAAATATAAATCATAGGGTTGCAATCCGAAATAACTGTAGTCTTGCGGAGAAGAATGTAGTGACGAAAAACGCTGGACAGCTTGAACGGCTGCCAGGGCCAATTTCTCCACATGCGAATATTTTAACTCAGTGGGATTTAAGGTTCTACTAAGATAATATATCACATGCTCTGCTTTGAATTCATCTTCTTGAACTAACACCATTCCAATGGTGGAATGCGAAGCTGCGAGGTATAAGAAGTAGTCCTGGTTGTAGTTGGGAGGATGCAATAACGGTGCATGGGTCAACGCGTGTTTTAGTGCATCAAAAGATTGTTGGGCAATCTCGTCCCAAAGAATTGTGCGTTCTGTTTCAACAACCGTGTAAACCTTTAGTGACCTCGGCGTAGTTTGGGATGAATCGGCGTAAAAAGTTCGCTTTCCCTTGCAAACTTTGGAGTTGGCGCAAACTCGAAGGAGGAGGCAATTTGATGATAGCCTCGACTTTCGAGGGATCGACGCGAATGCCGGCTTTTGAAACAACAAATCCCAGCAATCGACCTGTTTCTATACAGAAAACACACTTGTGGGGATTCAACCGAATTCGATAATGCCTACACCTCATAAAGATTGCTCGTAGGTGGACAAGGTGATCAGCTCGTTGTAAAGAATGAGCAGGCAAATCATCGAGATAGGGTTGCACAATGTGCTTGATGTCATGAAATGCATAAGACATTGCCCGTTGAAAAGTGGCCCCGGCATTCTTAAGTCCAAAAGGTAATTTGCAATAAGCAAATGTCCCCCATGGACAAATGAATGCCGTTTTTGGTTGATCGGCAGGTAGAATATTGATTTGATTATAGCCTGAGAAACCATCCATGAAGGAAAACATCTCACTTCCGGCACAATCATCAATAATTTGATCGATATAAGGCGTAGGATAGTTGTCTTTTGGACAAGCTCGATTGATATCCCTATAGTCGATACAGATTCTTATTGTTCCTTGTTTTTTATTGACGGGAACAATATTCGATACCCAATCCGTTAACGGGATCGGATAAATGAAACCTGCTTTCAACAGCTTTTCGACTTCTGCTTTAATCGCAGCCGCTTTTCGAGGGTGAATCTGACGCAACCGTTGCCGAATGGGTTTAGCATCCGGGTAGGTTTTGATTTCATGAACAACAATGGCAGGATCAATTCCCGGCATTTCCTCGTAAGACCAGGCAAACACGTCGCGGAATTCTTGGAATAGGGCCTTGTAAGTTTGGATTTCTTCTTCAGTACATGCGGCACCTATATGAATGTTCTCCTCGATTCGGGCTTCACTGAAATATCAATGGGAATAGTACGAGAAATATTCCCTAAATTCAGCTCTGAATCAGAATGTTTCGTTGGATCCTGAGCGTCTTTGACATATTCAGCGGTAAAGATAGATGAAAAATCATTTTCAAATGCATCATCCTTAGGTAAAAACGAAGATCTGTGATGGAGATCTTCCCATGGTAGATCATCTACACTTAGGATTTCGCGAAGTTGTTCGTCAGATGACACTTCTTCGGGAAACGTTATCCGTTCTAAGGGTGAGGTGAAAAGTGACTCTTCACTGACCACATTCATTTGGTCGGTTGAATGAAAGTCGGTAAAAGACATAAGAGCTTCATAAGCAATCTCATACGGACTCAACGGCATAACATCACCGAGTGAGTCTAGCTCAGAGTCAGAGGGAACATACCAAGGATCATCATAAATAATGTTTTCTGACGTGATCATATGAATTGTTGCAAACGAAGGGTCTGCATTGAGTGGAGGGAGAGGAAAAGTTCCCAGTAAACCGGAATCCTTAACTAAACCTACACCAATGTCCCTATAAGGGATTGTCGTTTTACCAACATGCTGGATAGTTTCTGAAGAGGTTGGGTCGGATGAAAAGTATGTCAGCTGATCAATAGTCACGATCTTACCGTTATGTGGAAACTTAATGACTCTGAAGACCGATGAAACGACCGCTGTCATAGCATATGACCAACTTCGACCCAAAAGAAGGTTGTAGTCTAGAGGGGCATCAACCACTTCCACATCCAGACTAACGGTTTTACCTTCGACCCCTATAGGCAATTCTTGTAGAATACCAAACGGACGGAACCCACGGCCATCAAAGGCCTTAAGGATGGTGGGGGATTGGTTCAACGAAAAGGAGAACCAAGCGATCTCCAACATTGAATCGACATAATACACGTAGAAGCTCCCTCATCAATCACAGTCCGATGAATAGGCCTGTTTTTGACTATCACTGGAATTTGGAAAGCCATTTGATGGGGGAGACGCGGTGTACTACTTTCTAGATCAAAGATCATTAGGTTCGGGTCCTGAACATCGACAGCTCCAATAGCCGACAAAAGCAATTTTCGTTGCGCTGGACATGATTGCAGCACTTCGAGTGCCGACATTGCTGAAGGTGAAACAGCTAAGTCTTCAACAATGTTGTAATTCTGGGCTGCTCTCGCATGTGGATTGAAAGCAGACCTTCGAAGTACACCCTTGGCGGGCGGCTTAATCACTAAGTCTGGGTTAGGTTTTTCGATCTGTAGTGGATCGGAACCAGGAGCTGAGGTTGATGGGTTAGAGTGAGAAGATTCTGCTTCCTTACCATCAACAGGAGCCTTACTACCATAATCTTGCGATCGAGTCGCAATCCTGACATGAGACATCATCAAAATGGGTTCTTCACTGGCATTCGAAGAAGAACCTATCATCTTATTCTCCTGCTCTGGAAATGGATTTTTTAACACAGCAGGAGTGGGAGAACCTTTGACTATTTTCACTACCTCGGCCCGATGAGGGCAGTCTCTCGTAAAATGATCTTCTTCACAAATAAGACAAGGATATCGAGGTTTGCGCTTTTCGTCATTGGTTTCCGACTTTTCCGTTTTCTCCTTTGGAGCCTTGTCTGCTTTAGCCTTCTTCTTTCCTTTCTTCTTTCCACCGTTTTTTGATTTGGCCGTAGATGACTCTACAGCGTGAATGTCGGCGGTAAGTTCAGGAGGAGAAGACTCTCCTGTCGGAGAATCAGGCAAAGTGATAATTGGAGTATTGGAGGCTTGGAAGACTTCTTCTTACTCTTCGTAGTCACGATACGATCATACCATCAGCGGCATGAGATCCCGAAGGAGCAGCAGCGATTTGGTTTGACTTTGGAAGATCCGGAATTTTCTCGTGTAACGTACCCGACTGAGTGTAAACTAAGTCAAGGTATTGTGCCTGAGCAATGACTTGCTCCTCAGTAACTACTCCGGCCTTAGCTACATCTTCAGTAATTCTTGGTAATAATGATTTGACAAACCATTCAGCTAAGATTTGGTCCGGGATAAAAACTTTCACTAATCTTCTTCGACGTCTCCACTCATGGATGTGATCAGAAATGTACGTGGATGTCGATTGTTTTAGCGAAGTTAATAATTCTGTACCATTATCGTATCTGACTGGTAACTGAAAATGAGTTAAGAACGAGGTAGCTAACTGGCTAAAGTTGTAAAAAGAGGCCCGTGGTAACTCAATGTACCACTTGGCTGCGAGACCAATGAGTGTACGCTGGAAAAGACGTAAGCGGATGGAATCATCTGAGATGGAATTTGATGCACACCAGAGGTGGTAAGTCATCACGTGATTAGACGGATCCTCTCCAGACTTACCTTCGAACTTGGGTATATCGCTGGGCAACTTATTTGGCATTGGCGGCCAGAACGGAAGATATTGAATTGGATCGTTCGTTAGGCGCGTCAAGTCGGGTAAATCTAAAGTCGCAATAAACGGTAACTGCCGGTTAGGATCTCTAAAAACTGAGTCACAATACCAGCCCCAGGAGGAGGATATCCAGGATAACTAGGAACAGGAGTCGCATTGGGGATATTATATCCTCCTGGAAAACCAGGATTAACCGGACCGTACTGGGGTTGCTGAGGTGGTTGATAAGTGTACCCAGGATACGGTTGATACTGGTAAACCGGTTGTTGGGCAGCTTGCCCAGGTTGATACTGTCCCTGGTACGGAGGTTGAACAAATTGAGGTTGAGTAGTAACAACCGTACTTGTACCAGGTTGGCCTGCAGGCATCTGGACTGTGGTTTGAACCGTGGGTCCAGACAACGGTACAGATGTCTGAGGAGTGGTTACAGGGACAGTAGAAACCGGAGCTGCCGATACTCCAGAAGTAAGCATGGTAGATGAAGCGGTAGTTGCTGCAGCCGTGTGAGGTGGAGTACAGGTGCAATTGGCGGCTGAGTAACTACAGAAGTTACAGGGGTCTGAACACTTGACTGGACAGGTTGCGGTTGCTGGGGTGGACCAGGAACTGCAGGTTGTCCTGCTTGAGGTACCGACTGTATACTTGGTTGCGACATCTGTTGACCCTGTGACGGATCCCATGTTAACATTCCAGGGTATTGACTCGTAACAGGTTGAGGATACTGAGATCCATAGCCGTATTGAGGATAGGGTTGATAACTGTAAGGTGCAGTCCCATATGATTGCCCTTGAGGTGGTTGATAACCTTGACCAGGGTATTGACCCGTAGGTTGATAACCTTGAGGTAAATACGAATACTGGGGTTGACCTTGACCTTGAGGTTGGTATCCTTGAGGTTGATACCCTTGGGGTTGCCATCCTTGAGGTTGCCATCCTTGAGGTTGATATTGATACTGAGGTTGACTTTGGGGTACATATTGAGGCTGGGGTTGATACCCTTGGGGTTGATACCCTTGAGGTTGCCCCCAGTCACGAATGAAGTACCTTGAGGTTGCCCCCCAGGCATTAACGAAGGTTGCCCCCCAGGCGGTAATTGGCCACCTTGAGGTTGGTTAATGGGAGTTGAACCTGACATCATATAAACTTCACCTATACTCAATGGTACATTACCACTGTTTCCAACTAATAACCCATGATCAATGGGTTGAGGAGATGCTCCCGCAAAGGTACCAGAAAGTGATTGATACCCAGTAGGAACAGAAGGACCGCCATGTAAAAATGATTCAGGACTTTGTGAAAACACAGATGACTGACCAGACATATTTACAGGAGAATGAATTCCTCTAGGTGGAACCGGAGTACGAGGTGTAGAAAAACCTACTGAGTTGTCTAAAAAATTGGTTAATGCAAGGTACCAAGATTCACTTCTAGGAGGACTGTAAAAGATGGATTCACGCTCCCTTAGATCAAGGGTAATTAGATCTTCAGAATCAGAAACGCCTATTTCTTCCTCTGGAACAAGTTCTTCTATAGCAATTAATCCAACAGGAAGATTTTCGGTGATAATTCTTTCTATTCTTGGTGAATCAGGAACACTAGGAGTTGGAGTAACAGGTTCTGAAATTTCAGGTTCTTCGCCTGTTTCACTGGCAGATGAAAAACTACCAGCAAGCTCGGAAACTGTAACAGCTTCGGGATTGTAACCTGTTTCTAAACTTTGGTAATCTGGATGGACTACCAAGGAAAATTCTCCTTCTTCAGGTGATCCTACTCTACTGCCACTAGGAGGAGTTACAAGGACCTTTAACCCTTCTAAATACCTGGGTCGTCTCGAGGAGGGGATCCCCTAAGTCTACGGGATCTTCTCAACAATTCGGCCACAGAAACACTTCAGGAGACTGGCCCGCAATTCGACGGGACCTTCTCGGTAATTCCGCCACAATTAAAGATTTTTAACTACAACACACGAAAACAAAGTAAAAAATTTCAAATCAAACCACCTAAAGTCTTCTAAAGAACCAATCAAATTTGAAGCACACGCCTAAATAATCTAGAGCGTCAAACCACACACAAACAGTAGTCTTCCGGACCAAAAGCGCTAGTTGGTGATTAGGCCCAACCTCGCAGGATTCAGTACAGAAATAGTGGGTGGAACAGTTACCCGGCAACCTGCTTAATGAATAGACTGGACCAAGTTCCTCCACTTTAACCGTCTCGAAGTGAAGCGAACCCCCAGAAAATCCAAGTGAGTATAACCGACGTCTGCTCCAGGTACAGTGGGACCTTCCCTCCACCGTCACCTTGGGTAGAATCCTAGATATTATGGCCACTAAGGTTACCAATCACAACAATTACACCTGGGGGAACAGTCTAAACTCCGACAGCACGCAAGGGCAGAGTAGCAAGCTCCAATCCCCTTACCGGCTCCTTGACAACAACAAGGTTTACCGATAAGTGACCCCTGGCTCCTCGACAATGGTTAATCCGAGGTTTACCGTTTGTAATACGTACTGCCTGGCGTCGTTCCCAACGAGGGAGGAATGATCCCCTCACTGGTTCGGACACGAGCTCGTGTTTCTCCTTTAAGAGGAGCTTTCCCAGAATGTAACTGAAACAATTGGATTTGTTCTACTCAAGATAGACTATCTGTTTGGTTTTGTAGTCTTGGAGAGTTAAGTACTCACCTACTCCAAGACCCTAGCCTAAGCTATGTTGGTGCTTCAGAGCCCTAGAAAAATAAAGATTACTAGATTGATTTTAATTTAAGCGTTACTTTTAAGGTTGTTTCTTAAGTCAAAAGGTGATGGAAGTGAAACTAGTGGTGTGTTGACTCGACTCGAAACCACTACAAAATGCACCTAGAATGATTTATCCACTACTTTACTTTTTCGATGAATTGCTTAACTAAAAAGTTGAGAGAATGCAATCTTTATAAAAGCAACTTCTTAATTGAAGACAATCAAAGAAACAATTCGTTTTTCTTTTCCAAGCATAAAAACATAACTTCTCTTTACATGCACGAAAAAACTCTTTTCTTCTTTTGAAAACAAAAAGCTACTTGAAACAAGACTTTTTAAGAAGATGTTTTTGTATTTTTCTTTTAATAAAGCAAGTAAATCTAATATAACCAAAAAATCAATCTTAACAACTCTTAAAATCTATGAAAATGCACTCATAAGCAAACTAAAGGCAAATTTACTCTAAGCAATCTTAACGAGGCCAAAACTAACAATGATTATTTCTAAGGTGTTTTACTTGATCACAATCAAATCAAGGACTAGCTTATTGCAGAATCAAAAACTAGCCAAAACAAAACTCTAATCTTTTTGTTCTTTTTGTAAAATGGAAATCAATACTTTATAAACAAGTAATTCGAAATTTGACCCAAAACAACTCAAATGGCAAGTTGCTCACAAAAGGAGACTTTACGACAGGCCCGACTTCTAAGAAGGTTGACTAACCAGAGAGATCTAAGGCTGGACAACTTTCTACTATCAAAGTCACTACAAAGCCTTTCCAAAAATCAAACCCTAGGTCTAAACTTCGTTGAAAACCACTAAAACACTCAAAGCTCACAAAACAAGTTTAGGTGAAAATTCTTGACAGGGTACTAAAGGATCTGGGCAGAAAACACTAAGGAAAAACAAAATCTAAAAGCAATTTAAAGCAAAAATGGAATTTTCTTAAGTTTTACAGGAAGACGCAGGCAACCCGTTGTCACAGGTGCGGCCCCGCTCTGTGCAGACGGCAACAGCGCGTCCAAGACGCACTGTGCAGTACTCAGAGACTGCGTCCTTCTGGAAAAATGAAGAAAAACCAAATCTAACTAAATCTAAAGCTAAGCCACCCAAATACTAATTCTCACAGTCAAAAACCAGAAAATAAAAATGATTTTCTCAAAGCAAAGTTCATATAAAGGAAAAGACTCTCTCATTAATGGATTCCCAGTGAGTCGCCAATTTGTCACACGGAATCTGTCAAGGGTGCGGACACGACTGACCTTCCTAGAAGTCTAAGACATTCTAATGACAAACAAGACAAAATGGAGTGATCTTTCTCTAAATACACCTTTTACAACATGAAAACTACAAGTGTTTAGGCTTACCTTATTCCAAAACGCTGTTGTTGAAGTCCGTTCTTGACGATCCGGATGAGCTCCTCCTTCAAGTCAATTCCTGCAACCACAAACAATCAAACAATTACCAAGCACTTGCATTTCATATAATAAAACATATATTCAACATGCAGACCAAGGAACACATGAAATAACTCATTAACACAAGCTATTGAGAAAAATAAACCAGTTTGTATTAATAACGAAACAAAGAAACTCTTACAACCTGGCCTTGGTGTTGTGCAAGTTCCTCCCAGGGTCCATCAAGGGTTTTCCTCTACTTTGACAAAGCTCACCCTCTCCCAAGTAGAATCAAGTGAAGACAATCTCTCCTCACAAAGGCTCTAATGGAAGACCTAAATCCTGCAGCATTTACCCAAAGAAAATGTATAGCTCCAACCTCTTCTCCTTCTGGCTCAATGCCTTTATTTATAGTGCTGTAAAGAGGTTATTCAGGTCCACTATCAATGGGATCATCCCCCTCTATGGGTGGGATAGCTCCCTTATTGATGGGATAAGTTCCCCCTTAATAGAGATACATGAACCAACTGGAGGCGCATCCATTTCATCAAACCGACCTCTAGAATGTTCTAGAAGTAACCACAAGTAACTTTTTCAAGATAAAACTCGCGCATTTTGCCTTTTACAGAGGGACGCACCTGTCCCTTAACATACAGAGCGTCCATGGACGCAGATTTTGTGAACATGGTCAGCGTCCCCGCAGGTAAGGCTAGAGAGAACCTGCGACCCCAGAGATAAACATAGTTTTTACAAGACTTTCTCTCTTCTTTGAGTTTGAGATGGATAACAGAGGCATGAGACTTGCCTAAGAGGGTAGCATGACTGTTGATTTGAGCCATACTAACTGTAAGTAGTCAAGGTGACATTTTTTAGTGTAACAGATTGCCCCTAAAGTGCGAAGCCTGGAATAGAATAGGGTTTTGTAATTCTAGGAAGGGTGAAGCGCTTTATCATTTCAAGGATTGCCTTGTGGATGGCCTGGTTGGAACCTGCAATTTTCAACACAAAATACATGGATAAGATTATATCATCACTGAGGTAGGCATTCCCATACTCAGATTCAAAACTTTAACTAATGGACTAACTATTCTGATACAGGAATGATCTTGCAGTACATCATTTTTATAGACTTTTGTAGACACAGTATGGACGCAGCCATCTGTTTATGATTAGTCTACATAGATAATGAATACAAAACTCCTCGCAGCCTGGATGGTAGAAACTAGATCCAGGGTCTTCACTTCTACTTCCCGAATTGGTACGATTCTAGCCATGTGATTAAATGATTCGATGTCGAACATGGTAGAAACCACTTGATTACCAGTCAATGATGTAAACTGTTAACAAGCGTGAGAGAAACCACCAGTAATGTCAATGGTTCTCAAAGTACCAAGCACAACCCGTGAAATGTGAATAGATGTTTTGATGTCGAACACTTCACGGAATCCTCTGATCGAAAGTCAATGATGTAAACTGACGTCAAAGGCGAGAAACCTGCCATTGATGCATGCAGACTTCAAGGTACTGTCGATTCCTAAGTCATCTTTCTAGATAATGTGTCGATGTCGATAGAAAGCGACCCGTTGCAGGCAAGCCCGCAACACGAAATCATTGTTCAAGTTGAAGAAATGTTGCTGTAAGGACTGACTCAGGGATGGTCAAATGGATGACAAGTATTTTGCAGATGAAAGTTTTTCTTGCAGACCTCTTGAACACATAACGACACAACAGATGGCTTGGTGACGAATAACTCAAAGTTAACCCCTGGAACCCGGTTAAAGACTTTCAAAGTGATTTGGTCAACTGTGAGGTAAAAGATTTCCCAACCCAGGTGAATGAAAAGTGTCGTGTTCAAGAGCGGTAATAAAGTTTCTTCTGAGACAAAAGGTGACAAATAGGTTCATTCTTCTCTTTTTTCCCCCACCATTTCTGGCAAGTACCTCTTTATTTTTAACAAGCTTGAGGAGGATAACATATGCTTGATTATAAGCTCATCCTTCGGACGAGTCCAACCTAGTTTAAATTCGAACCCTAGGAAGGAGTGGTTCGTTCCTGTTTGTAATTGAACAGGTCCTCTACTGTAAAAGTTTAACGAGCCCAGTATAGGAGAAACTCGGCGTTTTTCAATTTTAGAGAGTCTGAAAAAACTAAAGGAGACTCCACGTTGAACTTTTTCGTATATTTGTGTCCCTCAAGCCCGAAAAAGTATAAAATAATACCTGGGGGAACCGCTTGATCTTGCGACCAAGGAGTACTTTCATAATAGTGTCGTTAACCTGAAAAGTAAAAAGCGATCAAGGACACGTCGTTTTATTTCCTTATCGAGTTCGAAACGACAAAAACCCGGCAATCTTTTCCTGATTTTGCGGTCAGAAAAGAGCTAAAAGGGGACCGTCTTTTAATTCCGTTTTAACGAGTGAAAAAGAAACACTCGGCGATCTTTTCATGTTTTAGGAGTCAGAAAAGGGCTTAAAAGATGACTCTGAAATTTTGTTTGTGAAAAATTACAATTTCCCTCGAAATCCCTTTGTCCTGCACAAAAGCGACACATTACTCATACCTGTTTAAAATAGGCAAAAATACATTCAAAAACATCTTTTCATGGTAAAAAATGAACTAATTCATCCAAAAAACCTATAAAAAGACCTTTTACCATGTCATTTTTACCGTTTCACTGTTGAGGTTGAAAAAGGAGCTTTTGACAAGAAACTTCCCGTGGTCGCTGCGGAAAATCTGACCGTCGGAATCGAACGCCGTCTCATCCAGGTATTTTACACATCCTACTCTGCATTTCTATCCGTTTAGAATCAATTTTTAGGTTTTAGTTTCATTTTTTGGGGGGTTTTGGTTTTGGAATGCGCCTCTCGGCGGACGCAGGTGCCCTTCGGGTGACCTGCGTCCCCCGACTTTTTCTCATACGGGAAAACGGTCGGAAGACGCAGCCCGCCTTCAGGCCAGCTGCGTCCGGGCGCCCTGTGCTACAAAGCCGGGGTGCGTCCTCCGAGAAACGCGCATTTCAAAACCCCAACTCTCTCAAAAAACCACCAAAAATTCCCAAATTAATTTCTAATTGCTATTTTTGATATGCAGGGCATTAATCATGTTAGACTGGAGAGAAAGAGAGCATGTAGAGGAAGATGAAGCTGCAATAAATCATCAACCTTCCCTGGATGCCCTAAGAGCATGCGGATTATACAAATATTGGACCATACCGGGCATGAGGGGCCAGGTAAGATTCTTGGAATGGCTGGTTGAGCGATGGAACGTACAAGAACAATGCTTTTACATAGGAGGGCACCAGCTCGAGATAGAGCCCTCGGATGTATACTTTCTCACTGGCTTGCCAAACAGAGGTGAGCAACTCAGTCTTGCGGGGACTAGGCCGGGTGGCCAATCCCTTGATAGTCTCCGCGAGAATTGGTGCACACCTGGGGCTCACCATTCAAAAGGCATAGAGATAAAACACATCACTCTACCGGAACTCAAAGTCATAGCGTTCACGGTTACCAGAATTTGCGGCGCGGCCGCTTTACACATTGCTTCCGGATCCCAAATGCGGATGGCAATTGACTGTTACCAAGGCACCATTTTCAACTGGTGTGAAGCTGTGTCGGCTCATATGAAGAGCCAACTGACCAAGGCAAAGAACGGACGACTAAAGACTTTTGGATATGGGCCTATAGTCGTGAGCTTTGCCTTGGAGAGAATTCCAATGCTGATCCCTCAGCAACTCACTGTTGATATCTTGGGTCCTCAGCAGCCAAAGCTGATACGATGGGTTGCGGTGATGGCCCGGCATCCTGACGAGGGCGCGACAGTAGTTCGATTCTCAGATAGTTATTTTGACTGGTTAGAGGGCCAGCTTTTTGTGATACAGGACTTTCCGTATGCCGGAATGGATTTCAGAGGTGATCCGGACATGGTTCTTCCACAGGGAGAACAATGGGACGACAGAGGTACTTTTTATTTTCACAAGTTTTCTAGTTATGTATTTTTTGTATTTTTTATATATATCGTCTCAAAACTAATAGTAAATCTTTCAAAATGCAGATGTTGGTCCACAGCGTCCAGCCAACCTCCGGCCTTATGATAGACTACATCCAGCTGCACCGGTACCGGCCCCACAGGATGCGACAGCAGAAGTACTAGCTGAGTTGGAGCATGATCTAGAGCGTCTCACGGCAGATATACCTGAGACTACTATGGACGACATTCCTATCAGGCTTCAGCGCTTCGTAGTCGCGGTCCCTGGACCGTTTAGGAGATTTTTGCGTAAGGTAGCCCGCGCAGTGGTGTCGTACAGAGAGCACCACCAGTGATTGACTAGTCACTTTTGTAGTCACATGTGACATTTTTGACTTTTTGTACTATCATTTTGCCGATCATAAGGTGTTTTAAACCTATGATCGAAGACGATGTATATATTTTTTGACACACTTCTATCTATATATATATCACTATTACCGGCTTATCTTGTTTAACATATGTGATGAAATGTTTTTAAATTTACTTGCATGATTATTGTAAATGTCTGTCCAACATTCGAGAAGCAATTGCATCTGCTAATGTATTCAAAGACCTTGGAATATGTTGATATTCAATGTAATCAAATTCACGTTCCAAGAGACGCACTCTCAAAAACAACCTTAATAACACAGGATTTCTAATGGCATAAACTCTATTAAGCTGTAATACAACAAGTTCAGAATCTAACCTCACTATCAAACGTCGAATTCCAAATGAAATAGATTCGGATAATAATTCAACCACTGCACTGTATTCTGCAATGTTATTCGTTGTTTGACCGAGGCTTACCCCATGCATAGAAACTAACTCGTCAGAGGGCGAATAGATAACCCAAGCTGCGGAAGAGATATTCCGTGTATTACGACAAGCACCATCAGCAAATCCAATGTATGTTTGGAGAGGCGTCGACATCTACAATATCAAGAGTAAAACCAAGATAAGCCAGAATAATGACGAAAAACCACACTTGCTAAGCTAAGCACACTGACTAAACTAACACACTTGCTAGCTAGAAAGAAAATCTAACCTATCTAAAAATTTCTCCATACCCATCATTTTAAGCATAATACCTCTTTAGGTAAAGTCCATTTCTGGGTTTACCCAAAGAGTCCCCATCAAAATCAACTAACTCATAAGCCCCTTTTGCTAGCTTTCGCTTTACAATGTAGGGCCCATGCCACATGGGAACGAATTTTCCGGCACCTAGCTTATCGTTAGCTTGATCATATAATAGTACTAGGTCTCCTTCCGAAAAACTTCGAGGGGTTACATTTTTATCGTACTGAGCTTTCATTCGTTTCGCGTGAGTCTCGATAGCTAAAGTAGCGTCACGTCGAGTCTCATCTAATTTAGCCAAGTATAATAACCGTTTCTCCTCTTCGGAAGTAGCTGGAAGTAATTCGACAGCCATTTGAAGTGATGGGATTTCGCATTCAATAGGTAACACAGCTTCTAAGCCATAAACTAGCTGGAAAGGGGTGAAACCTGTTGAATTTTTCACTGAAGTTCGATATGCCCATAGCGCCGAAAATAACATGTTATGCCAATTCGTTCGATGGATACCAATGATCCGTCGAATCATGATGACTAGAACTTTGTTGATTGACTCAACCAAACCGTTGGCTTGCGGATAATAAGGAGTAGAGCTATCGTGGCGCAAACCAAGCTGGCTTGTAAGCTCAGTCATCATGACGTTTCGAAAATGGCTCCCATGGTCAGTAATGATTGCTTGTGGGACACCAAACCTAGTTATGATATGATTGAATACGAAAACTGCAGCTGTCTTGCCGCTTGCGTCGAATGTAGGCATCGCCTCGGCCCATTTTGTAAAATAATCAACCGCGAGGATGATATACGCATGCCCCCGGCCGAGTGAGGGTTACAAGTAATAAAGTCAATGCCCCATTTGGCGAATGGACCAGCGGCAATTATAGGGTGGAGAGGAGCAGGTGGAGCGCGCATCTTTCGATCAAACACTTGACAGTTGTGGCATGTTCTGACAGCAAGGATACAATCTTTAAACATAGACGGCCAGAAATAGCCAGCGCGCAACACCTTCTGAGCTGTGGCATACCCAGACATATGACCGCCACATGCTCCAGAGTGACAATCATTCAAAACTCTCTCAGCCTCTTCGTGAGTTAAACAACGTCGAAAAACTAAGTCTGCCCCCCGGCGATAAAGTGTATCTCCAATAATTCTGTATTGCTGGGATCGAAACCGAATTTTTCGACGGTCTTCCTTGGAAGCTTCAGGCCGAAAGGTTTGGGTTTGGAGATAGATGATTATATCCCCATACCACGGATCTAAAGTGCTAATAAGAAACAAAGATTCGTCCGCAATGGACTCCTCTGCCACAGTCTCTGTGTCAGCACTCGGGAAATCACACATCAATTCCGCAAAAACTAAAGATTTCTTAGACTTGGACTTCTCGAACTCCAAGTCGAACTCTTGCAGGATAACAATCCATTTAGAGTACTTGCCCCCTAGCAGTTGTTTTGTCAAAATATAAATCATAGGGTTGCAATCCGAAATAACTGTAGTCTTGCGGAGAAGAATGTAGTGACGAAAACGCTGGACAGCTTGAACGGCTGCCAGGGCCAATTTCTCCACATGCGAATATTTTAACTCAGTGGGATTTAAGGTTCTACTAAGATAATATATCACATGCTCTGCTTTGAATTCATCTTCTTGAACTAACACCATTCCAATGGTGGAATGCGAAGCTGCGAGGTATAAGAAGTAGTCCTGGTTGTAGTTGGGAGGATGCAATAACGGTGCATGGGTCAACGCGTGTTTTAGTGCATCAAAAGATTGTTGGGCAATCTCGTCCCAAAAGAATTGTGCGTTCTGTTTCAACAACCGTGTAAAACCTTTAGTGACCTCGGCGTAGTTTGGGATGAATCGGCGTAAAAAGTTCGCTTTCCCTTGCAAACTTTGGAGTTGGCGCAAACTCGAAGGAGGAGGCAATTTGATGATAGCCTCGACTTTCGAGGGATCGACGCGAATGCCGGCTTTTGAAACAACAAATCCCAGCAATCGACCTGTTTCTATACAGAAAACACACTTGTGGGGATTCAACCGAATTCGATAATGCCTACACCTCATAAAGATTGCTCGTAGGTGGACAAGGTGATCAGCTCGTTGTAAAGAATGAGCAGGCAAATCATCGAGATAGGGTTGCACAATGTGCTTGATGTCATGAAATGCATAAGACATCGCCCGTTGAAAAGTGGCCCCGGCATTCTTAAGTCCAAAAGGTAATTTGCAATAAGCAAATGTCCCCCATGGACAAATGAATGCCGTTTTTGGTTGATCGGCAGGTAGAATATTGATTTGATTATAGCCTGAGAAACCATCCATGAAGGAAAACATCTCACTTCCGGCACAATCATCAATAATTTGATCGATATAAGGCGTAGGATAGTTGTCTTTTGGACAAGCTCGATTGATATCCCTATAGTCGATACAGATTCTTATTGTTCCTTGTTTTTTATTGACGGGAACAATATTCGATACCCAATCCGTTAACGGGATCGGATAAATGAAACCTGCTTTCAACAGCTTTTCGACTTCTGCTTTAATCGCAGCCGCTTTTCGAGGGTGAATCTGACGCAACCGTTGCCGAATGGGTTTAGCATCCGGGTAGGTTTTGATTTCATGAACAACAATGGCAGGATCAATTCCCGGCATTTCCTCGTAAGACCAGGCAAACACGTCGCGGAATTCTTGGAATAGGGCCTTGTAAGTTTGGATTTCTTCTTCAGTACATGCGGCACCTATATGAATGTTCTCCTCGATTCCGGGCTTCACTGAAATATCAATGGGAATAGTACGAGAAATATTCCCTAAATTCAGCTCTGAATCAGAATGTTTCGTTGGATCCTGAGCGTCTTTGACATATTCAGCGGTAAAGATAGATGAAAAATCATTTTCAAATGCATCATCCTTAGGTAAAAACGAAGATCTGTGATGGAGATCTTCCCATGGTAGATCATCTACACTTAGGATTTCGCGAAGTTGTTCGTCAGATGACACTTCTTCGGGAAACGTTATCCGTTCTAAGGGTGAGGTGAAAAGTGACTCTTCACTGACCACATTCATTTGGTCGGTTGAATGAAAGTCGGTAAAAGACATAAGAGCTTCATAAGCAATCTCATACGGACTCAACGGCATAACATCACCGAGTGAGTCTAGCTCAGAGTCAGAGGGAACATACCAAGGATCATCATAAATAATGTTTTCTGACGTGATCATATGAATTGTTGCGAACGAAGGGTCTGCATTGAGTGGAGGGAGAGGAAAAGTTCCCAGTAAACCGGAATCCTTAACTAAACCTACACCAATGTCCCTATAAGGGATTGTCGTTTTACCAACATGCTGGATAGTTTCTGAAGAGGTTGGGTCGGATGAAAAGTATGTCAGCTGATCAATAGTCACGATCTTACCGTTATGTGGAAACTTAATGACTCTGAAGACCGATGAAACGACCGCTGTCATAGCATATGACCAACTTCGACCCAAAAGAAGGTTGTAGTCTAGAGGGGCATCAACCACTTCCACATCCAGACTAACGGTTTTACCTTCGACCCCTATAGGCAATTCTTGTAGAATACCAAACGGACGGAACCCACGGCCATCAAAGGCCTTAAGGATGGTGGGGGATTGGTTCAACGAAGGAGAACCAAGCGATCTCCAACATTGAATCGACATAATACACGTAGAAGCTCCCTCATCAATCACAGTCCGATGAATAGGCCTGTTTTTGACTATCACTGGAATTTGGAAAGCCATTTGATGGGGGAGACGCGGTGTACTACTTTCTAGATCAAAGATCATTAGGTTCGGGTCCTGAACATCGACAGCTCCAATAGCCGACAAAAGCAATTTTCGTTGCGCTGGACATGATTGCAGCACTTCGAGTGCCGACATTGCTGAAGGTGAAACAGCTAAGTCTTCAACAATGTTGTAATTCTGGGCTGCTCTCGCATGTGGATTGAAAGCAGACCTTCGAAGTACACCCTTGGCGGGCGGCTTAATCACTAAGTCTGGGTTAGGTTTTTCGATCTGTAGTGGATCGGAACCAGGAGCTGAGGTTGATGGGTTAGAGTGAGAAGATTCTGCTTCCTTACCATCAACAGGAGCCTTACTACCATAATCTTGCGATCGAGTCGCAATCCTGACATGAGACATCATCAAAATGGGTTCTTCACTGGCATTCGAAGAAGAACCTATCATCTTATTCTCCTGCTCTGGAAATGGATTTTTTAACACAGCAGGAGTGGGAGAACCTTTGACTATTTTCACTACCTCGGCCCGATGAGGGCAGTCTCTCGTAAAATGATCTTCTTCACAAATAAGACAAGGATATCGAGGTTTGCGCTTTTCGTCATTGGTTTCCGACTTTTCCGTTTTCTCCTTTGGAGCCTTGTCTGCTTTAGCCTTCTTCTTTCCTTTCTTCTTTCCACCGTTTTTGGATTTGGCCGTAGATGACTCTACAGCGTGAATGTCGGCGGTAAGTTCAGGAGGAGAAGACTCTCCTGTCGGAGAATCAGGCAAAGTGATAATTGGAGTATTGGAGGCCTTGGAAGACTTCTTCTTACTCTTCGTAGTCACGATACCGATCATACCATCAGCGGCATGAGATCCCGAAGGAGCAGCAGCGATTTGGTTTGACTTTGGAAGATCCGGAATTTTCTCGTGTAACGTACCCGACTGAGTGTAAACTAAGTCAAGGTATTGTGCCTGAGCAATGACTTGCTCCTCAGTAACTACTCCGGCCTTAGCTACATCTTCAGTAATTCTTGGTAATAATGATTTGACAAACCATTCAGCTAAGATTTGGTCCGGGATAAAAACTTTCACTAATCTTCTTCGACGTCTCCACTCATGGATGTGATCAGAAATGTACGTGGATGTCGATTGTTTTAGCGAAGTTAATAATTCTGTACCATTATCGTATCTGACTGGTAACTGAAAATGAGTTAAGAACGAGGTAGCTAACTGGCTAAAGTTGTAAAAAGAGGCCCGTGGTAACTCAATGTACCACTTGGCTGCGAGACCAATGAGTGTACGCTGGAAAAGACGTAAGCGGATGGAATCATCTGAGATGGAATTTGATGCACACCAGAGGTGGTAAGTCATCACGTGATTAGACGGATCCTCTCCAGACTTACCTTCGAACTTGGGTATATCGCTGGGCAACTTATTTGGCATTGGCGGCCAGAACGGAAGATATTGAATTGGATCGTTCGTTAGGCGCGTCAAGTCGGGTAAATCTAAAGTCGCAATAAACGGTAACTGCCGGTTAGGATCTCTAAAACTCTGAGTCACAATACCAGCCCCAGGAGGAGGATATCCAGGATAACTAGGAACAGGAGTCGCATTGGGGATATTATATCCTCCTGGAAAACCAGGATTAACCGGACCGTACTGGGGTTGCTGAGGTGGTTGATAAGTGTACCCAGGATACGGTTGATACTGGTAAACCGGTTGTTGGGCAGCTTGCCCAGGTTGATACTGTCCCTGGTACGGAGGTTGAACAAATTGAGGTTGAGTAGTAACAACCGTACTTGTACCAGGTTGGCCTGCAGGCATCTGGACTGTGGTTTGAACCGTGGGTCCAGACAACGGTACAGATGTCTGAGGAGTGGTTACAGGGACAGTAGAAACCGGAGCTGCCGATACTCCAGAAGTAAGCATGGTAGATGAAGCGGTAGTTGCTGCAGCCGTGTGAGGTGGAGTACCAGGTGCAATTGGCGGCTGAGTAACTACAGAAGTTACAGGGGTCTGAACACTTGACTGGACAGGTTGCGGTTGCTGGGGTGGACCAGGAACTGCAGGTTGTCCTGCTTGAGGTACCGACTGTATACTTGGTTGCGACATCTGTTGACCCTGTGACGGATCCCATGTTAACATTCCAGGGTATTGACTCGTAACAGGTTGAGGATACTGAGATCCATAGCCGTATTGAGGATAGGGTTGATAACTGTAAGGTGCAGTCCCATATGATTGCCCTTGAGGTGGTTGATAACCTTGACCAGGGTATTGACCCGTAGGTTGATAACCTTGAGGTAAATACGAATACTGGGGTTGACCTTGACCTTGAGGTTGGTATCCTTGAGGTTGATACCCTTGGGGTTGCCATCCTTGAGGTTGCCATCCTTGAGGTTGATACTGATACTGAGGTTGACTTTGGGGTACATATTGAGGCTGGGGTTGATACCCTTGGGGTTGATACCCTTGAGGTTGCCCCCCAGTCACGAATGAAGTACCTTGAGGTTGCCCCCCAGGCATTAACGAAGGTTGCCCCCCAGGCGGTAATTGGCCACCTTGAGGTTGGTTAATGGGAGTTGAACCTGACATCATATAAACTTCACCTATACTCAATGGTACATTACCACTGTTTCCAACTAATAACCCATGATCAATGGGTTGAGGAGATGCTCCCGCAAAGGTACCAGAAAGTGATTGATACCCAGTAGGAACAGAAGGACCGCCATGTAAAAATGATTCAGGACTTTGTGAAAACACAGATGACTGACCAGACATATTTACAGGAGAATGAATTCCTCTAGGTGGAACCGGAGTACGAGGTGTAGAAAAACCTACTGAGTTGTCTAAAAAATTGGTTAATGCAAGGTACCAAGATTCACTTCTAGGAGGACTGTAAAAGATGGATTCACGCTCCCTTAGATCAAGGGTAATTAGATCTTCAGAATCAGAAACGCCTATTTCTTCCTCTGGAACAAGTTCTTCTATAGCAATTAATCCAACAGGAAGATTTTCGGTGATAATTCTTTCTATTCTTGGTGAATCAGGAACACTAGGAGTTGGAGTAACAGGTTCTGAAATTTCAGGTTCTTCGCCTGTTTCACTGGCAGATGAAAAACTACCAGCAAGCTCGGAAACTGTAACAGCTTCGGGATTGTAACCTGTTTCTAAACTTTGGTAATCTGGATGGACTACCAAGGAAAATTCTCCTTCTTCAGGTGATCCTACTCTACTGCCACTAGGAGGAGTTACAAGGACCTTTAACCCTTCTAAATTACCTGGGTCGTCTCGAGGAGGGGATCCCCTAAGTCTACGGGATCTTCTCAACAATTCGGCCACAGAAACAACTTCAGGAGACTGGCCCGCAATTCGACGGGACCTTCTCGGTAATTCCGCCACAATTAAAGATTTTTAACTACAACACACGAAAACAAAGTAAAAAATTTCAAATCAAACCACCTAAAGTCTTCTAAAGAACCAATCAAATTTGAAGCACACGCCTAAATAATCTAGAGCGTCAAACCACACACAAACAGTAGTCTTCCGGACCAAAAGCGCTAGTTGGTGATTAGGCCCAACCTCGCAGGATTCAGTACAGAAATAGTGGGTGGAACAGTTACCCCGGCAACCTGCTTAATGAATAGACTGGACCAAGTTCCTCCACTTTAACCGTCTCGAAGTGAAGCGAACCCCCCAGAAAATCCAAGTGAGTATAACCGACGTCTGCTCCAGGTACAGTGGGACCTTCCCTCCACCGTCACCTTGGGTAGAATCCTAGATATTATGGCCACTAAGGTTACCAATCACAACAATTACACCTGGGGGAACAGTCTAAACTCCGACAGCACGCAAGGGCAGAGTAGCAAGCTCCAATCCCCTTACCGGCTCCTTGACAACAATCCAAGGTTTACCGATAAGTGACCCCTGGCTCCTCGACAATGGTTAATCCGAGGTTTACCGTTTGTAATACGTACTGCCTGGCGTCGTTCCCAACGAGGGAGGAATGATCCCCTCACTGGTTCGGACACGAGCTCGTGTTTCTCCTTTAAGAGGAGCTTTCCCAGAATGTAACTGAAACAATTGGATTTGTTCTACTCAAGATAGACTATCTGTTTGGTTTTGTAGTCTTGGAGAGTTAAGTACTCACCTACTCCAAGACCCTAGCCTAAGCTATGTTGGTGCTTCAGAGCCCTAGAAAAATAAAGATTACTAGATTGATTTTAATTTAAGCGTTACTTTTAAGGTTGTTTCTTAAGTCAAAAGGTGATGGAAGTGAAACTAGTGGTGTGTTGACTCGACTCGAAACCACTACAAAATGCACCTAGAATGATTTATCCACTACTTTACTTTTTCGATGAATTGCTTAACTAAAAAGTTGAGAGAATGCAATCTTTATAAAAGCAACTTCTTAATTGAAGACAATCAAAGAAACAATTCGTTTTTCTTTTCCAAGCATAAAAACATAACTTCTCTTTACATGCACGAAAAAACTCTTTTCTTCTTTGAAAACAAAAAGCTACTTGAAACAAGACTTTTTAAGAAGATGTTTTTGTATTTTTCTTTTAATAAAGCAAGTAAATCTAATGTAACTAAAAAATCAATCTTAACAACTCTTAAAATCTATGAAAATGCACTCATAAGCAAACTAAAGGCAAATTTACTCTAAGCAATCTTAACGAGGCCAAAACTAACAATGATTATTTCTAAGGTGTTTTACTTGATCACAATCAAATCAAGGACTAGCTTATTGCAGAATCAAAAACTAGCCAAAACAAAACTCTAATCTTTTTGTTCTTTTTGTAAAATGGAAATCAATACTTTATAAACAAGTAATTCGAAATTTGACCCAAAACAACTCAAATGGCAAGTTGCTCACAAAAGGAGACTTTACGACAGGCCCGACTTCTAAGAAGGTTGACTAACCAGAGAGATCTAAGGCTGGACAACTTTCTACTATCAAAGTCACTACAAAGCCTTTCCAAAAATCAAACCCTAGGTCTAAACTTCGTTGAAAACCACTAAAACACTCAAAGCTCACAAAACAAGTTCAGGTGAAAATTCTTGACAGGGTACTAAAGGATCTGGGCAGAAAACACTAAGGAAAAACAAAATCTAAAAGCAATTTAAAGCAAAAATGGAATTTTCTTAAGTTTTACAGGAAGACGCAGGCAACCCGTTGTCACAGGTGCGGCCCCGCTCTGTGCAGACGGCAACAGCGCGTCCAAAGACGCACTGTGCAGTACTCAGAGACTGCGTCCTTCTGGAAAAATGAAGAAAAACCAAATCTAACTAAATCTAAAGCTAAGCCACCCAAATACTAATTCTCACAGTCAAAAACCAGAAAATAAAAATGATTTTCTCAAAGCAAAGTTCATATAAAGGAAAAGACTCTCTCATTAATGGATTCCCCAGTGGAGTCGCCAATTTGTCACACGGAATCTGTCAAGGGTGCGGACACGACTGACCTTCCTAGAAGTCTAAGACATTCTAATGACAAACAAGACAAAATGGAGTGATCTTTCTCTAAATACACCTTTTACAACATGAAAACTACAAGTGTTTAGGCTTACCTTATTCCAAAACGCTGTTGTTGAAGTCCGTTCTTGACGATCCGGATGAGCTCCTCCTTCAAGTCAATTCCTGCAACCACAAACAATCAAACAATTACCAAGCACTTGCATTTCATATAATAAAACATATATTCAACATGCAGACCAAGGAACACATGAAATAACTCATTAACACAAGCTATTGAGAAAAATAAACCAGTTTGTATTAATAACGAAACAAAGAAACTCTTACAACCTGGCCTTGGTGTTGTGCAAGTTCCTCCCAGGGTCCATCAAGGGTTTTCCTCTACTTTGACAAAGCTCACCCTCTCCCAAGTAGAATCAAGTGAAGACAATCTCTCCTCACAAAGGCTCTAATGGAAGACCTAAATCCTGCAGCATTTACCCAAAGAAAATGTATAGCTCCAACCTCTTCTCCTTCTGGCTCAATGCCTTTATTTATAGTGCTGTAAAGAGGTTATTCAGGTCCACTATCAATGGGATCATCCCCCTCTATGGGTGGGATAGCTCCCTTATTGATGGGATAAGTTCCCCCTTAATAGAGATACATGAACCAACTGGAGGCGCATCCATTTCATCAAACCGACCTCTAGAATGTTCTAGAAGTAACCACAAGTAACTTTTTCAAGATAAAACTCGCGCATTTTGCCTTTTACAGAGGGACGCACCTGTCCCTTAACATACAGAGCGTCCATGGACGCAGATTTTGTGAACATGGTCAGCGTCCCCGCAGGTAAGGCTAGAGAGAACCTGCGACCCCAGAGATAAACATAGTTTTTACAAGACTTTCTCTCTTCTTTGAGTTTGATATGGATAACAGAGGCATGAGACTTGCCTAAGAGGGTAGCATGACTGTTGATTTGAGCCATACTAACTGTAAGTAGTCAAGGTGACATTTTTTAGTGTAACAGATGCAAAATCAAACGAAACAACAAGTAGATCAACATCGTAGTGAAAAATGTTTTGATGTAGGTGATTGGGTATTTTTACTGCTACATCTCAAGCAAAATATTGATGAGAAGGAAATGTTGGCAATACTACATGCACTTAAAAAATGGCGACCTTATCGAATGGGAAGACTCTTCAAGGATGAGGATGTGAAAGCATTGTTTTGTGCTATTTCTATTATCCAACCAGATTGGATAAATGAAGCAAGGGATGAATGGAAGAAGGAAAAAGAAGTATGGCCACTTATTCAAAAGTTGCAAAATATCCCAATTCAAACAATATTGCCAGAAATTGAAGAGGAAGGAAAAATCATATTGGAACCTGGAGCAGTCACAGAAACAAGAACCCGACAACTACAAAATTGATCAATTTCAGAGTATCTCATCAAGTGGAAGAACTTACCCGCTGAAGATTCCACATGGGAGGACAAGAATTTTATACAGAAGCATCAAGAACTACTCAAGCGTTGAGGACAATGCTTTTTGAAGGAGAGGGGCATGTTAGGCCCCTATACTACTAGTGTAACCCCTTATTGTTATTAGTACAACCCACTTATTATATTGATGTACCCATGTAGTGCCCATATTGTTACTATTGTGCCCCATAGAAGCCCACTATTGTTATTATTGTGCCCTTACATTATTATTGTTAGGTCGGCTCTGATTATGTTATAACCCCTTGGACTCCTATATATAGAAAGGAGGTCTTTTCATTTGTATCATCCAAGAATTGTTCATTTATGTAATGTAAAGGAGGTTGCCCCCTCGAAGAGGCTGAATTCTAAGGCGTTGATCTTTCTTTTCTATCTTTTCTTGAGCTGGTTTCATAACAGTTTGAAGGACCTACCGAATATGGTGGAGGTGCTCTTCCCAACATTGGCTGAAGATCAAGATGTCATCTAAATAAACCACCATGAACGCATTGGTGAAGGGTCACAAGATGTCGTCCATTAATCTCATGAAGGTTGTGGGGGAATTCGTCAACCCGAAAGGCATGACCAACCATTCAAAAAAGGCCCTCCTTGAATTTGAAGGTAGTCTTCCACACATCAGAGGCTTCAATAGGCACCTGGTGATAACCAGACTTCAAGTCAATCTCGCTGAAATATTTGGCCCGCTTGATCTGATCTAGATGGTCATCAATCCATGGGATTGGGTACCTACTCCAGACAGTGTTCTTTTTTAGCGCCCAATAGTCTATATAGAGTCTCTAGGTCCCATCCTTATTCTGTACCAATAAAATCGGGCTCCCACAGGGTGATGAGCTTTCCTGATGTTCTCTTTTTGAAACAACTCCTAAATTTGCTTCTTGAGGTCATCATTCTCTAGAACATAGCATCAATAGATCGGTCCATTGGGTAGCGGCGCGCCCAGGGTCAGATTAATGGAGTGCTTGACCTGACAGTGCAGAGGTACCCTTGTAGCTGAGGCGAAAATGTCCCTATACTCCTCCATGACCTTGTCCATATGTTGTTGTTGTGCGGAGGAGCTCTGTCTAGAAGCCGAGGCCACAATCTTCTTCTTTCCCTGAGGGCGAATCATAAGGAAAAAAATCATGGTCTGGGAAATGATCTTACTACATTTCTTTGCAGTGATCAAAGAGATGGCAGTAAGCGGGGCTACCTCCAGTATCCTGGACAAATTATTTCCCAAATTAATAATCACAGAGCAAGGTCTAGACTCATATATAGCATGTCACTTCCACAAGTATGGTTTTCCTAATAATACATCACAAACTTCAAGAGGAGCAACATCACATAGTACCTCATTTATGAAGGGCTTGATGTTGTAGGAAAGATGGCACCGTGGGCTGACATGGAGATCTAGTCCTTGATGAAGCCACCTGATGGTGTATGGCTACGGATGTGTTGTCGTTGGTAGGCCCAACCGCTTCACAATCTCTGCTAAAATCAGGTTCTTTTGGCTCCCACTATTGACAATGAACTACAACGGAAAAGCTTTCACCCACATATGTGAGTGGAAGAGGTGTTCCCCCTCCTATAGATCTTCAGGCTCATTCTTTTGGATCTTGGTGGTGGCCATGGTGGCACTGGACTCCGTGTCAATGATATCCTTCCCTTTGTCATTCCCCTTGTTAGGTTCTGACTCAAAGTTAGAACATGCGTCCGATTCAGAAGCCTTCAACTCGGCCACTAGTGACTACTTGGCCTGACACTCACTTGTGTTGCGAGTGGAGCTATTATGGAACTCACACCACTTTCCCGTGCCCTTCTTTGTCTTCGTAGTGTTTTTCTTTTCTTGTGGCTTCATCAGGTTGTATTGGGTCACCCTGACTTGGATTTGGCCTTTGTTTTGTGGTCTGGGGACAATTTTTCCTTGCCTTGGATTCGTAGATCCAAAGTCTCGCTTCTTTTGTTTAAACTTCTGGTCAATCTTGATAGTGTATCGGTATGCCATGCAAAGTGAGGAGATGTCCGAGAAATCCATCTTGTCCTAGATGTACTTATGTATACAGCTGCAGTACTTGAGTACCAAATGCTGCTCAGAATACTTGATACCCAACTTAGTGTAGAGGGTATGGAAAACATTTGTGAACTCTGACACATCTTGGTCCCTTTCCTACCCTAGTACGATCCACTTTATGTATTTATCTTTATAGCTCTTGATAGGGTAATATTGTTCCTTGATGGCATCTCGGAAATAATCCCAAGTGGGTGCAGCTAAAAAAAGTGAGGATTACCTCTCGTCCTTTTGTTCGCAGTAGGTTTCCCACTAGTCCTTGACATGTGGGGCAGATTTGAAAAGTGAAAAATTAACCCTTTCCCAATTGGAAAAGTCATGAATTGAAAAATATCCTTCCAACAAATTCAACCATTTATCTATGACGTTTGCATCTATCTAACGCTTAAATATGGGAATTTCAAAGTTAACTTGTACCTTAAAAGGAGTGGCACCTCCAGATTGGCTGTTGGATGAAGATGTGTCACCTGTGGGTAATCGTCGAAGGATCTAGGAAAAGTTATCCATCATTGTGTTCCTCTGTCACTCAAGGGCTTCCTCGAGAAATATTTTGAAAGGATCTCTTTCCCCCTTGTCTTTCTTTTCTTCCTCCATGGGAGGTCATCAAGGTTTGTGAGGTTGGTCTTGCAAAGGTTCAACTAGATCAAGCCCCAACTCCTTATACCCTGGCCTCATTGGGGACATGCAAATGAAACCAGAGAAAGAGCAAACCGCTTTGATACCATTGATCTTAACTTAAACATGAATGCAAAAAATTGTAGCTATAACCATAAATACACAAATGCAATAGAAATAACACTTCATTTCATTAATGTTAGAACAATAAAATATGCTTACAAACAGAATGGAAAAAAACTAGCTCGGGTGATGGTAGTTTATCTTTGAGAAGAGATGTGGCAGCTACATGTCTCTGAACTGTGTTACAATGAGGCTCAAAGGCCTACTTATTATAGAGAAACAACGAAAAACCCTAAACATCCAATAACCTAACCCTAGGAGATGAAGCGCCAAATCTGTGGGCCTCGTTTGGGTAAGTTGGTACATCAACTTCCCTAGGTCATAAATCTGGCATATGATCTTTGTTTAGCTATCCTAATACCTCATTTCGAAGATCTCAAAGAGTAATTTAGCAATAAAGAGCAAGGCTGGTTTGGGTCTTCTTTAGTCTTTTTGTTTTCCATAAAAACGTCGTTTAGGGCGTCAAAATGGCTCCAAAAGTTCAAGGCCCGAAAAACTGCCAAAAATAGTAAATTGTGCTACAATTAAGGAAACTAAAAAATTGAAAGAGACAGTTTTATAGACATATTTGGGTACAACAACCCAAAACTTATATGTCGATGTATTAGGGCTCATCAACCCCTAAAAGAGTTGTTTCATACCCTAAAGGAACATAGTCATCTAAATACATCATTCCCCAAAAGTTCCATTTGAGAAACCATCCAGAAATTGCCTAAATTGGACCATACTAATTGCTCCACTAGCAAAGTGCGATGCATACTGAGTGGTACACTGCCAGGGTGCGATGCATACTATTTAGGCCTTCTATAGGGTGTGATGGGTGAGGATGGACAAATGTCCAAGACAGTTTGCTAAGTGGTTGCTCATGGAATCTTCTAGAAACTTCTCCTGTGCCACTTGCCTCTCTAAATTTGCCCAAGGATGAATAAGGGATCTAAGAAAATCTCCAATCCATTCTCTTGTGGAACCAATTGTAACAAGTGGAATGACACTAATCAAACCCCATGGATGACTCACACCCTTGCACACATCTATAAATGGATCCCTCATCCAAGAGATCTAAAGGCTGAAATATTGTGAATTGCAAGGAAGTGCTGATAGTTTGTAATTGAGGAAAGACCATTGGATTCTTGTTGGTATGATCTTGCTATTTTATGAGGTGAAAAAGGATTGAAGCTGGGAGGATGATGCTGGATCAAACAACTGGGTTGTAATTCTCCTTTCTATTAATAAATCTCTTCAAGTTTTCTTCCATATGATTGTGAAATTGTGAATGTTATCATTTGTGAATGCTATCATTTGTTCATTATATATCTGATTCTATAATGTTTATGTTGTAATAGATCACGATGCTTTGATGGTTCTTTGTTGCTGTACTTTTGCAGGTACTCGCAAAGCATGTTAAGTATGGGGAGGAGTTGCAGGATCTGTCAAAGGAGAGAAAGATCAAGCAAGGGATTAAATGGAAGTTCCAGGTTGGTTCCATTATCTTTCTCTTATCTGTTACACATAGAAGAAATCATTGAATTACTTTAAGCTATTGTTTCTAGGGTAGATGCCAAACCTAGAGGGATAGCATTCTTTAGGAATACTAGTTTTCCTAGAAACAAATTAGCGACTCCACTATTGAATGAACATATTTTTGTTTTTTGTTATTGTTTGTTCTATGTTCAATTTGATAAACTATAGACAGAGTCTGAAGTTAGCCAGGTAGCCTTCGAACTGCTCTTGCTCTGCAATTGCATAGTAGATGAATATTGCTTCAGTCGATCTCTAGTTTAGTTTATGAATTAAACATTTGACTTGCAAGCACATCTAGATGCCCTTTTGGTAGCTCAGTAACCTCTCAAGACATTCCATCATACTTTTCTCATCATTGTTCATCAAAACCCAGCTTAATTCATTGAAAACAGCTCCACATTTGAGCCAAAACCCATTTTAGTTGTGCTCCTTGGACCATCGCACTGTCTTCCACTATGACTCAATATGCATAGCACCTCTTGAGTGTAGTAAGTGCGATGCATCTCAATTTCTGTGAAGCCTAGGTGTGATGATTGACTGAACTCTTTTTCCTTCTAGAAATTGAGGGGTTTTGACCTTGTTTTCAGTTTTGTTTGGTTGTTTTGCTGCATATGAACAATGCCTCTTTACTGAAGCTTACTTGCATCACTTATATCAGCCTCAATTACTTTAGGATTAGTGAATTTTTTTGTGTATTTTTTTCCTCATTTACAATCCTTTGTCGAAAAGTTGTTGTAGTCGATTTGTCTCTTTGGTACAAAAAGTGTCGTAATTGTCGTTTTTTGTCGAAAATAGAAGTGTCATAAATTCTTCCTTCACTTGATAATCGATTGAAATTTTCTTGATGCATTTGATTTGATTTGTTTACATTTGAAGTGTCGAAATCATTTTTGTTCAAAATTGAAAGTGTCGTTTTTGAGTCTTCCATTCTCTTTTGAAAAAGAAATTGTCGAAAATGTCATTTTGAGTGAAGTATTTCAGATCTTTGCTGCATTTAGCTTTCCTTTTGGCATCTTTCACATTAAGGAGAGTGAAAACAAATACATGCATTTGCATTTAGAATTTTTTGATTTGTGTGTGAAAAGATGATTTAGGGAAATGCACTAGTGTGTGCTCTTTGCTCTTTGCTTAAAAGCACTGTTATCTTCTTTCCCTAGTAGCTAGGATTTTCATTGCTCAAATAAACAAAGATTGTTTATCATTGTAGATTACATCTTAGGAATTTCAAATCATCATCACGCAGTGAACCATTGAAAGGCAAACTCTAAACAAGATCAACTTTAAAATGAATTTCAATGAACCTAACAATGCTTTGGAACTTAACACAACATATCTGGAGGTCTAGGCTAGGGATGTGTTCCGACGTCATCAAAACTAGTGGCTATCATTTTCATTGAAAGTTGGGTGATTCCTCCTCCTTCATACGACAAGTGCTAGCACGGACTTGTGCTCCCCGTACCGTCGCGTATATATTAGGAGACTACAATAGGCTTAAATCCTTTATCCATAGGAAACTGAGTCTACTGCCTTATTGATTTCAATGCACTAAACACAACATTCGGGAAGATTGACTACCGTACATAAGTCCTTGGTAATTTCTCTTAATTTATCACCAAGGTGCATATTGCAGTTTTGCGATTGGTCTAGTAAACCCTTTTGTCTAGATTCTCCAGAGTAGTCACTTTCATTCCTTTTCGACTTCTTAAAAGAAAAGGTCCATTTGAGCACTTGTCCTTTCAGGCTCATCAAAAATCGAAGGCAACTAGAGTCATCTTTAGTTTTTTCTCAACTCTTTAAAACTAAAAAAGTGAAGTTGTGTCCAAGTGTTGTTAAAGTTAATTCATCGCGAATAACATCCCTATTCCTTAGTTGATCTTAGGTTGAGACATATGGCGAAAAATCTGGAGTCCATTGATCAAAGAATCCCTTTTGATGGGAATCCTAGTCCTTTTCCTTCTTTCAGAAATATTGGTGCTCCTTATATGGCTACATTGTCCCTTCCGGGATTTACCATTGGCCTACCAGTATGGTTGTTTTCAACCTCCTTGGTTCAAAATGTCGAGATTTCTCTAAAATCGATTACACCTCCAACTAGAAAAAATCAACCTCCAGTTGATCCTGAAGTTGACCCTTTGCCTTCTTCCTCGTTTGTTTCTCCCTCCTCCTCCTCCTCTTCTCTTGGTGAAAGTATTGATACTAGTAACCAGGTGGCTAAGAAGAAGAAGAAGAAGCCAATTCAGCAAGGGAACAACCAAGCAACCATTGCTCTGGATGCAACATCTGATGAAAATCCATCCATTAAGCTTCACAAAGCCAAATATCCATGAATAATTTGTGCGAGAGACCATTTTCATCGAAATTTTCCTTACTTTCCTCGGATCTTAAAAGAATGGTATTCCTGTTCACATCATCCTGTGTCATCAACCTCTGGAGATCATGTTGGTAACACAACATCAACTAGTGATAGTAAAGTTCATGGACAGAAGGGAAAGGTCAGGATTCCATGTAGGTTATGTGAAGGTAATCATTCCCTTCATCTTTGTCCTTTTGGATGAAGCCAAAAGAGTGTTGGATAACCATCCTGCTTCACCGCAGTGACTTCCATTTGGTTACAGGAACTTAATGGTAAAGATAAGTTTCCCTGTAGGTTATATGATTGGTCTATCACACCATTCATCTTTGTTTATCTGAATGAAGCCAAATAGGTGTTGGATAACCATCTTGCTTCACTGCAGTGACTTCCATCTGGTGACAGGAACCTAATGGTAAAGATAAGTTTCCCTATAGGTTATATGATTGGTCTATCACACCATTCATCTTTGTCTATCTAGATGAAGCCGAATAGGTGTTGGATAACCATCCTGCTTCACTGCAGTGACTTCCATCTGGTTACAGGAACCTAATCGTAAAGATAAGTTTCCCTGTAGGTTATGTGATTGGTCTATCACACCATTCACCTTTTTCTATCTAGGACAAAGCCAAATAGGTGTTGGATAACCGTCCTGCTTCACCGCAGGGATTTCCATATGGTTACAGGAGACTCTCATTTTCATCATGTTGGGGGCATGAAAACCAATTCAAGCATATTTTTTTCATTTTAAGCTTGTGTAAAAAAGAAACTGAAGCTAAGCATAGTTTGTTCATTTCAAGCTTGTGTAAACATGAAACCGAATCCAAGTATAGTTCCCCATGGTTCAAGCTTGTCTAAAAATGAACCCATTTTCAATTTTCAACCCTTGTAATTGCCATTCTGTCAACCTTTTGAGCTTTTCTTATTTTCATCTCATCACCACCATCTCTTTGGCATATCATACGCTTTCACTTGGTTGTTTTACCCTTTTTGAGGAACAGTTACAATGAGTGGTCTTATTAGCTAGCCTCTTCACGTAAATCAACATGTTTTGAGAAGTTCCTGTTAGCGCTTGAATTTGGCCTCAGGCTGAAAAAGACAAAAATTCAAGGCAACATCAAACCACTTAGCCTCGTAGCTAGCCCTACGGGGACAGGAGAGGGCTCTCTCCGGGTCTATCTCGGCAAAAGGTCTTCAAAGGGCTGAGATGACCAATAAAGAACATGGATTTTAGGCTAGTAAACTGATGGGGAAAATTTGATTTTAAATTTCTAGGGTTTTTGTTGGAAAACTAAACACAACAATTTTGGGTGCGGGGATGAGACACAGTTTTTGCAGAGGTCTTTTTGGGGCAAGGTAGGAGATTGTCTTGATGCCTTTGAATTAAGTGAATGGATAGAAATGACCGGTGAGGAGCTAAAGAGAGCAAGAAACCTTCGAGAGTTCTCTTTAGACAGATGAAAACATAGATATTAAGCAAACTTAAAGGCAGAGCATAGAAACCATGAATTCTACCTTAACACTTCATTTACTTAATGTGCAGAAAAGAGAAGTGGGAAATTGATACACATAACAAACTTACAAGTACATGAGAGAAGCACACCATCAACACAAAACAACACAGGAATCCCAAATAGTGCTGCAAAACCCTGGTCTTTCCTTTGCCAAAATTGCAGAGATACAAAGAGTAATACAGTCTAAGCATATCCCTCAAGAGTCCAACCATGAAAATAACTAAGAAAATACATAATATAGGCAAGCTAACACACTCCCTTGCCTCTATGGGTCGAGCCCATCATTCTAGGAGCTGTTTCAACCAATTCTAAACTGAGCACTACAATCTAGGCAATCAAAACAACTTGCCTCTATAAGCTAGGAAACCAATTCATTCATTAATTATTTGCCATTTTATGAATGAATCTTCTAGAATAGGTAAAAAGTGTCATGTCAATCATGAAATTAAATCAAATACATCAAGGGGGATGAAAAATCCAACCAAAAAGTCAAAACTAGTCAATGTTGCGTTTTCCTGTGCTGAAGATGCAAAATTGGCCAATTTCCCCAACGCGTAGCACGCCTTTAAGGCCACTTTTGAGGAACTTATCGGCATCCAAATGAGGCACAAGTGGGCTTGATGGAAAGGTATGGATGTCTACTCTCCAGCCCAAGTGGAATTTATCAATTTGGTGGCCATTTGCCCGTCCAAAATTGCAATCTCCCAAGACTTCTTCCTGTGTGTCCAAAAAGTGGCAGAAGGTCATTTTTTGCTTGTTTTTTGACCTTTTGGGGGCTCAAATCTTCATGAAACTTCTTGGAAGTGGCTGAGAAAGTGTATTTTGCCATGACAAATCCAAAAATGCTGAGTTTTCCTGAAATGGACCTCCCCAACTTAAGGGTAGCGCGCGGCGCGCTACGCGTTGAGGGCAAAAACCTGTGTTTGGCACAAAAAATTCAAAATTGACCAAAATTGCTCCAAATTTCCTGAATTTTGAGCTGGAGGTGTATCATTGAGCACCATGCTCCCTCAAGGTAGCTTCAGCCAAAATTTGAAGCGGATCGGACCGTTTCCTCCGTTTTAGTGCCTTGGCCAAGCGTGCTTTAAGTACCTTCATTTTTGCTTTGCATACATGCATGCGGGCCCAATAATGGTTCTTCATGTGGCGGAGCATGTCTTTGTCCCTGTTTTCCTTTGCTATCAACCTCTCTAAATGTGTGTTCACCTGAATGAGCATAGAGCTTTGCTCCTTAGGTGTCAAATCACCGGGTCTCTTGCGAGCCAAGTTTCCGTCTTCTCGGATCCTCCGCAACTAATCAAGAGAGTGTTCATCCTCTAATTGCTTGTTGCGCTGCTCTAAATAGGTAATTGTCCAATTTTCCATTTCCAACTTTTGCTGCAACAAGTCATTTTCAGCCCTTAGTTGCTGGATGATCTCCTTTGACTCTAGGCTAGGAGAACTGATATCAAGGTCAACAAAATCTATGCCTGGATCACCTGATGGCCCCTCATCAATCTTGGGCTGCTTGCCTCTCTCTTGTACCTGTGCTGTTGTTGAAAGCGAGGTCCTTTCCACCTGATGTGGAGATAACATTCGCTGTGCTGATGAAGAAGGCGAGACCCCTTCCACCTGGTGTGGAGATAATACTCGCCGTGCAGATGCAAATAAGAACCTGTGGCCTCTCTGATATGTAACATATGCTGGAGGAGTGCTGACATGCTCTGGCTCAGGAATATCAAACTGTTGTGAAGGCCCTCCCTCATCACAGACAACCTCGGGAGGTGGCTGTGGCACCATGAAGAAATCACGAGAAATGAAATCCTCCCAAGAAATACCCTGTTGTGCCAATTGATGCATCACTATGATCTCGATTAGTGCATAATGATATATACTTTTGAGCTGCTGTGCGGGTTTCTTCCTTTGCACTACGGGCACCATCTTCTCTATATTTTGGCACATGAAAAATGGAATGTTCATCATTCGTACCCGGGTGAAATGCATCAACAAACGGATATGGTACGAATATAAACGTGAAAATCTTCCCTCACAAGGGAAATAGCGCATAATGAGCCTCATCAAGGGTGCATACTCATCCCTTAGGAATCTGAAAGGAAAAACAACACTAAGGTGCCTCATGCATCCGGGTTTGATGTATGGTTCATAATGAAATTTATCTAGCAGCTTGCGCTTGGTACACTCTTCCCCAACATTTGGTATCCCGGTGGCTTGAGCAATCATTTTCGGTGATAAGGTGAAATATACTCCTGCAAGGTTCACATGGCCATTGTGCAAATGTAGGAAAAACAGGCGGACCAACTCTCTATGGTGTTGAATTTGTGAGATCCTCTCACAATACCCAAAGCATGATTGATACCGAAAACATGACATTGCAAGTGGACAAGCTTGCAAATAAGCCAATGAAGTGGTCTCTTCCCTGACATGCCGACCACCCTTACCACCCTTATGATGCCTCCTTGGCACTTCTACCTCTAGTGTTGAATCACTGTCATAGCTCTGCTCATAATCTGATTCGGTTTCTGACATGGTTATGAAGGCAAGATGACTGAAATATATTGCTGACTTGGCACCCAATTAACTGCTTTTTGACTTTTTCAAATGCTGTCATCAAGGGGACATAAATACAAGGGAATTGTTAGGGATAGGGGAACATGTGGGAATTAGGGAGAATAAACACAAAGAAGGAATTTAGGGAAGACAAGCATGGGAAATTACAAAATTGTGGGATTTTAAAGTGAAGTAGGGTTTAGGAATAAAGTATGCTTTTAGGAATTTTAAAGAGGAGAATGATGAAATTTCAAGGGAAAATTTGAGGGAGAAAGGTGATGAAAATGAGGGAAAAAGGGATTTATAAATGGGCAACCTTGGACAGCAAGAGAAATTTGAAACCCTAGTACCTTTGAAACTTTAAATTTTCCATAACAAGGGAGGGTTTTGATTTATCATTTACATAGCATTTGAACATATTAATTCTCTTTTCCATTTTGCAAAACCAAATCTAGGCATAGAGGAGAAGCCTACCTGCACTTTGCCTGAGAGAAAAATCGATTTTGATGACTTGCTGGCAGTTTGTTGAGCTGAAACCCCAACGCGTAGCGCGCCCTGCCCAACGCGTAGCGCCCCTCTGACGCGTAGCGCACTTGCAAAATTACACTGTAAAAGTCTCCCTGACGCGTAGCGCGCCCCTGACGCGTAGCGCGCCTCTCCTGACGCGTAGCGCGCCCCTGAAACTGCTCAACTTGCTCAAGAACTCCCAAAATCGCCTTTGCAAGGTTACACTTAGCTTGTGAGAGGCAAATGAGTTTGGAAATGAGGAGTGACATGCTTTTATAGGCTTCCTTTTAGTTTTTACATGCCCAAAACCCACTTTGTAATGTTTTGAATGTTGACACTTTTTGAATAAATTGGCTCTGACTTTTGATTTCATTTCTTTGAAAAATTGGTTGAAATGATGATTTCTTCTGAAAAATTTTGCAGGGATAGCTTCTAGGATGCTTTGGCAAAGGAGACCAAAGCTGCACTTTGACATTTGAAGGATTTGAAATGTTGAGAATTTTTACAAAAATGAGATAATGACCTCTGTTTTCAAAAACAGAGTTTTTGAGAACAAGGTAAAAATTTAGCTGCACAATGATAAGAAATGTTTAATGAAGGACATCCCTCTGGCCTGTTGGTCCTTTATGAACTCTCAAGAGAAAAATGGACTCAACCCTAGACCTAAGACCTTAAAACCTAAAGCAAGATGAATGACCCTTTTGAGGATTTTATTTACTTGAACAAACCTGAACCAGCAGTGCCAAACAAGAGGGGAATAAAGACACAAACCCCCTCCACCAGGATTATGGCATGCCTAACGGAATGCAACATGATCACACTGATGGGACACCTAATCATGAAATGCAAAGAGCTTTGATCTCTGGTGGAGGGCTACTAGACCGACTCTAACATTGGCTCCAATGGGGATGGTAGCTCCTTGGAGGTGCCAAGAACCGCAAACCTCTGGGAGAGCAGACCAGTGCTTTCAACCATTGGGCGATGGAGTCATTATTTACTTATTTGACACAAACTCTGACTGCTTTATGACTGCAGATTTGACTGGAAATTAGACACAACTTTGACCCATACTAACTCAATTGAGGACAGAAAATGGACTGATAAAAACACCTTGACAAACCTCAAACCAACCAATCTCCATCTTCAGAATTATAGCCTTCACCGCGGGCCCCAGACTGAGGATGAAAGATCAGCACACTCATGCGATAAAACAGAAGTAAAACGGTATATACAATGATGGTGACAAGAACAGAAAATGCATCAGACATGGTACCTCTTCAGCAGCCGACCATTGATCGACCCTCCGGGATAATCATCTCCGTTCATTTCCTTGAGAAGAAAAGCATTTTGGCCACGATATGCTGCGATCTTATAGGGACCCTTCCATAAATTATCAAATTTTCCGTGCTTCCTTTTGTCTTCATTCTGAGCATCCCACTTCAAAACCACATCATCTATTTGGAAGTCATCTGATTTTGCTTTCCTGTCATAAATCTTCTTTATGCGCTCTTGCAACTTGAGAGTATTGTGAAGAACCTCCTCCCGTGTCTGCTGTAAATGAATCATTTGATTAATCCGCCTCTACATGGGATCTTCCTCATTATCAACTTCTTGAAGCAATTTGACCATCAGAATAGCAAGCGAAGTAGGAAACACTGCATCTGCCCCGTACACCAGCTCAAAAGGAGACATGCCAATTGACTTTTTATGACACCCTATCAGCCCATAGTGCATTCACTAACTTTTTATGCCAGCTCTTCTTATTGATTTCTAGCAACTTTTTAATGATATTTACCAAGGACTTATTTGAAGATTCTGCCAACCCATTTCCTTGCGGATGGTAGGCGGTAGAATGCCCCAAGCTGATATTGTATTTGTAGCAAAAGTCAACCATTCTCTTTGACTTAAATGCTGCTGCATTATCTGTAATTAACTTACTTGGACAGCCGAAACGTGACAGTATATTATTTTCAAGGAAAGAAATAATTACCGCATCCGTGGCCTGCCGGGTGGGAATGGCTTCAATCCATTTTGTGAAATAATCGGTAGCTGTCAATATCCATCTATGTTGTCCTGATGATGCCGGATGAATCTCACCGATAAAATCCAAACCCCACTGCTGAAATGGTGCGCTGACTTCAATTGGTTTGAGAGGCAATGGCTGTAATTTCTGTTTCCCTTGAAAAATTTGGCACTCATGACAACTCTTAACAGCTTTATATACATCTGAAAACAATGAAGGCCAATAAAAACCTGCCCTTAGGATCTTATTTGCTGTAGTCTTCCAAAACAAATGACCCCCACAGTCACCTTTATGAAAATCCTCCACCACTGTTTTGGCTTCCTCCTCAACCAAACAATTCAGCAATATGCCACCGGGATCTTTCCAATATAGTGCAGATTTGAGGATGCAAAACTTGGCTGCTTTCAACTTCAATGTCCTACTTTTATTTCGAGGCATCCCGGGAGGTGAAGACAAATTTTGAAGTACATATACAATATCAGCATACCAAGGAGAAGAAATAAAGATGTCAGATACCTGTTGTGCTGAATTCTCCTCATTTTCATCAGACATGGCAGCTATCAAATTGATGTCTAGTACATGTAGATTTGTTTCGGCCATCAATTTGGCAAGACCTTGCCCTTTGATCAGCTTAGTGGGTTTAATTTCCACATCATACTCCAATAACGCAACAATCCACTTACCCCGCCTTCCTTCCGGTTCAGCCTGTACCAAAACATCCTTTACTGCCGCGTTAGGAACATATGCTATAATGTGGGAATGCAATATATACACACGGAAATCTTTCAGGGCCTTCACAAGCGCAAGCACTTTTTTTTCGATGATGTTATACTTCAACGCTCCGTCTCTTATAATACGGCTGAAAAAAGCAATGGGCTTCTCAACTCCATCTCTTTTTTGCATTAATACAACTACCAATGTGTGCTCAAAAGCAAATGAAAACAGAATAAAATCTTGTGTGTAATCCAGACTGATTAGAGTAGGGGCTGAAGACAAAACCAACTTTACCAAATTGAAAGATTTTACCGCCTCTTCGGTCCACTTTAGCTGGCTGTCCTTTTTCAGCATGTTTGTGATTTCTCTAAGGTGCTCAGCAAGATTCGGAATGAAGCGACGCAGAAAATTCAGCTCACCATTAAAGGACTGTATTTCTTTTTTGTTCCGGGGCTGCTCAAGTTGCTGAATAGCTTCAACACGTGTAGGATCTATACGGATACCATCTTTGTAAATGATGTGACCCAAGAGCTTGCCTTCACTCATGGCGAAAAAGACTTTTCTTTGGATTCAGTGAAATACCATATTTTCTGCACTTTTGAAAAACAATTTTCAAGTGATATAAATGTTCTTCATCTGATTTTGAAAATACAGTCAAATCATCAAGGTAAACAACTAAAAAGACATCTTTCTCGTTGGAAAAGGCCATGTCCATTGCACGCTGAAAAGTGGCACCTGCATTTTTCAAACCAAACGACATCTTTGCATAATGAAATGTTCCCCATGGAGTAGTGAATGCAGTTTTGTCACAGTCATCCTCATGCACCAAAATCTGGTTGTACCCAGAATAGCCATCGAGTAGTGACATCCTTGATGCTCCAACTACTCGCTGCAGTATATGATCCATTTTGGGCAGCGGATAATTGTCCTTTAAAGACACCTTATTCAAATTTCTGAAGTCAATGCATAAACGGATCTCACCGGTCTTTTTCCTTACGGGCACCAAATTTGATATCCAATCGGAAAATATGATAGGTACTATGATTCCAGACTTGTACAACCTATTCACTTCTTTTTCTATCAATGGCAGCAATTTAGGATTGATTCTCCTCAACTTTTGACGGAAAGGTTTCTGATTTGGCTTTATAGGAATAGTATGCTGAATGATATTAGTGTCATACGTTTTCAGATCTGAATAATCCCATGCAAAGACATTAGAAAACGAAGACAACAATTTGACATACTCCTTCTTTACCTTTGGTGACAATGACTTAGATAACTTTACCATCTTAGGATTCTCAGCTGCTCCAATGTTTACCTCTTCAACACCTTCTTCAGTTGGTCTCAATGTCGGTTTGCGGGCCACATCATCTTGATCAAACAACTCTTCCAAAGGAATCAATCCTTTAGGAATAAAATTGTCCTTAAGTTGCAGCACATCCATTTGATTTACTTCGTCTGGTTCTGTATCTATGGAAATGTCTTTAAACTCACCTTCAATCTGCAGAAAATCTTTGATTTCTTCATCATCCTGGAAGACTTGCCAATATCGTTGATTATCCGGAACTGTGGGGCGGTGTTTCACATAAATCTCAAATTTGTTGTTGGAATTCATTGGAATTTTAAAGTTACTTGCTGCCTTGGCCAATGCATCAGCAACACCATTTTGTATGTGAGGCACACACGTCAAAGTATGTTCAGAAAATAATTTCAAAATATCTAGGACAGCATTTTGATATGCTCTCATGCGAGGATGCTTGGCCTGAAACTCACCTTTAACCTGCTTTATCACCAACTCGGAGTCGCCATAGACTGCAATCTTCTTTGCTTTCAGCTTGCGAAGACTTTTAAGGCCAGCAATAAGAGCCTCATATTCTGCCTCATTGTTTGAACAATCAAATGCTAGTTTATAAGAGCACACTCTCACCTTGCTTGGGACTTTGTCTCGGGCAGAAAAGGGACTTCGAATCCACACACCAATACCAGCACCATCACTGCCCACAGCACCATCAAAATCCATGGTCCAAAGACCATCTTCATCTTCTTCCAACTGCTGAAACTGTGTTGCCTCTGTTTTTTCTGTTTGCTGCCCCTTAGCTTCAGCTGTTTGCTTCATGGCAGCTGACTTTTCCTCTCTTTCCTTTTGTAGAACTTCTCTAAAATTTTCAGTAATCTCTGGTATATCTTCTGCCTGAACTAACTGACTATCTATCTCATTAAAATTATCAGCAAACAAAACAAATGACTCCAAATCTGTATATACATAATTTACATGATGATTTATTGGCTTTTCTTTGCTAGTTATCATGTATTTCATCTTTTGCTCCCGATATAACTTTCTCATTTGACCGAAGACTGGAATTGTAGCATAAGAAAAATCGAGTTGAAGTGTACCTTTCAACTTAGCTCCCCAAGATCTTGAAAGCAACATACCAAAACGCGGAGGAATATCCGCCACAACCACATCCATCAAAACATTCTTAGCTGGAATTTGATCTAGGCTTACCACCAAGTCCTTGATCAATCTGATACACTTTACCCGGCTGGAATCAAATGAATACAAATCATGATATTTTCTTGTGATGTCCAATCCCAGCCTTTCCATGATTGCTTTCGGCATCAAATTGTGCGAAGCACCCGAGTCAAACATAGCATTATGTAAAATATACTCGTGCAACCTCAAACTGATATAGAAGGGAGGAACATCGTTTTTAGGAGACTCGCCATTCAAAGCAGGCCCAAAAATTAATTCCAGCTGATCATCTTCTACATTTACCATGTCAAGCATTGGATCAATATTCAGAATTTTAGAAATTTGACCTCGGTAGGCGGTGTTTTTCATGATTTCGGTCAATGGAATAGACACTTTCAGTTTTGAAATTTCATTCTCCAAACTAAATGCTGAAACTTTTTCACCTTCTTTGGCCGAAACTTCTCTTCTTTCAACTTTATCCTTCATTATGCTTGGTGGCTGATTTACCTTATCTGTTGAAGATGATTGACTTGCTGGGGAATCAATTATATCTTTTCCTTTTGTCTGTGGGGAAGCTGAATCATTTTTTGCTGAAGTATCTTTCTTTTTTTGAATGGGATTTATGGGAATAGCTCGATTTCTTAATTGTCTCTGCTGAGCGGACAAAGCATTGAGATATCCTCTTTGGTACTCCTCCGATTCTTCCTCAAGTGCTGCATCATTCGATAGGATATAATTCTCATCTTGATGTATGATGGAATTTCTCACAAATTCTTCTTCTTCTGTAATAAAGGTAGGCAGATCATCAGGAGTGAAAAAGTGATTTTCCTCTCCTATAGTATCACCTTCATCCTTGGATTCTTGGCTAACAAAATTCTGCTGAAGCGGAGGTTTTACTTGCTGCTGAACTGCTGTTTCTTGTGCCCTTGCTTCACGTTGCTTAATTCTGTATTGTGGCTACTGCGGACCTCGGAAATTAGGATTACGGATCTGCGGTTCCGGCTTGCTGAGATGAGTGTTTTCAAGCAACCTTTCTACCCTTTCTACCTTGCGAAGGAGCTGATATGATGTAGAAGCTTCTTCTTTGATTGTCACTCGCTTTTCGGCTTTCATCCTCGCTATCTTATCATTCAAATTCGCTTCAACACTAACAGCGATTTTCTGCATATCCTCCAAGGTAGGCGGATCTCTATCTCGTAATGAATAAGCCATCTCCGGATCAAAACCATCCGAGAATTTGAGAAGTGCTGATTTTCTAGATGGCCTTAAATCATCTGGAATAGCATTGTAAACTGTGTTAAATCTGATAATGTAATCTTGGACAGACTCACCATGATTACGTTTGAGATTGTTGTACTCAGCATTGATCTGAAGTGGATCCTTTCTGATTTCCCATCGATCTAGAAACTGCTTCTGAAGTTCTTCCAATGTGGGTATGCTTCTAGCTGTCAAACCTCTGAACCATTTTCTTACTTCTCCTCCGAATGTTTGTACAAACAAACGCATAGTTACATCTTCCTCATCTATCTCATATAGATCAAAGAAAGTTGTCATCTTATCTATATGCTGCTGAGCGGAAACACCCTGAGGAGTGCCATCAAACATGGGAATTTTACTCTGATAATCAGCTGGCATATCATGCAGATTTTGAGGAAGAGCAAGTGGGGCAAACCGGGCAGCCATTGCTTTAGGTAGATTGGGTCTAGGAGTAGCAGGTGGAGTAGGTGTAGCTGAAGTGTGAGGGGTATATGGAGGTGTAGGCAGGGGAGAAGCGATATGAGATGAAGAGGGAGAATTAACTGTTGATTCAGGATGTGTGACTGTAGGGGATATAGAAATAAAAGGAGGATTGGTCTGTTCGTGCGGAACTGAAGCCGTGATAGTAGATCCAATATTGCTAGATATAGTTTCGAGGAAATCAACAAGATTAGTGACTTGGATATCTGTCTGAAGGTGTCTTAGGATGAAATTTTCAACCAATTTATTATGTCTCTTGATTTCAAGGGCAACAGCAAAATCAGGATTGGGAATTAGAGAACCAAGTGCACTTTCAGATTTGGTTTTGAACAAGGACAACTCAAAACTCTCGTCAAAATCGATGTCTTCAAGATACTCAAAAACAGCTGGACATGAATGAGATTTGAATATATGACTGGAATCTGAAGCCAGTTTGGATATCAAGGAACAAATAACCAATCAGCCTGTGAAAACTCTCAACTAATCATCCAAAAGTTTAGAGTTTGCAAATGAACTGGGGTAAAATGCAATCGAAGTGTTGTATTCACAAGCTCACGGAGATTGACTGAAGCAGCGTTTATCTACTTCCGCTTATGCAAAGCAAAAGCGTTTCGAAGGCTACCTGGCACAACTTCAGGCTCCGTCTAAGACTTATGAAACAAACACATCAATCCACAAACAAGTTTGTGTATGGTCACCAATATGTTAGCGCTTGAATTTGGCCTCAGGCTGAAAAAGACAAAAATTCAAGGCAACATCAAACCACTTAGCCTCGTAGCTAGCCCTACGGGGACAGGAGAAGGCTCTCTCCGGGTCTATCTCGGCAAAAGGTCTTCAAAGGGCTGAGATGACCAATAAAGAACATGGATTTTAGGCTAGTAAACTGATAGGGAAAATTTGATTTTAAATTTCTAGGGTTTTTGTTGGAAAACTAAACACAGCAATTTTGGGTGTGGGGATGAGACACCGTTTTTGCAGAGGTATTTTTGGGGCAAGGTAGGAGATTGTCTTGATGCCTTTGAATTGAGTGAATGGATTAGAAATGACTAGTGAGGAGCTAAAGAGAGCAAGAAACCTTCGAGAGTTCTCTTTAGACAGATGAAAACATAGATATTAAGCAAACTTAAAGGCAGAGCAATGAAACCATGAATTCTACCTTAACACTTCATTTACTTAATGCGCAGAAAAGAGAAGTAGGAAATTGATACACATAAAAAACTTACAAGCACATGAGAGAAGCACACCATCAACAAAAAACACCACAGGAATCCCAAATAGTGCTGCAAAACCCTGGTCTTTCCTTTGCCAAAATTGCAGAGATAGAAAGAGTAATACAGTCTAAGCTTATTCCTCAAGAGTCCAACCATGAAAATAATTAAGAAAATACATAATATAGGCAAGCTAACACACTCCCTTGCCTCTAGGGGTCGAGCTCATCATTCTAGGAGCTATTTCAACCAATTCTAAACTGAGCACTACAATCTAGGCAATCAAAACAACTTGCCTCTATAAGCTAGGAAACCAATTCATTCATTAATTATTTGCCATTTTATAAATGAATCTTCTAGAATAGGTAAAAAGTGTCATGTCAATCATGAAATTACATCAAATACATCAAGGGGGATGAAAAATCCAACCAAAAAGTCAAAACTAGTCACTGCTGCGTTTTCCTGTGCTGAAGATGCAAAACTGGCCAATTTCCCCAACACGTAGCGCGCCATTTCCCAACGCGTAGCACGCATTTAAGGCCACTTTTGAGGCACTTCCCGGCATCCAAATGAGGCACAAGTGGGCTTTATGGAAAGGTCTGGATGTCTACTCTCCAGCCCAAGTGGAATTTCTCAATTTTGTGGCCATTTGCCCCTCCAAAATTGCAATCTCCCAAGACTGCTTCCTGTGTGTCCAAAAAGTGGCAGAAGGTCATTTTTTGCTTGTTTTTTTACCTTTTGGGGGCTCAAATCTTCATGAAACTTCTTGGAAGTGGCTGAGCAAGTGTATTTTGCCATGAAAAATCCAAAAATGGCGAGTTTTCCTGAAATGGACCTCCCCAACTTAAGGGTAGCACGCGGCGCGTTACGCGTTGAGGGCAAAAACCTGTGTTTGGCACAAAAAATTCAAAATTGACCAAAATTGCTCCAAATTTCCTGAATTTTGAGTTGGAGGTGTATCATTGAGCACCATGCTCCCTCAAGGTAGCTTCAGCCAAAATTTGAAGCGGATCGGACTGTTTCCTCCGTTTTAGTGCCTTGGCCAAGTGTGCTTTAAGTACCTTCATTTTTGCTTTGCATACATGCATGCGAGCCCAATAATGGTTCTTCATGTGGCGAAGCATGTCTTTGTCCCTGTTTGCCTTTGCTATCAACCTCTCTAAATGTGTGTTCACCTGAATGAGCATAGAGCTTTGCTCTTTAGGTGTCAAATCACTGGGTCTCTTGCGAGCCAAGTTCTGGTCTTCTCGGATCCTCCGCAACTCATCAAGAGAGTGTTCATCCTCTAATTGCTTGTTGCGCTGCTCTAAATAGGTAATTGTCCAATTTTCCATTTCCAACTTTTGCTGCAACAAGTCATTTTCAGCCCTTAGTTGCTGGATGATCTCCTTTGACTCTAGGCTAGGAGAACTGATATCAAGGTCAACAACATCTATGCCTGGATCACCTGATGGCCCCTCATCAATATTGGGCTGCTTGCCTCTCTCTTGTACCTGTGCTGCTGTCGAAAGCGAGGCCCCTTCCATCTGATGTGGAGATAACACTCGCTGTGCTGATGAAGAAGGCGAGACCCCTTCCACCTGGTGTGGAGATAATACTCGCCGTGCAGATGCAAATAAGACCCTGTGGCCTCTCGGATATGTAACATATGCTGGAGGAGTGTTGACATGCTCTGGCTCAGGAATATCAAACTGCTGTGAAGGCCCTCCCTCATCACGAACAACCTCGGGAGGTGGCTGTGGCACCATGAAGAAATCACAAGAAATGAAATCCTCCCAAGCAATACCCTGTTGTGCCAACTGATGCATCACTATGATCTCGATTAGTGCATAATGATATATACTTTTGAGCTGCTGTGCGGGGTTCTTCCTTTGCACTACGGGCACCATCTTCTCTATATTTCGGCACATGAAAAATGGAATGTTCATCATTCGTACCCGGTTGAAATGCATCAAAAAACGGATATGGTACGAATATAAACGTGAAAATCTGCCCTCACAAGTGAAATAGCACATAATGAGCCTCATCAAGGGTGCATACTCATCCCTTAGGAATCTGAAAGGAAAAACAGCAGTAAGGTGCCTCATGCATCCGGGTTTGATGTATGGTTCATAATGAAATTTATCTAGCAGCTTGCGCTTGGTCCACTCTTCCCCAACATTTGGTATCCCGGTGGCTTGAGCAATCATTTCAGGTGATAAGGTGAAATCTACTCCTGCAAGGTTCACATGGCCATTGTGCAAATGTAGGACAAACAGGCGGACCAACTCTCTATGGTGTTGAATTTGTGAGATCCTCTCACAATACCCAAAGCATGATTGATACCGAAAACATGACATTGCAAGAGGACAAGCTTGCAAATGAGCCAATGAAGTGGGCTCTTCCCTGACATGCCGACCACCCTTACCACCCTTATGATGCCTCCTTGGCACTTCTACCTCTGGTGTTGAATCACTGTCATAGCTCTGCTCATAATCTGATTCGGTTTCTGACATGGTTATGAAGGCAAGATGACTGAAATATATTGCTGACTTGGCACCCAATTAACTGCTTTTTGACTTTTTCAAATGCTGTCATCAAGGGGACATAAATACAAGGGAATTGTTAGGGATAGGGGAACATGTGGGAATTAGGGAGAATAAACACAAAGAAGGAATTTAGGGAAGACAAGCATGGGAAATTACAAAATTGTGGGATTTTAAAGTGAAGCAGGGTTTAGGAATAAAGTATGCTTTTAGGAAGTTTAAAGAGGAGAATGATGAAATTTCAAGGGAAAATTTGAGGGAGAAAGGTGATGAAAATGAGGGATAAAGGGATTTATAAATGGGCAACCTTGGACAGCAAGAGAAATTTGAAACCCTAGTACCTTTGAAACTTTAAATTTTCCATAACAAGGGAGGGTTTTGATTTATCATTTACATAGCATTTGAACATATTAATTCTCTTTTCCATTTTGCAAAACCAAATCTAGGCATAGAGGAGAAACCTACCTGCACTTTGCCTGAGAGAAAATTGATTTTGATGACTTGCTGGCAGTTTGTTGAGCTGAAACCCCAATGCATAGCGCGCCCTGCCCAACGCGTAGCGCCCCTCTGACGCGTAGCGCACTTGCAAAATTACACTGTAAAAGTCTCCTTGACGCGTAGCATGCCTCTCCTGATGCGTAGCGCGCCCCTGAAACTGCTCAACTTGCTCAAGAACTCCCAAAATCACCTTTGCAAGGTTACACTTAGCTTGTGAGAGGCAAATGAGTTTGCAAATGAGGAGTGACATGCTTTTATAGGCTTCCTTTTAATTTTTACTTGCCCAAAACCCACTTTGTAATGTTTTGAATGTTGACACTTTTTGAATAAATTGGCTCTGACTTTTGATTTCATTTCTTTGAAAAATTGGTTGAAATGATGATTTCTTCTGAAAATTTTTGCAGGGATAGCTTCTAGGATGCTTTGGCAAAGGAGACCAAGGCTGCACTTTGACATTTGAAGGATTTGAAATTTTGAGAATTTTTACAAAAATGAGATAATGACCTCTGTTTTCAAAAACAGAGTTTTTGAGAACAAGGTAAAAATTTAGCTGTACAATGATAAGAAATGTTTAATGAAGGACATCCCTCTGGCCTGCTGGTCCTTTATGACCTCTCAAGACAAAAATGGACTCAACCCTAGACCTAAGACCTTAAAACCTAAAGCAAGATGAATGACCCTTTTGAGGATTTTATTTACTTGAACAAACCTGAACCAGCAGTGCCAAACAAGAGGGGAATAAAGACACAAACCCCCTCCACCAGGATTATGGCATGCCTAACGGAATGCAACATGATCACACTGATGGGACACCTAATCATGAAATGCAAAGAGCTTTGATCTCTGGTGGAGGGCTACTAGACCGACTCTAACAGTTCCAACATCATCGGAACCAGTTGCTACCTTAGACACCACTCATTCCTCAAAATAGAGTCCTCTTTAAACCCTTTTCAGACTCGTTAAACATGAAAAGATTATCGAGTGCTTGTCCTTTCCAGCTTGTTAAAGTATTGGAAATGTCATCCCTCCTGTATTATTTTATCATTTTTTGGACCCGAGGAACTAGTTTACGAAAAAGAAATTATGGAGTTTTCTTTTCGTCCCTTTTCAAACTCTCTAAACATGAAAAGGACCAAGTTATCCTTGTCGTTAAACTTGTTAAAACAATAGCGACAAACTTGTCCATCTAGACGAGACCGAGTTTCACTATCGCTAGACTCATTAAAACATTAAATAACAACCTGTTTACTCGAAGGGCGAATTATAGAACAAGCATATGTTATCCTCCTCAAACTTGACAAAAATAAAGAGGTACTAGTTAGCAACGACTGGGGAAAAAAGGGAAAAAACTTGAAGAATATATGGTAGCAAGTCGCTCTTGAACATGACACTTTCACTTCATCTTCATTATTGAGTTGGGTTGGGTTATTCCGTTCACCAGTCATCATATCATTGGTCCTTCATACCATCCATATTTTGGGGTTAATGCTACCAATTCATCTCAGTGTCGCCGACATGTTCAAGAGAAGTCATTCAGTTGAGAAATCACCATCCAGTTAATGTCTCATACACAACAATACCTCCAACCTTCATTTTTTCATGACCGTCATTCCTAAACCTTGTGTCGTCAATTCATTCTCACCTCCAGAAATCATTTTCTTTGTTTCGTGTCGTAGATGTGGGATACATCAAGGCCCTCCTACGACGAGTCACTTCTTGTCGACATCTGCTCATTATCCGAGAAGTTGACTTTGAAACAACCCTTTCAGTGCTTTGAAGCTTGCATACATCAATGGCAAGTTTCTCACTTCCAGCAACAAGTTGACATCAATGGCCTTCAACCAAAAGATTTTGCATGGTGTTCAACATCAGATCATGTATTCACACCATGTGAATTGTACTGTAGTACCTTGAGGATCATTATCATTATCGGTGATTCCTCTCGAGTCTGTTAATAGCTCACATCATTGGCTGGCAATCAGGTGATGTCTTTCCATGTTCAACTTCAGAAATCTCTTCACATGGATTGACTTGTACATCGAGAGAAGATTGAATGAGTTTGAAGTCCTCGGATCTAGTTTCATCCATCCGGGCTATGATATATTCAGGGATATAAAAAGATCAAATGTACAAAGGCTCTGCACAGATTGTCATCCAAATCATGGATGATGACTCTATTTATGAAGAACCACCAGTCTGTATCTGCAGACGACTATCTGATCTATGTAAATGAAATGAAATTTATAAAGCTGAGCATGGGAATGCCTCCCTCAACTAGATCATGAAAATCATATTATGATAATGTATTGTATTGTAACTGATGCAGGTCACCTTCCAGTTCGAAACTTCGAATTCTCATGATAAAGCATTTCACCCGACATGAATATTTATGAACTCATGCTTTAGGGGGAAACTGTTATAGACATATTTGGGCACATCAACCCCAAACTTATATGTCGATGTATTAGGGCTCATCAACCCCTAAAAGAGTTGTTTCATACCCTAAAGGAACATAGTCATCTAAATACATCATTCCCCAAAAGTTCCATCTGAGAAACCATCCAAAAATTGCCTAAATTGAACCATACTAATTGCTCCACTAGCAAAGTGTGATGCATACTGAGTGGTACACTGCCAGGGTGCGATGCATACTATTTAGGCCTTCTATAGGGTGCGATGGGCGAGGATGGACAGATGCCTAAGACAGTTTTCTAAGTGCTTGCTCATGGAATCTTCTAGAAAATTCTCTTGTGCCACTTGCCTCTCTGAATTCGCCCAAGGATGAATAAGGTATCTAAGAAATCCATTCTCTTGTGGAACCAATTGTAACAAGTGGAATGACACTAATAAAATCCCATGGATGACTCACACCCTTGCACACATCTATAAATGGATCCCTCATCCAAGAGATCTAAACGCTGAAATATTGTGAATTGCAAGGAAGTGCTGATAGTTTGTAATTGAGGAAAGACCATTGTATTCTTGTTGGTATGATCTTGCTATTTCATGAGGTGAAGAAGGATTGAAGCTGGGAGGATGATGCTGGATCAGACAACTAGGTTGTAATTCTCCTTTCTATTAATAAAGCTCATCAAGTTTTCTTCCATATGATTGTGCAATTTTGAATGTTATCATTTGTGAATGCTATCATTTTTTCATTATATATCTGATTCTGTAATGTTTATGTTGTAATAGATCATGATGCTTTGACGGTTCTTTGTTGTTGTACTTTTGCAGGTACTCTCCAAGCATGTTAAGTATGGGGAGGAGTTGCAGGAACTGTCAAAGGAGAGAAAGATCAAGCAAGGGATTAAGCGGAATTTCTAGGTTGGTTCCATTATCTTTCTCTTATCTATTACACATAGAAGAAATCATTGAATTGCTCTAAACTATTGTTTCTAGGGTAGCTGCCAAACCTAGAGGGCTAGCATTTTTTAGGAATACTAGTTTTCCCAGAAACAGACAGTGTTGGGGGTCCAAGTGGAAATTGGGGGAATTTTTAGGTCTAAAATGGGCCTCCTAAGGAAATTATAAAATAATAGTGGAAATAACAAAATAATCTTACATTACATCAACAAATTTTAGAGGGAAAAATAAAAAACTACTTTTTCAACTCGTATTTTCAACTTATCTCCCTATGGATTTACTCAAATTTCGAGCAGGAATACTCATTGGATGTAGAATTTGATTCCTCATCCAAGGAGTACCCATGTTGCATACTTTTGATGGACCCTGCCAAATGAAAATTGAGAAATACATGAAAAATCGTGATTGCAATCACGATTTTTCATGTATTTCTCATTTTTCATGTCGTAGGGTCCATAAAAAGTATGCAACATGGGTACTCCTTGGATGAGGAATTAAATTTTGCATCCAACAAGTACTCCCACTCAAAATTTGAGTAAATTCTTACGGAAATAAGTTGAAAAAGTAGTTTTATTATTTTATTATTTTTTAATCCTTTTACCTTTTTACCCCAAAAATGGTGAATCATCCCCCATGGTTGACATCATCATCTTGAATTCTATTGGTTCTTATAAAGTTTATTTTAGTTTTACATTTTTCTTAGGAGGCCCTTTTTATACCTCAAAAGTTCTCTAATGATAGGTAGGTGGCCACCAGTATCCACTTGGATCAATCCTCCCCCGTCAGGAAGCAATGGTCCCCATTGCGTTTAGTGCCTCCATGTGATGGGGAAACTTCTACTAAACATGGTCCCTGGTGAGCCACTTGCCTTGGTGCAGGAGTTGGCCAACTTTGACAACCTGATATAGTTGGATCTTCTGTTGGTGTGTGTTCTTGATCTGTGTGTCCATGAACCGATCAATTGTGTTTTGTTTCATGTAGTGTGGGTCTAGCTCTGTTGGTGTGAGTTGTTCTACAGTTCAAATGTGTCTAGAAATGGTGGAAAGTATGGCCAAAGGTAGTCTACATTGAGCACTGGGTGCAAACCAAGGAACGGTGGAATTTTGAGCTTGAAGACATTGTCCCTTACATCCTTGGTGACGATGTATATTTGAGTGGGCAAAGCTTGCGATGGGGTCCAATGAGTCACTCCTTCTACAAATTTAGCCAAACTTTGATGCCCACCTGGAACTTGTGCAGCACCTGATGCCGATTATGGCGCTTCTTGTACTTAGCATCAACTTTGTCCAATATATCATGAACCTATTGGTTAATGTGTTGAATGTGCTTAATGAAGCTATTAGCCATGTCGGCTTCGAACTGGACATGAGCCAAATCTACTTGAGTAGATGCAAATGGTATGGCCACATCAATGGGAGATAATGGTTGAAATCCTATCCCTACCTAAAAGGGGTTGTCGCTGGTTGAGTTGTGGAGATCTTTGTTGTAGCTATGCTTCACATAGGGGAGGATTTCATCCCATGTGCGTGGATGCTTCGAGTTGTACATGCACAAAATGTGTACGATCATCCTGTTGACGACTTATGTTTGGCCATCAGTTTGGGGATGGAAAGTCATGGACTTATCGATTTTGGTATCCAACATCGACCAGAGACTTGACCAAAATTCACTTAGGAATTGGTTTCCTTATCAGAGACAATGAACTATGGGATCCCAAAGTGTACCCACACTAGCTCAAAGAAGAGCTTAACAGTGGCCTCTGTTGTGATACTCTTCTTGCAGGCCGCCATAATGGCCATCTTAGAGAATTTGTCAACAACCATGAAAACGAAGTCATTGTCGTGCTTAGTAGAAGGAATCCCCGACATGTAATCCATGGAAATGAATTCCCAAGGTCGACTAGGAGTAGGAAGAGGAGTATATAAGCCTTTCTTCTTAATGGTTGGTTTGGAAATGGTGCAAGTACTACAAGATTTAATGTACCTCCAACATCTTGACGAAGTTTCGGCCAATAAAAATACTTCTGCAGTACTACCACTTTTTTCTCTACTCTGAAATGTATAGCGACCCGACTGTAGTGCGCCTCCCAAATCATCTTTGCACGTTCACTTGAAGGAACATAGATGTGTCCTAGGTGGCATAACATTGCATCCTAGAGGCAAAAATTTGGAACTTCCTTACCTTCCACAAGTGTCTGGTATGTGTTGCCAAATTCTGGATTTCTCTCATAAAGATGTGGCCACCCTGAAGTCTCGTTCCCATAGGAGTCGGCACAATGATCAGTGCCATGACTAGTGGTCGACTGAGGGATTCTGCAACATTATTGGTTTTTCCCTTCTTGTACTTAATGTTCAAATGGAATTGTCGTAGGTATGTAGACCATTTCTGATGGTGATCGTTCTACAAATTCACTTGTATTTATATGAATTGCAGGGGTCAGTGGTCTGTGTGGATGATTGTTTCCTTCCCCATAATCTAATGCGTCCATTGATGACATGCCTACATAATGGAATACATTTCTTTTTCATAACTGGGATACTTTCGTATTGTGTCTGAAAGTGTCTCACTATGGTAAGCCACTAGATGCCCTTGCTAAGTAAGAATTGCATTGATAGCATAGTTAGAGGCGTCTATCTCAATCTCAAATGGTTGTTTCAGGTCTGGTAATGTGATGAGCACTCATGCAGAGCAGAGGCGATGCTTCAACTCGAAAAATGCCTTATATTGGGTTTCAGACCAAAAAACTTTGCTTTCGCTCTGCCCTTGGTGACTTGACTTATAGGCCAAGTGATATGAGAGAACCCCAACATGAAACTGCGGTAGAAATTGACAAGACCTAGAAAGTTTTGGAGCTTTGTTAGAGTGTTTGGGGCTGACCAATCTTGCTAAAATATTTTGCCCCCTTGAGCTAGTCTAGAAGGTCATCAATCTATGAGATTGAGTACATATTCTAGACATTGATCTTATTCAATGCCCGATAGTGAATACGGAGTCTCCAAGTCTCGTCCTTCTTCTATACCAATACGATCGGGCTCCCATAGGGTGATGAGCTTGGATTGATGTTCCATTTTTGAAACAACTCCTGAATTTGCCTCTTGATCTCATCATTCTATAGAATACAACGTTAATAGATCGGTCCATTGAGTAGCGATGCACCCAGGGTCAGATCAATGGAGTGCTTAACCTAACAGTGCAGAGGTACCCTTGTAGGTGAGGCGAAAATTTCCTTGTACTCCCCCACGACCTTGTCCATCTATTGTTGCTATGTGGAGGAGACCTATCTGGAAGTTGTGTCTACAACCTTCTTCTTTCCCTGAGGGAAAATCATAAGGAAAACAATTTTCCTGGTCTAGGAAACAATCTTACTACATTTCTTTGCAGTGATCAAAGAGATGGCGGTAGGCAGGGCTACCTCTGGTATCTTGTACAACTTATTTCCAAAAGTAATAATCACAGAGCGATGTATAGACTCATATACAACATGCCACTTCCACAAGTATGGTTGTCTTAAAAATACAACACAAACTTCAAGAGGCGTAACATCACACAATACCTCATCCATGAAGGGCTTGATGTTGTAGGGAAGACGACACTGCTGGCTGACGTGAAGATCTCTTCCTTGGTGAAGCCACCTGATGGTGTACAACTACATATGTGTTGTCATCGATAGGAGCAGCCGCTTCACGACCTCCATTGAAATGTGGTTGTTTTAAATCTTGTTGTCGATAATAAATTGTAGTAGAGAACCTTTCACCCACATCTGTGAGTGGAAGAGGCATTCCTCGTCCTCTTGATCTTGAGGTTCATTCTTCTGGATCTTGGTGGTGGCCATGGTGGAATTGGGCTCCGCATCAATGATCTTCTTCCCTTTGTCATTCTCCTTTTCAGGTTCTGACTTAGAGTTGCAACATGCGTCTGATTCAAAAGCCTTCAGCTTGGCCACCAGTGACTATTTGTCCCAACACTCACTTGTGTTGTGAGTGGATCTCGTATGGAACTCACACCACTTTCTCGTGTCCTGCTTTTTCTTTGTGATGTTATTCTTTGCTTGCAACTTCAGTGTGTTGTTCGGGGTTGCCTGCCTTAGCTTTGTCATTTTCTCTGTGGTTTGGGGTCACCTTTTCCTTGCTTCGGATTTGCATATCCAAAGTTTTTCTTCTTCTATTTAAGCTTCTGCTCAATCTTGACAACATATCGGTATGTCATGCTGAGAGAGGAGATTTCTAGGAACTCCATCTCGTCCTGGATGTACTTGTGTAGATAGCCACGGTACTTGAGTACCAAATTTTTCTCAGAATCCTTGATACCCAACTTAGTGTGGAGGGCATGGAAAACATTTGTGAAGTCCGGGACAAATTGGTCCCTTCCCTACTGTAGCGTGGTCCCCTTTATGTATTTATCTTCATAGCTCCTGACAGGGTAATATTGTTCCTTGTTGGCATCTCGGAAAGAATCCCAAGTGTGTACACTGAAAATAATTATGATTCCCTCTCGTCCTTTTATTCGCAGTAGGTTTCCCACTAGTCCTTGACTTGTGGGGCGACTATGAGAAGTGCAAAAGTAATATTTTCCCGCTTGGAAAGGTCATGAACTGGAAAATATTCCTCCAACATATTCAACCATTTATCTATGGCACCTGCATCTATCTAGCCCTCAAATTTGGTAATATCAAAATTAACTTTTACCTTGAAAGGGTGGCGCCTCCAAAGTGGCTGTTGGATGAAGATGCATCACCTATGGGTACTCGTCAAAGGATCTTGGCAAATTTATCCATCATCACATTCCTCTATTGCTCGAGGGATTCATCGAGCAATATTTTGAAAGGATCTCCTGCCCCCTCATCTTTATTTTCTTCCTCCATGGGAGGTCATCAGGGTTTGTGAGGCTTGTCTTGCAAGGGTTCAACCAGATCGAGCCCTAACTCCTTATACCCTGACCTCGTTGGGGACATGCAAAGAAAAATAGAGAAAGAGAAGATTGTTTTGATACCATTGATCTGAGCCTAAACATGAACGCAACAAATTACAGATATAACCATAAATACATAAATTCAACAAAAATAATACTTCATTTCATTAATATCATAATACTAAAATATGCTTACAAACATAATGGAAATAAACTATCTTCAGTGATGCTAGCTTATCTCTGAGAAAAGATGCAGAGGCTACATGCCTCTGAACTATGTTACAATGAGGCTCAAAGGCTTATTTATTACTGAGAAATAATGGAAAACCATAAACATCCAAAAACCTAACCCTAGGAGATGAAGCGCAAAAATTGTGGGCCCCGTTTGGGTAAATTGGTACATCAACTTCTTGGGGTTGTAACTTTGGCATACAATCTTTGTTTGGCTATCATAATACCTTGTTTCAAAGATCTCAAAGAGGAGGCTGAAGGAAAATAAGTAATGTAATTATTGACTTCTTAGATATCTCCATTTTCCCTAAAAACGTCATTTAGGGCCTCAAAACGGCTCCGAAATTTCAGGACCTGCAAAACTGTCAAAAATAGTAAATTGTGCTACAATTAAAGAAACTGAAAAACCGAAACAGATAGTGTTGGGGGTCAAATTGGAATAGGTGGTTGGCTACCAATATCTTTTGGATCATTATTCCCGCCTTAGGAAGAAATGCTCCCCATTGTGTTGAGTGCCTCCATGAGATGAGAAAACTTCTGTTGAACTTGGTCCCTGGTGAGCCACTTTCCTTGGTAAAGAAGTTGGCTAGATTTGACAACCCGATATAGTTGGATCTTATGCTAGTGAGTATTCTTGATCTGTGTGTCCATGATTCAATCAGTTGTGGCCTATTCCATGCACTTTGGGTTTAGTTCTGTTGGTGTGAGTTGTTATGCAATGTCGGATGTGTCCAACAATGGCGGAAAGTATGGTCGAAGGCAGTCTACATTGAACACTAGGTGTAGACCAAGGAATGGTGGAATGTTTAACTCGAAGGCATTGTTCCCTACAGCCTTGGTGATGGTGTATGGCCCATATTAGAGTAGGCAAAGCTTGTGATGGGGTCCAACGAGGAGCTCCTTCTACAAATGTAGCCAAAATTTGTCACCCACCTGGAACTTGTGCGACACCCGATGTTGATCATGGCATTGCTTGTACTTAGCATTGGTTCTATCCAAGATATCATGGACCTACTGGCGAATGTGTTGAATGCACTCATTGAATCTATTAGTCCTATCGGCTTCGTATTGGTCATGAGCCGAATCTACCTCAGTAGTTGCAAATGGTATGGCCACATCAATGGGAAATAATGGCTAAAATCCCACCCCTACCTGAAAGGGGTTGTGTCCCATTAAGCTGTAGAGAGATCTATTGTAGTTGTGCTCGACATAGGGGAGGATTTCATCTTATGTGCATGGATGCTTCAAGTTGTACAGGCACATAATGTATATGATCACATTGTTGATGATTTCTGTTTGGCCATCAATTTAAGGATGGAAAGTCGTGGACATATTTAGTTTGGTATTTAGCATCGACCAGAGACTTGACCAAAATGCACTTAGGAATCTGCTATCTCGATCAGAGACAATGGACTGTGGGATCCCAAAGTGCACCCGCACTCGCTCAAAGAAGATCTTAGTAGTGGCCTCTGTTGTGATACTCTTATTGCAGGCTACCATAATGGCCATCTTAGAGAATCTTTTGATGACCACAAAAACAAAGTGATTTTCGTGCTTAGTAGAAGGAAGTTCTGACATGTAATCCATGGAAATGGATTACCAAGGTTGACTAGGAGTAGGCAGAGGAGTATATAGGCCTTGCTTCTTTATATTTGTGATTCGGATTTAAACATGAACGCAATAAATTACAGAGATAACCATAAACACAGAGATGCAGTAGAAAATAATACTTCATTTCATTAATGTAAAATATTGAAATATGCTTACAAACAGCAATGGAAATAAACCAGCTAGGGCGATGGTAGCTTATCTCTAGGAAGAGATGTGGAGGCTAGATGCCTCTGAACTGTGCTACAGTGAGGCTCTAAGGCCTATTTATTGTTTAAAAACATGGGAAAACCGTAAACATCCAAAAAACTAACCCTAGAAGACGAAACGCCAAACTGTGGGCCCCGTTCAGGTAAATTAGTACATCAACTTCTCGGGGTCATAACTTTGGCATATGATCTCTATTTGATGCATACAATATCTCATTAGAAAGATCTATCCGAGAACTACAACTCTAGGAAGAGAAACATTGGTCCATGGGCCCATGTTGCTTCCAGTTTTCCCAAAAAATGTCGTTTAGGGCCTCAAAACAGCTCCAGAAGTTTAGGACCCGAAAAACTGCTAAAAATAGTAAATTGTGCTACAATTATGGAAACTGAAAAGCTGAAAAAAACAATGGTGGGGGTCCAAGTGGACTTGGTGGGTGGCCACCAATATCTACCTGGATCATTCCTCCCCCCTTAGGAATCAATGATCCCCATTGCGTTGAGTTCCTCCATGAGATGAGGAAACTTCTGCTGATCTTGGTCCCTGGTGAGCCACTTGCCCTGGTGAAGGAGTTGGCCTGCTTTGACAACTCGATACAGTTGGATATTATGCTGGTGAGTGTGCTTGATCTGTGTGTCCATGATCCGATCAGTTGCAGCTTGTTCCATGCAATATGGATTTAACTCTGTGGGTGTGAGTTGTTCTGCAATGTCGGATGTGTCTAGTAATGGTGGAAAGTATGGGCGAAGGTAGTCCACATTGAACGCTGGGTGTAGGATAAGGAATGGGGGAATTCTGAGCTCAAATTCATTATCTCCCATAGTCTTGGTAATGGTGTAAGGACCATGTCGGAGTGGTTTGAGTTTCCGATAGGCTCTGGTAAGGCGTTCCTTTTGCAAACGCAACCAGACTTTGTCGCCCACCTGAAACTTGTGTGACACCAAATGTTGATCATGTCGTTGCTTGTACTTGGCATTTGATTTCTCTAGAATGTCATGGATCTACTAGAAAATATGTTGGATGTGCTCAATGACACTATTTGCCTTATCTGTTTCAGACTGGACATGAGCCGAATCTACGTGAGTAGCTGCAAATGGCATGGCCACATCAATGGGACATAGTGGTTGGAATTCCAAGCCCACCTAAAAAGGGTTGTGGCTAGTTGAGCTATGGAGAGCCCAGTTGTAGCTGTGTTGAACATAAGGGAGGCTCTCATCCCATGTGTGTGGATGCTTTAAGTTTTGCATGCGCAGAATGTGTACAATCATCGTGTTGACAACCTCTATTTGGCCATTAGTTTGAGGATGGAAGGTTGTGGACTTAGTGAGTTTGGTGTTCATCATCGACTGGAGAATAGACCAAAATGTACTGAGGAACCTGTTGTCCCGATCTGAGATGATAGACTGTGGGATCCCAAAGTGTACCCACACTCGTTCAAAGAAGAGTTTAGCAGTGGCTTCTGCTGTGATACTCTTCTTACAGGCCGCCATAATGGCCATCTTCGATGAGATTCCCGTTCATGAATCTCAAACTCCATGGGTTGTTCCATACCTGTGGACCTACTACATCAGGGGAATGCGACGACCACAAAAGCATAGTCGTTTCCATGCTTAGTGGAAGGAAGGCTTGACATGTAATCCATGGATATGGATTCCCAAGGTCAACTAGGGGTAGGCAACGGGGTATAGAGGCCTTACTTATTGACGGTCAGTTTGGAAATGGCGCAGGAAGTGCATGATCTGATGTAGTTCCCAACATCTTGTCGAAGATTCAGACAATAGAAATACTTCTACAGTACTGCCACTATTTTCTCAACCCCGAAATGCCCAGTAGCCTGACTGTAGTGTTCTTCCTAAATCATCTTGGCATGCTCGTTTCAAGGAACACAAAGGTGACCCAGGTGGCATAACAGGGCATCCTAGAGGTGAAAATCTATTACATGCCGACCCTCCAAGAGTGTCTAGTATGTGTGGTTGAATTCTGGGTTGCTTTTTTAGAGTAGTGGCCAATCAAAAGTCTCGTGCCCATAAGAGTTGAGCACAATGGTTAATTCCATGATCGGTGGTTGACTGAAGCAATCTAAAACATTATTGGTGTTTCCCTTCTTATACTTGATATTCAAATGGAACTGTTGCAGGTATGTGGAGCACTTCTGATGGCGATCATTCTGCAATTTCCCTTGGGTCTATATGAACTAAAGGGGTTGATGGTCTGTGTGGATGATCGTTTCCTTCCCCAAAATGTAATGTTTCCATTGTCGGCAGGCTTGCATAATGGAATACATCTCTTTGTCATAAGTGGGATACTTCTGGACTGTGTCTGAAAGTGTCTCACTGTGATATGCCACTGGATGCCTGTGTTGAGTAAGGACTGCCCCAATAGCATAGTCAGAGGTATCTATCTCAACCTCAAATGGTTGTTGCAAGTCTGGCAATGTGAGCACTGGTGCCAAGCAGAGGCGATCTTTCAACTCTATGAATGCCTTTTGTTGAGATTCTGACCAAGAGAAATTTTCTTTCGCTCCTCCCTTGGTGACTTGACTCAAGGGCCAAGTGATATGGGAAAATCCCATAACGAACCTGCGATAGAAGTTGGCAAGACCTAGAAAGCTGTGGAGCTCTATTAGAGTGGTTGGAGAGGGCCAATCTTGAATGACTTGGATCTTGGCTGTGTTAGCGCTTGAAATTTCACCTCAGGCTGAGAAAGGTAAACCTCAAGGCAACATCAAACCATTTAGCCTCGTAGCTAGCCCTACGGGGCAGGAGAAGGCTCTCTCCGGTCTTTCTCAGTGAAATCTTCAATGGATGAGATGACCAATAAGGTAACACTGATTTTAGGCTAGTAAACTGATAAAAGAGTTTGATTTGGGGTTTTTAATAAAATGACGGGGTTTTTCTGGGCTGCATGGGCAAAGTAACAGCTTGAACAGAGAAATATAATAAAAAACACAGATTATCGACTGAGGCAAGGTAGGCAAGAAATTTAACACCAAATTTAGTTTAAATGAGATGGCAAGACTGGTGAGGAGCTGACAAGGGCATAGGAGATGAATCCTTGTCAAACAGAGGAAAACATTAAATATGAACAAACTTATAGGCAGAGCATATAATACTATGAATTCTACCTAAACACTTCATTTGTTCAATTAGAAATGATCATGTAGTGAAATGAAACATAACAGATCACATATGAAACACAAGAAAAACATATGCTAAATTATCATACCACAGGAATCTCAGAAGTCAGAGATGTGTAATCTCATTAAACTCTCTGCCAAAAACTGTACATGGTAAGCTCTCTATTCTCCAGCACTCAGAACTCTTCCCCCACTTCTCTCTCCCCCAACAAGTGAATTTTTAAATATAATAAATACATGCTGCTGAGGAAAAACAAATCGACCCCAAGACAAGGGATTTGTTTTTTCATTATTAATAAATAAAACTAAAAAAAAACAATCAGCGCTTCTGAAGATAGAATAGCGCATCCTTTTACTTGATAACTGATGAAGTAGCATTCACAGGTGTCAATCCCATTTATTGAGGATATAGGCAATCGAATCTTGTATGCCATTTTGCAACTGCTCCCCAAATTTCTGGAAATGCGTTGACCATTTAACCGAAAATAGGAAAAGCTTTTGATAATCTGGAGTAAATCCACCGCATATATCAGATTGAATGCCGGAGTATTCAATTGCCACAACACAGAATCCAGGCCCCCCTACAATCTTTCTTATCCAATAGTGATGGGCATATCTATTGAGCATGGTACAGTACTGATGAAACTAACGCATGAATCTACGCGTCCAGGCATTTGCGTCGTTTGTTGAATGAGAAACGGCAAAGACTGCTCTTTCCAGATGTCCCCGGCCCCTTTTGACATACACATGTTTGCAGAAGGTGGACAAGAAGATACGGCAAACGGAACAGAAGTACCTGGACAATCAATATTGATCACATGATTTTTGTTCAGAAGATCATTTCCCACCTGAAGTGGATACATCATGATCTGTTTCGGCATTATTCTCTTTATCACATTAACAAATGACAGAACCAGAATCCTTCCCATTTTCTACATTGGTTTCTCCGCATCTCAAGTTTGTTTGAGACGAACTATCTCGTGCAATGAACCCTGTTGGTTGATCCCAGCGGCTCTTCCGCTTTCAGTCTTTTGTCCCTCTCTTCCATATGATGCCCAGCTACACTGTATAACAGCTTCTCTAACAAGTCGGTAATATACTCTTTGTCCAAGTTCTAAAGCTACTGTTGAAAGATCTGAAGTCTGAAGAGCTACAGTGAGCTCTTTATTTGTGATCCAAATAGTCAATAATGGTTCGAATTTATTGACACTTTGAGAAGTTATTTAGGACAAGTCCTAAAGGGATGTTATGAAACACAACGCTCTATAAACCCAAGACTTCTTATGACCTGAGCAATTGACTGTGGATTAATCAAATTTTTGGACTGTGTATAACTCAGCGCCAATCCAAATTGACTGAAGTGACAATAAAGATCAGAATTGTATGTTTCAAATCCTTTATGACAGAGACAAATATTGGGACAAAGATCTGTGGTGAGTCATCATACATAAAGTCGAAATCTAGAAGAAAGAATATGTATGATGTAAGTTTTTGTGGCACAGTGATCCAAGTTCGTTTAGCATATCTCTCAATGATGATGTAAGTTCCAGTGGTACCATCTCTTTAATACACTGTTGTAATCAAAGGCCCAAGGAAATCGACCTTTTATCTCTCTGTCTTTCTGCCTTTGTTACAGCTACATTAAAGTCATATGGATCCACTCGATTGAGAATACACATGTACAACCAACCAAATGAATGTGTCCTCTGAAATTTGAATCTTTGCTACAAGAAAAGCTCATACGGTCAACAAGGAAAAGAGCGCTCAGTTCTATGCAAACAATGGTTTATTCTCTCCTCAAAATGTACCCAGAAAACATAATAGAGGCCAGTTGCCTCAACCAACAAGGGAATACGGCTCCCACGACTCCAATCCATCCTTCAAACAATGGTAGTCGCACATGCCACCACAATAAATACAAACCATTCCTCGAAGATGAAACTCTTGCTCCTTATTAAGCCATAAACCCTCCATTTATTACAGTCAACATGGCCCTTGGTAACAGTGAAGCAATTTTCCTTTTAGCTAAGAGAGCAGTGCCAGCACACATTCAATTTCTCCGTATTACACCAAGAGAACTCGGCCTCTATTTCTCGTTCTGAACCCTATCCCTTTAGCAATATGGAGTTTTCTCACAAGGCCCTCTTTCATTCACTAAATTGACCCACTGAAATGATATTGAAGTTGGGACTCCTCATGGGTTTTTCCAAGAATCCAATCTGTTTTTCCACTATACAGCATACAAACAAAACCACTGCATATAAAAACAAAATGCAGTAGGCTAGGAATGGAGAAACAAAAACAGTAGTCAAAAACACATCTACAAGGCCCGTTAATATATTTTCCAGGAGAAAAGTCACAAGAACATTATGATCGAAGACTTCCTCAAGGACTGCTTGATAAACTGTGAGAATTACACATCCAAAGAAGCCACAGTATTGGGGATGAATATTGATTATTGATATCACAATGGCCACTGCTGCAAGAGTGAAAAAGAAATTCCAGTGTACACCATATTCCCCAACATGGACATCGAGTGCCTGTTTTGAAACTAGTGCATTTGCAACTGCAAAAAATCCAACCCCGAGATCCATTAATCCTGTACCATACGTTTCTGTCTTAGCAAATCGCCTGGGAAATATTTTGAAGTCCACAGCCAGGATTGACAAGCATGTCACCAGTATCATTGCAAATCTGATATGATGAGAGGCTTTTTCTTTGTCTGCTTGCAGGGATAGGAGTTAATGAAACCACTGCCATTTGAAGAGCTGGAGACTTTAATACATATTCTAAAAAAAAAACATTTAGTGATTTCTTCTTCAAAACAGGGTTTTGAAGAAGAATCAGTCATACAAGACGGAGTCTAACATCGGCTCCACTTGGGATGGCAGCTGCCGCTTCGTGGAGGTGCCAAGAACCTCAGAACTTTGGGAGAGCAGACAGTGCCTCCACTCATTGGGCAATGGAGTCATCATCAACACAACTCTTGACTCATCTTATTAACTGGAAAATCATCAACACAACTCTTGACTCATCTTATTAACTGGAAACTGACTGAATTGACTGAAAGACTAATTCAGCAAACTTCAACTAAACTGTAATGAAACTAGAACAGGATGCTGCCCTTATGACTGCTTATTTATTTACAAAATCTACCCTACTTTGCTGCACAAACAATAGATCAGGTAATACTAAAATGCCAGATTAACCATTCAAGTAAACCTGAGAATGATGCCGCTCGAGAATGCTTCCACGAGGTCACCGATGTAATTGCTGGCAGCCTTTCATGCACGTAATGAGCCTGGTCACGTACAAGACAGCCTGATCTATCAATCAAACTGAAAAATGTGTCCATGTATGCCGCAATAGGATCACGAAAGCCAGATTCTGTTGGCTGCCCCAACTCCGCAACACATACTTCCAGCTGCACACTGTCAATGTAAACATCTATAGGCGAGTATGGAGGAAGGATTTCCAAGAACTTTTTAGGGTCTTGGAAATCATAAGACTGGACCTGCTCATCTAAACACTGAATCTCCTTCTCGATTCTTTCAACAATTAACTCGCACAATTTAATTTTGAACCACTTTGAAGATTTCAACAAATGAAACCAGGAACTGAAAACATCTTCATCAATTTCAGTATCATCTAACGCCTTTCTTATTCCTTCTACAGCTTCACACAGGGCAGGGTTTGCCACATACCCTTCCATTGCACAGGTGAATGGTTCAGCCTGCATATGTGTCTGTCTGCTGTCCACCATCAGCATCAGATCTGCACCTTGATTGCATGTACTGGGACAAGACAATCAACAAATTGAATGTTCTCCCCAATATGGTCGCCAGTATGTTAGCGCTTGAAATTTCACCTCAGGCTGAGAAAGGTAAACCTCAAGGCAACATCAAACCATTTAGCCTCGTAGCTAGCCCCACGGGGCAGGAGAAGGCTCTCTCTGGTCTTTCTCGGTGAAATCTTCAATGGATGAGATGACCAATAAGGTAATACTGCTTTTAGGCTAGTAAACTGATAAAAGAGTTTGATTTGGGGTTTTTAATAAAATGACGGGGTTTTTCTGGGCTGCATGGGCAAAGTAACAGCTTGAACAAAGAAATATAATAAAACACAGATTATCGACTGAGGCAAGGTAGGCAAGAAATTTAACACCAAATTTAGTTTAAATGAGATGGCAAGACTGGTGAGGAGCTGACAAGGGCATAGGAGATGAATCCTTGTCAAACAGAGGAAAACATTAAATATGAACAAACTTATAGGCAGAGCATATAATACTATGAATTCTACCTAAACACTTCATTTGTTCAATTCAAAATGATCATGTAGTGAAATGAAACATAACAGATCACATATGAAACACAAGAAAAACATATGCTAAATTATCATACCACAGGAATCTCAGAAGTCAGAGCTGTGTAATCTCATTAAACTCTCTGCCAAAAACTGTACATGGTAAGCTCTCTATTCTCCAGCACTCAGAACTCTTCCCCCACTTCTCTCTCCCCCAACAAGTGAATTTTTTAATATAATATATACATGCTGCTGAGGAAAAACAAATCGAACCCCAAGACAAGGGATTTGTTTTTTCATAATTAATAAATAAAACTAAAAAAAAACAATCAGCACTTCTGAAGATAGAATAGCGCATCCTTTTACTTGATAACTGATGAAGTAGCATTCACAGGTGTCAATCCCATTTACTGAGGATATAGGCAATCGAATCTTGTACGCCATTTTGCAACTGCTCCCCAAATTTCTGGAAATGCGTTGGCCATTTAACCGAAATTAGGAAAAGATTTTGATAATCTGGAGTAAATCCACCGCATATATCGGATTGAATGCCGGAGTATTCAATTGCCACAACACAGAATCCAGACCCCCCTACAATCTTTCTTATCCAATAATGATGGGCATATCTGTTGAGCATGGTACAGTACCGATGAAACTAACGCATGAATCTACGCGTCCAGGCATTTGCATCGTTTGTTGAATGAGAAACGGCAAAGACTGCTCTTTCCAGATGTCCCCGGTCCCTTTTGACATATGTTGGAAATAATACTGAGAGGGGGGGGTGAATCAGTATTATCAGATTAATCAAACTTTTCAAATGCCCAAAAACATATACGCTACTTTAGTTAAGTGAACCAGCGTGTACACGCTACTGTGACGAAGTAAAACAGCGTATAAGCAGAAAACTCACAATTTAGTTGGCTTATTCTTCAATTAAGTGCATCAGGACATTATTCATCATATTAACAGTAAACATGTGCAGTATAACAGAACAGATAAAAAGCCACACACATGAACACCAAGATATAAGGTGGAAACCCAATGTGGGTGAAAACCACCTGCTGCAAGTTGTCTCTATCTTTCTTAATATGAAACTTCAGTTTACAATCTTTTGTACTGGTGCAGCCTTATACCAGTACGCAGGCTACAACCTGCAGAAGGATTCAACCTTCTCTCGTTCTCCAAACTTCCTTGGAAGGGAGCTCCAACCCCCTTTTTCTTTTGTACTAGCCAAGATACTAGTACGTAGGTGCTGACCTACAATCTTCCTTCTTCCAGGTATCACTTTTCATACATTTTCAGACTTGGATATACCTGAAGCACAACATTACAATCTGAAGACCACAATTCATTCAATTTTCACAACAGATCATTGAAGCATAAAACAACCCAACTTTGAATCACTGAACCACTGAACCCTGTCAATCACCAGTTACCAGAACACAGAGCAGACTACAGAACTCTGTAATAACAGTCAGACCCCACTGTAAACTCAAATCAAGCTTCAAAAGATATACGCTACTTTAATGAGCAGAAACCGCGTATACACGCGCTTTTACCGAAGCCAACCTGCGTACAGATCTAAAAATAAACTTTCTCAATTTGCAGCTGTACCAGATATTAGTTAGACTCAGAACGTAACATTGCGACAATATGCAGATCTAGAAATACTCATAATCAACCATATCATGATAGTGCATTTCAAACCATTTGATCCCGATCTCTCCTTAGATCTAGTTCTCCATCAACCAATGAGATCTCTCCTTAGCTCAGATCAACCAACTCAGAACCTGCATATCAGATCTCTTTCTCTCTTAGATATTCATGCCTTGTCGAAAGATGATCTTTGCCTAATGATCTTCTTCTCCTTATATAGCCTTAGGCCTTTCTCAATACCAAGAGCCAAAACCATAGTAACACAATACCATCAACTTTAAAACTAGGGATCGACACGCCCGTCGAGACATAATGGTCCGAAATCATAGGCACAACTTCCAAGGTCTAACCACCATGAACCAAAGGAACCTTTCCACATACACGCGCTTTTTCTGAATATAACTTGCGTGTACACGCGACTTGGGCTTAACGAAAGAGCGTGTATGAGCTTTCTTGCCATGCTGTACTGAGATCTGTCTTCTGATTGAGTTGCCATCACCTGTACTAACCTTTGAGCACCTGTACCATCCACTGAGTGAGTTGCCATCAAGGACAACACTTGAACCATAATGCCAACAATCTCCCCCTTTGGACTTGATGGCAACCACCACACCAAGTCACTCTCCCCCTTTGACATCAAGGGCAAAGGGAGGACCAAGATATTCTCTTCCTTGGTAATCCTTCTGCTGTCCATACTGCTGTCCATACTCCCCCTGAGTATATGCTGAAATCTCCAAGTGTGCTCCCCCTTTGTGAATGCCAAAGAGTACCAATCTATCCATCCTGCTCACCAAGTGCTGTTCATGCTCCCCTTAACTGTAGGCAAGATCTGCAAAAGATGTTCTTCAAGAAGAACATGACTCTATACATCATAAAAGACCTTCCTATCACCAAAGACTCATACATACATCCATTTCTCAACTAAGTGAGGATATACAAAAAAATGACTCATCCACCCGACCAAGTGGGGATACATCAATATTGACTCATCCACCTAACCATGATAATACATGAACATTTCATCATTCATCCCAGGCATAGTGGGGAAACCAACAAAGGCCGTTACATGACCTTGACACCATAAAAGAGACAAGAGAGATACATGACATAGAGACAACAGATCTAGACCAAGACTTAGGAAAGACATCAGCAGCATCTGATAAACATCTTGTTAGATCAGCAACTAGAATTTCTTTCTGAGCTCCTTCTCCTGAAACCAACAACCAAAAACATCTGAATGCCAACAATGCTTTATGAGACTTTTGAGCTGCTCCCCCTGAACCTGTGCCTGTTGCACTCCCTGAAACTGTGCCTGAATAATTCTGACATTCCTATTGCTGTTCAGAACTTCAGAGTTTTCCCTTGCTGTTCAGAACTTCATATACGCGTTTTCTCCTGTATAAAACAGCGTATGTACGCGGATATTCTTTCTGCAACAAGCGTCCAACATACACGCGACTTTCCCACCATGAATCCGCGTGTATACGCTCATATTACTTCCGTAACCTGCGTATACCAACTTTTTGTAGAACAAACAAATTTCAACAACAGGATGAAGCATTAACTACTCCCAGCTTTTGTCTGAGATATTCAAAAGTTTCCCTGGGCAGTGGTTTTGTGAGAATATCAGCAACTTGCTCCTTAGAAGGAACATACTCCAACTTGACCTTCTGTTCAAGCACTTGTTCCCGAAGAAAATGGTACTTGATTGGTATGTGCTTGGTCTTTGAGTGCATGACTGGATTCTTTGAAATGCTGATTGCACTTGTATTATCACATAAGATAGAGACAGGTGGAGTGCAAGTGATTTGAAAGTCCTGCAAGGTCTGCATCATCCAAAGAAGTTGTGTACAACAAGATGCTGCAGCTACATATTCTGCTTCAGCTGTAGATAAGGCAATCGAACTTTGTTTCTTGCTGAACCAAGATACTAATCTGGAACCCATGAAGAAAGCACCTCCACTTGTGCTTTTCCTATCATCCACACTTCCAGCCCAATCTGCATCTGTGTAAGCATGAAGAGTGAGATCAGTATTTCTAGGATACCATAAGCCATAGTTTTGGGTCCCTTGAAGATATTTGAAGATTCTTTTGACTGCCTGAAGATGAGTTTCCTTTGGGTTGGCTTGAAATCTTCCAACCATTCCTACTGCATGTGTAATATCTGGTCGAGTACCTGTCAAATAAAGCAAACTCCCAATCATGGATCTATAAGTGGGTTGGTGGACTGCTGCTGATTCATCATTTGCACTGAGGCTGCATCCTGTAACCATGGGTGTACATACTGGTTTTGACTCTTCCATGCCATACTTCTTCAAGATCTGCTTGAGGTATTTGGTTTGAGACAAGAAGATACCTCCTTCATTTTGTTGGATTTGCAATCCAAGAAAATATGTCAATTCTCCAAGAAGTGACATTTCGAATTCTTTCTGCATAACCAAGGCAAAGTTTTGACTCATAGTCTCTTCATTGCTGCCAAAAATAATATCATCTACATAAACAACAAGAATTAGCAATTTGTTATTTTCAACTTTTATATAGAGATTGCTATCTGCTGATCCTTTTGAAAAGCCTTGTTGGTGAAGATATTTGTCCAACCGATAGTACCAAGCCCTTGGAGCTTGTTTGAGCCCATAGAGAGCCTTTTTCAATCTGCATACAAGGTTTGGATCATTCCCAAGAATGAACCCATCTGGCTGCTCAATATATACTTCTTCTTCTAAGTCTCCATTCAGGAAGGCTGATTTCACGTCCATTTGAAATACCTTGAAGTTTTGAAAGCTTGAGAGAGCAAGGAACATTCGGATGGCCTCTAGTCTTGCCACAGGAGCAAAGGTCTCTTCAAAATCTATTCCTTCTTGCTGTGCATACCCTTTACAAACAAGTCTGGCCTTGTTTCTAATTACTTCTCCATTTTCATTTAACTTATTCTTGAAGACCCATTTTGTTCCTATTACATTCTTATCTTTTGGTCTAGGAACTAATTCCCAAGTGTTGTTCCTTTCGATTTGCTCAAGTTCTTCATCCATTGCTTTGACCCAACATTCATCTTTGCATGCTTCTTTCACATTTTGTGGTTCAATGGAGGAGAGTAGAGCCAAGTAGCTTGAAGCTTCTGCAAGTGTCCTTCTTGTTTGTACTCCTGCTTCTTTCTGCCCCACAATCTGAGTTTCTGGATGATTCTTTTGGACATATCTGGATGGAGTCTTCTCTTCTATTCTTGTCTGCTCCTCTGGTTCTTCTTGAGATTCTTCTTCTTCTTGAGGTTCTTCTTCTTCATCATTTCGCCTTTGAGAGTAACCTTCATCTTCTTCATGATGAACTTGCCTAGGAATATATCCCTTCTCATCAACCACTATATCAATACTGTCAACAATTCTGCCAAGTCTTTTATTGTAGCACTTGTATGCTTTGCTATGTGGAGAATAACCAAGAAGAATGCCCTCATCTGCTCTAGGTTCAAGTTTGCCAAGTTGCTCATCAGTATTCTTAATATAACATTTGCTCCCAAAGATTTTGAAATGCTTCACGGAAGGAGTTTTACCACTCCAAAGCTCATGAGGTGTTTGAGTGCTGTTTACTCGGACATTTGTTTTGTTAAGAATGATAACAGCAGCATGTGCGGCTTCTCCCCAGAAGGTTGCAGGAGTACCTGATTCATCGAGCATAGCACGAGCCATTTGTTGGATAGTTCTGTTCATTCTTTCCACAACCCCATTTTGCTGAGGAGTTCTAGCTGTAGAGAATTCTCTTCTTATCCCATGTTCATCGCAGAAATCAAAAAATTCATTTGATGTGAACTCCCCACCTCTGTCAGATCTGAGGCACTTGATTTTGTGTCCTGATTCATTTTCAGCCAATGCTTTGAAGGATTTGAATTTTTCGAATGCTTCATCTTTGTGCTTCATAAGCCCTAACCAAACAAACCTTGAGAAATCATCAATGAATAATATCAGATATTCTTCTCCTCGAGGTGTCCTTTTCCTAAATGGACCACATACATCTGTATGGACTAGCTCAAGAGGCAAGCTAGCTGATCCTTCCTTCTCTGGAAAGTTAGTTCTGGTCTGCTTTCCAAACTGACAAGATTTGCATATGGTGTTGTCTGGAATTTTGATATCTGGAAGATCGCGAACTGCCTGATATTTGCATGCTTTCCTTATTTGTGAGAAGCTTAGATGTCCCAACCTTCGATGCCATAACCAGTGCTCTTCATCCTTGCTAAGATAGCATTGTTGTTGTCCTTCTTCAAATATGTACAGATTATTTGGAGTTCTTTTGCCTTTGAGAACTGTTTTACCTGTATCAAGATCACGAACAAGACATCCATTCGATCTGAAAATAACCTCTGTTTTTTGATCACACATCTGGCTGACACTTAGAAGATTATGCTTCAATCCATCAACATACAAAACATTTCCAGCCTTGACCTTTTCTTTCAAAGGAGCAATACCTTTTCCTTTTATAGTTGCAGGAGTATCATTTCCAAAAGAAACTTTCTTTCCCTTTTCTAAAGTAGAATAAGATTCAAGTTTTTCTTTATCACCTGTCATATGTTTCGAACATCCACTGTCAATGTACCATAGATTTTCCTGTCCTTCTGCATAAAATGCTATCCCACATCTTTCTGTTTGAGGTTCCTTTATTCTCCATGTTTTGGTGCTTGTGGCTTGTTCCTTTTTCTCCTGAAACCTGCTCCTGCATTCAGAGTCTTTATGACCAAAATTATTGCAAATAGAACATTCAACTTCATTTTCAAGCACCGAAAAGTTGTTATAGGTCCTTTTTGTAATCCCTGTCATACTTCTTTGTTTTTGAGCTTCCCTAGTCATGATTGTTTTATATGCAACACATTGAGCTGCTCTGTGACCAAAGTTGTGGCAAGAAAAGCATTGTCCATTGAAGAAGCTTCTGCGGTTATTGAATCTACCAGCCAACTGATTGTAATTTCTATTTTCATCTATTCTTGAGCCAAACTGAGAAGATTTTACCTGTGGTTGGTTGTAGCTTTTGTTCATCCTTAAGGAGGATTGTCCCTGATAGTTTCTGTTTGTAACTCGTCCCTGCTTTACCTGATTATCTTCATTGTTCTTCCGCTCATTTCCTCTTGCTGCATCAAGATAACTTTTTGAGGTGGATGCTTGAGAGGTTTCTCCATTATAGCCCAAACCTGTCTTGTTTAGAGGAGACCGCTGCACACTGATAATCTCATCCAAAGTTTCAGATCCTTTGACAAATTTAAGATTAATAGCTTTTGTTTTCTCAATTTCTTTTCTGAGACCAACAATTTCACCTTCTAGTTTTTCAAGATGTTTTTCCTTTTCATCAATTTGAAATTGCAAAGTATCAATGATCACATTCTTTTCTTCTATGCCTCTCTTGAGTCTAGTGATTTCATTATAGAGATTATCCACATCTATAGCATCCTCATAATCATCATCTTCAAATGCCATTAACAGCTTATATTTATTACCTTGTTCATCTTCATCACTGTTTGATAAGCCATCACTATCTTCATGGGTGTAGTAGCTTTTCCTATTTGCACTTTGTTTCTTGTTCCATCTAGCAGGTTCTTTTCCTTTATCCTTATAAGGACATTTTGCAGCATAATGACCTACTTTCCCACAAGCAAAGCATTTGAAAGGTAGCTTACCTCTGAACCTTCCAGAACCCCTTTGAAGATTTCTGACAAAATTTGATTCTTCTTCCTCTTCTTCTGGAACATGGCTTGCTTCATAGTAATCTTCTTTTCCTGATGCCTTAAAAGCAGCTTCCCTTCTGTCAGATGGACCTCCCTTTCTCATTTCATAAGCGGTTAGAATTCCATGTAGCTGAGACATAGTGAGAACACGGAGATTTTCTTTTTCTTCTATTGCAGATACTTTAGATTCAAACTTGGGAGATAAAGATCTTAGAATCTTTTGAACTACTATAGTTTCTCTTATTTCTTCACCCAAATTTTTCATACAATTAACAATCTCATCTACCCGAAGAAAATAATTAGCCACACTTTCATCATTATACATCTTGAGAGTCTCATATTGAATCCTGAGTGTTTGAAGTTTAGCTTGCTTTACCTGTTCATCTCCTTCATAGCTAGTGATCATTTTGTCCCATATTTCTTTTGCTGATTTGAAGTGCATGACCTTCATGAATTCTGTTTGAGATATACTTCCTAATAGAGTACTGACTGCTTTTGCATTTGTTTCATATGCCTTTTTCTCAGCTGGATCTGTAGGAGTAGCTGAAGGAAAAGCATAGCCTGTTTCTACAATGTCCCAAACTTCTGTACCAAGAGATTGAAGATATGCAGTAACTCTTACCTTCCAATAATTGAAATTTGTTCCATCAAAAACCGGTGGCCTGATTGATGCTTCTTTCTCGTAGTTGCTCATGATGAATGATCTTCCTTCAAGCGATCAAGCTTCTCTGAAGGACCTGCTCTGATACCAATTGTTGGAAATAATACTGAGAGGGGGGGTGAATCAGTATTATCAGATTAATCAAACTTTTCAAATGCCCAAAAACATATACGCTACTTCAGTTAAGTGAACCAGCGTGTACACGCTACTGTGACGAAGTAAAACAGCGTATAAGCAGAAAACTCACAATTTAGTTGGCTTATTCTTCAATTAAGTGCATCAGGACATTATTCATCATATTAACAGTAAACATGTGCAGTATAACAAAACAGATAAAAAGCCACACACATGAACACCAAGATATAAGGTGGAAACCCAATGTGGGTGAAAACCACCTGCTGCAAGTTGTCTCTATCTTTCTTAATATGAAACTTCAGTTTACAATCTTTTGTACTGGTGCAGCCTTATACCAGTACGCAGGCTACAACCTGCAGAAGGATTCAACCTTCTCTCGTTCTCCAAACTTCCTTGGAAGGGAGCTCCAACCCCCTTTTTCTTTTGTACTAGCCAAGATACTAGTACGTAGGTGCTGACCTACAATCTTCCTTCTTCCAGGTATCACTTTTCATACATTTTCAGACTTGGATATACCTGAAGCACAACATTACAATCTGAAGACCACAATTCATTCAATTTTCACAACAGATCATTGAAGCATAAAACAACCCAACTTTGAATCACTGAACCACTGAACCCTGTCAATCACCAGTTACCAGAACACAGAGCAGACTACAGAACTCTGTAATAACAGTCAGACCCCACTGTAAACTCAAATCAAGCTTCAAAAGATATACGCTACTTTAATGAGCAGAAACCGCGTATACACGCGCTTTTACCGAAGCCAACCTGCGTACAGATCTAAAAATAAACTTTCTCAATTTGCAGCTGTACCAGATATTAGTTAGACTCAGAATGTAACATTGCGACAATATGCAGATCTAGAAATACTCATAATCAACCATATCATGATAGTGCATTTCAAACCATTTGATCCCGATCTCTCCTTAGATCTAGTTCTCCATCAACCAATGAGATCTCTCCTTAGCTCAGATCAACCAACTCAGAACCTGCATATCAGATCTCTTTCTCTCTTAGATATTCATGCCTTGTCAAAAGATGATCTTTGCCTAATGATCTTCTTCTCCTTATATAGCCTTAGGCCTTTCTCAATACCAAGAGCCAAAACCATAGTAACACAATACCATCAACTTTAAAACTAGGGATCGACACGCCCGTCGAGACATAATGGTCCGAAATCATAGGCACAACTTCCAAGGTCTAACCACCATGAACCAAAGGAACCTTTCCACATACACGCGCTTTTTCTGAATCTAACTTGCGTGTACACGCGACTTGGGCTTAACGAAAGAGCGTGTATGAGCTTTCTTGCCATGCTGTACTGAGATCTGTCTTTTGATTGAGTTGCCATCACCTGTACTAACCTTTGAGCACCTGTACCATCCACTGAGTGAGTTGCCATCAAGGACAACACTTGAACCATAATGCCAACAACATACACATGTTTGCAGAAGGTGGACAAGAAGATACGGTAAACGGAACAGAAGTACCTGGACTCTCAATATTGATCACATGATTTTTGTTTAGAAGATCATTTCCCAGCTGAAGTGGATACATCATGATCTATTTCGGCATTATTCTCTTTATCACATTAACAAATGACAGAACCAAAATCCTTCCCATTTTCTATATTGGTTTCTCCACATCTCAAGTTTGTTTGAGACGAACTATCTCGTGCAATGAACCCTGTTGGCTGATCCCAGCGGCTCTTCCGCTTTCAGTCTTTTGTCCCTCTCTTCCATACGATGCCCATCTACACTGTATAACAGCTTCTCTGACAAGTCGGTAATATACTCTTTGTCCAAGTTCTAAAGCTACTGTTGAAAGATCTGAAGTCTGAAGAGCTACAGTGAGCTCTTTATTTGTGATCCAAATAGTCAATAATGGTTCGAATTTATTGACACTTTGAGAAGTTATTTAGGACAAGTCCTAAAGGGATGTTCTGAAACACAATGCTCTATAAATCCAAGACTTCTTATGACCTGAGCAATTGACTGTGGATTAATCAAATTTTTGGACTGTGTATAACTCAGCGCCAATCCAAATTGACTGAAGTGACAATAAAGATCAGAATTGTATGTTTCGAATCCTTTATGACAGAGACAAATATTTGGACAAAGATCTGTGGTGAGTCATCATACATAAAGTCGAAATCTAGAAGAAAGAATATGTATGATGTAAGTTTTTGTGACACAGTGATCCAAGTTCGTGTAGCATATCTCTCAATGATGATGTAAGTTCCAGTGGTACCATCTCTTTAATACACTGTTGTAATCAAGACCCCAAGGAAATCGACCTTTTATCTCTCTGTCTTTCTGCCTTTGTTACAGCTACATTAAAGTCACATGGATCCACTCGATTGAGAATACACATGTACAACCAACCAAATGAATGTGTCCTCTGAAATTTGAATCTTTGCTACAAGAAAAGCTCATACGGTCATCAAGGAAAAAGAGCGCTCAGTTCTGTGCAAACAATGGTTTATTCTCTCCTCAAAATGTACCCAGAAAACATAATAGAGGCCAGTTGCCTCAACCAACAAGGGAATACGGCTCCCACGACTCCAATCCATCCTTCAAACAATGGTAGTCGCACATGCCACCACAATAAATACAAAACATTCCTCGAAGATGAAACTCTTGCTCCTTATTAAGCCATAAACCCTCCATTTATTACAGTCAACATGGACCTTGGTAACAGTGAAGCAATTTGCCTTTTAGCTAAGAGAGCAGTGCCAGCACACATTCAATTTCTCCGTATTACACCAAGAGAACTCGGCCTCTATTTCTCGTTCTGAACCCATTCCCTTTAGCAATATGGAGTTTTCTCACAAGGCCCTCTTTCATTCACTAAATTGACCCACTGAAATGATATTGAAGTTGGGACTCCTCATGGGTTTTTCCAAGAATCCAATCTGTTTTTCCACTATACAGCATACAAACAAAACTACTGCATATAAAAACAAAATGCAGTAGGCTAGGAATGGAGAAACAAAAATAGTAGTCAAAAACACATCTACAAGGCCCATTAATATATTTGCCAGGAGAAAAGTCACAAGCACATTATGATCGAAGACTTCCTCAAGGACTGCTTGATAAACTGTGAGAATTACACATCCAAAGAAGCCACAGTATTGGAGATGAATATTGATTATTGATATCACAATGGCCACTGCTGCAAGAGTGAAAAAGAAATTCCAGTGTACACCATATTCCCCAACATGGACACCGAGTGCCTGTTTTGAAACTAGTGCATTTGCAACTGCAAAAAATCCAACCCCGAGATCCATTAATCCTGTACCATACGTTTCTGTCTTAGCAAATCGCCTGGGAAATATTTTGAAGTCCACAGCCAGGATTGACAAGCATGTCACCAGTATCATTGCAAATCTGATATGATGAGAGGCTTTTTCTTTGTCTGCTCGCAGGGATAGGAGTTAATGAAACCACTGCCATTTGAAGAGCTGGAGACTTTAATACATATTCTAAAAAAAAACATTTAGTGATTTCTTCTTCAAAACAGGGTTTTTAAGAAGAATCAGTCATACAAGACGGAGTCTAACAGGCTGGATCCACATGCACCCCCTGTTCATCAATAATGTATCCCAGATACTGAACTTGGGTCACGCCAAAAGTGCATTTCTCCAAATTGGCACATAACTTGTGTTGCCGTAGTGTTTGGAGAACCTATCAGATGTGGTGGAGGTGCTCTTCCCAGCTCTGGCTGAAGATCAAGATGTCATCCAAGTATACCACTACAAATGAGTTGGTGAATGGCCACAAGATGTCATCCATTAGCCTCATGAAGGTTGCAGGAGCATTCGTCATTTCGAAAGGCATAACCAACCATTCGAAAAGGTCCTCCTTGGCTTTGAAGGTAGTCTTCCACACATCGGAGGGTTCGATTGGTACTTGGTGATATCCTGACTTCAAATCGATCTTGCTAAAATATTTTTCCCCCTTCAGTTGGTTTAGGAGGTCATCAATCTGTGGGATCAGGTACCTAATACAGATAGTGATCTTGTTCAGCGCTCGATAGTCAATACAAAGTCTCCAAGTCCCATCCTTCTTCTGTACCAACACGATCGGGCTCCACAGGGCAATGAACTCAGACGGATGTGACCTTTCTACAGCAACTCCTGAATCTTCCTCTTGATTTCATCGTTCTCTAGAAGGGAGCACCGACATATTGGTCCATTGGGCAGCGGTGCACCTGGGGTCAGATCGATGGAGTGCTTGACCTGACAGTGCAGAGGAACCCCTGTGGGGGAGGTGAAGATGTCCTCATACTCCTCTACGACCTAGTACATATGTAGTTGTCGTGCAGAGGAGCCCTGTCTGGAGGTCATGGTGGCAACGATGGCGTTGGGCTCCGCATCGATAATATGCTTCCATTTGTCATTCCCCTTATCAGGTTCTAACTCAAAGGCAGAACATGCATCTGATTCTGAAACCTTCAGCTCAGCCACCAGTGACTTCTTGGCTCAACACTCACTTGTGTTGTCAGTGGAGCTCTTATGGAACTCACACCATTTTCCTATGTTCTTTTTTTGCTTTGCAGCACTATTCTTTGCTTGCAGCTTTGGCAAGTTGTCTTGGGCTGCCCTGCCTTGGCTTTGTCCTTTGTTCTGCGGTTTGGGGGCACCTTTTGTCTTGCTTCATATTCGCAAATCCAAAGTCTCGCTTCTTCTGTTAAAACTTTTGCTCGACCTTGACAGCATATCGGTATGTTGTGCCAAGAGAGGAGATGTTCAGGAATTCTATTTCTTCCTGGATGTACATGTGCAGGTAGTCGCGGTATTTGAGTATCAAATGCTGCTCCGAATCCTTGATACCCAAATTTGTGCGAAGGGTTTGGAAAATATTGTTAAACTCCAGCACGTCTTGGTCCCTTCCCTACCACAACATGGTCCACTTTATGTATTGATCCTCATAGCTTCCGACAGGGTAGTACTGCTCCTTGATGGCATCCCGGAATGAATTCTAGGTGGGTGTGGCTGAAAATAGTGAGCCGGTATTTTCATCCTTCTGCTCGCAGTAGGTTTCCCACCAGTCCTTGACATGGGGGGCTACTTTGAGAACGAAAACAATCTTTTCCCAACTCAAAATTCATGAACAGAAAAATAACCCTCTAGCAAATTTAACCATTTATCTACAACATCTGCATCTATTTGACCCTCGGATATGGGGATTTCAAAATTAACTTGTGCCTTAAAGGGCGTGGCATTTCCAGAGTAGCTGCTGGAAGCTGATGCATCGCCTTTGGGTAGCCGCTAAAGGATCTGGGCAAAGTTGTCCATCATCGCGTTCCTTTGTCGCTCGAGGGCTTCTTCGAGCAAGATTTTGATAGGATCTCCTGCCCCTCGTCTTTATTCTCATCCGCCATGGGAGGCCATCGGGATTTGCGAGGCTGGTCTTGCAAAGGTTTGACTAGTTCAAGCCCTAACTCCTTATATCCCGACCTCGTTGGGGACATGCAAAGAAAAACAGAGAAAAAAATAGACCGCTCTCATACCACTGATTTGGATTTAAACAGGAATGCAATAAATTACAGAGATAACCATAAACATAGAGATGCAGCGGAAAATAATACTTCATTTCATTAATGTAAAATACTAAAATATGCTTACAAACAACAATGGAAATAAACCAGCTACGGCGATGGTAGCTTATCTCTGAGAAGAGATGTGGCGGCTACATGCCTCTGAAATGTGTTATAATGAGGCTCGAAGGCCTATTTATTGTTGAGAAACATGGGAAAACCCTAAACATCCAAAAACCTAACCCTAGAAGATGAAATGCCAAACTGTGAGCCCCGTTCGGGTAAATTGGTACATCAACTCCTTGGGGTCGTAACTTTGGCATACAATCTCCATTTGACGCGTACAATATCTTGTTAGAAAGATCTATCTGAGAACTACAACTTTGGGAAGAGAAACATCAGTCCATGGACCCATGTTGCTCCCAGTTTTCCCAAAAAACGTTGTTTAGGGCCTCAAAACGACTCCAGAAGTTCAGGACCCGAAAAACTGCTAAAAATAGTAAATTGTGCTACAATTAAGGAAACTGAAAAGCTAAAAGAAACAATGGTGGGGGTCCAAGTGGACTTGGTGGGTGGCCACCAATATCCACTTGGATCAATTTGGTTTGGCAATGATGCAGGAAGTGCAGGATTTAAGGTACCTCCCAACATCTTGACGAAGGTTTGGCCAAGAAAAATACTTCTGCAGTACTGCCACTATTTTCTCTACTCTAGAGACTCAACTGTAGTGCGCTTCCCAAATCATCTTGGCACACTCTCTTGAAGGAACACAGATGTGTCCCAGGTTGGCATAACAACGCATCCTGGAGGTGAAAATTTGGAACTTTCTTACCTTCCAGGAGTGTCTATCGAGTATGTGTTGCCAAATTTTGGATCGCTCTTGTGAAGATTTAGCCAGCCTAAAGTCTCGTGCCCATAGGATTCAAGCACGGTGATCAACGCCATGACTGGTGGTCGGTTGAGGTAGTCTGCAACATTATTAGTGTTTCCCTTCTTCTACTTAATGTTCAAATGGAATTTCTGCGGGTTTGTAGACAATTTCTGATGGCGATCGTTCTGCAACTTCCCTTGTGTCTATATGAACTACATGGGTCGGTGGTCTGTGTGGATGACTATTTCCTTTCCCAGAATGTAATGCTTCCATTGACGATAGACAGGCACAATGTAATACATTTCTTTGTCGTAAGTGGGATACTTTCAGACTGTGTCTGAAAATTTATCACTGTGGTAAGTCACTCAATGCCCCTGCTGAGTAAGCACTGCACCAATAGTATAGCTGGAGGCGTCTGTCTCAATCTCATATGGTTGTTGCAGGTCAGGCAATGTTAGCACTGGTGCAGAGCAAAGGCAATGCTTCAACTCAATAAATGCCTTTTGTTTAGTTTCAAACCAAAATAAATTATGTCACTTCGCCCTTAGTGGCTTGACTAAAAGGCCAAGTGATATGAGAGAACCCCAACACGAACCTGCGGTAGAAATTGGCAAGACCCAGAAAGATGCGGAACTCTGTTAGAGTGGCTAGGGTTTTACAATCCTGAACAAATTGTATCTTGGCTGGGTCCACATGCACACCCTGCTCATCAATGATGTACAGCAGATATTGAACCTGGGTCATGCCAAAAGTTCATTTCTCCAAATTGACACACAACTTGTGTTGTCGTAGGGTTTTAAGGACCTTTCGAATATGTTGGAGATTCTCTTCCCAACTCTACCTGAAGATCAAGATCTCATCTAAATACACCATCACGAATGCATTGGTGAAGGGTCAAGATGTCTTCCATCAATCTCATGAAGGTTGTGGGGGAATTCGTCAACCTGAAAGGCATGACCAACCATTCAAAAAGGCCCTCCTTAGATTTGAAGGCAATCTTCCACACATTAGAGGGTTCGATAGGCATCTAGTGATAACCAGAATTCAATTAAATCTTGCTGAAATATTTGGTCCCCTTGAGGTGGCCTAGATGGTCCTCAATCCATGGGATTGGGTACCTATTCTGGACAATGATTTTTTTCAGTTCCTAATAGTCAATATAGAGTCTCCAGGTCCCATCCTTCTTCTATACCAATACAACCAGGCTCCCACTGGGTGATGAGCTTGGTGTGATGTTCCATTTCTGAAACAACTGTTGAATCTTCCTCTTGATCTCATCATTCTCTGGAACAGAGCATCGATAGATTGGTCCATGTGGTAGTAGCATGCCCGGGGTCATATCGATGGATTGCTTGACCTAACAGTGCAGAGGTACCCCTATAAGTGAGGAAAAAATGTTCCTGTACTCCTCCACGACCTTCTCCATCTATTGTAGCTATGCGGAGGAGCCCTATCTGGAATTCATGGCCACAAGCTTCTTTTTGCTGCAAGGGAAAATCATAAGGAAAAATAATTTCCTGGTTTGGGAAATGATCTTACTACATTGCTTTGTAATGATCAAAGAGATTGTGGTAGGTGGGGCTACCTCTAATATCCTGTACAACTTATTGACCAAAGTAATAATTGCAGAGTAAGGTCTAGACTCATATACAACATGTTAGTTCCACAAGTATGGTTGACCTAATAATACATCACAAACTTCAAGATTAGCAACATCACACACTACCTCATCTGTGAGGGGCTTGATGTTGTAGGGAAGGTGGCAATGCTGGATGACATAGAGATCTAGTCCTTGGTGAAGCCACCTGATGGTGTATGACTGTGAATGTGATATCCCCGGTAGGCCCAACAGCTTCACAAACTCCACTGGAATGAGGTTCTTTTGTCTCTTGATGTTGACAATGAACTGCAGTGAAGAACCTTTCCCTCACTTCTGTGAGTGGAAGAGGCGTTCCCGCTCCTCTTGATCTTCAGGCTCATTCTTCTGGATCTTGGTGGCACTGAGCTTTGCGTCAATGATATCCTTCCCTTTTTCATTATCATTGTTGGGCTCGCTCTTAGAGTTGAAACATGTGTCTGATTCGGAAGCCTTCAACTTAGCCACCAATGACTACTTGGCCCGACACTCACTTGTGTTGTGAGTGGATCTCTTATGGAACTCACACCACTTTTTCGTGTCCTTCTTTGTCTTCATGGTGTTGTTCTTTGCTTGTGGCTTCAACGGGTTGTCCTAGGTCACCCTGCCTTGGCTTTGGCCTTTACTTTGTGGTTTGGGAGCGCCTTTTCCTTGCCTCGAATTTGCAGATCCAAATTTCTGCTACTTTTGTTTAAACTTTTGTTTAATTTTGAAAATGTATTGATATGTTTTGCCAAGCGAGAAGATGTCCAGGAACTCCATCTCATCCCTGATGTACTTGTTTAGACATCTGTGATACTTGAGTATGAAATGCCACTCAGAATCCTTGATACCCAACTTAGTGCGGAGGGGATGGAAAACATTTGTGAACTCTAACACATCTTGATCCCTTCCCTTCAGTAGTTGGTCCAATTTATGTATTTATCTTCATAGCTCCCGATAGGGTAATATTGTTCCTTTATGGTGTCTCAGAAAAGAATCCCAAGTGGGTGCGGCTGAAAACAGTGAGGATTCACTCTCATCCTTTTGTTCACAATAGGTTTCCTACCAGTCCTTGATGTGTGGGGCGGCTTTGAGAAGTGAAAAAGTAATCTTTTCCCAATTGGAAAAAACATGAACTGAAAAATATCCTTCCAACAGATTCAACCATTTATCTATGGCTTTTGCATATATCTGGCCCTCAAATATGGGAATATTGAAGTTAACTTGTACCTTAAAAGGAGTGGCGCCTCAAGAGTGACCGCTGGATGAAGATGCCTCGCTCGTGGGTAGCTGTCAAAGGATATGGGAAAAGTTATCCATCATCGCGTTCCTTTATCCCTCGATGGCTTCCTTGAGCAATATTTTGGAAGGATCTCATGCCCCCTCATCTTTCTTTTCTTCCTCCATTGGAGGTTGTCGGGGTTTGTGAGGCTAGTCTTACAAAGGTTCAACCAAATCGAGTCCTAACTCCTTATACCCTAACCTCATTTGGGACATGCAAAGAAAAATAGAGAAAGAGTAGATCACTCTGATATTACTGACCTAAACTTAAATAGGAGCACAACAAATTACAGATATAACCATACATACATAAATGCAACATAAATAACATTTCATTTCATTAATATAATAATAGTGAAATATGCTTACAAATAGAAAGGAAATAAACTAGCTTGGGTGATGGTAGCTTATCTCTAAGAAGAGATGTGGTTGCTACATGCCTCTTAACTATGTTACAATAAGGCTCAAAGGCCTATTTATTATTGAGAAACAATGGAAAACCCTAAACATCCAAAAACCTTACCCTAGGAGATGAAGCGCCAAAACTATGGGCCCCGTTTCGATAAATTGGTACATCAACTTTCTGGGTTTGTAACTTTGGCATACAATCTTCGTTTGGCTATCATAATACCTCGTTTCAAAGATCTCAAAGAGGATGACAAAAAAAAATGCTTAGATTTATTGGACCTTTTAAGTCTCTCCATTTTCCCTAAAAAAACGTCATTTAGGGCCTCAAAATGGCTCTAGAAGTTTAGGACTCGAAAAACTGCCAAAAATAGTAAATTGTGCTACAATTAAGGAAACTAAAAAATTGAAAGAGATAGTGTTGGGGGTCCAAGTGGAATAGTCAGATGGTCACCAATATCCACTTGGATCAGTGCTTCCCCCTTAGGAAGAAATGATTCCCATTACATTGAGTGTGGTGGAAATTTTTGTTGAACTTGGTCCCTGGTTGGCCACTTGCCTTGGTGCAAGAGTTGATCTTTGTGGCCATGATTTGATCAGTTGTGGCATGTTCCATGTAGTCTGGGTTTATTTCTATTGATGTGAGTTGTTATGCAACGTTAGGTGTGTCCATTAATGGTGGAAAGTATGGCCGAAGGCGGTCAACATTGAACACTAGGTGCAAACCAAGGAACAGTGGAATGATGAGCGTGAAGGCATTGTCCCCTGTAACCTTGGTGATTGTGTATGGCCCATATTGAACCAAGAAAATCTTGCAATGGGGTCCAGTGAGATGCTCCTTCTACAAATGTGGCCAAACTTTGTCGCCCACCTAGAACTTGCGTGACACCCAATGTTGATCATGGCACTGCTTGTACTTAGCATTAGTTATGTCCACGATATCATGGAACTACTGGCAAATGTCTTGAATGTGCTCAATGAGGTTGTTAGCCCTGTCGACTTCAAACTAGACATGAGCCGAATCTTCCTGAGTAGTTGCAAACAGTATGGCTACATCAATGGGACATAATGGTTGAAATCCTAGCCCTACCTGAAAGGGGTTGTGGCCTGTTGACCTATGGAGAGCTCTGTTATAACTGTGCTCAACATAGGGGAGGATTTCATCCCATGTGTGTGAATAATTCGAGTTGTACATGCACATACTGTGTATGATCATCTTGTTGATGATTTATGTTTAGCCATCAGTTTGGGGATGGAAAGTTATGGACTTAGTGAGTTTGGTATCTAGCATCGACCAGAGACGTAACCAAAATTCACTTAGGAATCCATTGTCCCGATCAGAGACAATGGACTATCAGATCCCAAAGTGTTTCCACACTCGCTCAAAGAAGACCTTAGCATTGGCATCTGCTGTGATACTATTCTTGGAGGCCACCATAATGGCCATCTTAGAGAATCTCTCGCCGACCCCGAAAACACAGTCATTGTGGTGCTTAGTAGAAGGAAGGCCTGACATGTGATCTATGGAAATGGATTCGCAAGGTCAACTAGGAGTAGACAAAGGAGTATATAGACTTTGCTTCTTGATTGTTGGTTTGGAAATGGCACAAGAAATGCATGATTTAATGTACCTCCCAACAACCTGACGAAGGTTCGGCCAATAAAAATACTTTTGTAGTACTGCCACTATTTTCTCTACTCTGAAATGTCCAATGACCCGACTGTAGTGTGCCTCCAAAATCATCTTGGCATGATTGCTTAAAGGTAACATAGATGTGTCCTAGGTGGCATAACAATGCATGTTGAAGGTGAAAATTTGGAAGTTGCTTACCTTCCAGGAGTGTTTGGTATGTGCTACTGAATTCTGGAGTGGCATTGTAAAGATGTAGCCACCCCAAAGTCTCATGCCCATAGGAGTCGAGCACAGTGATCAATGGCATGACTAGTGGTTGGTTGAGGTAGTATGAAACATTATTGGTGCTACCCTTCTTGTGCTTAATGTTCAAAAGGGATTTTTGCAAGTATGTAGATAATTTTTTATGGCGATCGTTCTGTAACATCCCTTGTGTCTATATGAACTGCAGGGGTCGGCAGTCTATGTGGATGTCCGTTTCCTTCCCCATAATGTAATGCCTCCATTGATGATAGGCTTGCACAATGGAATACAATTATTTATCGTAAGTGGGATACTTTTGGACTATGTCTGAAAGTGTCTCACTGTGGTAAGCCACTAGATGCCCCTGCTAAGTAAAAACTGCACCAATAGCATAGTCTAAGGCATCTATCTCAATCTCAAATGGTTGTTGTAGGTCTAGTAATGTTAGCATTGGTGCAAAGCAGAGGCGATGCTTCAAGTCGTCAAGTGCTTTTTTTGGGGTTTTCGAACAAAAAAATTTTGCTTTCATTCCACCCTTGGTGACTTGACTTAAAGGCCGAGTGATATGAGAGAACCCCAACACGAACTTGCTGTAGAAATTGGAAAGACCTAGAAAGATGCAGAGATCTGTTAGAGTGGTTGGGGCTGACCAATCCTGAATGACTTTTACCTTGGTTGGGTCCACATTCACACCCTTATCATCATTGATGTACCCTGGATATTGGACCTATTTCATGCCAAAAGTGCATTTCTCCAAATTGGCATACAACTTGTGTTGATGTAGGGTTTGAGGGACCTACCGAATATGGTGGAGGTGCTCTTCCCAACTCTCGATGAAGATCAATATGTCATCTAAATACACCACCATTAATTCATTAGTGAAGGGTCATAAGATGTCGACAATCAATCTCATCAAGGTTGTGGGGGCATTCATCAACCCGAAAGGCATGACCAACCATTCAAAAAGGCCCTCCTTGATTTGAAGGCAATCTTCCACACATCAGAGGGTTCGATAGGAACCTGGTGATAACAAGACTTCAAATCAATCTTGTTGAAATATTTGTCCCCCTTGAGCTAGTCAAGAAGTTCATCAATCTATGGGATTGGGTACCTATTCGAGACAATGATCTTGTTTAGTGTCTAATAGTCAATACAAAGTCTCTAGGTCCTGTGCTTCTTTTGTATCAATAAAATCGAGCTCCCACAGGGTGATGAGCTTTGCCTGATGTAACCTTTCTGCAACAACTCCTGAATCTACCTCTTGATCTCATTGTTCTACAGAACAGAGCATTGATAGATTGGTCCATTGGGTAGTGGAACACCTCGGGTCATATCAATGGAGTGTTGGACTTGACACTGCAGAGGTACCCCTGTAGGTGAGGCAAAAATGTCCCTGTACTCCTCCATGACCTTATCCACCTGCTGCTGAATCATAAGGAAAACAAATATCCTTGTCTAGGAAATGATCTTACTGCATTTATTTACTATGATCAAAGAGATGGAAATAAGCAGGGCTACCTTCGGTATCCTATACAACTTATTTCCCAAAGTAATAATCACAGAGCAAGGTCTAGAAGCATATACAACATGCCACTTCCATAAGTATTGTTGTACTAATAAGAAATCACAAACTTCAAGTGTAGAAACATCACACAGTACCTCAATGGATTGATGTTGTAGGGAAGGCGACACTACTGGCTGACGTAGAGATCTCGTCCTTGGTGAATCCACCTGATGGTGTACGACTGCGGATGTGTTTTCATCGTTAGGCCTAGCCGCTCATGACCTATTCTAAAATGAGGTTCTTTTTGCTCCCACTATCAACAATGAACTGTAGTGGAGAACCTTGCACCCACATCTGTGAGTGGAAGAGGTGTTCCCCCTCCTCTGGATCTTCAGGCTCATTCTTCTAGATCTTGGTGGTGGCCACAGTGGGACTAGGCTCCACATCAATGATATGATTCCCTTTGTTATTCCCCTTATCGGGTACTGACTCAAAATCAGAACATGCGTCTAATTTTGAAGCCTTCAGCTCGACCACGAGTGTCTGTTTGGCCTGACACTCACTTGTGTTGTGAGTGGAGCTCTTATGGGACTCACACTCCTTTCCCATGTCCTTCTTTGTCTTCGTGGTGTTTTTATTTTCTTGCGGCTTCGACGGTTTGTCCTGGGTCACCCCGCCTTGGCTTTGGCCTTTACTCTGTGGTTTGGGGGCGCCTTTTCCTTGCTTCGAATTTGTAGATCCAAAGTCTCACTTCTTCTTTTTAAACTTTTTCTCAATCTTGACAGCGTATTGGTATGTTGTGTCGAGCGAGGAGTTGTCAAGGAAGTCCATCTTGTCCTCGATGTACTTGTGTAGACAACTGCGGTAATTGAGTACCAAATTCCACTTAGAATCCTTCATACCCAACTTATTGCAGAGGGTATGGAAAACATTTGTGAACTCCAACACATCTTGGTCCCTTCCCTGTCGTAGTGTGGTCCACTTTATGTATTTATCTTCATAGATCTCGACAGGGTAATATTGTTCCTTGATGGCATCTCAGAAAGAATCCCAAGTGGTTGCGGCTGAAAAAAGTGAGGATTCCCTCTCGTCCTTTTATTCAGAGTAGGTTTCCCACTAGTCCTTGATATGTGGGGTGGCTTTGAGAAGTGAAAAAGTAATATTTTCCTGATTGGAAAACTCATGAACTGAAAAATATCCTTCCAACAAACTCAACCATTTGTCTATAATGTCTGCATCTATGTGGCCCTCGAATATGGGAATATCAAAGTTAACTTGTACCTTAAAAGGAGTGGTGCCTCCAGAGTGGATGTTGGATGAAGATGCGTCGCCTATGGGTAGCCGTCGAAGGATCTGGGAAAATTTATCCATCATTGTGTTCCTCTGTCGCTTGAGGGCTTCCTCGAGCAATATTTTGAAAGGAAATTCTGCCTGCTCATCTTTCTTTTCTTCCTCCATGGGAGGCCATCGGGGTTTGTGAGGTTGGTATTGCAAAGGTTCAACCAAATCGAGCCCTAACTCCTTATACATTGACCTCGTTGGGGACATGCAAAGAAAAATAGAGAAAGAGGAGACCGCTCTAATACCACTGATCCAAACTTAAACAGGAAAGAAAAAAATTACAGATATAACCATAAATATAGAAATACAACAGAAATAACACTTCATTTCATTAATATTTGAATATTGAAATATTCTTACAAACAAAAAGGAATAAACTAGCTCGAGTGATGGTATCTTATCTCTGATAAGAGATGTGGTGGCTACAAGCCATAAAAATTTGTTGCAATGAGGCTCAAAGGCCTATTAAATATTGAGAAATAATGTAAAACCCTAAACATCAGAAAACCTAACCCTATGAGATGAAGTGCCAAAACTGTGGGTCCTATTTGGCTAAATTGGGACATCAACTTCTGATGCAGGAGCATCTGGATGTAGCCAACAATGTGATTATATGTTCACATGTTTTGGCTAACAAGAGATGAATTTCATTGACCCGAGTGGTCAAAAATCAGTTTTAATAAAGAGGGTTGGATCTCTCGAATTAATATTTATCTCAATTATTGTAATAATTAGAATATTGTATTATTTTTAGAATAGGAGATAAGTTGTTAGTATAGGTGTGTATCAGAGCTTGAGAATAGGGATTTAATGGTTGAGTTGATAAAAATAGAGATTGAGGTGTCAATGCAGTTAGGATAGGATTTGATTCATAAAAGTGGAAAGAATGTAATGACAGGGAAATCAGATGATTGAGAATAGAGTGAGTAAGCGAGAGTTTGAGTGAGAGATAGGGTTTGAGAATGAAATAGAGGTCAGAAAAACTGTTGTAATCAAGACGAGAGGGCCAAGACTCTATAATTTCCATTTTGTTGAATAATTGATTGAAGTGTGGTGTGGACGCATTGTTCTGGTGCAAAAATTCATTTGTAGTTGTGTATCGGCATTCTGGACCCTAATCAAGTATTAATTTCCATTTATGTCTTTTATTGTTAATCGTTGTCAATTATCATTAAGGCTTTATTCTGAGATTAAGCTAAACCTCTATTAAACTGTGTTTCTTAAAGTTATGTATTAAGCACGTGGGCAGTGTTCCCAAGTGGTAGACGATATCTTGCACGCCCTAAAGGTGGGAAGCGGTATTCCTAAATTTCACACGATTAGCCTAAGTGGGTGACACATAGCATAGGAAAACCAATTTTCTCGTGCGCTCTCGACCTGATATTGGTCATGCAAGAATCTGCGCAAGATTGTGTGATAGCCTTTCGATTGGACAGGTCACATGAATGGTGGAGATCGTCCGGGTTAGTTGGTGTGCGGACGACGCAGTATTTGTCGGATCTGGAGAAGTGAGATCAACATCACGGATTGAAGCGCTTGATAAAAAAAGAATTCAATGAGGGACCAATAGTGATTGGACAGATAAGTGGGACCCTTTGGGGGAAAATCCACGTACAATATTTGTTTGTGCGCAGCTGATTGGTTACAAAGTTAACCAATAGTCTAATTCCAGACTACCACCCCATTTCCATCAACCTCCTACGTCAACTTCCTGGGGTCATAACTTTGGCATACAACCTCCGTTTGGCTATCATAATACCTCATTTTGAAGATGTCGAAGAGTAGGAATAAAGAAAATAAGGTAGATATATTGGGAAATTTAATGTTTCTCTGTTTTTCCTAAAAATGTTGTTTAGGGCCTCAAAATGGCTTCGGAAGTTCAGGACCCAAAAAAATGCGAAAAATAGTAAAATGTGCTACAATTAAGGAAATTGAAAAAATTGAAAGAGACATTATTGGGGATCCAATTGGAATAGGCAGGTGGCCGCCAATATCCACCTGGATCAAGAAGCCAACATAATTTCACAAGAAGTTATCAAGTATAAGAGAAATCACCCTAATTCTTGCCCTATTGATTTCTCAATAGTATTATCACTGATTCAATAAGCCTTCTTGATTAGACTCTCCAAACTCATACAATTATCTCATTTTCTTCTTTAAATGCAGCATTGATCTAGGTTATATCAAATGCTCCATTCTCACCTCTTATATTTATAGATGCACTCATGAATGGTACAGTTCGGTAAAAAAATGCTCCATTTTGATGTTCTATGCATTAGAATTCTTGCTTAGATGTGGTGCTATAGCTTATGGGTCTTGCTATGAAAGAAATAAACTCTATTGAAATCCAATAACACTTCATAACATTATTGTTTTATTATTTGTCTCGTCATAATAGGGGGCATGGTTTTGTTTTAAGAATGTTGTTATCTGTTGAGTCAATTTATACCACTAGGAAACTACTTAATTAGTTTCTTCCATATCTCAACCATACTTAATGTTGAAATTGTAACTAGGTTCAGTCTTTGTTATAGGAAATTTTTTCACATATGCTCAATAGGCCTGCAAATTGGATCAATCAACATCCCTGAACACTTTTTCATAATCCCTTTACAAATCCCTAAGCACCGCTTCTCCAAAAAATTTGAGTTTTTGGGACAATTAGCTCAAAAACATTTTTTTAGTCCCAACACACCTTGCATGCTTGGCCACTTGCATTAATCACATGTTGCATACTTGAGGGACAACACTGGTCAACATATGTTGCTCCCTTCTACAGGTGCATGATTCTAGAAATTCGGGAAAATAAAAAATATCTCTAAAGTTTCCTCTTTGAGAAGCTTCCAAGGTAGTTTTAACAATTTACCACAAATAGAGAGCTCGAATTCCAATATGATCCTATCTTGGAGACCTTATCTCTCATCCCTTGAGCTCATTCTCCCATCATATGTGTATCTCAAGCCTAGATTGGTAATTGGATAAGAATTCCTAAACCACCACACTCATCCTATAAATTTGTTGCCTCCCATAAGATCTGGGTTTTCTTTTGGAGATTGATAGTGCCCTCATGCTACTGTTTTGAGGCTGAAGGAGTCACCATATTCATGCATTATGGTTGATGTTGAGGTGTTCTTTGTGACAAGGAAGGACAAGTCAACTTGTGGAGACATCTAAAAAGTTACGTTCTATTTATGGTTGTAAACTCTCTCTTATATTTTCCAATACAAAAAGTATCTTGTTTTCCTATATTTTTTGTGTTATGTTTGAACTCATGTATTTCAATGCATGTTGATTCATTGAATATAGGTTTTAGATTATTCTACGTGGATTGTAGTTCCTTCACTTGTTTTAGTCATGTGTTTAGGTTCTAATTATGGCACTTGGAGCTAGAGTTGGAGCTTACAAGCAAGGAGGGAAGGAAGGCTTGCTACAGATTCCAGATAGGTTTCTTTCCCATTTTATAATCTCTCTAATGGAAACTTGAGTCTTTTTGTCTTCTATTGTTATAAACCAGACCACTAGATCTAGGGAATTCACTTTTGTTCACAATAGTGAAAGTTTCATATAAAAAATTGGCGACTCAACTGGGGTTCGATATTTCCCTTAGTGGTTTCCTTAGACTTAGCATCTTTTCACCTCTCAAAGTGACATTAATCGACTTATTCAGATATTTATTGACCTTAGGAAAACATTTTATGAGCTTTGTCAAGTTTCTTGTGTCGTTTTTTGATAGAAATAGCCCCAATGCATTCCCTGTTCTGAGACAGAGTGACCCAACACAACGGCTTCTTCTTTATACCTATGCTGCAATGCACTGGTTCTTGTTCTACACCTATGCTGATCTTATAGGATGAAAAAATTTGCATTCCTTTTCCTTTCTCTTCATTCTGCTTTGGTCCAACAAATTTTCCTTGAGTCTTAGAGTTTGTCTATGTCTCTGAAAAACCAATCCCTTGTGTGAAATTATGTGTTTTTTCTTGTAATTTTGCAAAAAAATTCCCCCCTCAATCGCCGATGGTGGGGGGGTGGTGAATTGTGTAGGAGTATTAATCACCTTTGAGTGTCATCACCTTTTTGATAAGATTTTGTTTCATTCTTTCTTTCTTCTTGTCAATTAGGGTTTGTATGCATATATTGATTGTTGAATTTGAAAAGTAACTTTTACATTACAATTAAAGTCTGTGTGGTTTAATTTCGACAATGATCAAGTTTCATTCATATATTTATTTATAGTTGAAACATTAAAAGAAAAGAAAAGAAAAACAATTATTTGCATTGCATATAGGGCTTTGATTTTGATTGGAATAGTGAAGTTGAGGAGATTGATTGTTGCATCACTTGTTTGTTGCATTGTTGATTGATTTCTTCTTCCCCTACTTAGTTAGGCCTTTCATTGTTAAAAGTAAAATGAAAAAAATTATTTTGGTCATATTAATTGCATCATAGGTGTGTTTAGGTGACATCGAATTTTGAGCCTTGAAATCGAAACATAATTCAAGATAAACTCTAAAATTCACTCAATTAACCAATGGAGCATTTGAAACTTAATGATGCACATATAGGTCTACGCTAGATCCGATGTCTTTAAACATAGGAGTTGTCGTTACTTGTCAGCATTACATTCCTAGGGTGATATCTTGTTCCATGTACGTCAATTATATCATATTATTTCCTACGTACCTTTGGGTATATTAGACGATGCTCCATGTACTCTGAGTATATTGAAACACTCTCATCGAACAATTATGCATTAGAAAAAACTAATATGGACTGCACTTCCACTTACCTCTGGGTATATTTTGGGAGTCCACCATAGGATGCAATCCAACCTTAGGAATATGAGTCATCTACCTTGTCACTCATGTTACAATGAACACAACATTCAGGGAGATTGCTTTCACGTACGCAAATCCTTGGTTTACCAAGGTGGTATATCACAGTTCACGGTGACTTGGTAATCATTTTTTTTCCTAGTTTACCCATTTTTATTTTTATTTTTATTTTGCGTATTTAATTTGTAAAATCAATTAATTGACCACAAAACAATGTACTCACCGTGGAACAACTCCTTAGTGGATCTTAGGTTGAGACTAATGGCAACAGTTCCTAAGTCCACCAGTCAAGGAAACCCCTCTTATGGGAATCTTGGTCCTTTTCCTTCTTTTTGAAATATTAGTGATCCTTATATGGAAAAATTGTCCCTTCCCATATTTACCATTGGTTTATGAGTTTGGTTGTTTTCAACCTCCTTGGTTCCAACTGTCCAAACTTATCCTCAACCAAGTTCTCCTCCACCTGAACAACATCAACCACAAATTGATCCTAAATTTGACCCTTTTCCTTCTTGACATATTGTTTCTTCATCCCTTTCTTATTCCTCGCCTAGTGAAAGTCTTGATTCTAGTAACTAAGAAGCTAAGAAGAAGAGGAAAGGGAAGAATAAGAAGAAGAAAAATAAGAAGGGGGGAACCAAGCAACCATTACTACCAATGCAACTAGTATGGAGAAACTATCCAATAATCCCCTCAAAGTTAAATTCCATTGAAAATTATGTAAGGGTGACTACCTTCTTAGAAATTATCCTAGTAGTCCCAAGGTATTAGAAGTGTGGTCCACTGGCTCACATCAGCCTTTGTCGTTAGCTTCTAGAGATCATGCTAATGCCAAACCTTCAATTAGTGATAGTACGGTTCATGGGAAAAAGGGTAAAGTTAAGTTTACATGTAGGTTATATGAAGGGAATCATCCTATTCATCCTTGTGCTTATATGGATGAAGCCTCAAAAGTGTTGGAAAACCTTACAACTTCTCAATCACGACTTCCTTTTGGCTACCAAAAGATTTCCCCTAATCCTCCACTAGTTGATGAATTGATTGATTAGAATCCATATATAATCAATCACACTCTCTTTGAACATGAATCCCATGAGTCTGTTCCTGACCAACCATTGGTTTCGAAAATGATTCTTATCGTTTCTTTAGGTTCCAATGAACTAGGGGGAAATCCTCTTGTTCCAATGACACAAGGGGGAAATAATATTGTTCACATCGCACAAGGGGAAAATCCCCCTATTCCTACAACACATGGGAGCAATTATCCCATTCCCATTGCACAAGGGGGAAGTTCTCTCATTCCCACGACACCCCCTCCAACTAGTATTGTCACTTCTTTTGATTGGAGTTGACTGGCAGGATATTGTCTTCCTCCTTATTTACCCTTCCAGATCATAGTACATGCTTATAATATGGTCGTACCTAGAAAATACATAGATGAAGAAGTGTATATTAGTATTATATCCTCAAATTCTTGGTAAAGAACTTGTTGGATTTTAACAAAGGAACCATTCAACCGTTAGGGATCCTTCCTTAGTTTCCTATTACTCTGGGAGGATATCAATGTGATGGTAGTCCAATGCCATTTGGATTTTAATTTACTCCTTGGGCATGACTATGTTTATGACATGGGAGCTCTTTTCTCTTCACTCTTTCGTGTAATGTATTTCTCACATGAAGAAGAATTGTGACCATTGACCAACTTTCATTCGTTGGTCCCAACTTTCACACCATTTACTTGGGTGTTTGGGTAACCGGGGACTTGGGGTTTTAGATATATCCTTCGAGAAGAGAAAAGCCCGTGGGTTTGAGGGAGATGTAAGTTTTCATAAGTCATGGTTTAAGTTCAAGATATTTTCCATGGGTAACCGAGGACTCGGGGTTTTAGATATATCCTTCTAGAAGCGCAAAGCCCGCGGGTTTGAGGGAGATGCATCAAATAGCTTCCATAAATGATTCTTATATGTAAGTGGCATCTCCCCCGCCACAGGTTAATTATGTGGCAACCTGTTCCATGCACACATCTACTGATGATCTAGTAGGTGATGTAGTGCATCATGTACTCAGAGCACTAGCACCTGATATTTCCATTGGATCCTTTGATATGTATCCCTTCCAAAACAGTGTTCTCCCATTTGATGAGATCCTCTTGGAAGCCATGGTCTCCTGGGAGCCATGATTAATATAATCAGAGGTTTTGAAGTAGAGTTCCTTTTATTTTTTCAATCTCCTTAAAAAATGAAACAAGGTTCCTAGAGAATAGTTCCTTTTCTCATGTCAAGCTCCTTAAAAAATGAAACAAGGTGTCGGATAAAAGGTCCTTTTCTTATGTCAAGCTCCTTAAAAAATGAAACAAGGTTCCATGAGAAAATTTTGTTTTTTTGTGTCAAGCTCATTAAAAAATGAAACAAGATCTATGAGCATAGTTATTTTCATGTGTCAAGCCATTAAAAAATGAAAAACAACCCCTTCCAATTCAAGTCTTTGATTAGATCTCATAAAATCCTAGTCTAGTCTCACTTGATCTCGTAAATGAACCTTCATTCCATCCACCTATTAGTAACCAATAGTCTACTTAGGTGAATGAAATGAAGCTTGGCGGTCATGTCCTTAGAATTAAGTCATTATGTTGGGGGCATGAAAACCAATCTCAAGCATAATTTTTCCTCCTTTCAAGCATATGTAAAAATGAAACTACTTTCAAGCATAGTTTTTCCCTGTTTCAAGCTTATGTAAAAATGAAACCAATCAATTTCGAGCATAATTTCCCATGTTTCAAGCTTGTGTAAAAATTAAACCATTCTCTTTTTTATCCTATCCCTCGTGATTAACATTTTTATCAGCCTATTTATGCAAAACGAGCGTTGGTTTTCTCATTCCATCATCACCATCTTCTTGGCTGATCATTCACTTCACTTGGTTTTTTTACCCTTTCCCGAGGAAAAAATGCGATGAGTGGTATTACCCACCAGACTCTTGGCCTTTGTCTGTTTTGAGCATTTCCATCATGACTGTAACCAGTTTCTATCTTTTATACCACTCATTACTCCAGGAGGAGTCCTCTTTTAGCTCTTTTCAAACTCCGAAAACATGAAAAGATTGTTGAGTGCTTATATTTTCGAACTTGTTAAATTAAATGAAAAGACGTCTACTCAATATAAGTTTAACCCTTTTCTAGACTAGGAGGAATATTTACAAAAAAGGAATACTTTAGTCAAACATGACTAAAAGGTTCTCCTGAGTATCATTTTATGCCTTTTAAGGCTAAAGAGACTAAATTTACGAAAAGGAACCTTTGGATTTTTATTTTTTACCTCTTTTTCAAACTCTCTAAACATGAAAAAGTAATTGAGTTGCACCCTTGTTGGAATCATAAAAACATCAAACAACATTGGATTCATCGAACATGATGAGACCGAACCACTCCTTCTCAGGGTTTGTTAAAAATACTCAAAAGGATTCATCTTAATGATGAACTTATATATCAAGCATATTTTATCCTCCTCAAACTTGTCAAAAATAAAGAGGTACTAACCAGAAATGGTTGGGGAAATTGGGAAAATAGGGTACTTAACCTATTAATGGTAGTGAGTCACTCTTGAACATGACACTCTTTGACTTCATCTCCATGATTGTCTTGTTGGGAAATCTTCTTGCCTCTTTGGTTCATCATACCATGCTAAAAGAATTTGCAATTCAGTTTTAGGTCAATGATGCTAACTCCACTAAGTGTCTCTGATATGTTCAAGAGAATTCATTTAGTTACTATTTGCTACAATACTCTTAAGCCTTCATTCATGTCTATGGTTCTTGAACCAGTTCCACATCAGTATCATTCTGTCTCAAATCTTGACACCTGTTTCGTGTCATTGATGAGGGATACATCAAGGCCCTCCCATGACAAGTCGCTTCCTATTGACATCAGCTCATTATCCAAGAAGTTGACTTAGAAACTGCCTTTGGTACATTGGAGTTTGCATACATTAACGGAAAGCTTCCTTGCTTTTGACGACAGGTCTACATCATTGGCCTTTGACCAGAAGATTATGTGTGGTGTTCGACTTCAACTCGTTCATTCACACCACATAGATTGTGCTATGGTACGTTGAGAGCCATTAAAATTATCGGTGGTTTCTCTTGCATTTTTTAAAAACTTACATCATTGGCTTGTAATCATATGGTGTCTACCATGTTTGACTTTAGCTCATTTATTCGCATGGTTAGATTCGTACATCAAGCGATCAAGTGCATGAGATGGAAGACCTTGGATCTAGTTTCATCCATCCGGAATGCGATTTCAGGCTTAATAAAAGATTACAAAGTATGATGGCTATGATCATTCAAACAGTCATCTAAGCAGGGGTCCACCCTTTCCCATCAGTGGAAAAAAATTCTTGATCATTGTACCTGTAATATTGGCTTATACGATGAGCATGGGTATGCCTCCCTCAAAAATTATATCATGATGATAATATGTATTGTAATAGATGATGATATTAACTAATTGTTCTTGATCCAAACTTTTCACAATGTAAAGCACTTCGGTCCTCAACCACTGTTTATGAGTTTGTACTTTAGGGGGAAATCTGTTGCAGGCATTTTTGTCACATCTTTTCAATAGGCCTACAAACCGGATCCAACATCCTAGAACACTTTTTCATAATCCCTTCACAAATCCCTAATCATCACTTCTCCAAAAAGTCTGACTTTTCTGGGAAAATTATCTCAAAAACACTAATTTTAGCCCCAACACAAATCACATGTTTGGCCACCTGCATTCATTGCATGTTGCATACTTGAGAGACAACACTATTCAGCACTTGTTGCTCCCTTTTGCAAGTGCGCTGATTCTAGAAACCTAGGAAAAATAAAAAATATGTTCAAAGCTTCCTCTTCCAGAAGCTTCCAAGGTAGTTTTAATTATTTACCACAGGTACAGAGATTGAATTCCTATTTGATCCTATCCACGATACATTTTATCTTATCCCTTGAGCTCATTCTCCCATCATTTGTGGACCTTCATCCTAGATTGGTAATTCGATAAGAATTCCAAAACTACCACACTCATCCTATAAATTTACTACCTCCCATAAGGTCTGGGTTGGCTTTTGGAGATTGATAGTGCCCTCATGTTATTTCTTTGAGCCTAAAGGAGTCACCATATTCATGCATTAGGGTTCATTTCGAGGTGTGCTTTGTGACAAGGAAGGACAACTCAACTTGAAGAGACATATACAAAGTCAAATTCTATTTATGGTTCTAAACTCTCTCCTATATTTATTAATACAAAATCTATCTTGTTTTCCTATATTTGTTGTGTTATATTAGCTATTAATTTTAGTTATGTTCTATGCTTAGAGCAATTTATTTCAATTTTCACAGTTAGATCAATATCTTTTCCAGATTAGCAATCACATCAGCATTAAAGTAAACTGCAGATAGAACATAAACATAAATCGCAGAAGACAAGCCAAGACAAGAGGACAAAAGATGTGGCGCTAGCCAGGGACAAACCCCAATGTGGGGAAACCCTTGATCCATTCTTCTTATATGTTCTTCAATAGTTCAAGAGAGAGAGAGAGAGAGAGAGAGAGAGATAGTACATTTATAATAGAAGTCAACACTTTGACTTATCTAGATAAGAGCATAGATCATCTCTAAGAAGATGATACATGATATTAGTTGAAGACATGTTGCTTCAATTGATTCTCCAAGGTGACTCCTTCACCTATCATTATGCTGCATTTCATCATCATGTTGCACCTCACCGTGCTGCACCATACTGCACCCATCATCACTATGTTGCATCTCATCATGCTTCATTAATCACGATTGTACCCATAACTATACTGCATTATGTGCCATTGATGCACCATGTTTCCATACTGGCCTATGTGTTGGCTGCATCTTGCTTGCTTGTCTTCCCTAGCTTGCTTGTTGTCCCTAGCATGCTTGTTTTCCGTAGCATGCTTGTTGTTTCATGCTATTTGTCCCTCGCATGCTAACTATAACATTGCATGCTTGGTGTATTTGCTGCTAAGTACCATACAACTACCCCAATGTTAGTTGTCCCTTGCATGTTTCTCTCCTTCGGAGTCAAATTCTCTGGCTATTCCGGCAGTTCCCGGTAGTTCTGACTGTTCCTGGTAGTTCCATCAGTTCTAGCTGTTCCTGGCAGTTCCAGCAGTTCTGGAAATTTTGGCTATTCCCGGTAGTTTTGGCAGTTTTGACTATTCTTGCAGTTCTGATTGTTCCAGTAGTTTCGACTATTCTGGCTGTTCCGGTTGTTCTCGATAGTTTCGATAGTTCTCGGCAGTTCTAGCAATTCCAACTGTTCCAGCAGTTCCCGACATTTCCTGGCAGTTCTCGACAGTTCTGACAGTTCCCGACAGTTCCTGGCAGTTTTGGCAGTTCCCGGCAGTTCCGGTAGTTCCCTCCAGTATCCGGCAGTTCCCTGCAGTTCCGGTAGTTCTGATAGTTTCGGTTGTTCTGGTAGTTCTCGGTAGTTTCGACAGTTATGGCAGTTCCGGCTTCTACCCTCTAGATTAGGGCAACGTTATCCCTTATGATCTCTCCTCCTAATAAAACCCAAAGACAAGTAGAGAGGAAGAGATCCCAAGTGTGTTGAAATGACTTGAAGGCCACCTCTATTTATACTAAAACGTTGAGCACAAGTGGGGTTTAATTGGTTGCTGGCCGACCTTGATGAATTGTCCCATAACACAAATAAATTCATATCTCCATGAATACTTATCAGAATCGGATGATCTTTAGATCAATCCTACACCTCTTGATGAGAGGGATCCAAGAAAAATATCAGATTCCATTAATAATATGTCCCACATGGAGTTTGGCCCTAGTTTCCAATTTTAACACTCCCTCTCAACTAGGGATAACTCCATCCACTGATCCATATGTCCAACTGTACTATCTCTGCCATCAGTGCCTTGCACTGCTCTGCCCTTATGATCTTTGCTTTGCTTTGCTAAACCATGAAGAAGAAGAATTGATTGAGAATGTCTCATACCATTCTCTACTGACCCGAAGTTAGTTTCATCTGAAGAGAGTGTGTCACATCACTCTTACTGACCTGAAGTCATTTTTATTGATCCCAGATCAATATCACAAGAGAGTGTCTCATACCACTCATACTGATCCCAGATCAGTTTCATCGATAGAAAATCAATGGAGGCCATCCTAGCATAGGGAGCAGGATAGATACGTTGATGCATCCATCGATAGTACTACTATGGTCCCTAACCCCATTTCCCTGCTCATTGATTAGATGAGAGGTACTTCCCATGAGTCCTAGACTACATGGGTAGGATGCCTCGACAGGAGAACTAATCATCCTTTCCACGAAAGAATGAATCATCCCGACCCACAAGAGAACTAATCATCTTGTTTCATAGTTGCCATGGGAGAACTAATCATCCCGGCCCACAGGAGAACTAATCATCCGGTTCCATAGTTGCCACGGGAGAACTAATCATCCCAACCTACAGGAGAACTAATCATCTTGTTTCACAGTTTCCACGGGAGAACTAATAATCCCGGCCCATAAGAGAACTAATTGTCCTATTTCACAATTGCCACGGAAGAACTAATCATCCTGGCCAACAAGAGAAATAATCATCCTGTTCCATAGTTTCCATGGGATAAATAATCATCCCGACCCACAGGAGAACTAATCATCCTATTTCACAGTTTCCACGGGAGAACTAATCAGCCCGGCCCATAGGAGAACTAATCATCCCGTTCCACAGTCGCCATGGGGTATCACATGGGAAGGTTGAACTTATCATCCTATACATATCGCACCACCAGGGGAGGGTGAGTCGCCCTGTGGTCATATGTTGCTCCAGTAAGTACCCCAAGCCCCCCAGAGCTCCCAGAGCTCAATGCATGCAACATGCAGGACCCTTATAATAAGGTCTCTCAACGACTCCAAGTCGTTCGGGAAATTCATAGATTTGACCTTTCCCGAGGCTTTGACAAAATGTCTACAACATATACATCAATCTCAATGTGATGGAGCCTCTTTGCTCATTGACTTACCATATCCCAGATAAGGTAGTATCTGATGTCTATCTGCTGGAGCAATCATCGAATATGGGATTCCTCAATAATTGAATCCCCCCTCTGGCTGTCACAGAGAATCACAGTGGTATTCATCATGTGTACAAACAGCTCACTTAAGAGCTTCTGCAACCATGAAGCTTCACATGAGATCATACTCGTAGCTATGTATTCGGTCAGCAACCAACTTATGTTTCCTACTTATCCATGATATCGAAACAGAATCCAAACAGAACCAGCACTGAGAAGTGCCCTAGTGATCCTCCACACCGCCTACCCAGTCAACATTCAAATAATCATGTAGTTTCATATTTCTGGCAGTGTATCTCAATCCATGAGAGATTGTGCCCCAAAGATATCTCAGAAGATTCTTGGCACCAATATAGTGAGGCTCAGCCAAATATGAGCTCACCATGCTAAATGAAAAACATATGTCTGGACAGAAGTTCACCAAGAACATAAATGCGAATGAGTTTATGAAACTCAGAGGTATTTCCCAAATCTGGTCTAACATCACTACCATATAACTTCTGAAAGTTGAGATCCTTGAGGTAGTCACAGGCTTGCAGTTTATCATTCCACATCTAGAATCCAACTCCCTATTACTTCTACAAGTGAGAGGGTCTGCACCTGTTTGAAATATGTTGTCCTTAGAAGGTGCTGGTATGAGAGTTTTGTCATCCACAACCTTCAAACAATGGTTTGGATCGACTTCACTCTTAGTGAATCTCAACTTCATCTCACAACTATCAATCCTCTCATACTACGCCCAGGTAATTTTGCTTCAAGCCATAGGGGGATTTCTTCCACCTACATATGTGAGATTCCTAATCATGAATCTCAAACCCCTCGGGTTGTTCCAAACTTGTGGACTTGCTACATGAGGGGAATGGTCCCCTTGTAAGATTTTCCTTTGATACATCTCAAACATGTACTTTCATGGTCTTTTTGAATTCAGGCATCCCTGTCACCATCTGACTCACAGACCTCCGGTGTTATGTGTCAATGGACATGGTCCCCAATGGACTTCCTATAACTTGATACAACCCTAAACTCGAAAACATCTTTGAAAATTCTATTTTAAAACACATACCTTTCCATTCATGAGTGCCACCTTGTAACCTTTGACTTCCATTGCCGAAATGGACACCGGGTTCTTCTTGCAATCAGGTACATAAAAGAGATTCTGCAAATGAATTGAGTTACCCTCATTCAATTGAGGGGTAACATTCCCTACACTTCTGAGATAGGTGGCATCGGCTCCAAGTATAATCCCACGATTGTTTCCATCTCTACCAAATTAGAGAGTGCACCCTACTATCCGATGAAGTGCCTTAAAGCACTACAATCAATTTTCCAGATTCCTAAAGAATCTGAAGGAGAGGGCCAATACAAGATAATGCTTCTTTATCTTATCCAAAACAACATTTGATTCTTCATACCTGGGGTTCCTTTTTTTTTTTTGAAGAGTCGGCCATTTCCTTGATGACTTGCATTACCTATCATTCCTTTGATCATTGAAGATGTTCCTAGAATGATTGTTATCTTCATGAAGAGATGTGTCTCTGCCATTCAAACACTCCTTCGCATAATGGCCGAACTTATTGCAATCAAGGCATTTACCTTTCCTTCCACCCTTATATCAAGACTTCCCAATGAAGTGATCTTTAGGTAGGCCATCAGAAACTTCTACTGTGCCATTCTGATAATATTCTCTGCTTCGACTTCAACCTCAGTGAATTTGAAGAGGAATGAGGAATCCACTGATCTTTTTGTCCTTTCCCAAATCTCTTCAGTGATTGCTCTTTCACTCTTGCTTGGGCATTGTCTTCACCTCAGCTCTGATACCATGTTAATTTTAGGTATGTTCTATGCTTAGAGAAATTTATTTCAATTTTCACAGTTAGCTCAATATCTTTTCCAGATTAGCAATCACATCAGCATTAAAGTCAACTGCAGATAGAACATAAACATAAATCACAGAAGACAAGCTAAGACAAGAGGACAAAATATGTGGCGCTAGCCAGGGACAAACCCCAATGTGGGGAAACCCTTGATCAGTTCTTCTTATATGTTCTTCAATAGTTCAGCAGAGAGAGAGATAGTACGTTTACAACGGAAGTCAAAACTTTGACTTATCTAGATAAGAGCATAGATCATCTCTAAGAAGATGATACATGAGATCAGTTGAAGACATGCTGCTTCAACTGATTCTCCAAGGTGACTCCTTCACCTATCATTGTGTTGCATTTCATCATCATGTTTCACCTCACCGTTCTGCACCATGCTGCACCCATCATCACTATGCTACATCTCATCATGCTTCATTAATCATGACTATACCCATAATTATACTGTATTATGTGCCATTGTTGCACCATGTTGCCATACTAACCTATGTGCTGGTTGCATCTTGCTTGCTTTGTTTTCCCTAGCTTGCTTGTTGTCCCTAGCATGCTTGTTGTCCTTAGCATGCTTGTTGTTTGCCTGCTAGCTATCCCTTGCATGCTAGTTGTAACATTGCATGCTTGGTGTATTTGCTGCTAAGTACCATACAATTATCCCAATGTTAGTTAGTTGTCCCTTGCATGCTGCTCTCCTTCAGAGATAGATTCTCTGGCTGTTCCGGCAGTTCCGGCTGTTCCCGGCAGTTCTGGCAGTTCCCGGTAGTTCCTGTAGTTCTGACAGTTCCGGTTGTTCTTGGCAGTTTCAGTAGTTCCTGACAGTTCCGGTAGTTTCGGCTGTTCCGGATATTTCGACAGTTCTAGCTATTCCAGCTGTTCTGGCTGTTCTGTCTATTCTCGACAGTTTTGGCAGTTCCCAATAGTTTTGGCAGTTTGGGTTGTTCCGAATATTCTCGATAGTTCTAGAAGTTCCAACAGTTCCAGATGTTCCTGGCTGTTCTGACAGTCCTCGGTAGTTCCGGTAGTTCCCTGAAGTTCCGAAAGTTCTGGTTGTTTTAGTAGTTCCCGGTAGTTATGGCAGTTCTGGCAGTTCTCGGTAGTTTCCGTAGTTCCGGCAATTCCCGGCAGTTCCGACTTCTGCCCTCTATATTAGAGCAACGTTATCCCTTAGGATCTCTCCTCCTACTAAACCCAAAGACAATTAGAGAGAGAGAGATCCCAAGTGTGTTGAAATGACTTGAAGGCCACCTCTATTTATACTAAAACGTTGAGCACAAGTGGGGTTTATTTGGTCGCTAGCCGACCTTGATGAATTGTCCCTAACATAAATAAATTCATATCTCCATGAATACTTATCGGAATCGGATGATCTTTAGATCAATCCTACACCTCTCGATGAGAGGGATCCAAGAAAAATATTAGCTTCCATTAATAAGATGTCCCACATGGAGTTTGGCCCTACTTTCCAATTTTAACATTTGCATTCATGTATTTCAATGCCATTTTAATTCATTGAATGCAAATTTTAGATTATGCTACATGGATTATGATTCCTTCACTCTTTTAGATCGCGTGTGCAAGTTCTAATTATAGCACTTGGATGTATATTGGAGCTTACAAGTGGGGAGGGAAGGAAGTCTTGCTATAGATTCAAGGTAGGTTTCTTTACCATTTTCTAATCTCTCTAAGGGAAACTTGAGTATTTTTGTCTTTTGTTGTTCTAGATAAGACCACTAGATCTAGGGAATTCACTATTATCTGTGATAGTGAAAGTTCTGTATAACAGTCTTCATAATGTATATTTATTATTGACATTAATTTTCAAGCATGTTCTTCATGCTAGAGTAAAAAAAAATCATTCAAAAATAAAAAATATTTCTGTCAGGTCCCATTTAAACATTTAAAAGAAAGAAAATTGAATTTTGTTTTGAGTCTATAAGTCCACAAGATGGCCAAATCGGCCCTCCTTGGATAAGTCAGCCTAGCCCTCGTAATGGAACCTATTTTACCCTCTTGGAAAACTATATATTAAAGACCTATTCGACTTAGTTGGATCTCTTTCATACAACACAATACAATTTCTGAACCTAGTGAAGAAGAAGAAGCTCAATCAAATGAGAGAGAAGAGAAGTAAAAGATAAGAAGAATATTCCCTTTTTGACTGAATCCTTAATTGTCATATTTTGCATGTGAGAGAGGTTTGTTTTTCTATGGAAAAGGCTGAATTTTTCTAAGGTTATTGTAGGCCAAAATTTGACCCTAGTTGTAGATCCAAACTTTAGTGATTTAACTAGATTTGAAGCAAGTTTGAAAAACGTTGACTTTGACTTTGTGAGAGGAATTGGAGGATGGTTTGACTTGTTATCCTGGTGGAAGTTTTTATTGGTTCTTGACTTGGATATGTCTCATTTTTATCTAACTATATAAGGAAATAATTGCATGGTTTTCCCCTTGTGGGTTTTTCCCTAGATGTTGGCCTAATCTCCAGTGTCTCTTGTCTCATTGTAATTTCTATTTATTAAATGATTAAATAAATGTATAATTGATTGATGAAGAATAAATAAGTAATAATAAGACATCTAATTTCAACAAGAAATTATCAAGAAGAGGAATTAAGTGTGAGACTACATTACAATTGGTTTCTCAACATGGAATCAAAGCTAGTTTTGAAAGAGCAGTCTCGGGGTAGAATCTGAAGTACATGTTGATGGGAAAAATTCTCTATGATTTATATCTGTGACAAGTTCTTGCATCCAAATATGTTTATGTAACATTTATATGAAGTATGTATCCGATCCGAGGAGAAGAAATTCGAGCCTTATTCTCTGACGTATGAGCAAAAAAATTTGATCCCCTGTGATCAAGTATTTAACCTATTGAAGCAGTCCGAAAGGAAGATGGATCTGCCCCTGTAATTGAATCCAAGTATACATAATGATCCTTGTGTGACAAGGGTTGAATCCCTATAGTACACCGGAATGTAATGGTATAAAACTTATTTCTGTGATCATAATTACCTTTTTAATAAAAAGTATAGTAATATGAATTGATGTTCAACCCTCTGTGAATAATGATAAAGTTATAACCTATCTATGAAACAAATCCAAATTAAATCCATGTGGTATTTCTATCACTATCCAGTATTTATTAATACATAATGATGAACCAATAATATGGTATAGTCCATTCATTTGAGAAAGTTTAAGTCTCCACTCTTTATGGATCAAGATATGAGCATTCAATAAAGAAAAGGAAATCTGAGCTATGTTACTGTTGAAAACAATGAAAAGATTAATCATATATATGGTATAGAAAGGAAACTAATCCAAGCTACATTATGTTACAATCCAAGTTTATGGAGGAGTGACCAGGTCAGAGTCTGAAGTTTTCAATTTCTATCCAAATTTGAGGAAAGTTCTAAAGTTTATGCAGAGACTAAGCCTCCTCCCCCTAAGATCTTTGTAGACAATGTATGTACAAATTCTATGATCTGAGTTCTTTATCCAAGTTCCTTGATGATGAGTAAGGTTTGATTTGTGGCATATTTCAACGTGGTAATAATAAATTCTTCAAAATAGTTTGAGCCTCCTCTTCCCTGTGAATATTCCCATGTTAGGTCCAAAGTATCCATGAAATTATGATGAGATCGAGCCTCTGTAAAAATATTAATATTCCAAATTCCAAGCTCCTGTGGATAGCAATAAAGTTATATAGTCCAAATTAGCACCCATTCTCTTTGTGTAAATATTAGTGAAAAGCCCAAGGTCTTTATCTCTGAAGTTGGTGTTTAAAGTTTGAACTATGGAAGAAATAGTTTAACCAAGGTCTGTAGTAGGTTTGAGCCCGAGCATATTTCAAGAATGTGTGGAGAAACTACAAAAAAAAAATAAAAATCAAATCTCTAAAGAATTCGAATAAAAATTGAATGTGATTAAGTAAAGACGAAAGATATTGCAAGGAGTTGATCTATTACCTCTTTGAAGTAGCCCAAATAAATTGTGTTTTGCCAACAAACGCAAGACTCATTGTTTCAACTGAAAGAAGAAGCCATAAATCTTGGGAAAGATAGAAATGACATCATACTGATGTAAAGACAATGATGGTGGAAATCAAAAGTAGTTCAAGATTAAGAGGGAGTTGACTTTTCTCAAAAGATAAGTATTCTATAGCTCTTGTCTTTGATTCCTATTGTTGTTATTGTCTTTATATTTGGATAGTCTTTTGTTTATGTACTTTTCTTAATTGTATTTATTCTTCCATAACCTCCTAGTAAGGATAGCAGGTCAATGATAAGAGTTGTCTAGGTTTTGAAAATAGATGAAATAATTGGAAGGACATAGAAAAGTAAGCGGACATTCCTAAATTTAGGAGGAGTGGTAAGTTTGAAGTCAAGATTGAGCATGCATTAAATGGAAGCATGGAAGCAATATTTGAGAGATTTCTCCCCATCAAAGGAAGAGGATCACGTTAAGACAATTGCCTCAATTAGAAGAGTTAGCCAAGGATTTTGAGAGCATGAAAAAGGAGCCTCATGATTAAAGAATAACTCATACTTTGGGATTGATTAAATGATTTGTTTATAATGATAAAGGACTCTTGTGTCATAGGAAAAAGTGTTTCCTTTAGAGGGAGATGGAGGTAGAATTTGACATAAATGATCTTGGACTGATGCACTACTACTCAAGACTTGAGATTTGGCAGAAAATTTGTGAAATCTTCCTTGGTCAAGGAAAGCATGTGATCAAGATCCTCCAAAAGTTTGGGAAGATGGATTGTAGACCTATGCCAACTTTTATTAGCAAAATTTGGGGATTTTTTATATTTTTGATCCATCATTGTATCGGTAGTTGTTTGGTTCTCTGATGTATTTGATTCGATTACTAGGCAAGTGGTGTTGTTTATGAGAAAATTATTGTTGGTGGTTGTTTCTTCTTGGGATTTGCTATGGTTTCTTGGAAGAGAAGGAAGTAGTATTCAATTTCACTAAGCACTGTAGAGGGAAAAATATATGGTTGCTTGTTTGGATTTGTAAAATATTTGATGGACCATTTGATGGTGTGTTGGATTTGATCGTGATACTTTGTGGTGATCTAAGTTGTATAAAGATTGTCAAAGAACCAAATTTTTCATGGAAGGTCGAAGCACTTTATGATTTGAGATATGGTGATGGGGTCCAAGATGCTACAATAGATATCCATGGATGAATAGGTAGATAATGCAAGGTGTGACATCCATGGAAAATTTTAGGGGCTAATATTCACAGGTGGGCTAATTTTCCATAATTTTTCCAAAAAAAAGATTCACCAATTTCCATTTTTTATAAAGATGATTCGCCCAAATTTTACAATATAAAATTATTTTACCTTTAAAATCACCAACATTACATAGAGAGTATATATAAAATCATTATAAATTTGAATAATTTTACAAATACATCAATAAACATTTTATAGTTTGCATAGGACTAGTGATATTCGCCAATGTTTTTAGGCTTCAAGATATTTTTTCATCCATAAAATTTTCCCTCATGACATCCCCTGGTTAATATTTCTTTCATTGTAAATAATTGTAAATATTTACATGTATGAGAGATGGACACATATTCCATTGCTTGAGGGAATGATTTTTTTAAATGTTAGTCTTGGTTGGTTGAAATAGTCTTAAATGGGTTGATTGTTTAATCAATTAACTAAAAAATAAAAAGATAGGATAAATTGTCCTTAGTCTCTAACAACAAGAAAATATGATAAAATTTAAAAGAACATGCATAGGTTGTGTTGTCCAAGGAGGGGGTTGCTTGGAACCTCAGGAAAAAGCCACGCGGTTGGTTGTTGAACGAGCAAGGAAAAATAAGCTAAGGGGATTTTTGGAGGGGATACACTTGAATGTCTTAGGGTAAAATGAGCCAAGAAAAATGGGGACTCTCTTACGCAGTTGCAGAAGGGAAGAAAGAGTGCAGAGATGAAGGGAAAAAAAGTGACCTGTATCCCTCAATTTCGAACTCTGAAATAGAGCACCAGCTAAGGAATCATTTGATATGAGGCTTGCTAGGTGAAATCATAAAAAGAGTGGAGGCTTTCCAAAGGATTGAAGAAGCCAGTAGAAGCTTGGGATTGAAGAACCTATTGTTTTGGGAAGAATCACTCAGGTGCTTGTGAGGGCTAATGAAGTACCAGGAGTTTCCTTAGGGTTGAAGCTATGGTGCTTGAATCACTGATGAACCACCCAGAGAAGTGATCTATTTTCCTATCAATATTTTATCCATTGATTGAACTTCCTTTAATGTGGAATATCTTCTCCAAAAAGTGAGATGATAATTATATGTTATGTACTATCATGGCTTGGACGTTAGTTCCATATGTAAAGTTTGAAGAGACTGCGTGGGAAATCATGGAGATAGTGGATGAAGAATGTGTGACCTTGTGACATCATGTTTCAGCTGAAGAAACTATTTGGTTTCCCTCCCAAAATAATTCCACCTCAAGGACCAGAATTTGGCTCGGGGGTGACAACTACAAGTGAATGTGGTTGTAGCTTGTCTAAGGTTGGGTGGAGAGTTGAATTCCCACTCTTAGTTGGAAAAGTTCTCTACAACATAAGATAAGTGATGATCTAGCTCTTGTAACTAAATACCTAAAATGTGTTCATTGTGTTGACTATAGGCCTATAATGATGTTAATTTAATGCTCAATGTGTGGTTTATGCTTGTGAATCAAATCAGGAATGAGATTTCCTATCTACCTATGGAATGTTAATTTCCTATAGTAACTTTTGGCATTGTATGGTTTCCTATTTGCTTTCATAAGTTTTTTATATGTTTACTAATAGCCAAAGAGAATAGTGGGTCTATGAGTTAAGATGAGCTTGATTTTTATCTATTATTATCAGGATAAGAGGCATGTGGACCTCTGAGTTGCTATGAGATTGCAATTTGTCTAATGGGAATTAATGATTGTGAATGGGAAAATCCTTGTTGTATTTATTGTATTGTTTACAGAAATGGTTATAAGCCTTGTTCATTATTTCAAGATTAGGAATGTTAGCGCTCACATGTATGTGTTATATACACATATTTAATGATACACATATATATGTTTTATATGCAGATGCTTCCTTCACTCAATTCTGGATTAAATATATTCATACTTGCATCAATCATGAATATGGAGTGGGGAAGGTACTTGTATAATAGCACTAGGAAGAATTCCTTCATACATTGTAAACAATGTGCAAACTTAGACATTATAATATCACCATATCCCTTTGTGAAGCTTCGTTTCGATGGTACCTTCAACTATAGCATATAATCTTAGTGTTTAATTTCAGTGTCAACACAAACTTACCATGCACCCACATGCGACCAAGGCTTATGACCATGGTCCTCAAGGACACGCCACCTCAGCTTGGCTACTTTTTCAAGTGCACAGGACAACTCAATAGTCACATGACCCGCTCTTTATGGTTTATATTAGGAGTTTGTGTTCCACCTCCTTGCGATCTTGGATCCTCATCATCCTAGGGGGTTTGGATGGAGGTTATAAAGGAATGCCTTGGATTGAAGTCATGGGGTGAGGTGGCAAGGGTGGCTTGCACCCACACATGTTGAATGAATTTATATGTATGTCTTAAATCCTCCATTAAGCCTTATGAGATGACGAGATGGGTTAATCCATGACCTAGGGTATGAGAGAGTCGACAACTTATAGGTGGCTTATAATAGGGACAACCACGAGGGCTCCAAGTGGGGACTATGTGGGAACCACGTGGAAGGCCTAATGTCATGGAATTATTTAATTAGCCAAGACTTTAATCAACCATATCTATTTGTCTGAGAGCCAGATCGAGACAAATTTTTATATTTTCAAAATCGTCTAGACAATACAAACGCGATTGAATCATTCGCTTTGAGTTTCAAAAGGGTAAAAGGAAGTGAAAAATTTTAACCCCATTTCCATAATGTGATTATGAGAATCGGGTCATCATAGTAACTGCCTCCTCCTAACCTTTGTTAGGGTTGGGGATAGTAGGGAGTATGTTATAGAGTGGTATTAGAGCATCCAAGTTCAACATTGGGAATGGATGGGCTCTATCATGGGAAAAATAACCACAATATTCCTTCTAAGCCCTTTGGTTAAGTTGGTACTCTGTTACAAAGTTAATAAAGGAAAGGGGTTCCATATTGAACTTTAGAAAAGGGCTAAAACAATTTTTTAGGTGTTAAAAGCTGGTATGTAATCGATTGATTGCATGTATGGTCAATATTCTTACATGGTGATTTAATTATGTAGCATGATACTAATGTATGAAATGATATTATCGTGATATATTCTAATGATATTCCATGGTTTTATTGATATTTACGTTCAACCTAATGTGATTAGTTTTAGCTAGCCACATATCAATAACTTCTGTAGAAGAATTAAGGTGATAACCTTCACTATGTATATTGAATTTTATTAAGTCTAATAAAGGTGTGTGCATGACAACACGTGAAGATCACTAAGAACAATAGAGGATGGTACAACATAAATTTTGAAGACCAATAAATAAACAACAAGATGGTGGAATATAGTTATGACCACACACAACATGGACACGAAGAAATATTAGTTTACCAAGGAGGAGGGGAAGACTCATCTAACTTAATGGGTATTGTGAGAGTAGAAATGAGCTACAAAGATGACAATGAAATTCTTGTCTGATAACATGAGAGACAAGAAAGAGTTAACACAATTATACTACAAATCTTGTTAGACTTGGAAAGACAAAGGAAAAAAGTATTAGGTACTAGTCATGGGTAAATGTGAAGTCCCATGCACACAAAAGAAAGGAATATGGAGCAGATGAAAGCCAGTCAAGGAAGAGGCACATGGTGTCAAGTGAAGACACAGTGAAGGGAGGCACTCTGTTGCAAACTAATAAAAGGTATTCAAGAATCCACATGCAGTAGTATGAAGATAAGTATAGAAGGAAACAACATCATCATTGTTACCACCACCATTGACATGAATACTAGAGAGGAGGATAGATTGTGTCAAAAGTGTTCAAGAAGGCTAAACCTCCAATATTTGATGGTGAAATAAAGAAGTCAGAGGATGCAAAATCGTAGATGTTGGGGATGAATAAATTCTTCTGAATCCATAATTATTTAGAAAACATGAAAGCCAAGATCGCTACCTTCAACCTAAAGGGAAAGGATGACATCCATTGGGAAGACCCGAAGAATGTAAAGGGCATAAGAGAAAAGGAGCTATCTTGGAGGGAGTTTAAGGATTATTCATAAACAAGTTTCTATTTGAGAGATACTTCAACAATAAGGAAAAGTAATTCTATGAGTTTATATTGAGACATATGACAGATGATGAATATACCACAAAATTGCTGGAGTTGTTAAGGTATGTTCCTTACCTTAAAGAGGAAAAACAAAGATTCAAAGATATCTCAGTGGATTTCCATCATCCTTCAAAGATAAGATTGAGTTCAACGAGCCCAAAACATTGGAGAATGAAATCTGAAAGTTGAAACATTGTTACAAGCAATCCAAGTGCATGCTCGAGTTTAAATCCGATTGGAAGTCTAAAAGTAGTGCCAAGTTCAAAGGAAAAAAGAAGAAAGAGATTAATGAATCACATACAGCCCCTACTACTCAAGAAAGTCAACGAAGGCTTAACACTATTGGAAAAGTAGGTCATACTAAAGAAATATTCAAGAGTTACGAGAAGGTTCCATATAAGTGTTGGAAATGTGGAGAAAATCATTTGAGACAAGATTGACCACAACACAAGTATGTTGGCCCAAAACTGTACAATGCATAGGAAGTGCAGATTATTGGAAATGTGGCACGTGGTATGCATAGGATCTATGAAGCATTGGTAAATTGATAGAAATACCATTAAGCTTCCATAATCGAGATGAAAGGTAAGGTTTGTGATCAAACCATTTCTATCTTGATTGACCCTAGTTATAATTATAGTTACGTTAGCCAATACTTGTGGAATGATGCCAATTGAACCAAGAACCACATGAGGAGTATTGGCTAGTTCGATTAGCCATGGGAATAAGGAAGAGGGTCAAACATTGGGTGAAAGATTTCCCAATTGAATTAAATGGAATTCCCACTGTGGCAGGCTTCAATGTCCTACCACTAGGACAATATAGCATACTACTAGGCACAGATTGGTTATACAGGCACCACACCAAGGTAGATTGTTTTGAAAAGGCAATCAAGTGCTTAGATGAGCATGGAGAAGGAAGGGTGTTTCATGGAAATCAGAAACCAATATCCGTGAGGCTAATTTCAACCATGCAATCCAAGAGAAGCAACAGGAAGGGATGCATCTTATTTGTTGTGCAAATTTATAGTAGCATTGAAGCCAACAACAACACTGAGAGTAATGAAGGCAACACCTTAGCCATATATATCATCCTAAAGTAGTTCCAAGATATCTTCCCTGAAGATATTCATGGATTACCTCCTCATATAGAGGTGGATTTCTACATAAAATTGATACCAGGAGCAACCCCGACATCAAAGGCACTGTATAGAATGAGCATTATAGAGTTGGTTGAGATGAAGCTATAGCTCATGGACATTCTTGCTAACAAATACATAAGGCCAAGTGTGTCTTCATGGGGAGCACCAGTGCTATTTGTGAAGAAAAATGACTCACCCTGTGTATTGACTAAAGGAAGCTAAGCAAGATGACCATCAAGAACATGTACCCCTTGCCAAGGATTGATGACATGTTCAATCAATTAAGGGGAGCATCAGTCTTTTTCAAGATTGATTTGAGGTTAGGGTATCACCATGTGCGCATCAAGGAGGAAGATAGCCACAATATAGCCTTTTGAATGAGGTATGGGAATTACAAGTTCGTAGTGGTACCCTTTGGGCTTACTAATGCCCCTGCCACCTTCATGCATTTAATGAATAATCTGTTTCATCCTTACTTGGAAAAATTTGTGATTTTCTTCATTGATGATATTATAGTATATTAAAAGATGAAGAAGAACATGAGAAACACTTGTTTGTAGTGCTACAACTACTAAGGGAAATCAAGCTTTATGAAAATCTTAGAAAGTGTGATTTCTTTCAATCACAAATACACTATTTGGGACACATCATCTCCAAGGAGGAGATAGTAGTTGATCTGGAAAATATCAAGGCCATAATGAAGTCTCCAACACCGAAAAACATGAAAGAGATTAGATCATTCATGGGTTTGGAAGACTACTACAAAAGGTTCATCAAAAACTTCTCTAAGATAGGTCACCCAATTACTTCCTTGTAGAAGAAAGGAATGAAATTTTAGTGTACCATTGAATGCACGACAAGCTTTGAATAGTTGAAACAATTGTTCACTAATGCACCAGTGTTAAGAATTGTAGATCCAAACAAAGATTTTGTGGCTTTTATAGATGCCTGTAAGGAGGGCTTGATAGAGTCTTGGTGCAGGAAGGGAAAGTAGTTTGCTATGAGTCATGAAAGCTAAATGAACATTAGGAAAACTATGAAACTCATGATTTGGAGTTAAATACCGTCATCCATGCATTCAAAATGTGGAGGCATTACCTCCTTGGTAGAATATTTATGCTTATGAGAGATCATGGGGGACTAAAATATTTGTTTGATAAACCTAAGTTGAACGCAAGACAAGCTAGATGGTTGATCATACTTAGCAAGTTCGACTTTGAAACCAAATACATAAAGGGAAAATAAAATAGGGTTGTTGATGCACTCAATAGAAGGATTCAATTAAATCACATGGTAGCCTTGAGATCTTATGGATTAGACATAGGATAATAGGTTAAACATGCAGGGAAACATTATGATAAGTATCATTAGATAAACGAAAAGCTACATCAAGATGGTGAGGATGGAAATGATGAGGAATATAAACTCATAGATGATGATCTAGTTATATTCAAGAATAGAATCTATGTGCCAAAAAATAATGATTTGAAGAGGCTCATAATGACATAGTTCCATGTTAAACCCTATTCCAACCACTCGGGATACCAAAAGAATCTCATGACCATCAAAAGGTTTTACTATTGGCCTAATTTGAAAAGGGAAGTAGTTGATTTTGTTGCTAAATGCATGGAGTGACAACAAGTGAAGGCCAAATGTAAACACCTAGTAGGTTTATTACAACCCATTCCCATTCCAGAATGGAAGTGGGGAGTGATCTCCATGGATTTCATAATTGGCTTTCCAAGGACCTCCAAAAAACATGATGCAATAATGTTGGTCATTGACAAGCTGAGTAAAGTGGCTCATTTTGTGGCAATCAAATCCACCAATTCAACTAGTGAGGTGGCTCAAATATTCCTAAAGGAGATTATGAGGTTGCATAGAATTCCCAAGAAAATAATTTCAGATAGAGATGCCAAATTCACTTCTAGTTTTTGGAAGGAACTATTTTAAGGCTTGGGGATAGAATTGGCCTTCAGTACAACTTATCATCCATGGACAGATGGAAAAATAGAGACAAAAAATAGAATCCTCGAAGAAATGTTGAGGATGTATGTGATGCATCAACTAAAGAAGTGGAAATATTATCTTCCATTTGTAGAGTTTGCAAACAACAATGGGTACCAAGAATATTTAAGGATGTGCCCATTTGAGGTACTATATGGAAAGAGTTGCAATACTCCTATCAGCTAGAGTGACCCAGTGAACAAGGTACTTATTGGGCCTGATATGCTAAAAGAGATGGAGCAATAAATGCAAATGATCAGGTAGAAATTAAAGGTAGCACAAGATAGGCATAAAATCTATCCAAATCAGCATAAGGTGCATAAGGAGTTCCAAGATGGAGAAATATTTTACTTGAGGATCAAACCTAAGAAGAGTTCCTTGAATATTGGGCCGTGTGCTAAGTTGGCATCATGATTTTGTGGGCCTTTTGAGATACTTGAAATAATAGGGCCAATGGCCTATAGATTAGCCTTACTACCATCAATGAAAGTCCATGAATTTTTTCATGATTCATTGCTTAAAAGACATGTACATGACATTGTTCATGTTATCATTAGGAGAATTTTGAGGTATAAAATGGGCCTCCTAAGAAAAATGTACAACCAAAATAAACTTTATAAGAAACATTAGGATTCAAGAGGATGATGTCAACCATGGGGGATTATTCACCATTTTTTGTGTAAAAAAGTAAAAAGATAATAAAATAATAAAACTAGTTTTTCAACTTATCTCCCTAATGTTTTAATCAAATTTCAAGAGGGAGTACTCGTTATATGAAAAATTTAATTCCTCATCCAATGAGTACCCAAGTTGCATACTTTCAATGGACCCTTCTACACGAAAAAATGAGAAATACATGAAAAAATGTTATTGCAATCATGTTTTTCGTGTATTTCTCATTTTTCATGTAGCAAGGTCCATTGAAAGTATGCAACATGGGTACTCCTTAGATGAGGAATCAAATTTTTCATCCAACGAGTGTTCCTGCTCAAAATTTGAGTAAACCCATAGGAATATAAGTTGAAAATACAAGTTGAAAAAGTAGTTTTTTTTTCCCTCTAAATTTGATTATGTAATCTAATCTTATTTTATTATTTCCACTATTATTTTACAATTTCCTTAGGAGGCCCATTTTATATCTCAAAATTCCCCTAATGTGATTGGACTGTGTTACAAGCTGAACTAGAGGGAGAGTTCCAGCTGGAACCTTTACGCATCCTAGAGTGGTGGAAGCTCATGCTCCGAAATCAAGCAGTCGAGCAAGTCAAAGTGCAATGGAAGCAATTGGGCCCGAGGAATCCATGTGGTAAATGACTAAACATATGAGGGAAACATATCCCTTCTTATTTGCTGAGTAAATAAAATTTTAAAGACATTGTAAATGTTATACAAATAATTGTGTATGAAGCTCCATATTAGTTGTGTTTGTTTTGTTATGGTTATAGAACACCGAGGATGGAATCCCCCCCAAGGGGGAAGGGGATGTGACACCGAGGATGGAATCCCCCCCAAGGGGGAAGGGGATGTGACATTCCTTGGTTATTATTTTTGTCATTGTAAATAAATTGTAATTATTTAAATGTTTGAGAGAGGGACACAAATTCCATTGCTTGAGGAAGGAGATTGCTTTAGGAAATGGTTGTTTTAAATGTCAATCCTGGTCAGTTGAAATGGTCATAAATGGGTTGAATGATTAATAAATTAACTTAAAAGGACAGAAATGTGTGTCCTTAGTCACTAACAACAAGAAAATAGGATAAAATTTAAAACAACAAGCATGGTGTACTTTGTCCAAGGAGGGGAGTTGTGTGGAACCTCGGGAAAAAGGCAGGTGGTTGGTCATTGAAAAGGCAAGGAAAAATTAGCCAAGGCAACTTTTGGAGGGGACACTCTCAAAGAGACTAGGGGTAAAGGAGTCAAAAAATGGGGACTTTCTTACACAACTGCAAAAAAGAACTGAGAGCGCAGAGATGAAGGGATAAATAAAGTGACCCTTATCCCTGAATTTTGAACTATGTAATAGAGCACCAGCTGATGAATCCTCTGATAGGAGGCTTTCTAGGTGAAATATTACAGAGAGTGGAGGATTTATTGAGAGTTGAAGAAACCACCAAAATCTTGGGATTGAAGAACCTACTGTATTGGGAAGAATCACTTAGGTGCTTGTGAGGGCTCATGAACCACATGAGTTGCCTTGTGGATGAAGCTCCGGTGCTTGACTCACTGATGAACCACACAGAGAGGTGATCTCTTTACCTATCAATAGTTTATCCACTGATGAACCACCTGGGAGAGGTGATCTCTTTACCTATCAATAGTTTATCCATTGATGAAATTTCCTTTAATGTGGACTCTAGTCTTCTAAAAGTGAGTTTAGAATTATTTTTTATATAGCATCTTGGCTTGGATGTTAGTTCCATATGTAAAGTCTAAAGAGACTGAGTGGGAAATCGTATAGTTGGTGGTTGAAGGCTATGTTACCTTATGACATCCTGTTTGAGCTAAAGACACTATTTGGTTTCCCTCACAAAATAACTTTGCCTCAAGCACTGGAATCTGGCTTGGGGGTGATAACTACAAGTGAATGTGGTTGTAGCTTGTCTAAGGTTGGGTGGAGAGTTGACGCCACACTCTTAGATGGAAAAATTCTCTACTACATAAGATAAGTGATGCTCAAACTCTTGTAACTAAATGTCTAAAATTTATTCATTGCGTTGACTACATGCCTTAATGATGTTAATTTAATGCTCAATATGTATCTTTTGCTTGTGAATCGAATCAAGAATGGGATTTCCTATCTAACCGTGGAATGTTGATTTCCTGTAGGGATTTTGAGCATTGTATGGTTTCTTATTTTATTTCATAAGTTTTTTATATGTTTACTAATATCCCAAGAGACAAGTGGATCTCTGAGTTAAGATGGGCCTGAGCTTTGTTTATTATTATAAGCCTAAAAGGCCTGTAGACCTCTGAGTTTTTATGAGCTTGAAAATTTTCTAATGGGCCTTAGTGATTATGAACGGGAAAATCCTTGTTCTATTTATTGTATCACTTACAAAAATGGATATTAAGCCTTGTCCATTATTTCAAGCTCAAGAAGGTTAGCACTCATGCGTATGTGGGTTACATATGTCATGTATTTATACACATATATACGTTTTATATGTAGTGCTTCCTTCACCCAAATGTGGATTAAATCCCTTCATACCTGCATCAATCATGAATTTGTACCTTATAAACGATGCACAAGCTTAGGCATTATATTATCGTCATGTCCCTTAGCAAAGCTCCCTTTTGATGGTATCTTCAACTATAGCATATAATCTTGGAATTTAATTTAAATAATGATGTAAACTTACCATGCATTCACATGTGACCAAGGCTCATGACCGTGGTCCTCTAGGACACGTCACCCTAGCCTGGCTACTTTTTCAAGTGCTCAAGATAGCTCAACGGTGGCATGGCCCTCTCTCTGTGGTTTCTATTAGGCATTTCCATTCTACCTCCACACGATCCTAGATCCTCATAATCCTAATAGGTTTGGATAAAGGTTATAAAGTAATGCCCAGGATTAAAGTCCTAGGGTAAGGTGGCAAGGGTGGCCCACACCCGCATATGTTGAATGAATTTATAAGTATGTCATAACTGTTGAAAAATATAACTAGTATCGGTATTCATAATTGCTACTTGGCTCATGACATGATGTAATTTTCATGTATTTTTCAAAAGAAGAAAAAGGAAAATATTTTTGTAAAAGAAAATTATTTATTTAAGCATGGGTTTCATGCGCAAGTTCGTTGGTCGCTAGGTCAAAGCACCCATTGAGTGCTCCTAGGGTTTTGTTATGAGTCATGATCCTTGTCATATTGTAGAAGACCCAATTGGGCACATGTAACAAGAAAAAGGAATAGTATTTTGTCTCTAGAATGATCTTAAGAGCCCCAAGACCAAGTCGATTAGATATTGATGAAGTTTTCCTAGAAAGTCCTAATCGAGAACCTTAGAAGACGATATAAGGAAGAAGAATTCAACCTCTTGAGTACATACAATAAATTCAAACATATCTCTCATTCTGATCTATGAATAGAAGGAAGAATAAGTGTGGGGATAACATAAGGAAAAAATAGTCCAGAGACGAAGAAAATAAGGTGTAGATTTCTGCAATTATGTCTTCCCAAGCCCACACATGTGATTTCCTTGCAGTTTCTAAGGTTTCCATAGGTCCAAAAGTTGCAGAAAGATAAAAGACCTAGTTTGAAGGTTTATCTTATTGATTGAGGAAGGATCTTGTTAATGGTGGCTGGCTTGTTCTTGGTGATAACTTTTGGATCTTGGGTCTTAGAAGTCTCATTTGAAGTTGTTTCTATAAGAAGAGAAGTTGTTTTGGGTTTTCCCCTTGGAGGGGTTTTTCCCTAGTTTGGAGCCTATCTCTAGTGTTCTCTCTTGTCTTTGTGATCTTTATTTTATTAGAATTTGTCTTGATGATAAGAATCTAACAATCTAAAAGAAGAAGCAATAATAAGTCACAAGAAATTGTCAAATTAAAAGCGAAATAAATCTAATTAAGAAACCATAAGCTGACCTAATAGATTTCTCAACATGGAATCAAATCTAAGGATAATTATATAAGGCAGCTATAATATCATTTTTTGGAGGAAAAAAGGATTCAAATCTATCGAAAGAGCACTGGGTTCATAAGCCTTGAAGACCGAACCCTAATTTTTTTTACCAAAGTTAAGAGCATATTTCCAGGCATGTTTATAAATCAATATTACAATGATTAGACCACATACATGGGCTACAAGATCAAAAAGAGTAAAGGTGCCTGTTATCACCCCAAGAAACTCTCCTAGGTTGTATCTCAGAGATGCTTGAGAACATTACAAACTCAACAAAATGTTGGAAATGGATGAATGGAAGGTATGATTCATATTCAAGCCAGATAACCACTTCTACTATGCTTAACCCCAGACATGGGTGAACACCCCCAGACTACAAGGCTTTAGACACCAATTACTCACAGTTTGACGATTAGGTGAACATGAAGAATACTGACCACACTAGCAGATGCACAGGACCCTGTGATGGCTGGCTGCAACCAGTAAAGAGGTATACAAATCTATTTCTTAATGCACAGATAGGATGACAACTCTCTGGCACTAAGTAAATAGAAACCTGCATAGCACATTCAATGATACATACTAGATTCTAACACAGAGGTGGGATGACAACCCCTCTAATGCTAAACATCAAGAGCACATGAAAAATACATAATAGGCACAACCTAGAACAAAATAGAAGTGGAAAGTGAGCAATTAACATCAAAAAAATATTGTATTAGCTGAAAATGAAGACCATATGCTGCAGGTATCACAGTAGTTACAGTCTCCAGAAGTTGAACCTTACATCAGAATAACATCCATCAACACTCATTACATTTTGTTTCTGGGTATATATAGAGGTTGATTACAAAAATATCTGCTATCTTATACGTGGAGGGGTCATAATGGACCACCAACCACATTTACTATCAAATACGGGTCTCTGATATAATATGCTGCGTCAAATAAGTGAATTTGACATTCTTTGGAGCTCGGTTGTCCTTCCTGAATAGGTGGAGTGTTGTATGGAACATGCTCCATAACTGATAAATGCTTGATTTGCTCGATACTGTCCTGTTTCCTTCTTCAGCCATACTGCTTTTGAATTCAGTTGTTGAAGAATAACTGCACAGGGTACTGGTAGATGGCCACCATTGTCCTTCGGAAGCACGACTCAGTCAAAGGTGGCGGAGACTTCATGGCAGGTGTACAAGTGGGCAGAGGACAAACATCAACCGTTGGATCACAGTGATCGATGGCAGAGATGAGTCTACGGAAGATATCGAAAGATAGGAGAGCGGGGAGATCGTGGGCCATTGGATCTCAGGCAGGGAGATCCAACGGTTGTCGGGTGAAGCTGCACGAGGGTTAGCGAGTGGGGGGAGGTGGTTTCGGTGGCAGGCAGTATTCCCCTCACCGCTTATGGGAGGGAAGCGGTAAACGTACACAGCCACACGATCACAATATGAGGTTGACACGTGGACGATGGGACAGGTGAAAAACCGTCGCGATCGCGAGTTAATGCGTGGGTAGGTTTCGGCGGCGGGAGGTGCGAATGCTATTGAATCGTGCGGCAAACGATCGGACGACGGAGAGATGAATGGGGTTTAACGGGATTGATGTGACAGGGGAAAGTCGCGGGTAGCACTTTTTTGCGAAGGCATGGTTATATGAATACAGTTACATGATAGTATGAACTCGGTGCTTGGGAGCTAAAGAAAATGGTTTATGCCAGGCATTTGGAAGAAAATAGGGGTAATGGGGGTTATGGGAGTGTAGGAGAAAATGAAGGAAGAGGAGAAAAATGGACTGCTGCGGGCTCCCTGTTTGATAAAAACACACAGCCAAACCTGTTTTCAATCCACCAAAGACTTTGTCTTATAACAGAGCTAACACGGGCTCCTTCTGGGGATGAGATCCTCCCTGTGATGTCTCAAGAACCTGCAGATCAATGCCTTTCCAATGAAAACAAATTAGCAAAATTCTTAGTGTTCCATTGGGCATGGAGTCTGACTAAAACTGATAAAACAACATATTTACAACTTTAAGGCCAAAAGACCTTAAATCACATAAATTTTGAGAAAACGTCCATTAACTGGGCCATCAAAAACTACCTCTCCTCCCATACTTTTCAGTATGAAGGTGTTTTTCCCTTGAATATGAGAAATGATAAAAGGCCCTGTCTAGAAAGCATCAAACTTCCCATGATTGCCTTTCTTTTCTTTAAGTGCATCCCATTTCAGAACCAAGTCTCCAACCTGAAAATTATCTGTCTTTTTCTTCCTGTCAAAAGCATCCTTGATATTTTTCTGATGTGTTGCAACCTTTTCAACCAGTTGTTCTCTAATCTGATGTACCTCTGCTAAATCAGTGATCCTTTTTTCCATGTCTTCTTCTTCATTCTGTTCTGTTTGAAGGAATTTTGCCACGGGGAGAATTAAATGAATTGGGAATACATCTTCAGTGCCATACACCAGCTTGAATGGAGAACTCCCTATGGATCTCTTAATGGTCACTCTATCAGCCCACAGTGCATACTTGAGCTTAGAATCCCAATTCTTTTATTGTCTTCTAGCAGCTTTTTAATTATCCTTATCAAACTTTTATTTGAAGACTCTACTAAAACATTACCTTGAGGGTAATATGAGGTGGAATGAACTAGTTTAATACCCATTGAATCACAAATATCCACCAATTATTTTTCCCTGAATGTTGCTACATTATCTGTGACTAATTTATGTGGACAACCGAACATGGTAAAGATATTTTCAATTAAAAACTTCATGACCACTTTATGATCAACCTTCCTGGTAGGGATTTCTTCAATCCACTTAGTAAAATAATAAGTGACTACTAATATCCATTTGTGTTGGCCACTGGAATGTGGATTGATTTCTCCAATGAAATCCAAGCCCCACTGCTGAAAAGGTCCTTTTGCATGTATTGGTTTTAAGGGCAGGGACTTCAACTGTTACTTGCCTTCAAATCTTTGGCACCTGTCACAAGATTTAACAAATGAAAATACATCAGAAAATAAGGAGGGCTAGTAATATCCAGCTCTGAGAATTTTGTGGGCAGTGGTTTTCCAATAATGATGTCCTCCACACATGCTAGAATGAAACTGCTACATGACTTCTATTGACTGTTCTTTGTCTAGACACCTTAAAAGCACTCCAGATGGATCCCTCCAGTAAAGCAGATTTTTATTAATACAATATTTAGCTGCCCTAAGCTTTATAGTTATGGATTGAATTGTGCTTAAGCCTGAAGGGATTTCTAGCTTCAGCAAGAAATTAATTATTGTAGAATACCAATCACAAGAAGCTAGATTTTCTGCCACTGGCTGCTTTCTCTCTAGTTCAACTGCTTCCTCTTCTTCATCTGTCTGACCAATTTCTGCAATTGTGCACAAGAAATCTATGTCCAATGATCTGCAATTTTCTTCAGCTAACAATCTAGCAAGACCCTGACCTCTGACCAACTTGGTGGGCTTCAGTTCTATATTAAATTCAATTAGCTTTGCAATCCATTTAGCCCTTCTTCCATCAACATCAGGTTGTGTTAAAACATCTTTTATTGCAGCAGAAGGTACATATGCAATTATCTTGGAATGCAGAATGTAAACTCTGAAAGCTTTCAAGGATTTGATAAGAGCATATGCTTGTTTTTCAATAATGTCATACCTCAGTTCAGCATCCCTTAATTTTTTGCTGAAAAATGCTACCGGATGCTCTGAACCTTCTTCATCTGCCTGCAATAAAACTGCTGCAATGGTGTCTTCAGAGGAAAATGAAAATATATGGAACTCCTTACTGTAATCTGGGCTGCTTAGAGTGGGAGCTTCCATAATGGCCTTTTTAATAGACTCAAATGATTTTCTTGCTGCATCAGTCCATCTGACCTCTGATCCTTTCTTCAACATGGAGGTAACATGCTTCACCAGTTCTGCAAAATTTGGTATAAACCTCCTCACAAAATTAATTTTTCCCAGAAAGGACTGAATATCCTTCTTTGATCTCGGGATAGACAAAGTCTGTATTTCTTTTACTCTTTCTGGGTCAATTCGGACACCTGCAACGGAAATAACATGTCCTAACAGCTTGCCTTCTTCTAAAGCAAATTGAGATTTTTTAGGATTGACTGAAATCCCAAACCTCCTGCACTTCAGGAACACCCTTTTCAAATGCTGCAAATGATCTTGATGGCTGCTAGAGTATACTGTTATGTCATCAAGGTAGATAAGAACAAACTTATCCTTCTCTCCCACAAATGCTATATCCATAGCTCTCTGAAAGGTTGCTCCAGCATTCATCAACCCAAAAGGCATCTTAGCATACATAAAAGTGCCACAAGGAGTGGTGAATGTAATCTTCTCTTAATCATCTGGATGCATATCAATCCGATTAAACCCTGAAAAACCATCCAAGAAAGACATTACTTTGGCTCCTGAGACCTTCTGCAGCAAATGCTCCATCTTGGGTAGAGGGTAGTTGTCTTTCTTAGAGCATTTGTTTAAGTTTCTGAAATCAACACACAGTCTGATTTCTCCACTTTTCTTCCTCACCACTACTAGGTTGGCTACCCACTTGGACTATCTTAGAGGGACTATGATCTTGGTAGCCATCAACTTTTTAATTTCTTTTTCAATCAGAGGAAGACGCAAAGGATTTATTGGTCTCAGCTTCTGTTTGAAAGGAATGGTGTCTTTCTCCAGAGGGATTTTATGCTGAATAATATTTTTATCATAGGTTTTCAAGTCACTATATTCCCAGACAAACAAATCAGCAAATTGCTTCATTAAATTGCAATATTTAGAACTTTGGTTAGCAGACAGATGAGTGAACAGATTTATGTATCTAGGCTGACCTAGACTCCCTATGTCATGCTTACAGACTATAGATTGATCTTCTTTCTAGGCAGCCTTGTAAGGCACATCATTTTGGTCAAACAGTCTTTCTAAAGGAATTAAACCCTTAGGAATATGATTGCTGGGAAGCTAGACAATGCTATCTTTGCCAATTTTATTTCTAAGTTGGGGCTTAGGGCTTTCTTCCAAGGCTTCATTTTCTTGGTCAATTTTCATTTCGGAAAACTCATCAATGACTTGCAGAAACCTATTTATCTCATCATCATCTTCAAAAACTTTCCAATGGTGGACATTATCAGGCAAGGATGTTCTATATTTCATTTGGACTTCATACACCAGTCTGGGAGGCCTGGGAGGAATAAACAGACTAGTAGACACAGCAAGGGAATCAACAAGCTAATTTTTGGCTCTAGGGATATATGAAATATAGAAATTTTCAACGGAATCTTTGAGTCTCCATACCTCATCTCTGTATGCTTTCAACCTTGGGTGCTTTGTTTGAAATGTTTTATTTACTTGCTGAATGATCAAATCAGCATCTCCAAACACCTTTATATTCCTAATTCCTCTGTCCTTTGCTGCATTAAGGCCCAACAGTAGAGCCTCATATTCTGCTATGTTATTGGTGACTTGAAAAGCCAGCTTAAAAGACAGCCGTGTGCTTTTTTGTTCTGGAGATATCAGCACCACCCCTACTCCTGCAGTCTCCCTGGAACATGCTCCATCAAAGAACATCTCCCAAACTCGACTTCCTTGCTCTTGCTCGGCCTGAACTGTTGGTTTCCTGATCTGCATTGAGGCCTTCTGAGATTCTTCTATTTGGAGGATACATGCTCCAAAATCGGTGTCCACTGCATATATGGGATGATTAGTAGGGTTCTTCTCATCACTGACGATGTATGCCAGGTGTGCCTCTATATACAACCTCCTACTTTCTCCTCTGAAAACTGGGACAATGGCATAAGATAAATCATTCTGTAATGCCCCACCTAGTCTCTTGATCCATCCTCTAGACAATAGCATGCCAAACTTGGGAGGCACATCTGCTACCACAATATACATCATCATACTCTTCATGGGCAGCTGAGTTAAGGTAATGGCCAAGTCTTTGATCACTCCTAGGCATTTCACTTTCCTTGAATCAAAAGAGAATAAATCATGATAGGGTCTGGTGATATCAAGGCCTAACTCTTCCATGACAGCTTTAGGAATAAAATTGTGGCTGGCCCCTATGTCTAGCAGGCAATTATGGAGGATTTTGTCATGAATGGTCAAGGAGAAATAAAATGATGGAGAACTATTATCGGCAGGCTCAATCATGGGGCTAAGCACAATGGTAGGCTTGTCATCTTTCAAATTGACAGAGTCAATGGAGGTCTATGTGGTTTCCAGCTCAAGAGCTTCAAGGATAGGCGTTCTAAACACTTCACTCTTTACCAACTCTACCAGAGGCACAAATATTTTTAATTTCTAGACTTCTGACTCTAAGCTGAAAGAGGAAGGTAACTTATCAGAACCTCTTACCTCTTGAACTGGAGCTTTGAGGATGACTGGATTAACTGCTGGTCTTTTCTGCCTAATATTCTGTGACTTTGTTTGGAAAACGGCCCTTTGGGCAGGATTATCTTTGACATTTTTTGCATTCAACCTCAGATTGTATCTTCGCTGCTCCTCGGTTTGTAGAACAGCTTCTCTCTCCCGCTCTTGATTGTCTTCTTCCTGCAGCAATGATTCTTCATATGCAACCAATGTCAAAAATGCAACACTGCCTTTATCCTCCTTGCAGTGAATTTCATCCTCATCTTCAAATTGTTCCTCCTCCATGACTACATTTTGGAAGGAAGCTTTAACTTTATGTTCTTCTTTTGATTCTTCACCCCTCTGAATTATTTGTAACTGTTCATTTGCTCTTCTGAATGGATTTGGATTTCTTGGAGCGAATGTGTTCTGCTGCCTTGTCTTTCCTGAATTCTGCTCAACCTTCAGCTTAGATATTTCAGCAGCTAATGACTTTATCATCTTAGTCATTTTATCTAATTTAGGCTCTGAAGATGATGCAGAGGAAGAAGAAGCCTCGCCTCTCTGCCTTCTTCTATCAACATGACTCTATAGCTTTTTTCTACAGCTATGATATTAGACTTTACTTCTAGGGTTGCATCCTGCATGTCTACCAAAGTAGCACATCTCCTTTCTCTCAACCATAGGCAGAAATAAGAGTCAAAAGCATTGGCATAAGTGAGTTTGGCAGAGGTGGGGGTAGGCTTTACCTCAGCTGGTATCTTGCTATACATATGATTGAACCTTTTATTAAAATCAGGCAATGATTCCCCATTTTCCCTCTTCAGGTTACCAAACTCAGTATGATAATATAGAAAATCTTTTTTATCTCCCCAGTGTTTCAAAAATGCATCATCTAATGCTTCAATATCAGCAATAGATCTAGGGGCTAGTTCTCTGAACCACTTTCTGGCCTCTCCATCAAGGCTTTGGACAAAAACTCTCATCCACACATCGTTTTCACTTATGTCTAAGTTATTAGCATAACTATAGAAAGCTTCAACATGTTGTTCCGCTGTTACTCTCTTTGTACCAGTGAACTTGGGCATATATTTTTGATATTCTCCTGATGGCATAACATTTAAAGGAATAGGCAAGACCAGAGGTCCATACCTAGCAGCAACAATTCTTTCTATCTTCATAGGTGCTTGTTGGCCTGCCATGACTGGGGTATGTGGAAGGACACTGGAAGATTGAGCAGTATGAAACAATGAAATGGATGATAGAGACAAAGAGATGTTCTGGAATGTATGGGAAACTTTCTTTGGACCGAGATTCAAAAGGGAACTAGATGGACAAGGAGCTATATGAACTCTGCAGGTGTTTGTTCACTAGCAACACTAGGCTCTAAGTCTTCAAATTGTGTATTCTCAACTAAAAACTGCTCATGTAGAGACAAATAAGATTTCTTGGGCTTACCTAATCCTGATGCTCCTTTCTGTGATGTTTTCTTTGACTTGACAATCTTCCCAAGGTCAGGCACTGATTCAGCTGGTGATTTTTGAGGATTCCTTCGAGTATGTCTCAAAAACTGAACCAGAACTTCAATGTGGAGTCACCAAAGGTTCGTCTTCCTCCAGTGGAGTCGCCAGATAGATGATTACAACCAGAAATGTGCCCAAAACTTGTCTATCATCAAAATCTGGAACTGTTTCATTCTCCCATGGAAGCTAAGCTTCAATCTCCTCTCCCCAGCAACGCCAATTAATGTTATCACCCCAAGAAACTCTCCTAGGTTGTATCTCAGAGATGCTCAGGAACATTAAAAACTCAACAAAATGTTGGAAATGGATGAATGGAAGGTATGATGCATATTCAAGCCAGATAACCACTTCTACTATGCTTAACCCCAAACATGGGTGAACACTCCTAAAATACAAGGCTTTAGACCACCAATTACTCACAGTTTGAGGATTAGGTGAACATGAAGAATACTGACCACACCAGCAGATGCATAGGACCCTGTGATGGACAGTTGCAACCAGTAAAGAGGTCTGCAAATCTATTTCCTAATGCACAGATAGGATGACAACTCTTTGGCACTAAGTAAACAGAAACCTGCATAGCACATTCAATGATACATACTAGATTCTAACACAGAGGTGGGATGACAACCCCTCTAATGCTAAACATCAAGAACACATGAAAAATACATAACAGGAACAGCCTAGAACATAATAGAAGTGGAAAGTGAGCAATTAACAGCAAAAGAAGCTTCTATTAGCTGAAAATGAAGACCAGACGCTGCAGGTATCACAGTAGTTACAGTCTCCAGAAGTTGAACCTTACATCAGAATAACATCCATTAACCCTCATTACATCTTGTTTATGGGTGTATATAGAGGTTGATTACAAAAATATCTGCTATTCTATACGTGGAGGGGTCATAATGGACCACCAACCACATTTACTATCAAATACGGGTCTATGATATAATCTACTACTTCAAATGAGTGAATTTGACATTCTCTGGAGCTTGGTTTTCCTTCCTGAACAGGTGGAGTGTTGTATGGAACATGCTCCATAATTGATAAATGCTTGATTTGCTCGATACTATCCTGTTTCCTTCTTCGACCATACTGCTTTTGAATTCAGTTGTTGGAGAATAACTGCACAGGGTACTGGTAGATGGCCGCCATTGTCCTTCGGAAGCACAGCTCAGTCAAAGGTGGTGAAGACATCATGGCGGGTGTACGAGTGGGCGGAGGACAAACATTAATCGTTGGATCATAGTGATCGATGGCGGAGATGAGTCTACGGAAGATATCGGAAGATAGGAGAGCGGGGAGATCGTGGGCTGTTGGATCTCGGGCAGGGAGATCCAACGATTGTCAGGCGACGAAGCTACGTGAGGGTTAGCGAGCGGGGGGAGGTGGTTTTGGTGGTGGGCGGTATTCCCCACACCGCTTATGGGAGGGAAGTGGTAAATGTACACGGTCATGCGATCACAATAGGAGGTTGACACGTGGACGATGGGATAGGTGGAAAACCACCGCGATCGTGAGTTAACGCGCGGGCAGGTTTCGGCAGTGGGAGGTGCGAATGCCGTCAAATTGTGCGGCAAACGATCGGATGGCGGAGAGATGAATGGGGTTTAGCGGGACTAATGTGACAGGTGAAAGCCGCGGGTAGCGTTTTTTTGTGAAGGCACAGTTATATGAATATGGTTACATGATGGTATGAACTCGGCGCCCAGGAGCTAAAGAAAATGGTTTATGCCAGGCTTTTGGAAGAAAACAAGGGTAACGGGGGTTATGGGAGTGAAGGAGAAAATGAAGGAAGAGGAGGAAAACAGACTGCTGCAGGCTCCCTGTTTACTAAAAACACACGGCTAGACCTGTTTTCAATCCACCAAAGACTTTGTCTTATAGCAGAGCTAATAGTGCCAAGAAGCACTCTCTGGGCATCATTTTTCATCACTTCCAAGGAATTTGAATAACAAAGATAAGATTGAAAATCTTGTGAAGAAATAAAAAGTTTTGAGCATAAGAATAAGTGTCTTGACATCATATCAGAGATCTGAAATAGGTCCTATGCATATTAATATAAGGAAGGTCAAGACCTAACTACATCCTAAAATATGACTTCAATTCGGTGGAGATATCTCCTTGAAATGCCAGTATCTAAAAGGAATATTAGGCCTATTTAGAAGGTCTATTTTAGTGGGTATCAAAATCCCTAATCAAAGAGATATAGTCATAGACCTATATCAGTCATTATCAAGGCTTACAACAATCCTATCATTCATCTAGTGATGCAATGTTGAAAAGGAACCAAATCCACAATTTTTGAGAAGCAGTTCAAGATCATTTGTGACTGTTTAAAGGCCTAACTTAAGGATCAAAGTAAATAGTGAAAGGCTACAAGTATCTCAGAAATCAAGTGACCAAAAATACATATCATTCCTTCTAAGGATAGTTAAAAGTCATTTAAGGACCTGTGTTATCTCCTAAAATTTTCTCTAAAAAGATAATAAAGAAGCATCTTGGAAGAACGCTCATGTTTGATATCGTTTGAAGGAAACTCTTTAGCACCTTGAAATCAAGGAAATTTGCATCTACAGTTAATTATATTTTGTAGAATCTTTCTCTTGAGAAGACCTTTACATCGATGAAATTTGCAGCACCTTAAAGGCAATCCTTAACTTTAATCAACATTTTTGAGTGTTCATTATTGAAAACAACGAGAAGATCATGGAACCTTGAAGAAACCTTTGCAACAAACTTCTTGTGATCTTGGAGAACTAAGGTATGTAGTTCTTAAGGTACATATAATTATTTTTATTTATATAAGGTCTAACTCAAATTGGATTAGGGTTTTGAGATCTCCTTTTTGGTTTCTAGGGTTTGTAGCCTTCATATTGTTGGAGGTTGTTGGCATCTAAGTACTAGTAATCCCTAGTTGGTATTTGGAAACCCTAGTCAAAAGAGAAACCCTAACCCTATTCTATTTTGTTCCCTCATAAAAACCCTAACTTTTGGTCTCTAGGGTTTGTAGGTAGTCTAGGGAAAAATGGAAAACCCTAGTGAGGGTAGAATTGGATTTGAAATTCAAACCCCAGGGTTGATGTTTCAAAAGGTAACATCAAGAAACTTAGGGTTTAGATCTAGAAATCCTAAGAATTCTTCCTCTCTAAAGATTCCATGAAATCCCTAGATTGTCAAAATCATAATCATGCTACTTGTATATTTTGCTTGGTGGTACTTGTCAATGAATGTTGTAGGTACATAAAGATATGCTAATCTTATGCTATGAAGAACATGATGAATGAAGGGAATAGTAACTTGGTAATCAAGTTGGATCCTTGGGCACTCTAATAAAGGTAGACTCATATGAATATGGACCATATAGATGTTGATGCTTCGTTGAAGAAGATTTTCATGATGAGAGGGAGCTCTTCAAGGTTTGTTGTAGAAGAAACTTAAGATATATTTAAAAATTCTAAGATTTATAGCAGGTTTCCAACATATGAGAAGTTACGATCATTTTTTCTTCTATTTATGGTAATGACTCTCTCATCTCTAGGTTTTTGCTATAGAATCGTAAAGATTCTTATATTAGGGTTTTTTATTTATAGATTAAATCAACCCTTGTAGTATTATTTTTTTATATTTGTTCACTTTGGTAAAACCCTATATTTTTAGGGTTTGATAATAATATCTAGGGTTTATGACAAAACCCTAGTAAAGGTTGATATAAGATCTTAGGGCATGAAAGTGAAACCCTAGGTGTAAATATGGTTGAAACCCTAACATGGTTTAGTTGTTGGATATCTAAGGTTTAATATTAAAGTTTTGATAATCCTAGATGCTCTCATTGTGATGACATGATAACCCTAGATTGATAAAGTTAACTTCATACTCTTGCACATATATATTTGTGCTTGGTTGTACTTGTTAATGAGATTTGTAGGTACATAGTTTTCAAGAGGTTGTAAAGTTGTATGCCTACCTCATACTTGATGATGACTTTATGATGATGTTGAGCATGATGGAAAGAGGGAGTTGTAAGAACCCTAATGACATTGAAGTTTACACTAATGATTAATGACCTTGTTTCCATATGAAGAAAAATAATGATGTTCCTGAAGGTCGAAGTTCTTCGATGATATGATGATGCAAAAGAAAGAACCTGTGTAGCTGGAAGAATAAAGTTGTTGATGGACTTATCTCCCTAATTGAGAGGGAGCTTGGATGTATTTATTTTATGAAGGAAAGTGTATATCCTCCATAGTTAAGAGGGAGGACATGATTATTTGCTTCATGTTTCATGCACTAGGCCTTAAGGAAGGGATGATACCAAAGAATGGTTAAAGCACTACTAATGGTTATTATTGTTTGATGATTCGTAAACAAGACTTGCTTGTTTTGAGAATTGTTGAGGTTGAGTTTGGTGTTGCTTGAGAAGTTGGAAAATGAATATTTTTTCAAGATTTTTTTAGATATTGTGATTACATAAGAAATATTAGAATGGTTGTAGACCCATAATTTTATGCTAGCATATTGATAGTAAGAACCAATATATTTAATGTTTGATACTGGTTGGTTGTTGTGGAGCTACAATATGTTCTGATGGATGGAAAAGTAGTTGATCTCTCCATGATAAGTTTGAATATTTGATAAGCATGATTGGATTTATGGATATCAATGATTTGGTTGAGAGGGAGAGATGAGTACTTGGCAGAACATCTTGGCCTAGTTGGTATTGAGATCTTAGTTATAGATTGGCCTTGATGATATCTAGATCCCTGTGTGGCAGGGTGTCTTGGTCTTGACGATTTGGAGACCTCATATTAGGGTTTATATCTTAACTTAGATGATACATACATCCTTGTGAGGGTTGGTGTCTTAGCGTGGAGGCCTATATGGTATCTATATCCAGTTAGATTGATACCAGGGTTGTAGCCTCATGGTACCTATAGTGGAAATTTGCCTTGATGAAACCTTATTCCATGTTGGTTTGATAACTTGTTAGTGATGTTACATTGATACCTAAAATTGCATATGTTGATACTCTTCTCACGAGAACTTTTCAAAGTGATTATTGTCCTTGTATCAATTGATCAATTATGAATACCTCCCTAGTTAAGAGGGAGTGTTGAAAATTGTAACTAGTATTGATCTTCATAATTTCTACTTGGCTCATGAAATGAATTTTTATGTATTTGTCAAAATAAGAAAAAGAAAAATATTTTTGTAAAATAAAATAATTTATTTAAGCATGGGTTTCATGCTCAAGGTCATTGGTCATGAGTCATGATCCTTGTCACATTGTTATAAAAGACCCAATTGGGCACATGTAACAAGAAAAAGGAATATTATTTTGTCTCTAGAATGATCGCAAGAGCCCCAAGACCAAGTTGGAGAGATATTGATAAATTTGGCCTAGAAAGACCTAATCGAGCACCTTAGAAGACTATATAAGGAAGAAGAATTCAACCTATTGAGTACATACAAGCAAGTCACAGATATATCTCATTCTTATTTGTGAATAAAAGGAAGAAGTGTGAGGATACCAAAAGGAAAAAGAAGTATAGCCAAGAAGAAAAGAAGATGGTGATGTATGAAATTTTGTCTTTTGAGGCACACACATGTGAGTTCCTTGTAGTTTCTAAGGTATCCACTGGTCTAAAAATTGCAAAAAGGTAGTAGACTTATTTGAAAGTTGATCTTCATGATTGAGGAATTATCTTGTTATTGATGGCTAGCTTAGTCTTCATGGTAATTTTTTAATATTGTGTCTTGGAAGTCTCCTTTGAAGTTTTCTTTTTTATAAGAAGAGAAGTGCTTTTAGATTTTCCCCTTGGAAGAGTTTTTTCAGCTTGGATCCTATCTTTGGTGTCTCTCTTGTCTTTATGATACTTATTGTATTAGAAATTTTCTTGATGATAAGAACATAACAATCTAAATGAAGAATCAATAATAAGTCATGAGAAATTGTCAAAGTAAAAGATAAATCAATCAAATAAAGAAACCATAAGTTTCCCTAATCAATTTCTCAACATTAAGTCCTCCATTGAGATTTATGAGTCGATGAGATGGGCCAATCCATGACACATGGTATGAGCGATTCAGAAGATGACAAGTGGATTATGACAAAGATAACCACGAGGGCTCCACGTGTTAGGCATGATGTCGTGGCATTATTTAATTTGTCATGACTTTAATTAGCCATATCTGTTTATCCGGGAACCATATTGGGACAAATTTTATACCACCGAAATCATCTTCACAAGATGAACATGAAGACATTATTTGCTTTGATTTTCGAAAGGGTAAAAGGAAGCAAAAAATTTAAACCCCATTTCCATAATGCGACTATGGGAGTCAGGTCATTATAGTAACTACCTTTTCCTAAACTTCGTTACGGATGGGGATAGTATGGGGTATGTTACATAAGGAGAGCTTGATTACTTCCAAAAGAAGCTTGGGATTGTGGATAAATCCTCCTAGGTTGAGAGGGAGTGAGGATGGACACCTATTTTCTCCCTATGTCATGTACTATGACTGATTAGGATTAACACCATAAGTGAAGCATATGGACCCGGATAGGGATAATGGTAGATTGGATAAGAATAATGTAATCACATTCTTGCATCATTTACTATGACTGATTAGGATTAATACCCCAAGTGTACATTTACTTGGTTTAAGAATGGTCCGGTGGAACGACATTTCCTTGTGTCAAGTACTATGACACTGAATTAGGAAATGGTACTATGGAGGACATACTCTGAGGAACCTAGGTGGATTATGTGCCTCAGAGAGGTGTTTGTATGGTGCCTTGTTGAATGCCTCCCAACATTGTTCTCTAATATAGTGGAGAGATAAAGCTTACTTTTCAAGGCCTTGGTAATTTGACAATGCTAGTCATGATGATATTTATAATGATGCTTATCAATCTAGATCATTTCTTATAGAAGTGTTAAACTTTAGTATATCCTCATGGTTCATTATGAATACCTCTCTATTTAAGAGAAAGTGTTGAAATTTTAAGTAGGTTTGGTCTTCATAATGTATATTTATTATTGATATTATATGTTAAGCATGTTCTTCATGCTAGAGTAAAAAAGAATTTATTTTTAGTCAAAAAGAAAAATTATTTATGTCATATCCCATTTGCACATTTAAAATAAAATTGAATTTTATTTTGATTCTATAAGTCCACAAGATGACCAAGTCATCCCTCCTTAGAAAAGTCGGCCTAGCCCTCCCAATGGCACCTATTGATCCTCCTCAACAACTATATATTAGATACCCATTCAACCTACTTGAAGCTCATTCGTACAACAAAAAAGAAACATTTTTGAACCTAGAAAAGAAGAAGAAGAAGCTGAGTCAAAGGAGAGAGAAAAGGCGTAAAAAACAAGAACAATATTCCCTCGTTGATAAATCCTTTGATTGTTGCAGTTCGCACATGTGAGCGGTCTATCTTTTTGTGGCAGAGGTTGAATTTTTCTAAGGTTATTGTAGGATAAAATTCATCCCTAGTTGCAGATATGAACTTTGGTGGTTTGACCAAATTTGAAACAAGTTTGACTAGTGTTGACTTTGACTTTTGGAGCTGATGAGGAGGAGGGTTTGACTTGGTATCTTGGTGGTAGTTTGGTATTGGATCTTGACTTGGATATATCTCATTTTGATCTGACTCTATAAGGAAAGGATTGTTGGTTTTCCCCTTATGCGTTTTTCCCTGGCCACTAGCCTAATTTCTGGCATCTATTGTCTCATTGTAATTTCTATTTCTTGAATGATTGAAAAAAATCATAATTTCTTGATGAATAAGACATAAAAAGTAATAAGAAGTCATCTAATTTTCACAAGTAATTATCAAGAAGAGGAATTAAATGTTAGATTACATTTCACTTGGTTTCTCAACACTGAACATTATCCATGTTTCCCCTTCACCCCATCCCTCCCAGACAAAGCTATCCCATATCATATTTGACTTGTCAAAGATCACCAAAAAGGTCTAAATGAAGAAAATCCCTAGTTGTTAAAGCCAAAAAGGGCTAAGAGGTGGAGAACCATAAAGTTAAAAACCAATAAAATGTAAAGCTTGAGCAAATGCGACCTTGTTATGAGCCTATTACCTTGAGTCTCGTGTTTATCTTTGATTATCTAAAGAAAATATACTTTCTCAGTGAAATGAACATTTAATGAAAAAGGAAAAGGGGTAGTAAGGGACAATGTTGAGGAAAAGTAGCACAATGATAAGCTCCATCTTTAAAGGCTTCCCCTTGCATAATTTTCCATCACATCACATACCCTTTCATTTAACAACCTGGGAAATGCACTTTCCCTTCAAACTTGATACATTTATAAGGGTTATCTATTGTTCCTCGGTAAAATTTAGATAAATTTTAAAGATGAAATTTATTATATTGTATTGGAATAAATCATTGAGGATACACTACCTAATGACACATAGAGAACTTGGAACCAAAACTACAAGTGGACGCCATACATTGGGAAACATATAATTGTATTTGGTCATATCTCCTGACATTGAGGTCTATGCTATTTTTCTTGGGACATGCGTACTTCATTGGGATATGTGTCACTACATTGGGATCCATGATAGTGCATTGGTTGATGAAGAGGCAACATCATAATACTGGCCACATGGACCATTGAAAGATGACCTCCAAGCATAATTGCATGTCTTGCTCTTGTACATGTATGAGTATTTCCCCTTTGGACCACATGTGGGAGTTTGTTGGGATGTTTGATGACTCCAAAGAGGTGGTTATATAGGTTCGATGGTTGTTATATTGTTACAAGTTGATGCGGCATATACCACAATATTTTATTTGATGAGTGCACTACTTGAGGAGCCATACGTGTCATCTCACATTAGATTCTACCTTGGACATCCCACACATGTGGGGTGACATCATATAATGGAGGTTTTTATTTATTGTTTGTCCACTTCCTTATTCTTTGGAGTTTATTGGAGAATCACCCTAATTCTTGGGCTCTTGGTTGACCACTTCATTACCTATTTTGCTAGATGCTGGTTACATTTGAGGGAGTTGCACTTAATTTACCTCTTTTATGTCTATACATGTGACATTTTTTACACATTTGACCACATTTTGAGAGAGTGATCATGTATTCAAAGATTATTAGGGTCATTTGTGCCCACCTGATGTATTTTTCCCATTGGTTTGACATGGGCCAATGGTTTTTACCCATAGTTTGAGAAAATTAGATTGCATCACACCGTGGATTAAGGGGGATCTTTATCTATATAGGGAGGAGAACTCTATGATTTAATTTGTTGGTGATTAATGATAAAATTTGCTTAAAGAGCCATTATGCATTAGACTAGTAATTTTTTTCAAACTTGCTAGATTAAAAAACTACTACAAGGCCAAAGAAGGGCACCTTGATCCAATGGAAGGGTATACCAACTTATAATATTCTCGCCTCCCTCTGACCATTGAAGAATTTTCATTGAGGTTTGATGTATTGGGGCTCTTCCCCTCTTGTCTTTTCCAAATTTTGAACTCATCTTCTTTGAGAAAACCTAGTATCCCTAGCCAACACTTGAGAGGAAAACCTCCTTGGTACCCTCAACATTGTCTCATCCTAAATCTTAAGCCTCATCTATAATTTGTGTAGTGACCCCATAAACCTCTTAAGGCATTGTTCTATCATCCTCTTCAACAATAAAACCCAAAAGATTCATATTTTCCCTTTATTTTTGTTTGTTTTTGCAACCAAGGGTTTTCACTATCTTTATCTCTAAATCTAGGCTGCTAGATCTTTGGTTATTTCATTTTCTATATCTTGCAAATGCTTGGACCTCACATATGCTAACTAATATCTTTATGGTTTAACATTGACATGATATAGGGTTGGTAGTTGTTTCTCACTCATTTATCTATCTTAGATTTAACCCTAAACAATTAATAACTCAAGTGATTGATTTCACATGTTTCATTGAGTTTTCATGCTTGGAAAAATTGAATAAGTCTTGCTCACTTGAGTCCAATTAATAAGGATTTTTGCAAACATTGAAGCATCTCCATGATTTATATGCTCAAATACGGTAAATCAATATCATAAATGATTGAACATTTCACTAATTAAAATCAACGTCTTTCATTTAGGCCACTCATTTTAACTCTTGAGGTTTACATCTTTTCTCATTTCATATTTGAGTTTCCTTTGTGGTGGTATTTAATGACACATTGCATAATAACTTCTTTATCTCTCACCTAAACTATCATATCCCCTAAATAGAAGAAGGGAACACCGAAGAGGAAGATGTTAAATTTTAATATTGTTTAAATTTTTTATTAGATGTAAATGCAATGAATGCAAAATTAACAATTCATTTAAAACAAGTGTTGCATGGCACTCAAGTTAGAAATTAGAAATTATGTTCTAGAAAAAATTGCATAAAACATTATAACTTGCATTGGTCAATGCTAAATTAATAGCGGTTAATAGGAATATTGAATCCTATAGCCTTGATTTGGTAAGAACTAATAAATTGACATGTCTACACATTTATAATTTACTCCTACATAAATAATGGTGGGAAGTAACTTCTAGTAAGTATATTTATTTACATCTTATTCATATATTTTTGTTTTTTTATGCAAAGGTTTGCTTAAATTATGGTGGGAAGTAATTGATGGGTTAAGTTATGCAGCCACAAAATGCCAAGGAATCACTGATCTACCAATCTACCTGTTGCAACACAAGGTTACAAGGATTTTGTTGTTGTTGTCTAAAAATGGAATTTGTTGCAGGTCAATTGAAGATTGAGGGACACAACATTGTCCAAATATTTTTTTTACTACACTATAAACTTTTGTGTAGGCCTTGTCATAGAAGTTTAGTGCAAGCCCACCTCCTTCAACAAATATACAAACAAATACTGTAGTAAATAAATTTCTAACACATTTGCTTGTAAATATATTTCTAACACATTTGCTTGTAAATAGATTTCTAACACATTTTCTTGTTGACTTCCTCAACGTAGACAAGAAGGCTCTATGGGAGCTATTACAATTACAATAGGTAGGTAAGACAAAGTATTGTAATTATATTCCCAACAATCATTTCACATGCTATACTACAAAAATGTTGTTTATATAAAACAGTAACATGTTTCAAAGTCCAACTATAATTAAATGATGTTTTATCTCTATACATCGTCTAGATCGTGGGGGTATCCTTGCCATTTCCAAATTTCATTTGTTGGCACTGCAACACCCAATACCTCATTGAATCTTCCACATTTTTATATAAAATGTATTACAATAAACTAAAAATTATGCACATGGTTAGAGCATACTATTTGAACATCTTTGTCTCTTCCACCATCATTGTCATTTATATTATTATGATGATCAAAACATATATTTTATGTCACATCCATGGACCTTCACAAAGAGTAGTGTATCCTTGAACATCTTAGATGGCCACCTATGGTTGTTTGCATGATTAGTTAATGATTATTGTAGGTGTTACAAGATTTATATCACCATATATATTTTCTGTAGATAAATGTGTTGTTTGATTTAGTCAATTAGATTTAGGTGAACTTTCATGAAGGCTTTTGGTTTTTTTAGAATTATATTTTATAAACTAGTCAAATTTAGAAACTTATGATATAAATACCAAAACAAATCACATTATTAAGAATTGATGAGTGTGATCCCGAATACTTTATTAAATCATAAATTAATCCCTCAAATACTTTAACCAACAAAAATTAATTACTTTTTTTTAATCTTAAAATTAATAATTTAATATAAATACAAAAATCATTAAAATAAATATTAAGCATACTATCTAAATGAAAATTCACTTAAAATTATGTATTTAATTTAAAAGAATAATCAACCCAAGACATAAAACATATTTTTAACATCTAATTTATTCTCCTTTTAAATTTATAATAAAATTATAAAACCAAATAATTAAAATATAAAAATTTTAACTTAAATATTATTTAAATATTAACATATTTAAAAATATGATATTATTTATAAAATTAATATATATATATATATATATATATATATATATATATAATCTTGATTAACTCATGAAAAACAATTTATTCCCATAGAAAATTTTACAGTTAAAATTGTAAATTTGCTCGAAAATTTTCTTAAAGAGTATTAGATAAGTTTTGAAACAATTATATGCAAATTTAAGCTCATATGTCATATGCATTTTTTTAGCCTAGAGGTTTTCTCTAACCCAGTATGATAGATATTTGTAATGTCCAGTAAATATTTTTGTCCAACAAAAAACAAAAATCCTATGTTAAAAAAAATAACTTCAAACTAAAATAAAAAAATAAAGCTCTACATTATTATTATTATTATTTGTACGTTAGTTAAGGTAAACTTGACTTGGTCAAGTTTCCAATGGTTTTTTAGAATCTATGGTATTCATGTGAAGTATAGCCTATTTAAAGCAAGAAATTAATACTAATTATAATCTTAATGAAAATAAACTATTAAAATAATATTGTCAAGACCCACTAGCACAAAGTTGAGGACCAACCTCAAGGGGGGTGGTTGTGCCCTCTGCTAGGGTGATGAGACATGCTCAAAAATCTAGTTAGCTAAGGGTTGGTGTGGCCGAGTGCGATCCCCAGTGACTTTGACGGGGTGGTTGTGCCCTGTGCTAGGGTGATGAGACATGCTCAAAAATCTAGTTAGCTAAGGGCTGGTGTGTCCAGGTGCGATCCCCCGGTGACTTTGACGACTTAGACGCCCTTGGGTCACGACTCCTCAAACCACATGTCAATCCTGGAAGATCATAGACAACTTGACATAAAAAAATATTAATTATATATATATATATATATATATATATATATATATATATATATATATATATATATATATATATATATATATCTAACCCCCAAAAAAATAATAATATAATAATTTCCCAAAAATGTAGATACACATTTAAATGAAAGTATATGTCATTTTGATTTGTCCATGGGACTTAGAATAGATGGTGATGGGATGTACTGTTAAGTCACTCTATGATGTGAAGGTCAATGGTTCAAAACTCTGTGGGCAAAAATCTAGTCATGTTAAGGGTTGATGTGACCCAGGTCGGGTGCGATCCTCGGCTGATTTTGACAGCTTAAATGCCCCTAGGTTATAGTTTCTCAAGCCAGAGATCAAGCCTGATGTAATATTTGATGAAGTCAGACCACTAGACAAACAGCTTAAATGCCCCTAGGTTATAGTTTCTCAAGCCAGAGATCAAGCCTGATGTAATATTTGATGAACTCAGACCACTTACACAAACAGCTTAAATGCCCCTAGGTTATAGTTTCTCAAGCCAGAGATCAAGCCTGATGTAATATTTGATGAAGTCAGACCACTAGACAAACAGCTTAAATGCCCCTAGGTTATAGTTTCTCAAGCCAGAGATCAAGCCTGATGTAATATTTGATGAAGTCAGACCACTTACACAAACAGCTTAAATGCCCCTAGGTTATAGTTTCTCAAGCCAGAGATCAAGCCTGATGTAATATTTGATGAAGTCAGACCACTTAGACACAAACAGAAAAAATGTCACCCTAATTTAAAACAAATACTTGCCATCTGAAAATAATATTAATAACATTAAAAAGTTCAAGCCTGATGTAATATTTGATGAAGTCAGACCACTTAGACAAACAAAAAAAAATAAAATAAAATGTCACCCTAATTTAAAACAAATACTTGCCATCTGAAAGTAATAATAACAATATTAAAAAGTTCAACACTCCTAAACTATTATTAAAAAATATTAATAATAATTACTAATTTTAAAACATATAAACAAACCACAAATAATACATACTTATTTTCCCTTATATTATACTTCAAACCATTTTTTAAAATAGTTAAGCGAATCAAAATATTTAGATACATATTAAACATATATGTTATTATTAAATAACTTCCCCCGTTAGGGGAACGAATACTATGCTGCGGAGCGAAAGCGACCCCCCTACCCGTGGGCATATGCTGGCTGTTCTAGTCGGTAGTAGATTTGTTTATCTTAAAATAGCTATTTATTTTAAATCAATGTCAACCACCAGCCATATTTATCATATTTACCAATACAAAAATTACAGTAAAACAAAACCTCTCTAATTAATTTTTAAAATACTCTAAATTAAAAGATTTGAATCACATAATACTTGGCCTATTACTTTATATTTTATATATTTAAAATTAAAATAAATTTATGTAGTTTTAAACCTATTAAAATTAAATTAATATCACATGTTTTAAATATAAAAATAAATTATATATATATATATATATATATATATATATTATTTTATTTAATTTAGTTTAGTTTAGTGTGTAATATTTAAAATTAAAGTGGAACCACCACATTTAAATATAAGCATCACTTTCTAATATTGTTTTCCAAATAAGGTAAAAGACACAAAGTTCCCCTAGATGACTTTTCACGCCATTAATGATATTTTTTGTTAAATTAAAAGGAACGATTTTTAAATTTCAAAATTTTAAAAATGGTAAAAGTGGAAATGGTAGATAATAAAACAAAATAGTGGAAATGGTAGATAATAAAACAAAATTATGATTTCTAGTAAATTAATTTTTTAAAATCTTTTGAAAAAAAAATCCAATCATAAATCACTTTTAATTTTACGAAACGAAGTTTTATTAGAAAATTTCAATGATAAAATTTACTTTTCAAGAACCGAATCAAAGTGAAATGATGAGACTAAAAATAAATTTATTAATTTTGATCAAATAATTTTAAAAATGATAAAAGTGAAAATATGAGATAATTATGATTTTAATTTTGATCAAGTAATTTTAAAAATGATAAAAGTGAAAATATGAGATAATTATGATTGTAATTTGAGGGTTAACTCATTTAGACCATGGCTTTGCACTAATATTGACAAGAGCACGCGATTGATCAAGGTGTCTTTTCTTGACACGTCACTTTTATGTATTTCATTTCTTTGTATATTTTTTTGGTGATAGAGTATTTGTAGTTAATAACATTTTTGCTATTAAGAAATTACGAGTTTAATTTTATTGATATTGTTAGATCTGAGATTTTTGTGATCTATATTGTAGATAAATGTCTTCCAGATTAATCACATCATTAGGATTTGGCCGATGTTTCGAATCAACTAATGCGGTTTATCCTCATGATGTTTTGATATTCTCGAAGTCAAGCTTTGTGATTATGCAGTTATAAGTTAATTTTAAGGACAATCTCAAACAAAATTTTATTTGGAATTTCGAAAAATCAAATAAAGTTATAACTTCGAAAAAACAAATGGAAAATTGATAAATTTCAAATAAGGAAAAACATATATACTTTGTGTATTAAAATATAGGGATTGGAATGCCAAACTGTCCTAATGCTAGGCCCAAAGTCTGGGATGACATATGTTATGAAAGATGATTATGGTGATGTTGATGCCCCAAAAATCTTTGTATCAACATTGGGGGATAACCACCCGGTCTGGACCTTAATACAGCTCCTTTTCCGTTTGGGATGGTGGCTCCGACTGGATATAATGGGACCAGTTTCCCAATAATGAATAAAAGGGGATGGATGAGTCATTGGTTTCTAATAAATGATAATGAATGGATGACTTAATCTAACAGCAAAAACATAAATGATTATTCTATCCCGGGAGGCTTCTATTCTTTTAAGTGCAACGCTTGATGATCTTTGTTCATTGATAGGCATATAGATGACTCTACACAATAAACATAGACATTCATTTACTTAATGATTGCTTTGTTCAAGTAGTTGAACAAAGTGACTAACAAAAAATTGTTACACTTATCCTTTTATATTACCGATACATGTATGATAAAAGAAAAGCATGCTGTAAATATCCAATAGTGGAAATTGTAAAGAATACTGTTAAAAACACACATATATCCGATAATAGCAAGAGCGATCAAACAACAATTCACATAAACAGAATGAACTCAGACATAGATAGTAGTACCATATGAGCTGCAAATCTTTCCCAATATCAATCGCTATTTGGATTCCTTCTTCCGACGCAGAAATAATTTTAAATAAAGGCAATAGTGCACATTCACATAAAAGCTTTGTTATCAAAATTGGAATAATTGGCCCAGTATTTATAAAAAAATATGCCTGAAGTACAGTAGTGCAACTCCAGGTTTAAGTCATATACAAAAACTTACGACCCTTTCCAATGCATTGAAAGGGTCTATAAATACTTGACTAAAACTAACTAACTATGAAATTAAAATCCTACTTAATTGGTACAACTTGATTTGGAGTATCTTCCTCATAGCAATCTGGCAGTCGGCAGCATGATTCATCACTTAGGTTGTTTGCCTTTCGACCTGAGTTGGCATATTGCAAGCATTGGTTCCACTTCTGGTGGTCGGTTGAGACGAGAATTGAGTTGGGCAGCATAGGTGGCATCTTGTATATCGGGAATGATACACCTGATTGCATCTGTCAGGCACTTGAGGGCGGCTCTCTAACTGTATGGTTTGACTAGGAACAACCAATAGGTGTCCCAAGTCAAACTGTTAATACCTGCGATCAATCTCCCATTCTTCTCCAGCTCTTGATAACATGATTGCTCCAATGTTTTAGCCAATAGCAATTTACCTGGGGTACATTGAGAGATCATGTTAGATAAGTAGAGAGTATCATTAATCAATTCAACCAAATTACTTGTGGTTAACTTACATCTGGAAACTGCTCTCTCTGCCTTCATTAACTAGGACTGCCATTCCATAAATAGGATCTCTTTATGTGATTCTAAGATTTTTGGCAAATTAGCTGCCTGTCCCTCACTAGTGTCTTGCCACTCAAGAAAATTGGTCAAGGTCTGATCGGCCTGCTCCAAGTCTGTTCTAGCATCAACCAATTTATCACTTATTGATGCATAAAGGTTCTGCTTGAGCGATTTGTTGACATAACAGCCTTATTTGTGTTACCAATGCTTTGTTAATCTGTAATGCTTTGGCTCTTAACTCTGCAGGCTGTGGAAGATTCTTAGACTTTTCTATTTGGGCTGATAATTGACCAATTTGCTCATATTTAGATTTCTCCATCTGTTCATGCACCGCTTTCAATTTTGCCAGCACTTCCAACAGCTCCTTCTGCTTTTGAATGGCACTTGAATCAATTCTTTGTTTTTCTTCCTGCAATTGTTTATTCAGTTGATTGTTTATTTGTTGTTGCGTAGACAACTGCTGTTCAAGTTTCTTTGTCTTCTGTTGTGCCTCCGATAACTGTACTTGTAGCGAGGCGATTGCTTGGTCCTTTTCTCTTAACAGATTAGTCACCTTTGATGCCTTGTCCATGGTGGCCGCCGAATAGGCTCCAGCATATTGGGGCAATTTAGTAAGGTCATCAGAAGGATCAAATTCCTCTTTCCATACCACATTCGCTGTCACTGTTTTTTCAGGGAATAGGGAAGGTTGATCAGTCCTTCTCCTTTTCCGCTGTCGTTTTACTACAGCCCTGTGCTTTGGGCTGTAAAAGACATCCAATGGAGGTATCTCCTCTACTAGCAAAACGATCTGATCCGAAGGATCCTTAGGAATTATCTCTATTCCTGTAGAAATGGGTAGGCCGTTGGTTCCACTTGGAACCTCTTTAGATGTTTTATCCTGTGTGTTAGCCACTTTTGATGTATCAGCTTCCTTTGAGCTCTCAAGATTGCTTATGATTTAGTCGAATTGCTGCCATTCCTGGAGCAATTTCGGGTCAATCTGGGCATCTACATTCACATCCGTGCTGCTTTGCTCCTGCTCTTTCCTCTGTATTTCCTCTTGCTCTTTCCTCTGCACTTCCTCCTGCTCTTTTCTCTACACTTCCTCTTGCTCTTTTTTCTGGATTTCTCCAGCAATTTCTGATGTAGTAGGAGGTTCATTAGTGAGTCACTGCTCAGGCTCGCTTGATTGTGTCATTTGGGTCGTTGCTAACAGATCTAGAGGCAGAGTTTGCAACCTTTGTTCTCTAAGTCTGTTAAATTCAACTAACCCGTCATCATTATATCTCATTCTGGCTAATGATTTAACCTGCAATAGCGACTCGGCTGAGGAGAACAGGTCATCAAAATCATCATCTTTATGGTCAAATTTAGTTAATTTTGCCTGTTCAAGTGCATTATAGGCGACTTTGTTTGGGTCAAATCGCCTATTAGGAAGAGTGGTGAGATTCAGTGCCTTAATCTTATCTGCTTCTTTCTCTGCATGTTTATAGTCATGCAGAGCGTAGACACCACATCTTAGAGGAAAAGAAGGCCAAACCTGCTTCTTTTTATTCCTTAGAGTTTGTGTAACTCCTTCAGATGTAATCTGATATGCTACCTCTCGGGCTAACAGTTTATCGGGTATATACAAAGGGAGGATATGAGGCTTGGCCTGGCTGCCAAAAACTCTTACATAGGTGAATTTTCTTCTCCGAACCATCTCCCTATGGCTGTCAAGTCAACCTCTGCTTGGTAGGAAATCTTAGGAGTAGGTTTGTCAAAAATGGCATAGTGAATGGGTAACATAAAACCATTGCAAACTTGATATAAATGGTGTTTATAGTGGGCTTTCCATAACTTCTGGTGGTATATATGAATGGGCATGGGGTTTTGTGGAGTCCATCTCCACCCCAACACAGGAAATTCGGAATTAAAACACAGGGTGTCCAAGATGTAGGAACTATAGTAAAATGGGGGAATGAATCTTTCAGTAATGCGGGATTTGTTTCTAAATTCAAGAACTGCGGTTGCTAACTAATCAGACAGTATATTTCCCCAATCCATTATTTCACTATTGCATGCTGCCTCCATCAAAGGCACCATCTCTATAGTGAAGTTTGCGGAATCATGTAACCCCCACAACCTACACATCATTACCCCGGCATAACAATAAGGAGAACACAAGGAATCTACAGAGTACTTACCCAAAAATTCATGCTTGTGTTTTGCCGAGTTCTGCCTCCAATCCTGAATGGGTTCTGATTCAATGTCATTTTCATTTATGAATTTCTCCAAGAATGCCTTGTTGTATTTCTTCTCCGGTGCAGGAAAAGCCTCAAATCATCAGGTTGAAATGAGCCGAAGACTCTCCCGTCCATGGTGCAAAATTTCCTGTTTGTGATTGGGATTTCTTCAATTGCCCATCTCACCACATCTATATATGGGAGAATTTGTTCTTGGGCTGCTATTCGATGAAGGTAAGAGTCGGCTAAATCCTTTAGAGTAGCATCAGACTTCCGAGTCGTGTCTGTTGTGGCTTGCACCGTTGTTACCTTAGGCTCTTCAGCCTCAATCAGATTGTAGATGCTCAGCCAAGTAGTTTTACTGAGTCCTAGACATGTGGTGTCAGATATCAGTCCCTTTTTGCTTGCTCTTGGATCGGCAATGTGTTGTCCTGTAACTGCCGAAGCGGAAGCTGTTGCAGTTTTCTTAGACTTCTTCCCCATTTGGCTTGAATTTGTTGCTTCGGAAGAGCTCTGCACAGGAGAGAAAATGAATGTAATGCGGAGAATTGCTAGCGCAAACCACAGATGAACGAGATATATTAATCAATGAATAATGGAGGATTTAACTTAAGGTGGCCGCGGATACAATCTCTGAAGAGATTTTAGCCTTACTGTTTCATTAAATGGCCGTTTAAACCTGTCAATCCTTTAAATTCTCATCATATCGTTTATTGGCCGAATGATTCATTTAAGCGTGGATTTGATGTTTTGGATGTTGAGCGTAAGTGAATCGCTATCGGGAAGAGAAAGGCCTTTAATACTAAATAACCATAATATATCCCGGCTTTTATCAATCTTTTTGGAAATCTGCGCTTTAGCTTTATCGCAATCAGCGATCAGGGGAAAGCTTAAGTTTGTTATATTGGTGTCCTTTCAGAATCCCCGATCGCCGATAGCGATATCACCAATTCGCATCAGGAGTTCTAAACGAGGGCTTTAGATGCATGCATGGTACATCCCCGATCGCCGATAGCGATATCGCATCGGAGCGAAGAGGCGCCTTTTGTTATGATCGCTTGCCTTCCCGATATCCGATAGCCATTTGTGCATTGTCGCATCGGGAAAAATCAATGGGTCTTTTAAGTCATGCATGCTTTGTCATTGCGATATGTGATCTTGCGATCTCATTATCGCAATAATAAAAGATTACTCATTCTTTATTATCAGACCGTTTAATTGATTTATCAAAAAGGTTTTATAATGTTTTATTTCTTTTCGGACCTTTTTGAATAATGATAAGTTGATACCAATTTAAATGAAAAGGGACCCATTTCATATAATAGTTTTGAAAAATAAAAATTGTATGAAATGGGGGGTTGTTGTAGAGCACAACAGCTGGTGAGAAACAGTTATCTCTGAGAAGTACTGAAATACTTAAACTTTCTTTAAATAGGAATCTCATCAAAGAGGAAAATTCTAATATAACTAGGTATATATGCATTCCAAAATAAAATAAAAACTATCTTTTCTAATTTCTTCTCTTGTTAAAATTAGATATATTCTAAGTTTTAAATTGGCCTCTATTGGTTGATAATGATAAAACAGAAAACCTTTCCAAATCAGCCTTTTTAATTGACTCCTTTCTCATAGGTAGAGCCTCTATTGCTAGCAAACGTTCATAGTTTCGACAGGGATACCTTTTAACCATGTTATTGTCCATTATCCCATCCATTTCAGAGTATGATTAAAAGAATGAATTCAAAACACGTTTTCATATTTTGTATCTCTTTTTGCTTTTCTACTATTTTGTGAGATAAAAAGCCATTGTCCTGGTTTGGTGGCCAGCTTTTTGACAATGCCATTCACTGGTAGTAATCTAACTGAACAAGCTGGCTCGTGATGAGACCCCTTGTCTTATGATTCTAAGCCATTACCTTGTTTTGGTATGCAGTGTTGGTAATGTCGGTTAAACTATTTCCCGATGATCATGGTAAGCGGGCTTGTAATAAGACCCCTTATCTTTTTATATCAAATATTTTAGAATTACACTCTGAGTAATCACAAACTTTGATGAATGGGATGGATAATTTTCTCCTTAAGAGAGAATGGATGACAGGGTAAGAGTTGAAGATGCTGAAGTTGGATTAGTTTCTGTTTTGATATTGATAACCTTTTTTGGGACCAATTTGAAAACATAAAATGATTTACAATACTTCTAAATCTTGATAAGAGTTCACAAAAATTGAAATGTGGTTTCAGAATGCAATTATACTTAGTTTCCTAGAAATTGTCCCTTTTGTTTAAGGCTTCTATTTTCTAAAAGTAAATATCAACACTACTTCTTTGAGCAACTTTTAAATATAGCAAAGGTCAATGGAAGATACCTTACAACTTTATTTCCTAATGGTCCTACAAACTACAAATTCCACTAAACTAAAAAAGGGAGAAGGGGTTACCTCCTCAATTGAAGAATTTCTTTAAGATGAGGCCATTAACAGGAAGAGAATCTCCCTTACCTGATAAATATTGTAATATGAATGTCGAATGGCCTATCTTCTCGCAGATCTGAAATGGTCCAAGCCACCTTTTCTGGAACTTGGTGTGTTTTCCTTTATCCTCATGGGCTTTGTCCCATTTCAGAACTAGATCACCGAATTGCAACTGTTTTGAGCTGGATGAAGTTGAATCAAAGGATGACTTGATAATTTGCTGATGTTTTGCATGAGTAATTTTTTCCTTCTCTCTTTCCTCTTCTAATTTTAAGATTTGATCATGTCTAAGTTGAATAGAAGAAGAAGGGCTTTCTTCAATAAACTGAACTAGGGCTAGAGAAGGAAGGACAAGATTTATTGGTAGCACTGCTTCTTTCTCATATACAAGATTGAATGGAGAAGAACCTATGGAAGCCTTCTGTGTTATCCTATCAGCCCATAGTGCGAATATTAAAGATTTGTGCCAGTTTTTATGATTCTGTTCGATAGTTCGCTTAATAATTTTAACTAGATTTTTATTGGTAGATTCTGCTAAACCATTACCCTAGGGATAGTAATTAGCAGAATATTTCAATTTAAATCCTCTTTTAATAGCGAAATCAAACATAGCATTTCCAGAGAAATAAGATGCATTATAAAAAACAAGAGCATTTGGGACACCAAACCTGGTAATGATGAATTGATCTATGAATTCCATAATTGCCTCAGAATTTGTTGTCTTTAAAGGAATCACTTCAACCCACTTAGTAAAATAATCAGTGGCAGTAAGATATATCTATGCTGTTTGGAAGAATGTGGAATGATTTCTCCAATGATGTCCAATCCCCATTACTCAAATGGTTGTTCAATGTTGACTGGTTGCAAAGGGAAAGCTGGCTTTCTTTGTCTTCCACTAGAAGTTTGACAACTTCGGCATTTCCTTACATATTCATGAGCATCTCTAAACAGGGTGGGCCAATAGTATCCAACATGAATGATTTTGTGGGCTATTGTGTCAGCTCCAAAATGTCCTCCTGCTGGTCCATCATGTAATTCCTGCAAAACCTTTTGTGCTTCAGGTTTTTCTAGGCATCTTAATAAAATTGAATCATAATTTTGCCTAAAAGGTACATCATCAATGATTGTGAAGTTTCTTGCTTTTAATCTAATGGCCCTTTTGTTTTTATAAGATAGGTTAGGAGGTGCATATCCATTTTTCAAATAAAAGATCAAGTCTACATATTGTGATTCAGAATCAGTAATACTTATCTGGTTGATTTCTTCGATATGTTCTGTATCACCTGGTTGTTGAATGTTGGATGCTCCTGCCAATAACCTGCAAAAACCTTGGCCTCTAACAATCTTTGTTGGCTTTATTTCCAAGTCATATTCTTGAAGTGCTATGACCCAGTTTGCCCTTTTTTCACCTAATTCCCTTTGGATTAATAGTTGCCTTACTGCAGGAAAAGGAACTATAACTTTTGTATGGGCTTTTAAAAGGAAGGGTCTGTAATGTTTAACAGCTTTATATACAGCAAAGGCTTGTTTTTCTACTTCAGAATAATTCAGTTCAGCACCCTAAAGGTTTGAACTATAAAATGAAATTGGTGCTTCCAAGTTTTGATCATTAATTTGAGTGAGTACTACTGCATAAGATGAATCGGATGTGATAGTATATAATGTGAAATGATTAGAAAAATTAGGAGTATTTAAAGCGGGGGCATTGATTATTGATTGTTTTATTGAATCAAATGCTTCCTTTTCTGCTGATCCCCATCTAAACACTGAATTTTTCTTAATCATAGTTTGTAGTGGCAAAATGATGTGAGAAAAGTCTGGAACAAATCTTTTGACAAAATTGATTTGGCCTAAAAATGACTGCATGGATTTTTTATTATGAGGAAAAGGGATTTCAGAGATTTCTTTAATCCTATCCGGATCAATATAAATGCCATCTTTGGAAACAATAAAGCCCAAGAGCTTTCCTTGATTAAGAGCGAAGAAGGATTTTTTGGGATTGAGTGAAATACCATATCTTCTGCAACGTTCAAAGATTTGGTTTAAATCATGCAAATGATTGGATCTCTTCTTAGAAAATACAGTAATATCATCTATGTAGACAGCTACTGTTTTGTTTATCAATCCTTTGAAAGCTATAGCCATCGCTCTTTGGAACGTGGCTCCTGCATTAATAAGTTCGAAAGGCATTTTCTGATAAGCATAAGTTCCCCATTTTGTTCTGAATGTAGTTTTGAGTCTGTCATCAGGATGGACCAAAACTTGGTTATATCCTGAAAAACCATCTAAAAAGGACATCAACTCAGAGCCTGCTACTGAATGGAGTATCTGCTCCATAGTAGGTAATGGGAAATTATCTTTTAGGCTTGCCTTATTCAGATTTCTGAAATCTATACAAATCCTGATATTGCCATTTTTCTTCCTAACATGCACCATATTAGAGACCCAGTTTGAGTGCCGAACGGGAAAAATAATCTTAGCTTTCAAGAGTTTATTAAGTTCTGATTTTATTTGACTCTCTAAGTTCGGATGTATTTTCCTCAGCTTTTGTTGAACTGGTTTTTGTTCTGCAAGCATTGGAATGGTATGCTGGATGATAGATGTATCATATGTTTTTAAATCATCATATTTCCAAGCGAGACATGTTTATTTTTCCTTAACAGTCTAATGAATGTTATTTTTTCTTCCACAGAAAGTCCTAATCCTAGATTAATGTTTTGAGGATTTTGCTCAGTGCCAAGATTTATCAATTCAAACCTTAAGGTGGAACTTTGGAGCATTGTATTGGTCACGGGTTTAAACCTGTCTTTAATATCATAAAGATCCTCAAGCTTCACCACAGGCTTCGGTATTGAGTTTTCCTCGTGCTTTTGACTCATCTGAAGATCGTGCTCGCTTTCCTCTATGATCTGATCATCGTAGGACTTTTCGGAAGTAAAAAATTTTAAAATGTCTTCATCGTGATTGAATACTATCCAATTAGTAACATTGTCAGGAATTGATGGTCTAAAAAGCAGTTCTACTGAAAATCTATCTAGGCTATAATCTTTGGAAGGTAGGAGTTTGGAGGCAACATTGGCTAGCAAGTCGGCTGCTGAATTTTGAGACCTAGGGATAGAAGAAATATTGAATGCTGAAAAGTGAGAGGTGAGTTCTTGTACCAGCAACTGATAATGTTTGAGGTGGTTTGAAAAACAATGAATCGTATTGCTCACCTGTTTGATAATAATTTCTGAATCGCCGAACACTTTCAAATATTGAACCTTAAGGCCAATCGCTTTGTATAGTCCTTGGAATAAGGCTTCATACTTAGCTGTATTGTTTGTGCATTCAAACTCCAACCTACAGGACAACATAGTTTTTTCTCCCTGAGGGCTAACCAAGATACATCCTGCTCCCGAGCCTTCGCTAGACGTAGAGCCATCAAAATATATTGACCAAAATAAAGAATTATCAATAATTTTATTTATAGTTTTCTCAGTATCATTAAAACATCTTGACCTGTCTGTTTGTGAATAATTTTCGATCTGAGATGTAAAATTGTTTACTGAGAAAGGAGATGGTTGGGCTGTGAAGTTGCCAAAGAATGATTCATATGAATAATTCCCCAAGATATTGTTATTAAATGTTATTGGTTGATTTTCCTGTTCAAATTCTGTAATAGTGTGTGTTACACAGTAATTTGTCACTGTCTCCCTGTCAGTCACCCTACTGTGTCAGGAATTCACAATAATCAAGTTCATGCCTTCTGAACTGGCCAAAAAACCCACTTTTCCAAAGTTTCCCCCATCAGTGCGTCTGTTTCTAAAATATCCGCGATGACTGGCGCTTTATAACAGGCCGCATGCGCTGCCAGCGCGGAAGCACACGCCTTTTCCGCGCTGATCGAATTTCATGACCAGCGCAGCCCTCGTGTATACATGCCCGCGCTGATATGACCTTTTCCATTATGTCCTTGCGATGTCAGCGCGACAGACCAGTTATCCACCCGCGCTGATCCAGTTTTGGCGAATTTGTTCCAACAGCCAGCCTTCCAGATAACTCCAGGCTTGGTTGTTGGCCTTGTGAGTATCGACTCCCTTCTATGGCATGTCTGTTCGACCCTTTGCAACCACTTCCCTTAAGGATAAGCTCATCCTTCCACCCTTTTAGGAGGCTTCTTCTCCTATATAAACTTCCACCATTACCATGAGCAGCTAGTTTGGAATAGCTTGGATTGTATAGAGCTTATAGTGCTCAGATTGCTGCTACTATAGGTATTTGGTGTGCTAGGTGTGGAAGTGATTGATTGCTTAGGGAAGGTTGTTTTGTGTTGCTTGTGTGAGAGAGAGAGTTGCTTGTCTTGGGAGAATCATTTCCAAAGGTGAATGCTTGAGACACTTGCTGACTGGCCCCTCCTGAGAAGGTTACCGACGTCAGAACATTTGGTTGTACTCTTCTCTGCTTGATTAATAATAGATGACTATTATTATTGTTCCATTCTCATTCATCTATGCAATGGTTAAATGTGAATTACATCTTTTTTGATTGATGTATGGTTGCTTTTATTAGATTTCACGCTTGTGTTTGTTTCCTCTTCGTGTGTGCAGGTATCTATTCGCGGAGATCGTGAAGGATCGTGACCAGCCAAAGCGAAGGAGCGAAGGCGGCATCTCTTCGTCAAACAACAACGCTGGAATCCAAGTAGGTGCTCTTTACCTCTTGTTTAATTGCAATTAGGAACATGCATAGTAGCATTGACTGATTGTTGCTAGACCCTTGCTGGGCTAGTAGGGATCGCCTCTATCCGTAGAGGGGATTTACCTCTCCAACAATTTGGCGACTCCGCTGGGGAGTTTAGCCTTTTGTCTCTTGTGTCCATTCTTGAGTTTGTTTGATTGCTCTCTTTTTGAAATTTTGGGGATTAATTATCAGTCTTTTGCGTTTCCTGGGTTGATCTGGGAAATGCCCCTGTTTGATTGAAAGATTGGCTGTTTTGATTTGGGAGTTTTGATTTGCCTGTCACTATTTTTGAGCTCCATCGCAGATTTAATTTTAACAGTCGCGCTGACATCGCGCTCACCCTTTTGCAACATCCTGTTCATCGCGTAAATACGCCTAACAGTCGCGACGATCCTGGAAATCAGATCAGCGCGGAAAAGACGTGTATAGTCGCGACGTCAGCGCCACTTGCTAGCTTTTTACCCGCGCTGACCTTGGGTTGCTAGCTTAATTCCCGCGACGACTGTGTTTTTCTGAGATCAGCTCGGTTTTTTGGGCAAAAGTCGCACTGACAGCGCGGGTGGTCTGTGTAAAAATTGCGCTGACATGGGTTTTTAGTGTAAAACTTGCGTTGATTCCTAAAAAGTTGTTTTTATAACTTTATCTCCTGAATTCACCAATCTTTCTTATCCCCTGTTGTTTCTTGTCCCTCATTAGCTTGTTTTGATTACTTTTGGTTAGGGGCACTCTCTCTTTGATTTCATTCGAGTGAGTCTTGTGTTTTTTGACCATGTGACCTAGCCCTTTAGAATTTTCATCGAGAAACCATTTGCTTGGGTTACTTGTCTATTCAAGGTTCATCCACAACCCTCTTATTGATTTGCTTGAGGCTTTTTCACTGCTTGTTGTTGGTTGATTTTTAGTGTCGATTATTGAACCACTTTTTTATGTTGATTCAATTTCTTCACTACCAAGCATAGATTACGATTGTTTGGATCGATCAGTTCACACTTGCTTCCTTCTTGCTTGAATTCCTTTTTGCCTTGTTGGGCTTAGATCACATAGCTCGCACAAGCCTTTGTTTTTCCTTTGATTTGGAGAAAAAGTTTTGGTGTCTTGGGAACTTTGTTGTGTTTTCATTGAGTGATTTTGTTTCTCTTTACTCGGTGTTGCTGTCTCTCAAAATTCATTTTAAAGTGCATAATGCCATTGGAAAAGAAATCAAACTAGTATCTTTTTGCGTTCACTAGTTAATTGGAAAAAGAGCATTTCATTGATTTGTGTTCTCAAAAGAAAAAGTTTTATTCCGCCACCATTAGCTGCATTAGGTTGCTTGGTTGATTGTGTTCATTTTTGTTTGATTGAAAACTCTTAACCTTCTCATAGTCAGAATTCATCGAACGAAATGATGTCCTTTGGCATGTAGTTTGCATCTAGGTAATTGTGAGAGATCATACGGTAGGACCTGAAACCGGAACTTAACTCAAGATCAACCATAAAATGAACTGAATGAACATAAAAACGCATTGGAACATAACGCTCATATTGTAGAGGTCTAGGCTAGAGACGTGTTCCGGCGTCTTTAAACATAGTCACTATTGTTTCACATTACGGTTGGGTGATTCCTCCTTCTGTGACTCGATAGCGGTCTAACACGGACTGTGCTCCCACGTACCGTCGCGTATATAGGGAGACCCCACTAGGCTTTTATCCTTGATCCATGGGAAGCCGAGTCTGCCGCCTTGCGAACCGTAACGCACTGAACACAGCATTCGGGAAGATTGACTGCAGTACGTAAAGTCCTTGGTTCTCATATGATTGCCAAGGTGTATAAGCGGTTTTACGGATTGCTTGGTAAACCTTTTGCCTAGAAGTCTCCAGAGTAGTCACTTTTGATCCTTTTCGGACTCCCTAAATGAAAAGGTTCCAGTGAGCGTCTTGTCACTTCGTGCTCATTAAATATTCTAAGGAGACTAGAGTCATCTTTTGTCCTTTTCTCGACTCTTAAAACATGAAAAGGTCAAGTTGTGTCTGTGCGTCTTAAAATTCATTTGGCTACGATAACATTCCCTGGTTAGATCTCGTGTGCGTTAGTTTGAGTAGGTTTCTTTTCATCTGCGATGGCAGCTTTTCCGGGGTTCACTAACCCAGGTTCCCCTCCTGATGGTAATCCAGGTCACTTCCCTCCTCTTGGGAATGTTGGTGCTCCGTATATGGCAACGTTGTCCCTACCAGGGTTAACTGTTGGGTTGCCTGTCTGGTTGTTTTCGACCTCTTTGGTCCCTGCCGTGTCGGCTGTTAGTCCATCAGTCCCTCCACCTAAACAACATCATGTTGATCCTAAGGTGGACCTCTCCCCTTCGACGCCTACTTCTACGTCCTCATCTTCTACTTCGCCTGGTGAAGACCTCGTTTCGAGTAACCAGGTGGCTAAGAAGAAGAAGAAGAAGACCAAGAAGAAGAAGTCCCCTAAGGGAGAGGTTGCAAGTACGACTGTTACTCCCTCGAGTACACCTAAAGTCGGGCCCCCTTTCACTCCTCCGCGGAAGGTTAAGTTTCCTTGTCGATTATGCAGGGAGGACCATCTGCTTCGTGATTGTCCTGGCATTCCCAGGGTATTAGAAGTTTGGTCTCACGATCCGGCCCGCCCTTCATCGTCCACTGATGATCATGGCGATGCTACCTCATCAGTTGGGAATGGTAAGGAGAAAGGGAAGCTTCGAATCCCTTGTCGACTTTGTGAAGGCAAACATCCCCTTCACCTTTGTCCACTCATGGATAAAGCCTCTGCTGTGTTGGAAAGTCTTGCTGCCCCTCCGAATCCATTTCCCGCTGGTTATCAACGTCTTTCCACAGCTGTAGATCGCGCCCCTGTTGACAAAGAGATCGCTTCAGATTCCTCTCTTGTCCAGGCTCCTCTTCCCGAACCTGGCTGTCCCCAGCCTGTTCCAGACCCGCCGTTGGTCGGAAAGAGTGTTGATTCGAGTTCCCCCCCTCTCGAGCACTCTATTTCAGAAGAGCAAAATTCTCATGTTCTTCTCGTCTCGGCAAATCCTCCGGAGCCTGATAATGGTGTTCCCACACCAACCTCTCCAGAGGATTCAGAGTCGGTTCTTTCCGAGCAGGGGGGCAACCATATGGTTCCCCCACCAAGTAGTTCGGTCATTTCCTTTGATTGGAGTCGTTTGACTACCCCTCCCCTTCCATCTCACGTGCCTTTCTGGGTCACCACCTATGCTTGCAATAAGGCGCTGCCCGACACTGTGTTAGATGAAGGAGCATCGGTTAGTCTCATGCCCGTTACTACTTGGCGAGCTTTGGGTTCCCCATCGCTTGTACCTGTCGCACCGCATCTCACTGCGTTTGATGGAGGAACGAGTCAGCCATTAGGGATCCTCCCGAAGTTTCCTATTACTTTGGGAGGCAAGACTGTCTATATAGACGTCTCGGTTACCCAAGGTTCTTTAGACTTCAGTCTTCTCCTTGGTCGTGATTATGTGTATGCCATGGGAGCCCTTGTTTCTTCACTTTTCCGTGTGGTCTGCTTTCCACACGATGGAAGAATCGTGACGTTCGATCAATTATCATTCGTTCGTCCACAAGCCCCTCCGGCACACTCGTCCTTCCCTCCTGGCTTTCATCCACAAGTTGCATCTGCCTCGCCGCAAATCAACTACGTGGCCACCCACCCTGTGCCCGTACCCAGTGATGACACCATCGTCCATAGTGACCTGGGGGCATTAGGTCCTGATTTCCGAGATGTTGGCCTTCCCTCCGGAGCCACTTTCTTGGGGGCCTCCACTTCCCGTTCATTATGACGAAGTCTGGATGGAGCACAGTTCCTTGTCTTGTGTCAAGCTCACTAAACAATGAAACAAGGCGTTCCGAGGATAGTTTTGATCTTGTGGCGACCTCGTTAAAAAATGAAACAAAGGTTATGAGGATAGTTCTTTTACTGTGTCAACCTCATTAAAAAAATGACACAACTCCCCTTTCAGATCGAGTCTTTGATTAAGATCTCGTAAAATACAAGTCGAGTCTTTCATAGATCTCGAGAGTGAACCTTCATTCCATCCACTTTGTTGAATGCAATGAAGCTTGGGGGGCATGTACCTCGATTTGCATTATTACGCTGGGGGCATGCGAACTTATAACAAGCATAGTTTTTCGTTTCAAGCTTGTGTAAACATGAAACCGAATCCAAGCAAAGTTCTCCACGGTTCAAGCTTGTGTAAAAATGAACCCATACCCGATTTACATCTCGTGATTGTCATTTTTATCTGCTGAGTTCTGCTAGATGAGCCTTGGTTGTTTCATTCCATTGCTACCATCTCTTAGGCCGATCATATGCTCTCACTTGGTTGTTTATCCTTTCCTGAGGAACCGCAGCGATGAGTGGTTTTATTAGCCAGCCTCTTAACCATTACATGTTTTGAACAGTTCCACCATTACCGGAACCAGTTGCTACCCTTTATACCACTCGTTCCTCTAGGACGAGTCTTCTTTAAGCTCTTTTCTGACTCGTAAAATGTGAAAAGATTGCCGAGTATTTTTCCCTTTTTGACTCGTTAAAGAGAATAAAAATGGAGGTCTGCTTTCAGCTCTTTTCTGACCGTTTAAAGATGAAAAGATTGCCGAGTCCCCCTCTCGACTTGTTAAAAAAATGAGAGGCGGTCGCCTTTAAAGCTCTTTTTTCCACCGTTTAAACTCAAAAAGATTGCCGGGTTTTTGTCGTTTCGAACTCGTTATTGGCTCCAAAACGACGTACTTCTGACCGCTTTTTTACTTTTTCGGGTTGAAGTCACTACTTATGAAAAGTACTCCTCGATCGTAATGGTCGGGCGGTTCTTTCGAGCATTGTTTTATACTTTTTCGGGCTCGAGAGGCACAACTTTACGAAAAAGGACCCCCCTGGAGTTTCCTTTTCCGCTGTCTTTTCAGACTCTCTGAACAAGAAAAGACGCTGAGTTTTTCCTTTGTCAGGCTCGTTAAACACTTGATGACATCGGGCATCGTCGAAATGACACTCTTCAAGCATATGTTATCCCCGTCAAGCTTGTCATCAAAAAATAATCGGGGTACCTGCCAGAAATGGTGGGGAAAATGGAACTGTAATAATTGTCGTGGCGGCAGTATGTCGCTCTTGAACATGGCACTGGTCTGCATTCGTGTCGGGTGGGGATTTCTCATTTCGTTTCACAACTGACCTCCGTGGGTACGGGTTATCCTATTTGACCTCTCATTTGCTCATTGCCATCATCACCATACCCTCTACTCATTTGATGTCAAATACTGCCAAATCCGCTATAGTGCCGTCGATATGTTCAAGAGAAGTTGACCTCTGCAATAATACAACCTCATCTGCTATCTCACACAAATCATTTTACCTCGGTCTCATGTCGATGATGTGGGAAACATTATGGCCCATCTTCGATCAAGGTCACTTCCTGTCGACTTCAGCTCATTATCCGGGAAGGTGACTTAGAGACTCCCTTCAGGTGCCTTAGAGCCTGCATGCCTCAATGGCAGGTTCTTCGTGTTCGACGCGAGGTTTTCATCATTGGCCTCCGATCGGATGATTCCGCGGGTATTCGACACCAACTCATTGATTCACACGCCGCGGATTGTACCTATAGTACCTTGAGGGCCATTGTCATTATTGGTGGTGCCTCTCGCGTCTGTTAACAGTTTTCGTCATTGACTGGTAATCAGACGATGTTCATGCATGTTCGACTTCAGCTCATGTATTCACATGCTTGGACTTGTACTTTGTTCGGAACGGGACGGAGCGCAAGACCCTGGGTCCCTGTCTGTTATGGTCCAGGTTGCGATTTTGTGGATGATCATTACATGACTCATTACTGGATGGCTGCGCCCATACCTGAGTCTTCATGGATGGCTGCGACCATACCTTATTATTATTCTGGTCTCTTTAGCTGGGTGGCTGCGTCCATTCCACAGACCTTTTCGCATGTCTTTCAGATGGATGCGCCCATGCCTAGACTGCATGTACTTGATTATCAGAGATATTCGGTCCTTCCTGGTGGTGTTCCAGTTCGGCAAGTGTTGTAAAGCATTTCACCCCTCCCACTCTCTCAGTCTTCATGCTTTAGGGGGCATCTGTTACACAGTAATTTGTCACTGTCTCCCTGTCAGTCACCCTATTGTGTCAGGAATTCACAATAATCAAGTTCATGCCTTCTGAACTGGCCAAAAAACCCACTTTTCCAAAGTTTTCCCCATCAGTGCGTCTGTTTCTAAAATATCCGCGATGACTGGCGCTTTATAACAGGCCGCGTGCGCTGCCAGCGCGGAAGCACACGCCTTTTCCGCGCTAATCGAATTTCATGACCAGCGCAGCCCTCGTGTATACCTGCCCGCGCTGATATGACCTTTTCCATTATGTCCTTGCGATGTTAGCGCGACAGACCAGTTATCCACCCGCGCTGATCCAGTTTTGGCGAATTTGTTCCAACAGCCAGCCTTCCAGATAATTCCAGGCTTGGTTGTTGGCCTTGTGAGTATCGACTCCCTTCTATGGCATGTCTGTTCGACCCTTTGCAACCACTTCCCTTAAGGATAAGCTCATCCTTCCACCCTTTTAGGAGGCTTCTTCTCCTATATAAACTTCCACCATTACCATGAGCAGCTGGTTTGGAATAGCTTGGATTGTATAGAGCTTATAGTGCTCAGATTGCTGCTACTATAGGTATTTGGTGTGCTAGGTGTGGAAGTGATTGATTGCTTAGGGAAGGTTGTTTTGTGTTGCTTATGTGAGAGAGAGAGTTGCTTGTCTTAGGAGAATCATTTCCAAAGGTGAATGCTTGAGACACTTGCTGACTGGCCCCTCCTGAGAAGGTTACCGACGTCAGAACATTTGGTTGTACTCTTCTCTGCTTGATTAATAATAGATGACTATTATTATTGTTCCATTCTCATTCATCTATGCAATGGTTAAATGTGAATTACATCTTTTCTGACTGATGTATGGTTGCTTTTATTAGATTTCACGCTTGTGTTTGTTTCCTCTTCGTGTGTGCAGGTATCTATTCGCGGAGATCGCGAAGGATCGTGACCAGCCGAAGCGAAGGAGCGAAGGCGGCATCTCTTCGTCAAACAACAGCGCTGGAATCCAAGTAGGTGCTCTTTACCTCTTGTTTATTTGCAATTAGGAACATGCATAGTAGCATTGACTGATTGTTGCTAGACCCTTGCTGGGCTAGTATGGATCGCCTCTATCCGTAGAGGGGATTTACCTCTCCAACAGTGTGGGTCATGTGTTTTTCCCGATTGATTTTTATTTGATTTGGCTTTCCCTTGTAGGGTAGCCACATGTGGGACCAATCGGTAGAAATATACCCATGGAGCTTCTCATACCAATCCCTACTCAAGATTAAACCATAAAATTCAGGTATATCGGCGATTAAGATATCAATTCTTTGAACTACTCGTGGATCGGTCGATAACCTGATAGTTACAGAGTTAATTTCTCCTACAACCTGTACCTTGGTTCTATCTAACTGCACAATGTGAATTGCAGATTTTTGGGGCTCAATGTTCAGTTTGGAACAAACCGAAGCTAGCATTATATTTGAGGATGCCCCTAAGTCAATCACACAATTGTGCAGATTTAGATTATATATCTCATAGGTTAAGAGGAAAGGAGGAGTATGGGAATTGGATCTGTCTCCAATCAGAATCGTATCAGTAGCTTCAATCCTACTAGAAGGTGGTTGTCCTGAATTATTTGCAGCTTTAGCACTGGGAAGAGGTGAAGAAGGAACAACATTCAATTCTTTGAGAAGCAATTTCTGTTGATGTTTTAGTTTACTAAGTTCAAACATAGTAATGTTTGCCTTAGTTTTCTTCATATCATCAACAATATTGTAATCCATTGAATCGGATACTACCAACATTTTAGATGTTGAAGGTATATTTGAGATTGAAGGTTGGTTCTGGGGAACCGTTGCAGCTAGCTTCTTTGTGGATACCTTTTCCTTTGTAGTAGTAGCACCTACACTTATTTTCTTTGAAGTTGCCTGGATGGGTTCAGGGGCACCTTTACTCCTAGTGGTGACAGGAAAGGCTTCTTGTTCATTTTCTGTATCGGAGTTAGGCAGTATAAAATCCCACATTCCATGGCATTTAACAACTTCCTCTTCTTCATCAGTTGGTGAAATTGTTTCCTCTTCTTCTTCTTCCTCAGGGTCTGAATCTGCATTAGATATAACATTTGGTGGTTTTGATTCGGTTTTCTTGAAATTTCTAAAGGGCCTTTTAGTCGAGGTTTCTGCTACTTGTTTTTTGATTTCAACCATTTCATTTGACAAAGTCTTAAGGATCTTTTGCAGACCTTCCATATCATAGGGATCTTTATGGGTTTTCTTCTTTGAATCATCTTTAAAAGAAATTTTTTTGGATTTTCTATCTTCAAGAGCAGATTTCTTCTCTAGAGCATTAATACATTTCTCCACAACAAGTGCTTCCTTCATGTTTTAGCTAAAGTTGGTTTTCCGGCCCTGTCTACGAAAATAGCTATATTGGCAGGTAGGGCAGTTATATACCACTTGCTTCTGATTTGCTCACTTGGTTTGGAGGCCGTTGGGATCTTATTCAAGAGTTTATTGAATCACGCATTGAATTCTTTAATCGGCTCCCTATGCTCTATTCTAAGATTGGAGAGATCATTTATTAATGTGGCTAAAGATCTATCATCACCATACTTAGTGAGAAACTACTCTTGGCAAGTGGTCCAACTGGTAATGGATCCAGAAGGTAAGGAAAAATACCAGGATCCTGCTGATCCTTGCAAAGTGTAAGGGAAAAACCTAACGACAACATCTTCCTCCGTCACTCCTTTCAAATTAACTGATAACATGAAGTTATTAATATGTTCCTCAGCCTGTATTCCATCATCTGGGTTAAACTTGGGTAGCCATTTTTCAGGAGCATCAGGTAATGCATGTAATGGTGCAGGCATATTGACCGCACCAGGTCTATTCCATGGATTTGCCATTGAAACACTAGTAGGGGATGAGATGGCTGATGAAATTGCAGATGTTTGGGAAGGACTTGATATTGAGGATTGAGCAGGTTGGGATGTTGAAGTTCCTAATCCCTGATGAACAACAATGTGTAATGAGGGAGTGGATGGTTGACTTTGCATAGGGGAAGATGAGATGGAGGATGTGGATGAAAGTGCCTCACTGTCAGATCCTTCAGTGTTCTTCTTTGCCCTTTTCCTTTTAGGTAAGGGCAGCTCAGTGGGTTCAATACCGAGCTTTCCGCTCTGAAGTCTAGTGAGAGGATGAGGTAGATTGAATTGCGAAGTCTCACTGCTTTGAGATACTTCAGATTTCTGTGGTGATATCGAGAAGCCTTGAAGTTTATGGATGAGTAACTGAACTTCAGGGGACTCAGGACTTAATCATTCTGGAGTGTTATGGATTTGAGCAGTGGTAGTTGATTCCTCTTCTTCTTGCTTGGATACTGGAGAACCAGCATGCAATTGGGAAGTACGAGGTGATGTGGAGGGAGATTTACTCTCAGAATGGTCTGTAGATTTGGATTTGCTCGCCATTCATAGTTAGGCCCTCCTTCTAGCGCCAAAAATGTTGATGCCCCGAAAATCGTTGTATCAACATTGGGGGATAACCACCCAGTCTGGACCTTAATACAGCTCCTTTTCCGTTTGGGATGGTGGCTCCGACTGGATATAATGGGACCAGTTTCCCAATAATGAATAAAAGGGGATGGATGAGTGATTGGTTTCTAATAAATGATAATGAATGGATGACTTAATCTAACAGCAAAAACATAAATGACTATTCTATCCCGGGAGGCTTCTATTCTTTTAAGTGCAACACTTGATGATCTTTGTTCATTGATAGGCATATAGATGACTCTACACAATAAACATAGACATTCATTTACTTAATGATTGCTTTGTTCAAGTAGTTGAACAAAGTGACTAACAAAACATTGTTACACTTATCCTTTTATATTACTGATACATGTATGATAAAAGAAAAGCTTGCTGTAAACATCCAATAGTGGAAATTATAAAGAATGCTATTAAATACACACACATATATCCGATAATAGCAAGAGCGATAAAACAACAATTCACATAAATAGAATGAACTCAGACATAGATAGTAGTACCATATGAGCTGCAAATCATTCCCAATATCAATCGCTATTTGAATTCCTTCTTCCGACGCAAAAATACTTTTAAATAAAGGCAGTAGTGCACATTCACATAAAAGCTTCGTTATAAAAATTGGAATAATTGGCCCAGTCTTTATAAAACAATATGTGTGAAGTACAGTAGTGCAACTCTAGGTTTAAGTCATATACAAAAACTTACGACCCTTTCCAATGCATTGAAAGGGTCTATAAATACTTGACTAAAACTAACTAACTATGAAATTAAAATCCTAATTAATTGGTACAACTTGATTTGGAGTATCTTCCTCATAGCAATCTGGAAGTATGATTCATCACTTAGGCTGTTTGCCTTTCGACCTGAGTTGGCATATTGCAAGCATTGGTTCCACTTCTGGTGGTCAGTTAAGATGAGAATTGAGTTGGGCAGCATAGGTGGCATCTTGTATATCGGGAATGATACACCTGATTGCATTTGTCAGGCACTTAAGGGCGGCTCTTTGGTTGTATGGTTTGACTAGGTGTTAGTGTCAGTCTTTCCAGCCTTCCTCCAGTGATCAAATATGCTCTTACAAAGTGGTCTCAGCGTGTCAAGGTCAAATTTTCTCATTTCAGTGAGTCTTCAAGCAAAATTTGGTCACTAGGCATTAGGTCTAGGGTTTGCTTTCACGCCTTATAAAGTTGTCCAAATGTCAGTCCATGTCATCATTCAGTTGAGTTTATCATCATTCAGAGGGTTTTCATTATCATGTCAGGTTCCATTGGGTCATTTTACACCTTGTTCATGCTTCAGTTGCGACTAGGCAAGGTTCATTTCCCTCTCCTAGGGTTTTGGAGGTAAATTCTCTTGGAGGGTCAAATCGTCGGCAAAACTTGTATCCTGATGTTCATATACCTTCCCCTATCCTTAAATTACCTTATCAAATGCTTCCCATCACTGAGATCCCCCAAATTCCTCATTTTCGCGCAAACCCTAGTTTCTTGCTACAACTTGGCAATTTTCTAGGTTGGGCCTGTGTTTTGCCCGTTTGGACCCCTTCCCCTCACCCAATCTCTGAAATTCCACTTTTCCCTGCTTCCTAACATCCCTCCCTACTCCCCAAAATTTCCTCAAGAATTTAGAAGCCCCCTATCCCCTTCATTTCGCTTCATTTCGACAAAATCCCCTATTCTACACATCGGGATAAGTTTCACTCAAATGATGTTTCAGAGAAATAAAAGATGAATTTTGGAAAATTGAGAGAGTTTTTTGTTCAAAACATGCCAAGGAAGAAAAACCTCCTTCAAGTTTTACACAGGTGTCATGGTTTTAGATAAATGTCAAAAATACCGTTGCCTCAGGAGAATCAAATGCACCTCTGAAGTGACCTTGGGAAAATCAAGTTTTCTCCTAGCTTGGTTGGCTAAATGAATTTCTTGATGAGTCAAATGATAACTAGACACAAATATATTTCCAATGAGCTATCATGAGCTCAATTTGGAGTTGAGGAAGGCATTTAAAAGTTGACTGCAACAGCACTCTGCCTTGAGGCAGCCTCATTTGGCACATTTTGACCAGTCTTGGGAGATTTGATTTTTGACAAGGCAAATGAACTCCAAATTGAAAAATTCTAGTTGGGTTGGAAAGTAGACTCAAAGAAATTTCCAACGAGCTATCCTGCGCCTAATTTTGACACCGGGAAGGCCTCCAAAAGCCTCCTTCAAAATGAACTATGTAGCTGGGTGCACGCTACGCATCAGGGTGGGCGCGCTACGCACCAGGGGCACGCTACGCATCAGGACATTTTCTCAGTTTTTCACCTTCAGCTCAGGAAAACACAGCATTTGACCAGTTTTGACTTTTTTGTGGGATTTTTCATCCTCCTTGATGTAATTGATGTAATTTTATGTTGATAAGACACTTTTTTACCTATGCTAGAAGATTCATTCATAAAATAGCAAAAAATTAATGAATGAATTGGTTTCCTAACTTATAGAGGCAAGTTGTTTTGATTGCCTAGATTGTAGTGCTCAGTTTAGAATTGGTTGAAACAGCTCCTAGGATGATGAGCTCGACCCCTAGAGGTAAGGGAATGTGTTAGCTTGCCTATATTATGTATTTTCTTAGTCATTTTCATGGTTGGACTCTTGAGGGATAAGCTTAGACAATATTACTCTTTGTATCTCTGCAATTTTGGGAAAGGAAAGACCAAGGTTTTGCAGCACTATTTGGGATTCCTGTGGTGATTTGTGTTGATGGTGTGTTTCTCTCATGTGCTTGTAAGTTTGTAATGTGTATCATTTTCCTACTCTTCTCTTCTGCAAATTAAGTAAATGAAGTGTTAAGGTAGAATTCATGGTTTCTATGCTCTGCCTTTAAGTTTGCTTAATATCTATGTTTTCATCTGTTTGAGGAGAAATCTCGATGGTTTCTTGCTCTCCTTAGCTCCTCACTGGTCACATCTATCCATTCACTTATTTCAAAGGCATCAAGACAGTCTCCTACCTTGCCCCAAAAAGACCTCTGCAAAAACTGTGTCTCATCCCCGCACCCAAAATTGTCGTGCTTAGTTTTCCAACAAAACCCTAAAAATTTAAAATCAAACTTTCCCTATCAGTGTACTAGCCTAAAATCAGTGTTCTTTATTGGTCATCTCAGCCCTTTGAAGACCTTTGCCGAGATAGACCTGGAGAGAGCCCTCTCCTGTCCCCGTAGGGCTAGCTACGAGGCTAAGTGGTTTGATGTTGCCTTGGATTTTGTCTTTTCAGCCTGAGGCCAAATTCGAGCGCTAACACTAGGAACAACCAATAGGTGTCCCAAGTCAAACTGTTAATACCTGTGATCAATCTCCCATTCTTCTCCAGCTCTTGATAACATGACTGCTCCAATGTTTTAGCCGATAGCAATTCACCTGGGGTACATTGAGAGATCATGTTAGATAAGTAGAGAGTATCATTAATCAATTCAACCAAATTACTTGTGGTTAACTTGCATCTGGAAACTGCTCTCTCTGCCTTCATTAACTGGGACTGCCATTCCATAAATAGGATCCCTTTATGTGATTCTAAGATTTTTGGAAAATTAGCTGCTTGTCCCTCATCAGTGTCTTGCCACTCAAGAAAATTAGTCAAGGTCTCATCGGCCTACTCCAAGTCTGTTCTAGCATCAACCGATTTATCACTTATTGATGTTGTTAAGTCACATAAAGGTTCTGCTTGAGCGATTTGTTGACATAACAGCCTTATTTGTGTTACCAATGCTTTGTTAATCTGTAATGCTTCGGCTCTTAACTCTGCAGGCTGTGGAAGATTCTTATACTTTTCTATTTGGGCTGATAATTGAGCAATTTGCTCATCTTTATATTTCTCCATCTGTTCCTACACTGCTTTCAATTTTTCCAGCGCTTCCGACAACTCCTTCTACTTTTGAATGGCACTTGAATCAATTCTTTGTTTTTCTTCCTGCATTTGTTTATTCAGTTGATTTTTTATTTGCTGCTGTGTAGAAAACTGCTATTCAAGTTGCTCTGCCTTCTGCAGTGCCTCCGATAACTGTACTTGTAGCGAGGCGATTGCTTGGTCCTTTTCTCTTAACAGATTAGTCACCTTTGATGCCTTGTCCATGGTGGCTGCTGAATAGGCTCTAGCATATTGGGACAATTTAGTAAGGTCATCAGAAGGATCAAATTCCTCTTTCCAGACCACATTGGTTGTCACTGTTTGTTCAGGGAATAGGAAAGGTTGATCAGTCCTTCTCCTTTTCCGCTGTTGTTTTACTACAGCCCTGTGCTTTGGGCTATAAAAGACATCCAATGGAGGTATCTCCTTTACTTGCAAAATGATCTGATCCGAAGGATCCTTAGGAATTATCTCTATTCCTGTAGAAATGGGTAGGCCGCTGGTTCCACTTGGAACCTCTTTAGATGTTGTATCCTGTGTGTCAGTCGTTTTTGATGTATCAGCTTCCTTTGAGCTCTCAAGATTGCTTATGATTGAGTCAAATTGCTGCCATTCCTGGAGCAATTTTGGGTCAATCTGGGCATCTACATTCACGTCCGTGCTGCTTTGCTCCTGCTCTTTCCTCTGTATTTCCTCTTGCTCTTTCCTCTGCACTTCCTCATACTCTTTTCTCTGCACTTCCTCCTGCTCTTTTTTCTGGATTTCTCTAGCAATTTCTGATTTAGTAGGAGGTTCATTAGTGAGTCGATGCTCGGGCTCACTTGATTGTGTCATCAGGGTCGTTGCTAACAGATCTAGAGGCAGAGTTTGCAACTTCTGTTCTCTAAGTCTATTAAATTCAACTAACCCGTCATCATTATATCTCATTCTAGCTAGTGATTTAACCTGGAATAGCGACTCGGATGAGGAGAATAGGTCATCAAAATCATCATCTTTATGGTCAAATTTAGTTAATTTTGCATGTTCAAGTGCATTATAGGCGACTTTGTTTGGATCATATCTCCTATTAGGAAGAGTGGCGAGATTCAGTGCCTTAATCTTATCTGCTTCTTTCTCTGCATGTTTATAGTCATGCAAAGCATAGACACCACATCTTAGAGGAAAAGAAGGCTAAACCTGCTTCTTTTTATTCCTTAGAGTCTGTGGAACTCCTTCGGATGTATCTGATATGCTACCTCTCGGGCTAACAGTTTATCGGGTATATACAAAGGGAGGACATGAGGCTTGGCCTGGCTGCTGAAAACTCTTACATAGGTGAATTTTTCTTCTCCGAACCATCTCCTTATGGCTGTCAAGTCAATCTCCACTTGGTAGGAAATCTTAGGAGCAGGTTTGTCAAAAATGGCATAGTGAATGGGTAACATAAAACCATTGCAAACTTGATATAAATGGTGTTTCTAGTGGGCTTTCCATAACTTCTGGTGGTATATATGAATGGGCATGGGGTTTTGTTGAGTCCATCTCCACCCCAACACAGGAAATTCGGAATTAAAACATAAGGTGTCCAAGATGTAGGCACTATAGTAAAATGGGGGAATGAATCTTTCAGTAATGCGGGATTTGTTTCTAAATTCAAGAACTGCGGTTGCTAACTTATCAAATAGTATATTTCCCCAATCCATTATTTCACTATTGCATGCTGCCTCCATCAAAGGCACCATCTCTATAGTGAAGTTTGCGGAATCATGTAACCCCCACAACCTACACATCATTACCCTGGCATAACAATAAGGAGAACACAAGGAATCGACAGGGTACTTACCCGAAGATTCATGCTTGTGTTTTGCTAGGTTTTGCCTCCAATCCCGAATGGGTTCTGATTCAATGTCGTTTTCATTTTTGAATTTCTCCAAGAATGCCTTGTTTTATTTCTTCTCCGGTGCAGGCAAATGGTACATTTGCCCCAAATCATCAGGTTGAAACGAGCAGAAGACTCTCCCGTCCATGGTGCAAAATGTCCTGTTTGTGATTGGGATTTCTTCAATTGCCCATCTCACCACATCTGTATATGGGAGAATTTGTTCTTGGGCTGCTATCCAATGAAGGTAAGAGTCGGCTAAATCCTTTAGAGTAGCATCAGACTTCCGAGTCATGTCTGCTGTGGCTTGCACCATTGTTACCTCAGGCTCTTCGGCCTCAATCAAATTGTAGATGCTTAGCCAAGTAGTTTTACCGAGTCCTAGACATGTGGTGTCAGATATCAGTCCCTTTTTGCTTGCTCCTGGATCGGCAATGTGTTGTCCTGTAACTGCCGAAGCGGAAGCTGTTGCAGTTTTCTTAGATTTCTTCCCCATTTGGCTTGAATTTGCTGCTTCGGAAGAGCTCTGCATAGGAAATAAAATGAACGTAATGCAGAGAATTGGTAGCACAAACCAAAGATGAACGAGATATATTAATCAATGAATAATGGAGGATTTAACTTAAGGTGGCTGCGGATACAATCTCTGAAGAGATTTTAGCCTTACTGTTTCATTAAATGGCCGTTTAAACCTGTCAATCCTTTAAATGCTCATCATATCATTTATTGGCCGAATGATTCATTTAAGCGTGGCTTTGATGTTTTGGCGGTTGAGCGTAAGTGAATCGCTATCAGGAAGAGAAAGGCCTTTAATACTAAATAACCATAATATATCCCGGATTTTATCAATCTTTTTTGAAATCTGCGCTTTAGCTTTATCGCAATCGGCGATCGAGGGAAAGCTTAAGTTTGTTATCTTGGTGTCCTTTCAAAATACCTGATCGCCGATAGCGATATCACCAATTTGCATCGCGAGTTTTAAACGAGGGCTTTAGATGCATGCGTGGTACATCCCCGATCGCCGATAGCGATATCGCATCGGAGAGAAGAGGGGCCTTTTGTTATGATCGCCTGCCTTCCCAATATCCGATAGCCATTTGTGCATTGTCGCATCGGGGAAAATCAATGGGTCTTTTAAGTCATGCATCCTTTGTCATTGCGATATGAGATCTTGCGATCGCATTATCGCAATAATAAAAGATTACTCATTCTTTATTATAAGACCGTTTAAGTGATTTATCAAAAAGATTTTATAATGTTTTATTTCTTTTCGGACCTTTTTGAATAATGATAAGTTGATACCAATTTAAATGAAAAGGGACCCATTTCATATTATAGTTTTGAAAAATAAAAATTGTATGAAATGGGGGGTTGTTGTAGAGCACAACAGGTGATTACACATCACATAAATTAAATTTGATAGAGATTAGATAAAGGCGAAGAGAGGGTTCAACTTAGCCTGCGAAAGCACGCATAAGTTAAGTCTTAATTTCATTCTCTTCTCTATAACTCCACCAAGGGTTGGAATTTCAAAACAGGTCCACCCGTCAAACTTGAGAGTTTACACACCTTTTTGCCTGTTTTCATAGTTTCAATGAAAAATCTTGATGGTTTTGTAAAATTTTAGACTGTATTTGATGAATAAATAACCTGACGACATGCAATTTTCTCGTTAAATTCCATCCCCAACTCCCAGAACAGAAGACCGCTCCATTGCTATGTCCCAGGTTAATATTTTATTTGTTGTTCTTCTCGCTTGTTTGCACTACTGAATCATTAAAGCTGGAGATGTAGGGGTCGATCCCTACTGCTATTTCGATACATGTAACTTTTTCGGTTTAACTATTCTACTCTAGTGCCATTGAAATTACAACCACAGTTGAAGAGTCAACATACTGGTGTTCAACATTATGGCCGACTCGGCATTGGAAAGACCAAATTCGTGTAGATATATTGGAGTCTTGGCAGGCATGTGGTGGGTAGGTAATGTATCGACCACAATGGCGAAGATGGTGGATCCCCCTTTATGTTAGTTTATGAGCACTATTGAGAAAAATCTTGTTACATGATTTCTTTTACAATGTTTATGCTCAATTCTAATCTGAATATCATTAAAGGCGCACTAGTGCAAAAATACACCCAAACAAACTCACTAATGATGGAACAATAATTTACTCTCTATTTCAAGGGTTTATGCATTGATCTATTGCCAAGTTTTCTTGAGTTCCAAGTAGTAAGCAAACTTGGAACATAAGAGATCATCACTTCATTTTTGGTGTGAACATTTGAACGTGTTTGTCACTAAATGTTCTCTCACTTTCAAATCCTTGGAATTTAGATAGAGGTGCGTATTCACTACTTATTATTTAAAAGGATGATATTGGTCTATCTCATGAATGCCTTTGAAGTTATTTTGATCTTAGCTACAATAACATAATATGCTCATATGTAATATACTCTAAATGATTTTTTATTTTAAGTGTTCTTTACATGTAGAATGATTGTTGTTACATACTAAAGTCATTAGAGTGAATAATATCATTTAAATATACTTCACATTTTTTGGTTTCAATCCACTAGCACCTCCTCCTCTTATGATCGTTGTCAACACATAAAGTAGATCATTATGGCATCTTTATTGGTTATCTCTACATACAATAACCATACATTCTAAATTTGGTTCATAAACTATTGGAATTATATTGTGACAAATGGACCTTAAGTTGTTTTGATATTGATCATTTTTTACTCGTCATTTCTCCATGGTTAAATTCTACATTTCTAGTAGTACTAAATATGCTTTTAAGGTGCCTTAAAAACTAATGCATTTCCTTGATTTTAGAGCATTGTTTATATATCAATGTGGGCATTGTGATAAAGTATAGTGTTCAAAAATGTTTGTTGACATAACATATCATAGCACATGTTTTTTCACATTGACATCCTCACTTGACTTTAAGTGTTGCAAATGATCATTGTTTAGTTGATGTTTGTTGTTTTTCCATGATATTGGTGTTTAAGATAGAACCTTAAATCACTGACCCTACCAAACCAAGTATCACAACAAGTCTACTTTACACAATGAAATATAAAAAGTAGTAAATCTAATAGTGCACAATATATACACAATTTTACAATAACCCAACTTCGTTATATTAATACAACTGAATAATACAATAGTATAAGGCTCCTGTACCAGGGATAATGACCCTCATACATCCACTAATTTAAGGTAACAACAACTAGGGCTTGGTATCTGTCATAATGACCACCAATCTACCCTAAACAAAGTACTCTGCCCATCTAGCTGACGTGGAGATCCTCACAGCTACCTTGGTTGTACATTGTACACATTTGCCCATTCCTTCGGCTCTCGATCTATAGCACCTATTTTTATCAATGCACCAAGTCCATCTGTCCACTAAATCATGGCTCCAATCTACTATCTCACTGACTATTCATCCTTCAATGCAACAACACATCGAGATTCCTGTCGAGTTGTTCACAAGTCCGTTTGTGAACAACTCTCAACTTCCCACTAATACTCCTCAACTACTAAGGGAATTCGACCCACTATAGTCTTCTTGAGCTACTCTAATGAAAACTAACATAGGGGACATAGGGCTTCCACGTATCACTGCAAGATATCCTTCTCCCACAATGAACGTGATCTAGGAAGATTGCCCAACTTTTGTTGTAGACGTCCTTCTCAATAAGGAAAGTATAGGGCTACCCAAAATTCTCCTAGCTGATAAGACCTATCAACTCTTCTTGTGCCACATATAACAATACTTTATTCCATCAAGAGACTTGTTTCTTCAGGCTTGAAGCAAGCCTCTACAATCCTACCAAGTTGTTCTTTAGGTTGCTCCAACTCTGCCTTCTCTAGGCCCACACTTGGTCCACTCTCACACTGCCCTCCAATAGACCATGAGAATCCAATACATGTTGTAGCATCTACTCACTGGTTAGGGCACCGAACCACTAGGATCACCCTTCCTCTTGGTTACTTAAATCATTCCACAAATTGTCCTCTTACAGGAAACCATCCACCTAGCATCCATCCAACACCAAGGAATCATCTACAACATAATGTTGTTGCCTCCTTGCCTAGAGTTTTGTGCACCTACAAGTCTGGTTAGGGCACACTAACAACCCTTAACCCATGCTCTAATACTGTGGTTCCTCCTCCAATTGGGGTGCCATTCTGTTGTCCACTTCTAGGCCTCTACACTCACTGTTTGGTCCTAATGATCCTCCTTAAGGCACCCTACAACAAACTTGTTACAACAACCCTTATTACTCTACCCAATATTCATGGAGACACCCTGTTTACCTACACATTTAACTCTAAGAGCTGTGACCTGAGGGAAGGACTTACCTAAGGCCTAATGGCCCTCAAAACAATCCCTCAACTCATTACTGTAACAACCCTCCTTTGTGCATTTGTAGCAGACTTGATAAAACACCACCAAAATAGCACAGAAAACCTCCTAAGCTTACCTTTTATTTGTAGTTGGACCTTCAAGGAAATTCACACTTCAAAACCACCCTAAACCATCTTCCTTGCCTCCTACAATGTGTCTCAAAGCCATGGATCTTATTCTTTGAAATCCACACACAAAGAAGACCTTTAAACTTGTGCTTCTCTCCTTGCCTTGACACAAATTTGTTGCCTCAAATATGCACTCTTACCACAAAGGTATCTATGATGATGAATTTCCCATTGGATGTATCTGATGCCTCCACACATGAGTACTATTTATAATTTCTCATGTATCTTCAATAAACTAACCATGTGGACTTGTACAACTACCATAATGCCCCCTAACAACTAGACAGACCTTAACTTTGTGCCACAATGCCCACACCATAACTTCAAAAATTCATATCTCGTTTTCTAGACCTTGGGTTCAAGCGATTTTAATTTCTTGCGGTTTTTCTCGAAGTCCTCTATCATCTACATCACTCAAACCATAAAAAATAATCACGAATTCAAGCCCACATGCTTGGGTGAAAATCCCACAAGCTTGGGTTCTAAGCCCACAAACATATTTGTGTGCCCATTCCTCCGAAACCCACTAGCCTAGGGTTTGGAGTACCTCCCAAGATACAAATATTAACACTCCCTCTTAGCAAGGGAGGTACTTCCAACACTAGGAAGTCTCCATCATCATCATCTCTTGTGACACTAGCCCATCTAGCATCCATCATTACAACATACTCTATATAATGAACCCTGCAATATTGATAGTGCCTCTGCCTCATTCATTTGAACCTAAAGACCTCACCACTTCCATAGGGTTGCTCCCTTTGAAGCTAGAATCCCTCTGAGTGTACATATGTCAATTGGCTCAACCTGTCACTGATCTCATGTCCTACAAAGTTAGTCAGAGTTGTTGTTGAACACGAAACTTCATCCCCACAACACAATCCTACAAGCACTCTTCCTCATGGATCAAACACAACTCGTGTAAATCCCTCCAATCTCGGATATGCAACACCTTGATCTGATGAAGTTACCCTGCCAATTTGCAATCCATCACGTGAAGCAATCTCGATCAAATTGATCTCGCCCATGCCAAAGAAATCCTTGAGATGTACCAACGGTCCATGATATGACATAGGAAGTACACAATATGCAAATTGGCACACAAAATATTGCAGTGCACCAAGATCACCACCGATCCACCAGAACTCCCAACCCATCTGATCCAAAATTGATTCACTTTTGCCTCCAAACCAAAGTCTTCAAATTTAGTTGAAATTGGATCAAGTCAAAGTTCTCGACAAGACGATTCCAACGGTGCAAGCAGTGCAAAAATCCGAGTTCTAATGAAGAAGTTAAGGCCAGTCAAAGTTTCAGGTAAACTAGGGTAAAAAGGTTAAAAAGTCAAAGTCAAATTGGTCAATGGTCAAAATTCAAAGATGACATGGAATGTGCCACATGCCTTTGATGATGTCAGCAAGGAGGGTGACATGGCTGGTTTTGATTGGTGCATTTGGACAAAATTTGGAGCTGACACGTGGCAGTCCATATTTTGTCAAATATTGGCATACGAATCCCAAAATTGGGGGTCAGGGAAGATCGAACCCTTGACCTCCCGGGATAGCAACAACTTCATCGACTTTCGGTGACCATTAGAGCAATTGGCGTACTTGATAATGGTGTGGATGAACTTATATTTATGGTGGATAAGGCTTATAAGCATCAAGAAAAGGGCTAGACAGTTGGGTCAACCCAAAACCACCGGACCCTTAGCATGAATGGTTAACAAAGCCGTTGAAGTCAGTGGACAAGTGTCAACCATGGAGCCAAGGTTCAACCTTATTGCGATATATATGTATCGTATCCAAACTATATAATATGCGATATATTTATACCGATAGGCCTTCCTATTGAATCACTTCCGTCGTCAACACTTTCATTCTCCTATTGACATCTGTCAAGCATCCCTCGATCATATATTCATTTTAGTTGTTTTTGACGTTGCTTGTTTGACATTCTCGTCTCACTGTCAGGCCGGATCTAAAATACAATTCAACCTGCACGTCTTTGTATTCAAAATGGCATCATATTGCAAAATATAGAAATAACTAAAAATAGTTGCAGAAAATCTGATAGAAATAAAGCTCAAAGTAACATGGGAGTTCTTGTCTCACTATCAGGCCAGATCTAAAATACAATTCAACCTGCACGTCTTTGTATTCAAAATGGCATCATATTGCAAAATATAGAAATAACTAAAAATAGTTGCAGAAAATCTGATAGAAATAAAGCTCAAAGTAACATGGGAGCCAAAAGCGCAAAAGAAAAATGGGCATTTGCAGACCCAAGCAAATTGTGATTGCAAATCCAAATATATGGACGAAGATCTCTTCAGTGAAATGTGCTGAGGCGGTTTCTTGGTTTACAATAAACTAGATCCTCTCCATCCATGTTTTTTGGCTTTTTAAATTAATTCCTCTGAATTAGACCCTCTTCATCCATGTCAAGAGGTGGTTTCTTGTTTTTTTGACTACTTTTTCCCATTCTTTTATGTCCTTTCAATCACGTGCCCTTCTTTGCCGGTCTACCATTAGTGAAATATTCTACAGTCATATATTGCATCCCCATCTTCTTGCACTCTTGGCCTCAGAGTTAATCATTTCTTTGGTCTGCCAGTTGTTGTTGCTGTTCTTCTTCCCTGGATTTTGGCAAGCACTGGTTAGTATTAAATTATCATTGTTCTTGTTCTTCTTCCCTGGATTTTGGCAAGCACTGATTAATATTAAATTATCATTGTTCTGTTCATTCGTTGGAAATTTCAAATGGATTATATGCTTATAATGCTCACGGCACCTTGATTTGAGTTTGACAGACGGTCACTCTGTAAGCACTTGCTGTGTAAAGTATGATTTGAGTTTGACAGGTGGTCAGTTGTGCCCTCCCATGTGCCTTCAAAATATCCAAGGTGGATAGCATTTTGGAGTGATTTTGCATAAGAGAGGTCCAATTCTTCTCTCCACATCATTCCTGAGACATCTGGTAGCTTTTTTTTCCTTGAGCTTTACTGTGTTATAAAAAATCCCTATTTCTTTTCAAGTTGGGTTTTTTTGATGTTATAACTTATTTTTCAACTTGTTCCTGGCCTGAAACTCAGTTTATTGTTTTTTTCTTTTAACCCAATGTGTTTTTTTATTTATCATCTTTTTGATCTATCATCTATACAGTCATGTAAGTCAATCTGTTTTTATTGTTCAATAAATGGACAACATTAAACCATGAAGCTAAGAGCTCTGCCCTGCTCTTACCAACACGTTATTCATAACTTAATATACCAATACAATTAATCCATGTAATTTTTTCTTTTCATCCATGTATATTTTCAAACAAATAGTCATAAATTATTATGACATGGCTACCCATTTCGTAAAAAAGTCTTACCTAACACGTTATTCATAACTTAATAGACAAATACAATTGATCAACAAGCTCTATTTGCATGCCTTTTCCTCTCCAAAAAAAATGCCAAGAATATTGGTGGAAAAAGAGATTCCCAGTTCTCAGAATTTCTATTGCCCATTCAAGGATTGCTCGGTACTCTTGTTGAAGGATGTGCCTGAAGTAGGAAGCTCAACTGAGCCAGTTGTTTTTGTTATAAAAGAGTCAAAACGCCCTGAATGCATAAGGTTGTTTTGTGCTCAATGTAGTGTGCCATGGCATGTGGGTTTGGATTACTCTAACCTGGAGAAATTGTCTATTCCCGAGAGGGACAAAGATGATTTGTTTCTCTTAAAGCTCGTCAAAAAAAGATCGGCAACTGTGTGGAAAATGTGGACAAATTGTTTAAAAAACATCTAGATGTTGTCACAAGATTTGCAGGTCAGTAAACTAGTAAAATGCATTTTTGTTGAATAAATTTTTTTGATAATACCCTATTCGTCTTTGATAAAGATAATTGGTTCCAATCTGAAAATTAGATTTTCTAATCGCAGCTGTAGGTTATGATATCTTTACTGTGTACATATGGATGCCTAAATATTTCCAATTGAAAAGCAAAGATACATACTAATTGTCCATGGCTTAACAAAGATTTTTCTTCAAATGTATCTAGCTTAGGCAAACCTAGTATTTGAAAACTACTTAACTAAAATCATTCCCTCACCTCTGGTGAATCTGTCATTGAAATTTGTTGTTAAATACTGGAAAACTAAGAGTCATTGCTTGATTATTTAAACCACAAGGAGAACTGACACATATGGTGGAAATCCGGATCAAAAGATTGGTTACTGTGTGGAAAATGTGGACAAATTGTTGAAAAAACATCTAGATGTTGTCACATGATTTGCAGGTCAGTAAACTGGTAAAATGCATTTTTGTTGAATTTTTTTTTTGATAACACCCTATTCGTCTTTGATAAATATAATTGGTTCCAATCTGAAAATTAGATTTTCTAATCGTAGATGTAGGTTATGATATCTTTATTGTGTACATATGGATGCCTAAGTATTTCCAATTGAAAAGCAAAGCTACATACTAACTGTCCATGGCTTAACAAAGATGTTTCTTCAAATGTATCTAACTTAGGCAAACCTAGTATTTGAAAACTACTTAACTAAACTCTTTCCCTCACCTCTGGTGAATCTGTCATTGAAATTTGTTGTTCAATACTCAAAAACTAAGAGGCATTGCTTGCTTATTTAAAGCACAATGAGAACTGACACATATGGTGGAAATGCGGATCAAAGTGGAAGAATGATACAATGCCTTGCAAATGCTCTGGGTAGGAATAATGATAAAGGGAGCTGATATTTCCCTGGATTTGGCACCTGGGAGACAACAAAGTTGTGAAAAATACATATGGTTGTAAATATTGTTTACCAAATTCCATTGTCGTTTCTCTTTAAGTTGATCTTTGCAATGTAGTCCTGATTCTCTTACACAGGGGAATTGTCTGTTTTTCAGGTTTTATAGATGTTGAACAATTAATGTGCATTCATTATTGAATATGTATAGTAATGCTGTATTCAAGTATGTTTACAATGTTGTGTTCAAGTGTATTCACGATTTGTTCTCATACCACAACTTCTTTGTCATGAATAACTTGATTTGTTTCAAAGTGCATGCCATGAAGATTTCATTCAAGTGATACATGCTTGAACAAAAACAAACTTAAAATGTAGTAAGTTCAACCCCATACACTGTTATGGATCTTTGATAGTCAAGGTTCTTGTGAAGTTTCATGAGTCAAGAGAAAGCCTCAAAGGACCTTGTGAAGTCTCTTCACTGAAATATTTTTGAAAACTTACCTTCACAGGTTTTGGATAATGTGATCAGGGGTATTTTGAAGATTGCGCTGACAAGAGCCACTGCACGTATGTTTTTTTTTTAATCCCAATTTCTATCAATCTCTCTTCCTTTTCCTTTTCAAATTTAATGTTGTTTTTCACGAGTTTGAATCCAGCTACTTCTTAGCTCGTTCGTTTTTGGGTTCTTTTATTGCATAGTAAAAAGGGCTTCCAGATGGACAGTATTGTGGAGACAACCTATAACATGGGGTACTGCGTTATATGTAGTTGTTCATTTCTATGGTTCCAGAATGATATGATAATTGAATTTATTTGGTTTCGGTGTAAACAAGCATGTTGCGGATGTATCTCTGGAGAACGACTTCAAGTGTAGTCCCAACTGCCAATGCGGCACTTGCAGCTGCCACACACGAATAGATAGAATCTCTTAAATAGTGGCCATCTCTCCAATTAGTGTGTAATAAGTCTAGTATGTTCCACCAGACATGATGCATAGTTGTGGAGTGTTATACATGTTCCTGTACCTGCAATTTTAATAAAGACTCAGTTTACATATATTTGGGTTTTTGTGTGTGGTTTCTATTGCTCATGGAATGCCAACTATTATGCTAGTCATGTTAACTTATCTTTGTTTTTGTTTTCAAAATTTTATATAGGAATATGTATACCTTACATGGGCTTCTGCAATGACATTTATATAGTGGTTAATTGTTTTTTTTAAATTAAAATACATTTACATGAAATTCTCAAATTCTCTTCTTTTTTGGTTCAAGCATGTCATAATTTTTAAATAAATGTGAATGAATCTGGACCCCAATAAACACATGTTAAATCAGAAAGTCTTGTGGTTTTCTTTATGTTCTTCTGCATTTACATGCTGCTCTATTCTCTTTTTCTCTTCCAGTATAAAGGACTTACATTCCCAGTCTATTCTATCTCCTATATCTTTTACTCTATTTCGGATTTAATAAGCTGTACAATTTCAATAGCAGCCCAGAAGGTGGGCTGGTAGGCAGTGTAGACTCCAAATATCATAGAGGTTCTATCAACCTATATTGTGAGCTATCTGGTGCATTATACCTGTCTACTATTAGAAAACAGTAGCTAGATTCCTATTATGTAACATGGAGTTGGCATTTTGTTCCTTTTGATTCAAAAGCTTCAAATTCAACTTGCCATAAGATCTTATCTAATTATTTATTAACCTACATGTTTGAATGAATTCCTTTCTTCATAAATTTTTTAATCCTTTGTATTGAAATTTGAAGTGTCTAACACTGATTGGGATACTTAAGACAAATATACAGATAGATTTGATACAAACTGCTCATTTTTAAATAAATTCAAAACATATTAAAAATATATATATTTATATATAAAGAAATATTTCTCGATCTTTATTTAAAATATTTCTTATTGCACTGCACTAATGTGGCATGTTTCACGAAGAATATGAATCAAAATTGGAGAAGATTTACAATTGTGGAAGCATATGTTTGTGTAAAAGTTAACCAATACCCAAATTGAAAATACAATTGAGATTTTAATTAATTAATGAATTATATATATATATATATATATATATATATATATATATATATATATATATATTTCTAATATTTTTTAGAAAAATACTTGTACTTTTTAATCTTTTATAAAATTTCAACAATTCCAACTTCATAAGTCTATTGGCCTCTCTTTGTACCTTTGGGACAATTGCTAGTATATATCATATCAAACCTTATCACCACAACCTTTAACATACGTCATATAACATATATTGTATGCATATTAAAAGGCAGGAGCGTCGGGCAAGGTATTCAAGCTCCCTACCATATAAATACCTCAACTCATACAGATTTGCCAATTACGCTAGACCTTGGAAGCTTGATAACAAGCTAAACCAAAACATATTTAAACACTATTTACAGGTATAATCCACCGAAGGAGCGCGGTTTTCCAGAGCGGTATTTTTGCTGCAGAGGTGGTTTTTGATAACAGAAAGGTGGTTTTGCACAGCGTGAAGGTGGTTTTTCTCATTCTAGGGGGTCTGGAGGTCACTTTGGCCAAATATGAGCAACATTATACTCATTTGGCTCGAAATTTCAAGCTGGATGCAGTGGTGACATCCATTTTCTCATCTGAGTCTCTGTTTTTGAGCTCATGCCTGTAACAACATTCTTGAAGACATAATAAAGAGGTCGACACTGAAAACAAAAGGACCAGGAGACGCAGCTAGGAATTCTGGTGAACTTTATTAAATTCTGTCGTGTTGATGTGTTTGAGCATGTTTTCAAATGGTTTAATTGTTTATGTTATTCACAATCTTTTCAATCCATTTCATTAAGTAACATAAGCGAATTCACACATAGTCTATAATACCTTTTTCATTAACGGATCACCATCTCACCATGTAACCTATACAGACCACATCTCCATGTCTTCAGCTGAACCCTTTGCTCCATAATCTAGACACCCACAACTCCCTCTGAGTTGCTTTACTGTGCACACTCTGATTCACTGGCCCTTCAAAGTAGCTCTGATACGATCTTGATTTTCCACGAAACTAGTGTCTAGGATAGAATCTTAAACCACTGACGCTACCAAACCAACTATCACAACAAGTCTACTTTGCAAAATGGAATATAAACAACAGTAAATATACTAGTGCACAAAATATACACAACTTTTTACACGATTTTACAATAACCCAACCTCATTATATTAATCCAACCAAATAATTCAATAGTCTAGGGCTCCTATAACAGGTATAATGGCCCTCATACATCCACTGACACAAGACAACAAAAAATAGGGCTTGGTGTTTGTCATAATGACCACCAATCTAACCTGAACAAAGTATTTTGATCATGTATACTTTGTAGAGCTGCTCATAACTACCTTGGTCGTACCCTGAACATATCTTCCTGGTCCTTCAACTCTCAATTTGTAGTGCCTAACTCTATCAATGCACCAAGTCCATTTGGCCACTGAATCTTGGCTCTAATCTACTCTCTCACTGGTTGTTCATCCTTCAACACAACAACACATCGAGTTTCCTGTCCATTTTTTCACAACTTCGTTTGTGAACAACTCTCCACTGCCCACTGTTGCTCCTCGGCGACTAAGGGACTTCAACCCACTATATTCTTCCTAAAATGCTCCAATGAAGACTAACATAGGGCATGGAGGGATGCTACCTATCATTGCAGGATGTCATTCTCCCACAATGAACATGCGCTAGGAGGACTACCCAAATTTTGTTGTAGATGTCCTTCTCCACAAGGCACGTCTAGGGATACCCAAACTACTCTTGGTTGATTAAATTTATGAGCTCTTCTTCTGCGACATCTAACAATCCTTTATTCCATCAAGGGACTTGTTTCTTCAAGCTTGAAGAAAGCCTCTATAATCGTCCCAAGTTGTTCTTTAGGCTGCTTCAACTCTTCCATCTCTAGGCCCACACTTGGTCCAATCTCATGTTTCCCTCTAAAATACCACGAGCATCCAATACATGCTATAACATCTTCTCATTAGTTAAGCCATCTAACCACTATGATCACCCTTACTATTGGCTACTAACAATATCCCACAAATTGTCCTCTTCTAGGACACCATCCACCTAACATCCATCCATCACCAAGGAGTCATCTACAACGTACTACTACTACCTCCTTGCCTAGGACTCTATGCTCCTGCAAGTCTGGTTAGGGCACACTAACAACTCTTAACCATGCTCTAATAATGTCATTCCTCCTCCAACTAGGCTTCCCTTCCGTTTTCCACTTTGAGGCCTCTATGCTCATTTTTTGGTCCTAAGGATCCTTGTTGGTACCATTCCATTACCATATTTTTCTTCTAAAAACACCATCATTTGTCTACTTTTTCCTCCATAGATCCCTTATATTCCTTGAAATTGATTAATTAATAGCATTATAGTTTTTAGTTTGCATTAAAGTTAATTTATGAGTTTTTATGTTAGAAATTAGGAATTTTCAATAAAAAGGTTACAGGAAGTCACAACATCCTGTAAATGGTTTATCATCTAACACATGGCATGACAAGAAAGCCAAAGCAATGGATAGGAACGAAAACTGGAATGTACAAGCATGGTGAAAAATTGATTCTACAGCAAATCAAAAGCTCCTAGTTATGCGGTCCACGCTGGTCAAACCTCAGCGTTTTGGTTACAAAGGCAGTAAAAGCCATAGTTTCCCAAACCGGTTTCGTTTTGTTTTCTTTTTGGAAATCGGTTTAGATTAGAAATGACCAAAAATCATTCCTTTGTAAAAGCAGAAAAAACTGCTCAATGAACGTACCTTCGATCCCGATAGGGACAGGCAGATAAGACTGTGTATTATTTTGTTAACAGGACAATTACGATTATTATCTCTGTACATCGTTTGAGAACAGAACTTTTGTATGTAATTGCAATCTACAGTACTTGAATACAGTCACGGTTTTACTCCAGCAGTGTTTATGCGTTAAATCTCTCATTGCTTGAGTTTACTTCAGTGTACCATTGAAATGTGGACGGGCCCTGCGTGGATTGGTATACTGTTATTTTCATTTCCTTAGAAGTTTTTGAATTTGAATAGAATGCATAGTGTTTAATGTTATTTTCATGCTTATGATTTTGCCGATTTGATTTGAAATTCTCACAAATGGTATTTATGGTGATAGCTTGAAGATTTCATTGTTAAGATCATTGAACCATATCTTGTAAGAGATTTGATCTATCATTATATTTTGAAGCATCTCCATAAACTCTGTTTTTCATGCATTTAAATTTTAATGTGCTTTTGATTGCTTTTGATTTTCCATGAATGCTCAAGTGTTAACTAGACAGAGCTTTTGTGCATAGCATCCTTGTAAGGGGATCAAAATCTCAGTCTAGTGATGCGCTGTATCCTTAGGACAGTTAGATAAGTTAGGTGATCTGAGTGTTAAGGTGAGAGGAAACATATCTTAACCTTCTGTAAAGAAGTACTGCGACCTATCACAATAAACACTTAGTTAGGAATCCTTTATGTCTATAGACTGTAGACGCATGCCTCGAAGTTTACTGACCCTGGTTGATAATAAATCTAGTCTAATCTAGCACCCTAGATTGGCCACTACATTTTGGCGCCATTGCCGGAGAGGCGTAGTTAGAGGGTTCCGAAAAACAATTAGAAAAAAAAAAAAAAAAACAAAAAACAAAAACAAAAACAAAAACAAGCAAAAACATAGATTTAGAAGTCATGTTTACTTATGCCTAGATCTAGAGATAATAAAGGTAGATTCGTAAAAACCCCCCATCCAAAAACTAACCTACCATCAGGAGCAGACCCTTTAGGAAACGTTGAACACACAACATCAGCTGAGGAAGTCACCATACAAAAGTTAGAGGATAAACAAAAATCAGGGCAAAGACTCACACTAATTGAGAGGCAAATTCTGTTAGCACACAAATCACAGAAGAAACATTCCCCTGAATCCTCTATAAAAGGAGAAAGTAGCACAATAACTCAACAATATTTCCTTGAACTTCTCTTTGAAACAAGTGACACTGAACAAGAAATTAAATCAACAGAGGAACCTATCAAAATGGCTGAAGAAGGACATGGATCAGAAAGAGGACCACCAAATCAAGGTCAAGAGGAAGAGTCAACTTTTAAATTTCCTATCCAAGAACCAGAGGAGGATGATGAAATAAAAATGAAAAACATACCCCCATCTGTGCTACCAAACTTTTATGGCATGGCTTCAGAAGACCCAAGTTCATTCTTGTTCGAGTTTGACATTGTTTGTCGAACATATGGTTACACAGATGATGCCCATAGGCTTAGACTCTTCCTAGCAACATTAAAAGCATCAGCATTAAGATGGTTCATGGGGCTTGGTGAACATGCGATAACTGATTGGGATGGCATGAGAAGAATATTCCTAAAGAAATACCAACCTTATTGTAGATCGAAAGATTCCAAAGATGATATCTTTAGGATGAACCAACAAGAGGATGAAAATTTAGAGAAGTACTTAGAGCGGTTTGTTTACAGTTTACAAAAATCAAAACACCGAACCATGCCTCTTGATTTGATTCGAACAATATTCTTGAAAGGCATTCGAGAGGAATACTTAGATGATCTTAATTTTATGGGCAAAGGTGATATTTCTACTTTAGCTTTTGAAGAAATTGTTGAGTTATGTGAAAAGTATTCTAGGAGCAAAGCCAAAATCGGAAAAAGAACCATATCATCCAAAGCCACAAAATCTGCTTCAGCAAGTGTCACAAGGGCTAAAATAGGGAACCTGTTAGAGGAATTCAAAACAGATCTATTAAGCACCTTAGGAACCCAATTGACACTTTAAAAGCTAAGAAGAGGAATATCAAATGATGGCTATCTTTGGCCCAAAATGCCGGAAGAAACATGCCTTAAAAGACTGCCCATTAGAAAACATTCAATTTTGTGCCTTTTGCACTGAAAATCATGATATATTTCATTGCTCTAAAGTCAAGGTTTTGCAGAATTTTAATGTGGTAACTAACGCAGATATGGAAAATATGTATTACATGGGCACAAAAAGACCATGGCAGCCAAAACTAGCACCTCAAGGTATGTTCCCAAACCAGAATTTGCAATTTCCTGTACATGATTAGATGTATGCTCAGAATTCGTGGAATGTACCCATGCCATGGCAGCACCAAAATTACCCACAACAACAATGGAGACCATCTCAGCAATACTCTCAACAATATCATTCATATCCTCAACCATACCAACCATATTCGCAACCATATCAACAATATCATCAGCCATACTCGCCATATCCTCAACCATATCAGCAATATCCTCAGCAGCAAGTTGTTTACCCACATCAACCTCAACCCACTCAACAAGCATTGTCTGCTCCTCCACCAATAAATCCACCGCAATTACAACTTCCATCTGACTCACAACCTCCCAGACCTACTCAAATCCTTGCTTAACCTGTACCAAATCCAAATAACAGAGCAGAGAGACCAGCCTACAATGTAGATGAGGGAACCTCATATCCCACATTACCCTTGCAAAATATCAATTTGAGGTCTGGTAAGGTACTTCACAAAGAATCTCCAACAACTGATAAACAAGAAGAAAATGAAGAAAATGAAAATGAAACTTCAATTCAAAGAAAAAAAATGATGACACCAAAAATAAACAAATGCAACCGTTGCATCCACCACCTTTTCTAGACCGATTGGTCCAAACAAAACTTCCAATTTCTATACCACAGTTTGATGTTTTAGATGAGTTAAAGAATGTCTATATAAAAATTCCACTACTACAAGCCATAAAAGACATTCCCATATATACTAAAGCCATCAAAGAACTGTGCCTTGAAAAGCTGACTAGGAAAAGAGTTGATCCACAAACCATTCATGTTATTGGACATTTAGCTAGCCTTATGACAAACACCATCTCAATGGAAAAGTATGTTGATCCTGGTATTCCCAGAGTCACTACAATCATTAACAACATACATATTCCAAACACCTTAATTGATCTTGGGACCGCAATAAATGTCATGACTCTTGAAACCATGAAAACACTCCAACTCACAAATTTGAAACACACAACAATTGTTCTAGAACTCGCTGATAGGTATAAAGTGATTCCTGAAGGGATTTTGGAGGACATAATTGTTTCACTGGACTCTTGGGAGTATCCAGTGGACTTTTTAGTTCTTCAACCAAAATCCAATTTAGGAGGACACCCTATCATTCTTGGTAGACCATGGTTAGCAACTGCTGATGCATTCATAGGATGTCGATCGGGTAATATGATTATTTCACGAGGAACTGAAAGAAAACAACTCACTCTTTACCCATCAGCACAATCACCAGCAATAGCACACAATTTATGGCTTGACGATAAATACAATGACAAAGAAGAAGTTCAATCTGTTTTTAGCATCAACCAAATCTATGATTTTCAAGAACATAATAATGATGATTTGGTAGAGTTGTTCCTTTCTCAGCCTGATGTTTTCGAAAATTTGAGAAATGACCAATACCATGCTGCAGATGAACTTTTGGCACAAAATTTTCAGGAAACATGCACCATTCAATCTTTGCAAACAACATTTCAAGACATTTTTCCCATTCAATCTATCACAAACACACAGAGCAAGACCATAGAGATTAGTCCAGGAAAAACTTTGAATATTGGCACTCACCTAGACTCATCTCAGGAAGAAAAATTGATTCAATTATTGAGAAAATAATAGAAAGCATTTGCTTGGGACTACACCGACATGCACGGGATTCACCCTGAAACATGCACTCACCATATTTATGCCGATGGTAATAATAAACCAGTGAGGCAACCGCAGAGACGAATGAACCCCATGCTCCAGGATATTGTTAGAGAGGAATTACAAAAACTGTTGAAAGTCAATTTTATCTATCCTATCTCTGACAGTCAATGGGTATCCCAATTGGTAGTAGTGCCCAAGAAAAATGGTAAGTGGCGGATTTGTGTTGATTACCAACAGTTGAACAAAGCAACGCTCAAATATTATTTCCCGCTACCATTTATTGACCAAGTGCTAGACACATTAGCTGGGAAATCATCATTCTTTTTTCTTGATGGTTTCAGTGGCTACAACCAGATCAGGATAGCCTTAGAGGACCAGGACAAAACCACTTTTACTTGTCCCTGGGGCACTTATGCTTATAATGTTTTGCCATTTGGACTTTGCAATGCTCCAGCTACATTTCAGAGAGTTGTATTAGCTATTTTTTCTGATTTAGCTCATGATTGTGTTGAAGTTTACATGGATGATTTTTCAGTGTATGGTGATTCATTTGAGCATGCATTACAGAATCTTGAAAAAGTTTTGAAGAGATGTATTGAAGCTAATCTATCCCTGAGCAATGAAAAGTGTTTTATGATGTTAAATGAGGGGATAGTATTAGGCCACTATATTTCTTTTCAAGGCATTAAAGTTGATCCATCGAAAATCCAGATCATTGTCAATTTGCCAATTCTGAAGACTCAAAAAGAGGTAAGAAGTTTCCTTGGGTATGCAAGCTATTACAGAAGGTTTATTGAACATTTTAGTAAAATAGCTTCACCTCTGTTTAAAATTCTAGCAAAAGATACACCTTTCAACTGGAATGAGCATTGTTAGCAAGCATTTGAAACACTCAAAGAAAAGTTATCAACCACACTAGTCTTAAAATGACCTAACTGGAACCTACTATTTCACATCTTTATAGATGCATCTGATACTGCAGTAGGTGCCTCATTAGGCCAAAAAGAGGAGTCTTGTCATTATGCCATCTATTTCATTAGCAAAAATCTAACACCTGCAGAATTAAACTACACAGTCACAGAAAAAGAAATGCTTGCCATCATACATGCTGTGAATAAATTCCGACATTATATAACTGGTTATGAGGTTTTTGTACATACTGACCATTCTGCCATTAAGCATTTAATGAATAAACCAGTAACTAGTGGCAGAGTTACCAGATGGTTATTATTGTTACAGGAATTTAACATCACAGTGTTAGATAGACCAGGTAAGGAGAATCAGGTGGCAGATTTTCTTTCTAGACTGCAAAATCAAGGTGAGGTTGTTCCGGTTGAAGATTCTTTTCCAGATGAAAATCTATTTGCAATTTCAATAGTGAATCCTTGGTATGCTGACTTGGCCAATTATTTGTCCATAGGAAGAACACCTCCATACTTTACTCCAAAGGAAGAAGAGGCTAGTCAAACAAAGTGCTTGATACTCATGGATTAATGGCGATTTATTTTACACTGGTTATGATATGATTATTAGACGATGTGTAAGAAATGATGAGATAATTGATATTTTAAAATCTTGCCATGATGAACCGTGTGGTGGGCATTTTGCAGCTAAACGAACAACATTCAAGATTCTTAGTCTTGGATACTACTGGCCATCTATTTTTAAGGATTCCAAGAAGTACGTGAAGAGCTGTGATAGCTATCAAAGAATGGGTAGGCCAATAGCTACAGATGAGATGCCACTTCAGCCTCAAGTACACCTAGATCCATTTGAAAAATGGGCTCTAGATTTCATAGGGCCCATTAATCCAACTTCCAATGGTAAGAAGTACATCTTAATATGTATTGATTACGTAAAAAAATGGGCTGAAGCTAAAGCACTAGTCCGAGCAACCGAACAAAAGGTGGTAAATTTCCTTTTTGAAGAGATTTTTGTAAGGTATGGAGTACCAAGAGAGATAGTGACTGATCAAGGTACTCAGTTTACTTCAAAGTTAGTTAAGGACATCACAGAAAAATATCAAATCAAGCACATAAGAAGTACACCTTAACATCCACAGGCCAATGGCCAGGTGGAATCCACAAATAAAACTTTGGAAGGAATTATCACTAAGACTGTGGCAATGAACAGAAAGAATTGGGAAGAGAAGCTCAAAGATGCACTCTGGGCTTATAGAATCACGTGGAAGAATACTACATGATTTACACCATATCAGTTGGTGTATGGCAATGAGGTATTTCTTCCTATTGAGTTTCAAATACATACTTTTAAGATGGCTACAAATTTGGGAATTGATCTTAATGAAGCACAGCAAGAAAGAATTCAGCAGTTGAACCATCTGGATGAAATGAGGCAGCAAGCAAAGGATACAACACTCCTCATGCAAAAACAAAGGAAGCAGTGGCATGATGCACATATCAAGAAGAAGTAGTTCAAAGAAGGAGACTGGGCTTTACTCTTTGATTCTAAATTCAAAGATCATAAAGCCAAATTTACCACACATTGGATGGGCCCATACGAAATCGTTCAAGTTTATGACAATGGATCAGTCAAGCTCATTACCATTGATGGAGAAGGCCACCCCTTTACTGTCAATGGCCATCGCTTGAAACTTTACAATAGGCTCATCAGCAAGCAAAATTTTCTTCAAACTGTATCTCAACAAAGAGAGGTTGAGATATTGCAGCCTTCAACTGTAGTATCTCTGCCTTAGTTCATTTCATTTCAATTTAGAAATTCAAAAAATAAAAAATAAAAAATAAAAATTAATAATAATGGCTTAGATGTGAAAACCAGACTCTGGCACACTCTAACCCAGAGTTCATACTTGAAAACCAATTCTTTGGCTGGTATGAATTCCTTTTCTTTTTGTTTCCTGTTTGATTCATCGATTGAATAATGACTTGAGGACAAGTCAAATCTTTAGTGGGGGATAAGCATCGGCATTTTGTTCTTATCTCATATCCTCATTATAAATTCTTAAAGAGTTTGTTTCAACACTTCAGATTTCAATAAAGAAGTTGCTTTTGTCTTTGTTCTAATCAGAGGGACCTGTTTAAAAGCACTATGCAATGCGACCTGTTCTGTTCGGAAGACCATGTTACCAGCATCAACATTAGAGGGACCTGTTCAACAAACATAAAAGGGACCTGTTAGAGATTGATATCTCAAGCTACTTCAGCAAAGATTCAACAAAGTTTCAACAGAGATTCAAAGGTTGCTTGTCACCGAGGCTCCATCAAACACCAAAGATCAAGGAACCTGCACATATATAGTTCTTTCCAGATTTCAAAGAAGCTGCACACATATTCTCCAGATCTCAGAGGGACCTGTTGCATCCAAATTTATCTCAAAGGGACCTGTTATGGACAACAAATATTAGTCATATCTGAACAAGAAAGATTAGTCCTATCTATGCATGCCAACTCAATTCTTGATCAACCAATAAAAGTGTAATGTATTATTGTAATTTTTATTTTTAACATTTAAATTCTTAGATTACTTTAGTGTTAAATGTGATGACTATGACTGCTTATGATCAATTTCAAAACCACCCACATATCCATTACCCTTGTCATATTCCTAATTCTTATCATTTCCCAACACTCTAGCCTATCCCCATACTCCTCCTCCTATGATTTTTAAATCCTCTATTATACCACCCTCCCAGCCTTGTTATTAACTCCTTATCGGCCATCAAACTTTACTATCGGTCCAACATCTCCTTATTTGGCCAAATACCAATGAGCAAGGGACAGGTGGTGAACTATTACAAAGCCAAATGTTACACGGTTTCATTCATTGTGTTTTGAATTGGCTGAGTTATAACATGATTGTTCGACCAAGTCGACTCATGCAAACAACTATCCGTTGTTATACTCCAGTACTCCATACATGCTCACGGCGTTCTCATGATAATATTCATACAACCCAGTACAGTCACTCCTCTGTCATAGAAATATGAGTACGCTCTGTTATCATTATAACGAAATGGGTCAAGTCAGTTGTTAAAATTCTATTTCATTTTCAGTTGTAAAAAGGGCATTCCACACTAAGCAATTCAAGTGCTGTGATTTAAAAAAAACAAAGGCCGAGAACAGAAAGTGCTATGAAAGGAAAGCACAGTAACCGAGCTCACAAGTTTCCACCTCTGCCATAATTCAAGGACAATCACCCGATCACTGCTTAAGCCATTGAAGGAGCTGATCTCGAAGAACAAAGGGCGCCACCAGGTCAATTGTGTAGGGCGAAAAGCAGAGGTAACACACCAAAATACCCTTGTTAAATTAGAAAGCCTAAACGAAGAGGGTTAGAGCAGGGGTTTCTTTGTCAAAATGACTAATAGGGTAGAGCCAAGCACATTTGACAGTTCTCAGTACCACGATGAATGCATTGCAATTTTAAAAGAAAAACAATGGCTACCCTTCTTGGAGAAGTTTAATGGGAGCAATGAGGAAGTAACCAAATAGTTTTCCTTTACATTTAATGGGGAGAAGGAATTGATAGGCAATTTTTCATTCAGGATCTCAGAAGACACCATAGCACAATCCTTGGGGATCAGCCCGGAAGGAGAAAAATACTCCAAAACAAAACAATTCAAAGAAAAATCATGGACCCAATTCATGTCGAGGTCGAGGGTTTCATTTGTTAACTAGAAGAAGGGTGTCCCTAGGAGTTGGCTGATGCATCCATGGGACGAAATGGTGTATATCATCCAAAAATTTGTCACGTGTGAGGGTCGCTACAGTGTAGTCTTTTTATACCACATCAAACTCCTGTTACATCTAAAAGGGCAGTGCACCATTCGTTTACCATATTTCCTCTTGCAGATTTTGACCAAGATGTCAAAAACTATCCAAAAGAGAAAGGGTAATGAAGACAAAAGCTTATGTCATTTTGGGTTAGTTAAAATCCTCATTGAATTTGAATTACAGAGAAGGGGAAAAACGTGGAAGGAATTCTTGGCTACCAACCAAATCAAAGATGAAGAGGATGAGCAAGAACAGCAAGAGCACTCAGGATTTATGCATGACTTTGATGAAGAGATTCTTGTCCACAAATCAAGTAATATCCCTCCACCCATTAGTAGTGTGAGGATGCGAAAAATGAGACAAGAGGATGCCCAGAAAACAGAGCAAGATAAAATTTTCACTACATATACAAGAAGATCTAGGAGAGCACAAAAGACCCAGCCACAAGAAGACCAACCAGAATCAAATGCACATGCACCGATGGACATTGAGAGCAATGCTCATTCACAGCCTGGACCAGAAGCCGAAATGGAGGTTGAAAGCAACAATAGGCAAGGAAAAGAGTCACCACCCGCAATTAAGAAACAAAGGAGGCTGGAAAATCAAATTGAAAAGTTAAAAGAAGAACTGATGGAGGCCAACATGTTGGAGAAAGTCATCAAGAAAGAGAATGAAATGCTAAGAGCACAGAGTAAAGAGACTCAATAGAAAAATGAGAAGTTGAGGGAGCAAATCAAGGAACTCGAGGCTAAACAAACTGACATTTGCAAGTGGGCAACCAAATGGTATACCCAACAGAAAGCTCTCAAGGAGAAATACAAGAGTTTGAAACATGAGCTCCACATTCAGAAAGATGCCCAAGCTAAGAAGAACATAGATGCATTGTTGAAAGCAGCAGAGGTACAGGCAGGGACAGAGTTTAGAGGCAGCACATCAGGATTAGCATGAGGACATGCTAATTCATTAATCTTGGGGGAGATGTTGGTACCATTCCATTACCATCTTTTTCTTCTAAAAACACCATCATTTGTCTACCTTTTCCTCCATAGATCCCTTATATTCCTTGAAATTGATTAATTAATAGCATTATAGTTGTTAGTTTGCATTAAAGTTAATTTATGAGTTTTTATGTTAGAAATTAGGAATTTTCAATAAAAAGGTTACAGGAAGTCACAACATCCTATAAATGGTTTATCATATGACACGTGGCATGACAGGCAAGCCAAAGTAATGGATAGGAACGAAAACTGAAATGTATAAGCATGGTGAAAAATCGATTCTACAGCAAATCAAAAGCTCCTAGTTATGCGGTCCACGCTGGTCAAACCTCAGCGTTTTGGTTACAAAGGCAGTAAAAGCCATAGTTTCCCAAACCGATTTTGTTTTGTTTTCTTTTTGGAAATTGGTTTAGATTAGAAATGACCAAAAATCATTCCTTTGTAAAAGCGGAAACAACTGCTCAATGAATGTACATTCGATCCCAATAGGGACAGGCAGATAAGACTGTGTATTATTTTGTTAACGGGACAATTACGATTATTATCTCTGTACATCATTTGAGAACAGAACTTTTGTATGTGATTGCAATCTACAGTACTTGAATACAGTCACGGTTTTACTCCAGCAGTGTTTATGCGTTAAATCTCTCATTGCTTGAGTTTACTTCAATGTACCATTGAAACGTGGACGGGCCCTGGGTGGATTGGTATACTGTTATTTTCATTTCCTTAGTAGTTTTTGAATTTGAATAGAACGCATAGTGTTTAATGTTATTTTCATGCTTATGATTTTGCCGATTTGACTTGAAATTCTCACAAATGGTATTTATGGTGATAGCTTGAAGATTTCATCGTTAAGATCATTGAACCATATCTTGTAAGAGATTTGATCTATCGTTATATTTTGAAGCATCTCCATAAACTCTGTTTTTCATGCATTTAAATTTTAATGTGCTTTTGATTGCTTTTGATTTTCCATGAATGCTCAAGTGTTAACTAGACAGAGCTTTTGTGCATAGCATCCTTGTAACGGGATCAAAATCTCAGTCTAGTGATGCGTTGTATCCTTAGGACAGTTAGATAAGTTAGGTGATCTGAGTGTTAAGGTGAGAGGAAACATATCTTAACTTTCTGTAAAGAAGTAATGCGACCTATCACAATAAACACTTAGTTAGGAATCCTTTATGTCTATAGATTGTAGACACATGCCTCGAAGTTTACTGACCCTGGTTGATAATAAATCTAGTCTAATCCAGCACCCTAGATTGGCCACTACAATCCTCCTTAAGGCACCATATAACATACCTGTTACAACAACCCTTATTACTCAACCCAATATTCATGGAGACACCCCAGTTTACCTGTGAATTTACCTCTAGGAGTTGCAGCCTGAGGGAAGGACTTACCCTAGGCCTAATGGCACTCAAAAAATTCCCTCAACTCACTACTATAATAACCCTCCTTTGCATCTTTGTAATAGAGATAACACACCACCAAAATAGCACAAAAAACCTCCCAAAATTATCTCTGATATGCAGTTGGACCTTTAAGGAAATTATCACTTCAAAACTACCCTAAACCATCCTCCTTTCATCCTACAATGTGGCTCAGAGTTGTGGCTCTTCTTCTATAAAATTTTCACCAAAAGCAAACCTTGAAACTAGTGCTTCTCTCCTTGACTTACCACATATCCACACTCTTATCTCAGATGTATCTATGTTGATGAATTTCCCACCGGATGTATCTTATTCCTCCACACATGAGTCCTTTTTATACTTTCTCATGTGGCTTCAATAAACTAACCATGTGGGATTGTTCAACTACCATAAGGCCTCCTAATAGCTAGGCCGACCTTAACTTTATGCCACAATACCTACACCATAACTTCAAAATTTCATATCTCACTTTGTAGACCTCATATTCGAGTGATTTCCATTGCCTCTAGTTTCTCTCAAAGTCCTCTATAATCTCCATCACTCAAACCATCAAAACTCATCACGGATTCACACCCACATGCTTGGGTGAAAAGTGCACAAGCTTGGGTTCTAAGCCCACAAACGTATTAGTGTGCCCATTTCTCCAAAACCCACTAGCCTAGGGTTTGGAGTACCTCCCAAGCTAAAAATATCAACACTCCCTCTTAGTGAGGGAGGTACATTCAACACTAGGAAGTATCCATCATAATCATCTTTGGTGACACTATCCCATCTGGCATCCATAAGTGCATCATACTCTATATAATTAACCCTATAATCTCGGTAGTGCCTCTTCCTCATTTATTTGAACCTGAAGACCCCATCACTTCCATAGGGTTGCTCCCTCTGAAGCTAGACTCCCTCTAAGTCTATACAATCTCCACTAGCTTAACCTATCACTGATCTTGTGTCTTACAAGGTTAGTCAGAGTTGTGGTTGAACACGAAACATCATCCCCACAACCTAGTACTGCAAGCACTCATCCTCCCGGATCAAACACAAAACATGCAAATCTCTCCAATCTCGGATATGAAACATCATGATTCGATGATGAATCTAGCCTACCAATCTATAGTCCATCACATGAAGCAATCTTTTTCAAACTTATCTCGCCCATGCAAAAGAAATCCTCAAGTTGTCCCAACGATCCATGACAACGCATTGGAAGTCCACGATCTACAAACTTCCACATAACATACTGTAGTGCACCAGGTTCACCACCAATCCACCAAAACTTCCAACCCATCTCACCATGTAGCTTATTGAGACCAAATATCCATGTCTTCAATTGAACCCTCTGCTCCATGATTTAGAAACCCATATATCCCTTTGAGTTTCTTTGTTTTGCACACTCTGATTCAACAACCCTTCAAAGTAGCTCTGATACCATGTTGTTTTTCCATGATAATGGTGTATAGGATAGAATCATAAATCATTGGCGCTACCAAACCAAGTATCACAACAAGTTTACTTTGCACAACAGAATATAAACAATGGTAAACCTACTAGTGCAAAAAATATACACAATTTTACAATAACCCAACTTCGTTATATTAATCCAACTGAATAATACAACATTCTAGGGCTCCCATACTAGGGATAATGGCACTTATACATCCACTTATATAATACAAAAACAACTAGGGCTTGGTGTCTATCATAATGACCACCAATCTATTATAAACAAAGTACTTTTGCCATCTAGTTGATGTAGAGCTCCTCACAAATGCCTTGGTCGTACCCTGTACACATCTGCCCAGTCCTTCGACTCCTAATCTGTAGCACTTGCCTTTGTTAATGCAAAAATTCCATTTGACCATTGAATCTTGGCTTAAATATGCTCTCTTGTTGACTGTTTTTCCTTCAACACATCAACACATCAAGACTCATGTCGAGTTGTTTGCAACTCCGTTTGTGAACAACTCTCAACTACCCACTACTGCTCCTAAGCTACTTGGGGAATTCAACCAACTATATTCTTCCTACACCACTCTAATGGAGACTAACATAGGGCAAGGAGGGATGCCACCTATCACTACAATATTTCCTTCTCCCATAATGAACACAGGCTAGGAGGACTTCCTAACTTGTGTTGTAGATGTCCGTCTTCACAAGGAAAGTCTAGGGATACCAAAACTACTCATAGCTGACCAAATCTATGAGCTCTTCTTCTTCTGCATCTAAAAATCCCTTAGTCCATCAAGAGACATGTTTCTTCGAGCTTGAAGCAAGCCTCTAAAATCCTCCCAGGTTATTCTTTAGGCTACTCCAGCTCTGCCTTCTCTAGAGTGCCCACACTTGGTCCACTCTCACACTTCCCTCCAATAGACCACAAGTGTCCAATACATGTTGTAGAATCTACACACTGGTTAGGGCATCCAACCACTAGGATCACCCTTCCTCTTGGCTACTAAAAATCTCCTACAAGTTGTCCTCTTCTAGGACATCATCCACTTGGCATCCATTCAACACCAAGGAGTCATCTAAAACGTAATGTTGTTGCCTCCTTGCCTAGGGTTTTATGCACCTACAAGTATGGTTAGGGCACACTAACAACCCTTAACCCATGCTCTAATGTTGTGGTTCCTCCTTCAATTGGGGTGCCATTCTGCTGTCCACTTCTAGGCCTCTACACTCATTGTTTGGTCCTAATGATCCTCCTTAAGGCACCCTACAACAAACTTGTTACAACAACCCTTATTACTCTGCCCAATATTCATGGAGACACCCATGTTTACATGCGCATTTACCTCGAAGAGATGTGACCTGAGGGAAGGACTTACCCTAGGCCTAATGGCCCTCAAAACAGTCCCTCAACTCACTACTGTAACAAACCTCATTTGCGGCTTTGTAACAAACTCGATAAAACACCACCAAAATAGCACAGAAAACCTCCCAAACTTACCTCCGATTTGTAGTTGGACCAAGGAAATTCACACTTCAAAATTGCCCTAAAACATTCTCCTTGCCTCCTGCAATGTGGCTCAAAGCTGAGGCTCTTCTTATTTGAAATCTACACCCAAAACATACCTTCAAACTCATGCTTCTCTCCTTGATTTTCCCTAGATCTGTTGCCTCAGATTTTCACTCTTATCTCATAGGTATCAATGACGATCAATTTCCGATCAGACGTATCTTATGCATCCACACACAAGTCCTTTTTATACCTTTTCACGTGTCTTCAATAAACAAACCATGTGGGTTTGTACAATTTCCATAAGGCCTCCTAATAGCTAGGTCAACCTTAACTTTGTGCCACAATGCCCACAACATAAATTCAAATTCATATCTCGCTTTGTAGACCTAAAATTTGAGAGATTTTTGTTGCCTCCAATTGCTGTCGAAGTCCTCTATCATCTTCATCACTCAAACCATAAAAACTCATCACAGATTCAAACCCACATGCTTGGGTGAAAAGCTCAGAGGCTTTGTTTCCAAGCTCACAAACATATTTGTGCGCCCATACCTCCCAAGCTACAAGTCTCAACAATTTTTACTATGGAATGATACAAGACTGTCAACTCTTTACTTTGATAAGAAAAAATATATGTGGTTCTTATTTGGTTTATTTGAACTCTTAACACAATATCTATTGTTCAAAACCTTTAATGCTAATGACATATTAAGTAGATGTGACGTTGTGATATCAGTTCTCATTATCTTGTGCTTCATATTGATTTCATGGTATATGAGAATCTCAACAAGACTTCATTTTTTACCTTTCCAAGCATTGCTTTAAGCAAGTATAATGTATCTAATATTAACACATTAAATCTTGTTCATAATTGACATTTGGAAAATTTGATTTGCTTCTAATCTTTCTTTATATATTTGAGAGTGAATAGTGTCTTTGATAGAGCCTTTTATTAAATCCAACTTAGATTCCATTCTCTTCTTTACTACATGACCCCTAGGAACACCATATTTTTGTTAGGAACCCCCTTCCTTAGCCTTAAAGTGAGAGGCAAGGCCATCTATATGACAATGGGTGGTTTGTCTACGAGATGCCTCTTGGTTCTCTCGTGGGGGATTAGGGCTTTTCCCCTTAGTTGCAATAGTCCGTATTTTGAGAAATACAAGTGATGCATTAATATAGGGAAAAAATAGTACTTCTCAAAAACACTTATCATTTCCTCTTTTTCATTGGAAACAATTGTCGCATTTTATGGCGTAAATGGTAAAATTGTTGCTCAATTAAAAAATGGCTTACAAAGTGAGCATATATTTTATCCTCTAGGGAAGAAATTATTTGCTTTTTTCTTTTAATTCATGTCCTAATGTCGATTAAATCATATCCTCTCAAATTAGAGGTTGTGTGTCTAAAATGGTGCCTACATTTATATCTATGCCTCCTCTTCTAACCATGGTAGTTCAAGATACTACATCATGGATACTAATACAAGTTAATAAATCAAGGCATAAATAGTTTGTTTGTACAACCTTCAAGCTAATAATTGTTCTTAGTTCTGAGTTTATAATTGCCAAGTCTTAACAATTTCCTATCGATATGAAGCCACACTCTATCTAACCTCAATGTGGTATTGGATCCCATGTCTATCTTATAGATATTTATTATTTACTTCAATCATCAAGTGCATGTGTGATAGATATATACTCTATTTCAATCACCAAATGTTCATCATACAATTTAGTATCTGTTTCTGCTCAGTGATTTATAAAGATAATGGATTTGGGTTGTTGATATAAATGTTATATTTGACAATTGTAATTTGTAATTGTGGATTCTCTACAACTGACTATCTAAATGGAGTCGCACTCTATCCCACTTAAAATTTGTATTGGGTCCCATGTTTGTATCATAAACGTTTGTGATCTACTTTAATCATCGAGTGTATGTGTCATATATCTTTATCTTTATGCACCACTTCAATCATCAAATGTATGTCACAATTTAATATGTATTCTTGTTAATTCGTCTTATAAAGATATTCTGGATGATCATTTTGATCATTGGATGTGGTTGATGAGGAAAATGATGCAAGGAATTTATAAGGTGTTCAACAACTAAATTCCATAACAATGTTACATCACATCTTGATATTTATCCCACTTAAATTGATGATTGATGTGAAGAGCTTGTACAAGGGTCTTGTTTACTATTACTGCAAAATCTAGTAGGTCCAATGAGAGACTCACCAACAAATGGAAAAACCCTATGGGAACAATGAAGAAGGGTTTCCATTGTCACCTCCACAACCTTCCTCCCACTATTTAATGGGATTTCAGCCACAAGGGTGTTGAAATATGTAACTAGGTTCAGCCTTCATAATGACATATGTAACCATGATTTTATGTATTTGATATGAAGAGAACAATAAATATTATCATTGTTCTTGACGAATGGGTATCATGCTCAAGGGAAATTTATTTTTACGTCAAACACCCATTGAGTGCTTCTAGGCCTTGTTATTTAGTCTACAAGTCAATTGAGTCATTGCCATGTATTGAAGACCCATTTGGGCATGCTACATATTGTAAAGAAAAAATTATTTGAGTCAAAATACCCTCCAAGACCTTGTCGTAATGCAAATATCAAGTTGGCCTACAAACTTGGACAAGTTAGCCTAAAATGGGCAATTCGACCTAATGAAAAACCCATATATAAGGGAGACTTCGATCTCACTTGGAGCATTCTTTAATTCACTCACACAAGTTCGATCACAAGAGAGAGAAAGGTGCGAAGAAAAGAAGGATGATGGAAGAAGAAAATGATGATATTTTTGGATTGTTTTTGGTATACTTCTATCCACACATGAAAAAATATTAGGGCATTTATTGTAGCAGAGAAGGTCGAGTTGTAAAAGTTGAATCATAACATCATCAAGCTCAATTTGCAAGTTGAGTTTTCTAGGAGAGAGAATCAACTCAAGTGAAAAGGAAAGGAGGAAGAATAAACCATTATTTTCCACACGTGCAAAGGCTAGGGTTTATGCAAAATAATTTCTTGGGCATGAAAAGTTGTAGAAGAATTTGTTTGGCAAATCGAAGTTGCAGAATAATTTTTTGGGGATGAAAATATTAGAAGAATTTGCTAAGGAATTTCTAGCTCATCAAGCAATATTTGACTCGGTCTTGGAGGGTCTTGTTGATTTGTGATAGCATCGGATGTTCAATAGCCATGAAAATTGGTGGAGAGGATAAGGCACATAAGATCTCCAAGACCCAGAAATGGTTTGGGGAAAATCCACCCGGTTGGAGAGATATTAAAATAATTTGTTGATTTGTGGTAGCATCGGATGTGCTCTAGGCATGAAAATTGGTGGCAAGACTGAGGCACATAATATCTCCAAGATCGAGAAATGGTTTGGGGAAAATCTACCCAGTTGGAGAGATATTAAAATAATTAATATTTTTAATGGGGTTCCTAAGTCTAAACTTAGGAAAATTAAAATATTAATGGGTATTAATATAAAACTAGTTGAGAATGTTCTAAATGACACGGATCAAGCCAAATCTAATCTTATCCATTGATTAGGGACTTAATATCGGCCGTTGAAGACTCAAAAAGAAAATTATAAGAGGAGGCTTGAGGGTCATTTAGAGATACACTAAATTGATCAGTCAGTTCGATTTTCTACAGCGGGCTTTTCCTGAGATAATTGAGCTAGTGATCTGTTGTAGCGAGGGGCAGTTTGGAATGAGGCCAAGAATACATAGCAAAGAGGAAGAGATAGTATCAGAGAGACAACGCAGAGCCTGGAGAGGCTGACACAGAGGCAGCTGGGAGCTACGTAGAGGCTGAAGAGGCCAGCGTGGGTGACGCAGAGGGCCAAAGGGTTGACGCAGAGAGCTAAGGGGCTAATGTAAAGGCTAGCAGAGATGACACAGGGCCAAGAGGCAACACTGAGTGATTTTCATTGGGCAGACTGAGTGCTGGTGAGCTGAGAGGGTGACATAGTCCCTATCAGAGTGATGCAAAGCAGAGGAGAAGCTTGGATTAGCTTTTGTTGTCTAGCTAAGGAGCTTCTGTAGTTGTTGTGGGATCGTTCATCTAGTGATTGATCAACCAAAATATCTATCTCCGAGGAGAGGCACTACTACCGAGGGCATTCTCTGTTGGGTGAGCCATTTCTGGCACCCTAGTTGTATTCAGAAACTGCATAATAATAAAAACCTCATATCTGCTGCACCGGTTTTCCCACATTGGGTTTTTCCAAGGACGATTGTCGAAAAATAACAGTGTCCCTTGTGTGTTTGTCTCAGTTATTTCAGCTGTTGATCTTTATATGAGTCAAGGTTGCATTTGTGTTTATTTCAGTATTTATATTTATAAATAACTTTTTAATGGAATGAACAAGTATGAGAAATTAAACTAGATAATGTAGTGGGGATTTCTAACATGTCAAACTTAGAAGTCGCAACATGGTATCAGAGAATTGCAGATCACGGGAGGAGTGAAGGCATCAATAGTAATCTGTAGAATTTGCAGCAGTAATAGTTGTCCCAAGATGCAACGATGTTCCAGAGCAGAAGAAATAGAGAAGAAGTGAAACAGAGGACCTGTGTCATCATTTCAAGCTAGGAGGAGAGTCAACGCAGAGGTAGAGCAGGGCAGATTAGACCTATGCAGTGTGTAGTCATCTTTCTCTATCAGGAAGGATTGACGTTGTGGCCAGGAGGAGCAGATTCTACCATTGATGGGATTGTGCAGATCCTAAAAGGCTCAGTTTCTTCTGTTGCTGGAGCTAGGGGAGTTGTGGGCAGATTGTGATTGAGAAGTTGGTGGGGCGTTGATTCTGTTGGAGGAGAATAGTACCTAAGGGGACAGAACCAAGGTAGAGGGACTCATTACCTTGACGGATTTCTAGCCAAGAAATCTAGATCCAAATTGCAATTGCAAGGAGGATTGGAGAGGAGCAGTTCGACAGCTGGCCAGAGGATTTATAAGATGGAAATAAGGACTTAGAGGGAGATTTGCAAGAGGGAAGTCGAATCTCAGAGGGAGTCCAAAAGAGGAATTGAAATGGCAGTGAATGGAATGAGTGATTAGGATAGGTTGGACAGGGCTTCCAACTTTGTCATATGGAGGGCTAGCTGGTAATCATGGATCGACATCGCATCAAGGACTTTTTCCTGCGAACCATGGCTACCCCGGTCGACCCAGCTGAGAATGAGAAGTATGAGGATGCAATGGCAAAGGTGAAGTGTCTGATCCTAGACGAGGTCAAAGATCATGTCATACCACATATTGCTGAAAAGAACACAACAAAGGAAATGTGGGATACTTTGAAGACCTTGTATCAGGGCACTTCCGTGCAGCGAAAGATGCTATTGGAGAATCAGCTACGGTCGTATCAGATGCAGAAGGGAGAGCATATATATTCGTTCCTCCTCATATTATAGGAGATTTGTGACCAACTTACGTTCGTGGGGTCTACACCAGAACTAGAGTTCACGGTGAGGACCGCCCTGAATGTAGTCTCTGAGGAGTGGGAGACATTTTTCCAAAGTATTTTGGGTAGGGCTACTCATCTAGGATGGGAGGAGATGTGGGTAACTCTTGGCCAAGAAGAGATCAGATGGTTGACCAACGCGAGGAGTAGTGGCAAGGGAAGTCGAATCAAGAAAGAGGAGGAGGATGCAACTCTAGCATCTGTGGGACAATAGGGGAAGAGGAAGAAGAAGGACATCTCCAAGGTGAAGTGCTTCTATTGTGGGGAACTGGGACATTATGCATCCCAGTGTCCCAGGAAGAAGAACAAGGGAGAGGCTTATGACTCAAAGGTAGCTCCAACTAAGGCAGAGAAAGAGGTCGAGATTGATGATGATTGTGCCAATAGTGCTCATGCACCTCTATAGAAGAGGTGGGGAGTCTAGAGAAGAGGTGGGGAGACATCGAGTTGTAGTCATGAGCACTACATACTAGGGGCAGGATCCCTGAGGTGCCCAAACTCTTGGATCATATCTAGCTACAGGAGCCATTAATGATAGTATCAAGTTGACAGGGGTCGGGTGGAGCATAGTGTAGTGAAGTAGCAAGGCAGTGCTTGGGTGCAGAAATCTGAGGCAGCACAGTGGAGATTGCAGCAGTGCGAGAGGCACAAAGGTGTTGTAGTAGCACAGTGGTAGCAAAGGGAGCACAGAATAGCAGCAGAGGCAACCTCAGTTTCACGAGGCTTCCAAACTGACTAGGATTTCAGTGCTTGGGAGAAGTCAGTTACCTACTTCCCGGTAACTAAGTTGTAGTGCAATAGTTTGCAGTGGCAATGCTAGGGGTAATGTCGGCAACATATTGAGAGGTAGCAGTAGTACAGATGTAGCAGTGGAAGTGGCAGTGTCATGGGTAGTAGTAGAGGAAGAAGCAATGCAGATGATGTGAGGCAATAGGCCAAGCATCGACACAGGTACCGGTGCAGAGGACCAGTGTGATGTTTCAGTAATGGAGCATTACTAGAGAACATTCCTTGCTAAGAGGGAGTGTTGATTTATGGTAGCATCGAATGTGATCTAGCCATGAAAATTGGTGGAGAATCTAAGGAACATAAGATCTCCAAGGCCAAGAAATGGTTAGGTAAAATCCACCCAGGTGGAGAGATATTAAAATAATTAATATTTTTAATGGGATTTCTAAGTCTAAAATTAGGAAAATTAAAATATTAATGAGTATTAATCTAAAACTGGGTGAGAATGTTCTAAATGACATGGATCAAGCCAAATCTAATCTTAGACATTGATTAGGGACTTAATCTCAGTCGTTAAAGACTCAACAAGAAAAGTATAAGAGGAGGCTTGAGGATCAGTTGGAGATACACCAAATTGATCAGTCAGTTCGATTTTTTGGAGTGGGGTTTTGTTGAGAGAATCGAGCTAGTGATCTGTTATAGTGAGGGGTAGTTTTGCATGAGGCCGAGAATACATAGCAAAGAGGCAGAGATAGTATCAAAGAGACAACAAAGATCCTGGAGAGGTTGACACAGAGGTAGTTGGGAGCTACGTAGAGGCTGAAGAGGTCAACGTGGGTGACGTAGAGGGCCAAAGAGCTGATGTAGAGAGCCAAGGGGATGACACAGAGGCTAGTAGAGTTGACATAGGGCCAAGAGGCATCGCTGGGTGATTTTCATGAGGAAGACTGAGTGCTAGTGATCTGAGAGTGTGACGCAATCCCTATCAGAGTGATGCAAAGCAGAGAAGAAGCTTGGAGAAGCTTTCGTTGTCTAGCTAAGGAGCTGCCATAGTTTTTGTGGGATCATTCAACCAGTGATTGAACATCTGGAATATCTATCTCTAAGGAGAGGTACTACTTCTAAGGGAATTCTCCGTTGGGTGAGCTATTTTTGGCACCCTAGTTGTATTCAGAAACTACATAATAATAAAACCCTCATATCTACTGCACCGGTTTTCCCACATTGGGTTTTTCCAGGGACGATTGAAATAATGATGTCCCTTGTGTGTTTGTCTCATTTATTTCAGTTGTTAATTTATAAGTGAGTTAAGGATGCATTTGTGTTTATTTCAATATTTATATTTATAAATAACTTGTTAATGGAATGAACAAGGAGAAATTAAACTAGATAATGCAGTAGGGATTTCTGACATGTGAGACTTAGAAATTTCAACAGGTCTTGGTCAAGGGTCATAGGTCTTGGAATTCACCAATTGAAGTTCTATAATAAGATAATAATTCTTGTGGGTTTTCCTCTCAATTAGAGAGGTTTTGGCCCTGACAAATCGCCTATATCTTGTGTCCTCTTGTCTTATTTTTATTTATGGTTTGGTGGTTGTTTGATGACAAGAATACTAATAATAATTGAGTGAAAGAAGAAGCTAATCAAATTAATTAAAAACATATCACACGCAGTGATCAAAGTAAGAGAAATCACCTAATCTAGCTGCCCCTAGATTTCTCAACATGGTATCAGAGCTATGGTGAATACATCAAGGAAAGGTAGCTTAAAGAAGGATACTCAAGAGCCGAAGCACAAGAAGAACATCTGAGAAACATTAAAAGAATAAATCATCAAGAAGGTATAGCCCTCTCATCATCTTGAAAAAAGTAATTAAGGAGCATCAAATAAGACCTCAAAACAATAGCTCATTTGAAGAAAGGTTCTATAAGGATTCTTAAGAAACTCACAAAAATAAGATCTCAAGGACCTGTTGATGGTGTTGGACCCACAAACATTCAGGGGATCTCCCTGATATGAAGTCCCAACTACACCCCACACCGTTTGGTATAGGAGTCCCATTCGGTACGATGGCCCAATTACCATTATCTTAAAGATATGCCTTAACTATTGCTTGTCATCACATGAGAGTGGTATACTTAGTCTTCAAACAATGAGGTTCATGTGCCTAGTGAGTGCTTAGTGTAACTTGTCTCTAAGTTCTTTCACTACAGAGGGAGGGTGAGAGTGAGTCTCAAGTCAAAAGGGAATAGTCCCAACTCAGTTAGAGACACAAAACACAACAGGATCTGCATGAATTTCGGTGGAATAATCCACACGGATGCGACAGTCACAAACACAAAGTCAACAGATAGCACATACACCACCTAGTGGAGTAGTCCATAGGCGTGCAACAGTCGTTATAACAAGTTTACAAGAATGAATCTGTCTAGTGTCCGGCGGAGTAGTCCACACAGGCGAGACAACAATAACAACTGATACAACACATTTCCAACAACATATGCACTAAAACAACCAAAATAGTTCAACTATCTTAGTATAGGTTAAAGAAACATGCATTACAAGCATCCAAAGAATAGCCTTACAAATGAATACAATACATGTGTGAAAACGTGCTGGCCTGTTAATAGGATTTTGAATTAAGTGAAATTTCCAAGACACATCCGTACACCATACATCACTAACCCCAATAGTGGGGCATTGGAGCCACTGCTCGCTCCTCAAAGAAAAGACTATAGACTCTCAAGGCTATGTGGGAGGAGCCAAGGTGAAAATTCCTTTGCATGTACAAATGAGGGGTATATATAGCCAAGGGTGAACTTGACCCTTGTGACTCTTTGACTTCCCTCATGACTGTTTGACTTACATGACTCTTCAATTGACATGACTCTTCAACTTCATATGTGGGTCTCTTGGACTTCCACGTTACATTACATTGATTACAGCAGTATGGCCCATAGTAGTGATGTGGTCAAGACGATTCATGACATGACTCGACATGACACTACTGGTATGTTCATGCTAATGGTGGTGTCCATGTTGAGCTATTGTGTTATTGAGGGATGAGTGTGCTCTTGGTGTATCATAGCTTTCACCTCCACATGACAAGGTGCGCAGAGTCTTTGATGGTCTTGGTGTTCACTTGATGTTGCATGTGCAGGTGTCCCCTTTGCTGGTACTTGGCATGCTTAATGTGTTCATTCATTTGTGAACAAGTCTACTAGTATGCCCTCCTTGTTCATTGTCATGCCATGTCTCGTCCATGTACCTATCTTTGCAATCACAAATGTCGAGACAACATCAAATCAAGAAATCGCCTAGTCTACTATGATGCATCATCTTTCATTTCTGGGTGCAGGTGACTGGGAGAGAGGAAAAGGCTCTGAAACTGTGCAAAGAAGATTTTAGGCCGGGATGTGAGACTCTGGGGCACTGTCTAGAAAAACTATGTAGAGGTCACTAAGAGGTTGGGTTGAGTAGTCTGGGATAGCAGGTGACATATGCAGGATCTGGCTTAGTTGGGAGGCAAAATAATGCAGTTTTTCCGGGGAAGTCATTGCGAGCAGTAAGAGGCACTAGTAGTGAAAAATGCAAATATTTCTAGAGGAGGTTGGGATCGGGCTGTGGGAGTCTGCTGGTCAGAACTACGCAGATCTGGGAGGCAGTCAAACATGATATGTATTCACATTTTCCGAGTTGAGCAGGGTGTTGGGAAGCAGGTGGACTATCCATGAAAATTGCGAAATGTTTAGGAGGAGTGGAAAGAAGGTTGGTAGGGGGACTGTCTTACAAAACTATGTAATTTCCTGGGATAGTGCAATGACAAGATGCAAGTGTCTTTCCCTCATGTCTCTGCAATTTCTTTAGGCAGTGCAAGAATACAACTTCTGCATAGTTTTTGGGATGAGTGCAACCTTGGGTCATTGCTTAAGTCAAATTCTCTAGTTGACCAGTGGGAGGCTTGATGGATAGGCTTGCAGGAAGCACAGACTAAGATGGCTTCTTAGGCAACTTCTGTGCTGTTGTGGGTGACATTTAGCTAGATTAATTCCAGGATTGTGCAATGCATACTGCATGGAGGGTATCCTCAATATCTGCACAATTCTGGGCAACAATTCTTGGTTACTAACGATTGACACTGCGCAATGCATTCAATGGAGGTCCGGCTAATTGAGGGTTGTCCGGTCAACATATCTTTGGAAAAATTGGTTAAGTGTGTGAGCGCGTGAACTCGTATATACATAACCTTGTCAACGCACACTCAACATGACTCGATGACAATACACCTCAAACCAATAAGACAACATATCTCAGTGTGACTGACTAAAGAGTGAGAGCGACAAGTGTGACACTTGAGATAAATCATTGAAAAACCATGATGACAATTGTGTGACATTGCATACAACTTCGCGTGTGAGTGCGACATTTGTTTACATAGCAAACACAACTTGTACAAAGAAAGATAGACCTTCAACATAGCCAGAACAAGACCACAAGCATGACATTACAACCAACATGTTAAAAGATGAACAATGATCAGTCAAGCAAAGAGGGTCTAAAGACTCGACACGAGCTCATGGGATGAGCCTGAATTTTTGCAATCATCAAGGAAAAACCAAGGAAGGCTCCGAATTTGGATGCAAGACAAAATTTTGGAGGGTGTTGCAGCCACTACAACACTTGGCGACACACTAGTTTAATACCACCTTCTATGTTTTTGTTCATTGATAACACAAGGCCTTGGTATATCAGGGAGTATTGAATCATTGTGCGGGTTACTTTGGTTTCCCCACTTACCCCGTGGATAGACATGGTTCACATTTTTCCAACTCAGTCAAACACAACAACAAAGTTCAGCTTGATCATAGTGTTTCAAATTCGGGAAGGGTAGTTTGGCTGACGAGTTTAAAATTTTCAGAGTATAAGCTTTCATCTATGGTGTTGCTTAGTTGCTAGTAGGCCTGGACAATACCCCAATGGAGTCACGCAGGAATACACACATTGCTCCACTGCTAGAAAGCTTGGTCAGTACCTTGGTGGAGTTCCGTGCTTCACCTCTGTGCGCAGGAAGCCTTTCTCTTCTTTCGCCTTTGTATTTTTTGAAAAGAGGACTGTGCATAAGCACTTATTTATTTTTGGGGCAGAAGAGAGATCCTAACTTATTGAGAGAAAAAGAGGTTGTTCCTTCAGAGAAGCATGTAAGATATCTGATTTAGGTTTGCTTGTTTAGATTTTCCCCTTCTCCATTTCTACTAGTTGGATGAGATTGAACACACAGAGAAGAAGATTGAGTATAGGCATGGGGTTTTCTAGTGTAGACACAAGTTCATGGTTGGACCAGAGCTTCCCTTACATATGACATGTATTTTCCATCAAGACTTCATCCGCTGAAGGTTACAACCAAGCACAAAGAAGATAGACACATGACTGGCCAAGTGCTACAACATCACAAGACTCTTTGGATCTCAGCCACATACTCATTCAAAATAAAGAATTCAGTAGAGGGAAACACTTATTGCAAAAACAAAAAGTAGCATGATATTAAGCAAACAAAACAAAGTGAAAATACAACAAGCAGTAAACAAAATATGTAAATGGCGTGGGGCGCAACCTTGGGTTACTGAAAATAATGCTTTAAGTCTTGGTTATTGACAGGAAGGTTGCCAATCCTCCCATCAAGTGATTGCAAATGATACATATCTGGGCCAAGCTTTTCTTGAACAGTGTATGGACCAATCCACAGGGACTGGAACTTTGTATGTTTGCCTTTGTCTTCATGGGGTTTGTCCCATTTCAAGACTAAGTCACCCACATCGAAGTTAACATTCCCAACAGACTTCTTGTCAAACCATCTCTTGATATGGTTCTGGTGGAGTGTGAATTTTTCTTTTTCTTTTGTCCATTGTTCTTGTAGCTTGTGAAGTGTATCCATCCTACGTTGAACTAATAGACATGGCTTGCCTTGAGATTCTTGGGACAATTAGAGAGCAGGAAAGTAGATGTTTGGCGAGAGGATAGCTTCTTTCCCATAATCTAGGAAGTATGGCGAAGTGTTCAGAGAGGGATTGGGTGTTACATAGTCAACTCATAAGGAATTTGTCAAAGCAGAGTGTTAGTTTTGTTGTTGAGAGTAAATGATCTTCTTGATGATGCAAATAAGGTTTTTATTCATAGATTCGGCGAGACCATTTCCCTACAGGTAGTAGTTAGCTAAGTGTTTAAGAATGATACCATATTGAAATGAAAAATCATAAATCTTTAAAGACAAAAATTAAGTTGCATTATGAAAAAAGGTGATACCAAAATGCCAAATCGTGAGATGACGTTCTGTTTAAGGAAGCTAATGACTTCCTAGTCATTCACTTGCTTAAGCATAACTGCTTTTGTCCACTGCATGAAGTAATATGTAGCTGTCAAGATGTAGCGGTGCTGTTTCTATGAATGTGGGAATATTTCCCCAATGATGTGTAAGCCCAATTGTTGAAATGGTTCAGTCATTGCAACAGGGTGCAATGGGGTTATTGACCTTTGTGTTCTATTGGCACCACTGACAGACTGGGAACTTGCGGGCATAAGTATGTGCATCCTTGAATAATGTGGGCTAGTAGAAACCAACTCGCATGACTTTTTGTACAATGGTGTTTCCCACAAAGTGGCCCATGGCTGGTCTGTCATGCAAAACATGCAAGACATTCTCTAAATCATGTTCCTCCTGGCACCTGAGCAAGATTTTGTTGTTGTGATTTCTGTAAATCACTCCATGCACCAACTGATAAGGTAATGATTTGATGCAGAGTACCCTCTTTTGTCACATGGAGAAGGGAGAGGGCATGGTGCCATGCTCAAGGTATTGGCACACATATTCATATCAAGATTTTCTATATGAAGTGGGTGGTGCTCACTCTACATCGTACATCTCGATTTCTTGCTCCCAGCTAGTGATTTCTTCTTCTTCGTCATGTGAATGGACTACTTTGGCTGCGAGTCTGCAGAGACCATGAACTTTGACAGTGTGAACTATCCCGATGTCAATATCATACTCTTGCAAGCCTGTCATCTAGTTCACACATCTTTCACCCAACTCTTGTTGAACGAGAAGTGATCAGACTATTGGGTGTGGCACAAGGACTATGCATTGGTTCTTCAACAGGTAGTGTCTAAAGTGTTTCACCGCCTTGTATATTGCATGTGATTATTTATCGAGGGTAGGGTAGTTGAGTTCGAGTCCTTGCATGCTTGCACTCATGAAGGAGATGGGATGTTCGTCATTCATCTCATCCTTCTGAGTGAGTACTACAACAAGCAAAGAGTCAGAGGTGAAGGTGTATAACAAGAAATCCTTGTTAAAGTCTAGGTTGTAAAGTGTAGGCGCAACTGCTATAGCCTGCTTGATATGAGTGAATGAATTATTTTCCTTCTTACCCTATCTATAGGTTGCATCCTTCTTGATCATGTCTTGCACAAGTTTCACTGCTTGAGCATAATCCGATATGAAATTCCGAAGGAAGTTGATCTTTCCCAAGAAGGACTGCATGGTTTTCTTATTGGCTGGGTGAGGAATTTGTGTGATCATCTGAAATTGATCCAGATCAACCTTGATCCAACTTCTGGAAATGATGTAACTGAGGAGGTTCCCCTCAGACACTAAAAATACACTCTTCTTGGGATTCAAGGATATCCCATATTTATCGCTCGAATATATTATTCAAATGGCATATGTGGTCTAACCATTTTCTGGAAAAGACAGTCACATCGTCAAGGTAAACCATTACGCTATGTTTGATAAGTCCATAGAAGGTGATGTCCATGGCGTGCTGAAAGGTTGAACCTACGTTCACAAGACCAAATGGCATTCTTTTGTAGGTGAACATACCCCACTTGGTACGGAAGGTAGTTTTTAATATATCTGGTTCTGCTAATAGAACCTAGTTGTACCTTGAAAAAACATCAAGCAGAGAAAAAAATTATGCTCCAGATGCTATCTATAAAATATGTTCCATCGATAGCACAAGGTAGTTGTCTTTTTCCTAGGTGCAGTTCAGGTTTCGGAAATGAACACATAAGTGGATATCCCCAGAATTCTTATGTATAGGAACTAAGTTAGAAACCAACGTAGAATGACGAACTCTGTAAATGATCCGAGCATCCAATAGCTTAGTCAGTTCTTTCTCTATGAGGGGTTCAAGTGATGGATATACTTTTCTCAACTTCTGATGAAATGGCTTGACCTTCTTTGATCATAATCACATGTTGGATTATTCGTGTGTCATATGTTTTCATATCAAAGTATGTCCATGCGAACACATCCCAGTACTGCTTGAACAAGTAGACACAGGCTCGTCACTACTGCGGTGTGAAACATGTACCAAGATTGACGAACTTCGGATCTTGTTCTGTTCTGTTGTAGCAGCTACAACCAACCTCCAAAATTTTTCCTTAGCCTGTTTTGGAGCATCCCTACCAACCTTCACAGCATATTGACTTGCTTCGTCAAGTCCTCAAGCTTCGGTGTCTTTCTTGCTCAAAGGTAGCCTATCGATCATAGTTTGATATTTTCCCTTCACAGGTTGCTCATTCAGACTTGGTCCAGCTATAGGCTGAGAAGCTTCCCAGTGAAATTTGTGCAATTCTAGAGGACAACCGACCTTTCCCTCCAGGAATTGTGCAATTCCATGTAACATCCTGTTGGTCTCCTGGATTGCTTAATCCTGCCAGCCAACCCTCCCAGCAGGAATGGCAGAAATTTTCCCATCAACAGGTAGTTTAGCTCAAGATTTGCGCAAATTTGGGCAGCATTCAGCTGTTGGGCCCAAAATTACACAATCCCCTTGGGCAGTCAGTCCAGATGATAGTCAGGAATGCACATTTTTCTCTAGCAGTCTAGTAGTCGCTTGCATGTGCAGCTGAGTTGACTGATTCTCTCTGAGACCAAGAAAAACATACTTGAATGCATAGGCTACTTCTCCCAAGGCAGCATGCAAAGGCATCCCTTGTTTCAGGGATCTATGTTTAACATTTGGAGGTTACATGCAAGGAACAATTCAAAAACCTCCCTCCAAGTGTCACTTCCCTTGGATTTGTGGCATGCGCTTCACAACCTCGATGTTATCAAAACTCATCAACCAGATGCTACAAAGCTTATTCCTCACATAAACCTTGTAGTTCTGACATCCCACATCATGTCTAGGAGCAGCTGACACATTCAACTCAGCTATTTTGGGGTAAGCTCACTTCCCATGCCTTATGCTGCATTTCTGTCACTTTTTAGGTTTTCGTTTGTATGAGTATTGTTTTCTTGATTTATTTGAACGTCTGTTGTTGTTTGCATATATTCTAGCTTGTCCTAGCTTTGTTTCAATTTTCGTTTCTATCTCACTGTTGTCACATGCATGAAACTTGTTTGCACGAACGTTTTCCCAACTAGCGAACGACCTCACCCACATGCATGTTGATATGTTTTCTCAATCCTCCATTCATGTTTTGCATGTTGTTTATCACTTCTGCTATCACTTAGTGTCACCATACATTTCATCCGACTTACTTGCTTTCAATTGCTCGTCGGCGAGTCGGGCCAACATTGGCCCAATCTTTGCCTTCACCAAGGTTGCATTGCACAATCTACAGAAGGAAGGCTCACCTTCCTCTCCAGATTTTTGTATTTTGGCCCAGCACTAGCCTCCTGGACTGAATTGTGCATTTCTGGAGGTCAGTGGCTACTTGGCCCAAAAATTTGCGCAAATCTATCCCTAGGCCAGCAATCTTTCCCAGCTGGAATTTATCACTGTGCAATTCCAGCAGCAACCTACCCGACTGCACTATGCATTGCGTAGTTCCAGTAGTCGGTGAGTCTCTCAGTAGCCCAGATTGTGCCTTTTGCAGTCTTAGCAGTCGACCTCCTAACCTCCCGACCGAAATTGCACAACCTTCATGATCATTCACCCAAGTATGTTGGTGGTTAGTTCTCATGTTCATTTTGGTTTTCGACTGACGGATTGCTTGCTATGAGTATTGCCATGTCTCTAGGTATCACAAGTGTTCATATGCCTCTCAGCAGTATAGGTATAATTGTTTCCAAGAGAGCAGAGACAAAGACACCATTCTGATCATGCTCGGGGATGCAGTCGATCAAGTGTCCATGCGCTTACCTACTCATGAAGACATCAAGTTGTTCATGGACAAGGACATCAAGCAGCTACATCACAGTGAGCAACATCATGAACATTAGCTAAAGGTAGCATACCGAATGCAGCGAATACAAGAGGAAGGTTGTTGACAACATAGAGGTGGAGAAAAGTTGCAGGATCAAGCAAATCCACTGATAATGAAAGCAAGTTTGGAGACTTAGGCTATGAAGTGCTAGCGCGGCATGAATATCGCACGAAGGTAGAAGATGGAACAAAGAAGGATTTGCATGTGCTGAAGCAATAACTCGGGAAGAAAATGAAGCTGCACAAACAGTCTAATGAGTTGCAGCAGGAACAGGAACAACAGTGGGCGCAACATGCACTCACGGATGAAACTGTGCTCATACGAGTTAAGGATCCATCCCATTAGATGACATAGAGAAAACATGGTGATCATTTTTGTTGATGGCATGCAAAGTATCCAACAACATGCATGTCGTTGAGCGCACACATGCAATCCAACCCATTCAACACACTCACCAAGGTGAAGAAAAGAAGAAAGTCCAATTGGGGTTGAACATGCACTTCGGCAAGTTGATGAGCATGACCACCAACACACACTTGAAGATCAACATCGACACTATGCATCAGTACGAACACTATGAAGGGGTCGAACCAATGCATCAGTTGCAACAGAGGCAACAGTTTGCTTCAACAAGATGTCACCATGAGGTGCATGCACACCATCATGGATGACCAAGCTTGGCATCAACTCACTAGCTTCACCATCACAAGCATGTCAAAGAGTTGGTCTCACCACAATGGACCGAGTGTCAGTGATGTCTTGTAAGGATTTCTCAAGCCATGTTGCCTCTCATGAGTACATGTGCATTGTAATGTTGAGTCATGTCAAGTGTAAGTCAAGTGTCAACAGTTGGATGTAACATTCATAGAGTAGGTGAAGAGTCATGAGGGTAGTTGAACTATCACAAAGGGGAATGTCAAGGGTCACCCCACCCTTTGCTATAAATAGTCCCTCATAACTCATTGTAAGGGCTTTTGGTCGGCCAAGCTTCTACTAAGACTATCTTGAAGAAGACTGATCCAGGTGGATATTGGTGGCCACCTGCCAAGTCCACCTGGACCCCCACCATTGTCTTTCTCAGCATTTTCAGTTTCCTTAATTGTAGCACAACTTACTATTTTTAGCAGTTTTTCGGGTCCTGAACTTCCGGAGCCGTTTTGAGGCCCTAAACAACGTTTTTTTTGGGAATCCGGGGGCAACATGGGTCATGGAATGGATCAATGTTGCCCATTCCAACAATGATAGTGCTCGGATAGATCTTTCTAATGAGCTATTGTACGCGTCAAACGAAGATCATATGCCAAAGTTACGACCTCGGGAAGTTGATGTACCAATTTACCCCAAACGGGACCCACAGTTTGGCGTTTCATCTCCTAGGGTTAGGTTTTGGAATGTGAAGGGTTTTCCCATTGTTTCTCAACAATAAATAGGCCTTCGAGCCTCATTGTAACACAGTTCAGAGGCATGTCGCCATCACATCTCTTCTCAGAGATAAGCTACCATCGCCCTAGCTGGTTTATTTCCATTTCGGGTTGTAAGCATATTTCAGTATTTTCCATTAATGAAATGAAGTATTATTTCCGCTGCATCTTTGTGTATATGGTTATCTCTGTAATTTGTTGCATTCCTGTTTAAATCCGGATCAGTGGTATCAGAGCGGTCTGCTTTTTCTCTGTTTTTCTTTGCATGTCCCCAACAAGGTCGGGATATAAGGAGTTAGGGCTTGAACTGGTTGAACCTTTGCAAGACCAGCCTCGCAAATCCTGATGGCCTCCCATGGCGGACGAGAAGAAAGACGAGGGGGCAGGAGATCCCATCAAAATCTTGCTCGAAGAAGCCCTCGAGCGACAACGGAATGCGATGATGGACAGCTTTGCCCAGATCCTTCAGCGGCTACCCAGAAGCGGCGCATCGGCTTCCAGCAGCTCCTCTGGGAACGCCACACCCTTTAAGGTACAAGTTAATTTTGAAATCCCCATATTCGAGGGTCAGATAGACGCTGATGCCGTAGATAAATGGTTAAATCTGTTAGAGGGTTATTTTTCTATTCATGAATTTTCGAGTCGGGAAAAGATTGTTTTTGCTCTTCTCAAAGCAGCCCCCCATGTCAAGGACTGGTGGGAAACCTACTGCGAGCAGAAGGATGAAAGTACTGGCTCACTATTTTCAGCCGCACCCACCTGGGATTCGTTCCGGGATGCCATCAAGGAGCAGTACTACCCTGTCGGAAGCTATGAGGATGAATACATAAAGTGGACCACGCTGCGGCAGGGAAGGGACCAAGACGTGCCGGAGTTCACCAATCTTTTCCATACCGTTCGCACAAAGTTGGGTATCAAGGATTCGGAGCAACATTTGATACTCAAATACCGTGGCTGCCTGCACAAGTACATCCAGGAAGAAATACAATTCCTAAACATCCCCTCGCTCGGCGCAGCATACCGATATGCCGTCAAGGTCGAGCAGAAGTTTAAACAAAAGAAGCGAGACTTTGGATCTGCGAATCCAAAGCAGGAGAAAGGTGCCCCTAAACCACAGAACAAAGGACAGAGCCAAGGCGGGATAGCCCAAGACAACCAGCCGAAGCTGCAAGCAAAGAACAACGCCGCGAAGCTGAGAAAGGACACTGGAAAATGGTGCGAGTTCCATAAGAGCTCCACTCACAACACAAGTGAGTGTCGGGCCAAGCAGTCACTGGTGGCTGAGCTAAAGGTTTCAGAATCAGATGCATGTTCCGACTCTGAGTCAGAACCCGATAAGGGGTATGAAAAAGGGAAGCAGATCATTGATGCAGATCCCAGCGCCACTGTTGCTACCGCAAAGATCCAGAAAAATGAACCCGAAGATCCAGAGGAGGAGGAGCGTCTCTTCCACTCCCAGATGTGAGTAAAGGGCTCCCCGATACAGTTCATTGTTGATAGCGGGAGTCAAAAGAACCTCATTTCGGCAGAGGTCGTGAAGCGGTTGGGCTTACCGACCACATCACATCCACAACCATACACCATTGGGTGGCTTCACCAAGGACGAGATCTTCGCGTGAGCCAGCAGTGTCGCCTTCCATACAACATCAAGCCCTTCACGGATGAGGTATTGTGTGACATTGCTCCCCTTGAAGTTTGTGATGTATTACTAGGACAACCATACTTGTGGAAGCGACATGCTGTGTATGAATCAAGGCCCCGTGCTGTTATTATTACATTGGGAAATAAGTTGTTCAGGATACGAGAGGTAGCACCACCTACCACCATCTCTTTGATTACTACAAAACAATGCAGTAAGATCATTTCCAAAACCAGGAAATTTGTTTTCCTGATGATACGCCCTCAAGGGAAGAAGAAGACAGTGGCCGCAGCCTCCAAATGGGGTCCCTCTGCACGACAGCTACAGATGGACAAGATTGTGGAGGAGTACGAAGACATCTTCACCTCCCTGGCAGGGGTTCCTCTGCACTGTCAAGTCAAGCACTCCATCGATCTGACCCCAGGTGCGCCGCTACCCAATGGACCAATTTATCGGCGCTCTGTTCTGGAGAACAATGAAATCAAGAGGCAGATTCAGGAGCTCCTGCAAAAAGGTCACATCCGTCCGAGTTCATCGCCCTGTGGGAGCCCGATCGTGTTGGTACAGAAGAAGGATGGGATGTGGAGACTCTGTATTGACTATTGGGCGCTGAACAAGATCACTGTCCATAATAGGTACCCGATCCCGCGGATTGATGACCTCCTAGACCAACTAAAGGGGGCGAAATATTTCAGCAAGATCGATCTGAAGTCAGGATATCACCAGGTACCAATCGAACCCTCAGATGTGTGGAAGACTACCTTCAAATCCAAGGAGGGCCTCTTCGAATGGTTGGTCATGCCTTTCGGATTGACGAATGCTCCTGCAACCTTTATGAGGCTAATGGATGACATCTTGCGGCCATTCACCAACTCCTTTGTAGTAGTATACTTGGATGACATTCTGATCTTCAGCCAGAGTTGGGAAGAGCACCTCCACCACATCCGACAGGTTCTCCAAACACTACGGCAACACAAGCTATGTGCCAATTTGGAGAAATGCACTTTTGGCATGACCGAGGTTCAGTATCTGGGATACATCATTGATGAACAGGGGGTGCATGTCCATCCAGCCAAGGTCCAAGTCATTTGGGATTGGCCCTTTCCAACCACTCTAATAGAGCTCCGTAGCTTTCTAGGTCTTGCCAACTTCTACCGCAGGTTTGTGCTAGGGTTTTCTCATATTTCTTGGCCCTTGAGTCAAGTCACCAAGGGAGGGGCGAAAGCAAAGTTCTTTTGGTCTGAATCTCAACAGAAGGCATTCAGGGAGTTGAAGGATCGCCTCTACATGGCACCAGTGCTCGCGTTACCAGATTTACAACAACCAATTGAGGTCGAGACAGATGCCTCTGACTATGCTATTGGGGCAGTCCTTACTCAACATGGACATCCAGTGGCATATCACAGTGAAACGCTTTCAGACACAGTCCAGAAGTACCCCACTTATGATAAAGAGATGTATTCCATTGTACAGACCTGCCGACAATGGAAGCATTACATTTTGGGGAAGGAAACGGTCATCCACACAGACCACCGACCCCTGCAGTTCATACAGACCCAAGGGAAATTGCAGAATGATCGCCATCAGAAGTGGTCTACATACCTGCAACAGTTTCACTTGAATATCAAGTATAAAAAGGGCAGCACCAATAATGTTGCAGATTGCCTCAGTCGACCACCGATCATGGCGCTGACCACCGTGCTCAACTCTTATGGGCACGAGACTTCTGATTGGCCACTTCTCTACAAAAGCGACCCAGAATTCGGCCACACATACCAGACACTCTTGGAGGGTCGGCATGTTGCAGATTTTCACCTCCAGGATGCCCTATTATGCCACCTCGGTCACCTTTGTGTTCCTTCAAGCGAGCTTGCCAAGATGATTTGGGAAGCACACTACAGTCGGGCTGCTGGGCATTTCGGGGTCGAGAAAACAGTGGCAGTACTGCAAAATTATTTCTATTGGCCGAATCTTCGACAGGATGTTGGGAAGTACATCTGATCATGTACTGTCTGTGCCATTGCCAAACCGACCATTAAGAAGCAAGGCCTCTATACCCCGTTGCCTACCCCTAGTCGACCTTGGGAATCCATCTCCATGGATTACATGTCAGGCCTTCCTTCCACTAAGCATGGAAATGACTGTGTTTTTGTGGTCGTCGACAGGTTCTCGAAGATGGCCATTATGGTGGCCTGCAAGAAGAATATCACAGCAGAAGCCACTGCTAAACTCTTCTTTGAACGAGTGTGGGTGCACTTTGGGATCCCACAGTCTATCATCTCAGATCGGGACAGTCGGTTTCTCAGCACATTTTGGTCCAGTCTCTGGTCAATGCTGGACACCAAACTCACGAAGTCCACAGCCTTTCATCCTCAAACTGATGGCCAGACAGAGGTTGTCAATAGGATGATTGTGCACATTCTGCGCATGTATAAATCAAAGCATCCACGCACATGGGACGAGAGCCTCCCCTATGTTCAGCATAGCTACAACCGAGCTCTTCACAGCTCCACTGGCCATAGCCCTTTTCAGGTGGGTTTGGGATTCCAGCCACTATGCCCCATTGATGTGGCCATGACACTTGCAGCTACTCACATGAATTCAGCTCATGTCCAGTCCGAAACAGATAAGGCCACCAGCTTCATTGAGCGCATCCAACATATTCGCCAGCAGGTCCATGACATTCTTGAGAAATCAAATGCCAAGTACAAGCAGCGACATGATCAACATTGGGTGCCACACAAGTTTCAGGTGGGCGACAAAGTCTGGTTGCATTTGCAAAAGGAACGCCTTACTGGAGCCTATCGGAAATTGAGACCACTCCGATATGGTCCTTACACCATTACTAAGGCTATGGGAGACAATGCATTTGAGCTCAACATTCCCCCATTCCTTCGCTTGCACCCAGTGTTCAATGTGGACCGCCTTCAGCCATACTTTCCACCATTGCTAGACACATCCGACATTGCAGAACAGCTCAAACCCACAGAATTAAATCCAGATTGCATGGAACAAGCTGCAACTGATCGAATCATGGACACATAGATCAAGAACACTCGCCAACAGAATATCCAACTATATTGAGTTGTCAAAGCAGGCCAACTCCTTCAACAGGGCAAGTGGCTCACCAGGGAACAAGTTCAGCAGAAGTTTCCTCATCTCATGGAGGAGCTCAACGCAATGGGGACCATTGCTTCCTAAGGGGGGAGGAATGATCCAGGTGGATATTGGTGGCCACCTGCCAAGTCCACCTGGACCCCCACCATTGTCTTTCTCAGCATTTTCAGTTTCCTTAATTGTAGCACAACTTACTATTTTTAGCAGTTTTTCGGGTCCTGAACTTCCGGAGCCGTTTTGAGGCCCTAAACGACATTTTTTGGGGAATCTAGGGGCAACAATGATAGTGCTCGGATAGATCTTTCTAATGAGCTATTGTACGCGTCAAACGGAGATCATATGCCAAATTTACGACCCCGGGAAGTTGATGTACCAATTTACCCCAAACGGGGCCCACAGTTTGGCGTTTCATCTCCTAGGGTTAGGTTTTGGAATGTGAAGGGTTTTTCCATTGTTTCTCAACAATAAATAGGCCTTCGAGCCTCATTGTAACACAGTTCAGAGGCATGTAGCCATCACATCTCTTCTCAGAGATAAGCTACCATCGCCCTAGCTGGTTTATTTCCATTTCTGGTTGTAAGCATATTTCAGTATTTTCCATTAATGAAATGAAGTATTATTTCCGCTGCATCTTTTTGTATATGGTTATCTCTGTAATTTGTTGCATTCCTGTTTAAATCCGGATCAAAGACTTGGACAGTATTGTAACAAGCCTTGGATTCTCCACTGCACTGAACTAGTACATCTCTTTGGAGGGGCAGGCGGATGTGGCTGTAACATTCTACTGATAAGGCTAGCAGTTTTACATGGTGTATTGTATGATTGTGACTTACACTTCTTTATATAATAAAAGCCAACACATTTTCATGCATATGTTGTTATTGTAGTTGGACTGCTTCGGTTGCCTTCATGATATATGTTGGTTAACTTATGTGCTTATGTATGAACTAATTCACATACAATTATATGAATCTTGTTGTTAATGTGTTGCAAATTCCATTATTGTTGTCACCGTCTGTGTCGACTGCTCTGCCGGACACCAGAAGACCTTTCTCTAAACCTTGTTATATCAACCGTCACACATATTAGACTAATCCGTGAGTGTTGTTTGTGTTATCTTACCTTGTATGTTGGGATTTCCACATCTGTGTCGACTGCTCTTCCAGAAGTTGTGTGTGTCCTTTGTGCTGTGTTCCTAGCCGATTTGGGACTGATCCCTTTCAACATAGAACCCACCTTCGCCTTCCTCTCCCTTTGAAGTGTTGGAATCTCTCATACTCATTCCTTGACTCACTGCATCAGTCACACCCTTGCTACTGACAAAGTTATCTTACTTTCCTCTGTGTGACATCACGGTTAAGGCATTACCTTACAACCCACTGTTGGGACTCCTACACCAAACCATTTGAGGTCTAATTGGGACTTCTTATCGAGGAGATCCCCTTGACATGTAGGCGGGACCAGCACCATCAACATTTATGGCTCTAGAAGGAGGGCCCAAGGTGTTTTTTGAATCGTGAAGATGTCTCCATCTCGGGGAAGATTTTCAATCTCTTGTCCACTCACATATATGATGGTGAAGCTGAAGTGGCATGCCCTGAGCATTTACATAACTTCATTTCCATGATTTACAAGGAAGATGAGTTTACTGACGAACATGCCGGTCTGTTGCTTTCATTCAAACTTCATGAATCCCCATTTCGTTGGGTGCTCAGCCTACCGGCTGACACCATGCACTCATGTCAGCACTTATGTGATCTTATTGAAGACATGTTCCATCATTTTTATCCAAACCATCTTGAATAGAAACTGTTACAACAACGAAGGGCTCCGCATGAATCTGTTATTGATTTTTGGCAATGCTTCCATGACTTACAGTTTCAAGCTCTGAGGAGCCAGATGAAGTTATCTTATCTCTGAGACTGGTTCAAGTATTGTCTTCAGAAATCTGCCCATCCTAAGAGAAAGCTTGATGTCAAGCCTCACTGAGCCTTCTTCGCACATCCGTTCATTCTTCACACCCTCCCAACATCACTCCACTTAATTTTCATGCAGAGTTGGTTGTTAGTCCTTGGAGTTCCCATCTGCATTCTTTTCTTCGACCTCTATCTTTGCACCCAAGTGTTCCTCCGGATGATGATGTCTTATGTTCATGCATTCTGGACTCTTCACTTGTTGTGAATGAGGAACAACCGACTGACGAAGTTGTTGTTGCACAACCAACTTGCACTATCATTCATGAGGAGTATGAGTTGGAGCTTGAACATCAACACTCAGCGAAGGATGACTCCCTTCAGTCCAATCCCCCTCTGTTCCTTCCTAGCTTCTTTGGTGAACCTTCCATCCATGATTTTGTATGTGTGTCTTCATCGACGGATGCACTCATTGTTGATCACTCGTAGGACTCACCAGATGCTAGTCCATCATTCGACAACGAAGAGGATAAGTTATTCATTGAAGATCCAATTGATCCTTCATCTATCTTTTTCAAAAACACAGAGGATGAGTTCATTCACTTTTCATCTACCCCTATTTTCGATTCATCTAATCATGAGGATGTCAAAGAATTCATTGATTTTTCTGATCATGGCAGTCATGATTCATTTGCTTCCATTTTTTACCACGATCATGAATCTATCGTAGTTGATCTTTGGAAGCCACCGGTTTATGATGATCTACATCATGATGAAGTTGAGACACCCAAGACTATTGAGGCACTTCAGCCTGAGCTGATGGTTATGTCAGGCCCTCACTCTCTTGGGGTTAGTCTCACTTCCGATCATGAAATTGTTCAATCACCCGTGGCTCCTCATCACTCGTCTGTATGCATTGAAGATCCATCTCACACACAAATCACACTTCCTCCAATAGAACTGCATGATCCCATTGCTCATGCATTGGAGGAGTCTTACATTGCAAGTACTCGTTCACGATGAAATGTATCTTTGTTTCTTTCGTTTGCTTGCATGTCTCAGTCAAGAGTGTGCTTTTGCTTCAAAGTTTCACATAGTGTCACACAACACCATGACAAGTCCACGGACTATCCGTCCTGCAAATGCACCTACTTATGTCTCGTGGGCACTTTGAAACACGAAGTGTGGTTGTATTCACTTTCATATCTTTCTTGTATGCTCGTCTGCACAACTGGGTTACTCGCAGACCAAGACTTCATCCACATGGGTCTACCAATGCGCCAGTGGCTGCATTGGAAGTATCACTTCACGTGATCAGGCCCATGCACTGTTAGTATAGGAGTAGGGGTAGGGTTTGTTTTCAGTTGTTTGTTTGCATGTTTGTTTGCTTACATGCTTTGCTTGCTTGTTTGTGTGCTTGCTTGATTGATTACTTGTTCTACTTTCACTTTTACTTCTGCTCTTGCTTTGCTTTTTTGTTTGTTTCGTTCATTCGTAGGTTAGTTTGCATGAAACCATGTGTGAATCATGAAACAAGTTGGATAAAGTACAAGAGGGTTTGTACAACTATCGCTATTTGGTTATCTATCATCTTGCCTTTGTATGATGAACTTGTTACTCTTAGTCCATGATACGTTGAAGGAAAATACGTACACTTCAAAGTGAACCTTGGTGTAAACACAACGATTGCACGCTAATTAGTGTCACCTTCTCCAGTCAATTGTTTTTGGGTTAACCCTTGTCAGCTCAATCAAGTAGAGTAAGGTGAGGGGGAAACCTTAACAGGCATGTCAGAGATATAATAAACTACTTCTCTGCTAGAAAAACCTCCTCTCAATAAGTCAGGATCCCTCTTCTACCTCGGAAATGAATAAGTTCTATGCACAGTAAAAATGAAAAGTCAAAAAATTCAAAATGAAAGATGAATAAGGTGAAAGAAGAGAAAGGATTCCTATGCAGGGAGGTGATGCAAGTAACTCTGCTGGGGTACTGACTAGGCTCGCTGGCAGTGGAGCCATGCTTTTGTTCCTATGTGATTCCACTAGGGTACTGTCTAGGTCTGCTAGCAGTGGAGCAACACCAAAGATGAAACTAAGACTCTGATGACTATACTTCTTATGCACCTATATACCCCTCAACCCCAATCAAGACAACTGTGTTTCCTTGGCTTGGAATGTGTGTCAATCGACCAAGGGCTTGGTAGATGCTACATCTTACAATCAAGTTAGTGTGAAACCAAGATGAGCTAAGAACTGAACAATACTTCCGGATGTGTTAGACTTGTTTTCTAGAGACAAGGTCTATGCAGAGAGCTAGAGTTCTACCAGTGTGTCGCCAAGTGTTGTAGCAGCTACAACCACCCTCCAAAAGTTTAAATTAGCCTATTTTGGAGCCTCCATACCAACCTTCACAACAGCTTTCCTTGCTTCATCAAGTCCTCAAGCTTCAATATCTTTCTTGCTCAAAGGCAACCTGTCAATCACAGTTTGATCTTTTTCCTTCACGGGCTACTCATCCGGACTTGGTCCAACTGCAGGTTGAGCAACTTACCAGTGAGATTTGTACATTTCTGGAGCGCAACCAACCTTTCCCTCCAGGAATTGCGCAATTCCCTATGACAGCCTGTTGGTCTCCTGGATTGCACAATCCTGCTAGCCAACCCTACCACCAGGAATTGTGCAATTTTTCCCATCAACATGAAGTTTAGCCCAGGATTTGTGCAAATCTAGGTAGCAGTCAACTGCTGGGCCCACAAATTGCTCAATCCCCTTGGGCAATCAGCCCAGCTGATAGTTAGGAATGCACATTTTTCACCAATAGTCGAGCAGTCGCTTACATGTGTAGCTGAGCTGACCAGTTCCATCTGGGACCGAGAAAAATAGACTTGCATGCATAAGCTGCTTCTCCCAAGGTAGCATGCAAATTCATCCCTTGTTTCAGGGATGTATGTTTATCAGTTGGAGGTTACATGCAAGGAACAATTCAGAAACCTCCCTCCAAGTGTCGCTTCCCCTAGATTTGTGGCATGCGTGTCACAACCTCGATGTTATAAAAAATGATCAACTGGTTGCTACAGATCTCATTCCTCACATAAACCTTGTAGCTCTAACATCCCACATCACATCTAGGAGAAATCAGCACATTCATCTCAGCTATTTTGGGGTAAGCTCACTTCCCATGCCCAGTGCTGCATTTATGTCACTTTTCGGGTTTTCGCTTGTATGAGTATTGTTTGCTTGATTTCTTTGAACACTTGCTATCGTTTACATATATTCTAACTTGTTCTAGCTCTGTTTCAATTTTCATTGCTATCACACTGTTGTTGAATGCATGAAAATGTTTTTCACGAACGTTTGCCCAACCAACGAGCGACCTCACCCACGTGCATGTTGATTTGTTTTCTCAATCCTCCATTCATGTTTTGCACGCACTATTTATCACTTCTGCTATCACTTAGTGTTGCCATGCATTTCATTCAAATTACTTTCTTTTAGTTTCCCATCGATGAGTCGGGCCAACCTTGGCCTGGTCTCTGCCTTCACCAAGGATGAATTGCACAATCTAGAGAAGGAAGGATTACCTTCCTCTCTAGATTTGCACATTTTGGCCCAACACTGGCCTCCTAGACTGAATTGCAAATTTCTGGAGCTCAGTGGCTGCTTGGCCCAAAAATTTGCATAATTTTGTCCTTGGCCCAATTGTCTTTCCCAGCTAGAATTTCTCATTGTGTAATCCCAGTAGCCAACTACCTGACTGGACTATGCATTACGCAGTTACAGCAATCAATGAGTCTCTCAGCATCTTGAACTATGCCTTTTGCAGTCTTGGCAGTCGGTCTCCCAACCTCTCGGGGCAAAATTGCGCAACCTTCGTGGTCATTCACCCAGGTAAGTTGCAAGTCAGTTCTCATGTTCATTTTGTTTTTTGACTGACGGATTGCTTGCTGCGAGTGTTTCCATTTCTCTAGGTATCACGGGTGTTCATCTGCCTCTCCACAATACAAGTAGGATGGTTTCCAAGAGAGCAGAGACCAAGACACCATTTAGAGCACGCTTGGGGATGTAGTCGATCAAGTGTCCATGGGCTTACCTACTCATGAAGACATCAAGCAGTAGCATCGCCGTGAGTAGCATCATGAACAGTAGCTAAAGGCAGCATACCGAACATAGCGAATACAAGAGGAAGGTTGTTGACAACATAGAGGCGGAGCAAAATTGCAGGATCAAGCAAATCCATTGATAATGAAAGAAACTTTGGAGACTTAGGCTATGAAGTGACGGCGCGACATGAAGATCACGCAAAGGCAGAAGATGGAACAAAGAAGGCATTGCATGTGTCGAAGCAGCAACTCAGGAAGAATATGAAGTTGCACAGACAATCCAATGAGTTGCAACAGGAATAGGAACAGCAATGGGTGCAACATGCACTCACGGATGAAATTGCGCCAATACGAGTTAAGGATCCATCCCAACAACTGACACTAAGAAAACATGGTGAGAAATGTTATTGATCGCATGCAAAGGATCCAACAACCACATGTATTTGAGTGCACGCATGTAATCCAACCCATTCAACACACTCACCAAGGTGAAGACAAGAAGCAAGTCCAACTAGGTTTCAACATGCACTTCGGCAAGTTGATGCGCATGACCACCAACACACACTTGAAGATCAACACGAACACTATGCATCAATGTGTTGCTGGTTCAACCATACCCAAGAAGATCATGCGCATGTTAGCATACAATTTGGATGAAGTGGCCCAAACAATGCACTGGTTGCAACAGAGGCAAGAGTTCGCTTCAGTAAGATGTCACCATGAGGTGCATGCACACCATCATGAACGACCAAGCTTGGAATTAGCTCACCATCTTCACCATCACAAGCATGTCAAAGTGTTGGTCTCACCATAGTGGACCGAGTGTCAGTGATGTCTTGCAAGGCTTGCTCAAGCCATGTTGCCTCACATGAGTACATGTACATTATAATGTTTAGTCATGTCAAGTGTAAGTCAAGTGTCAACAGTTGGATGTAACAGTCATAGAGTAGGTGAAGAGTCATGAGGCTAGTTTAAATGTTACAAAGGGGAATGTCAAGGGTCACCCCACCCTTTGCTATAAATAGTCCCTCATAACTCGTTGTAAGGGATTTTGGTTAGCCAAGCTTCTACTAAGACTATCTTGAAGAAGGCTTGGACAATATTGTAATGCGCCTTGACTTCTCCACTACATGGAGCTAGTACATCTCTTTGGAGGAGTAGCCGGATGTGGCTATAATGTTCTATTGATATGACTAGCAGGTTTACATGGTGTATTGTATGATTATGACTTACACTTCTTTATATAATAAAAGCCAACACATTTTCATGCATATGTTTTTATTGTAGTTGGACTGCTCCAGTTGCCTTAATGATATATGTTGTTTAACTTACGTAGTTGTGTAGGAACTGATTCACATGCAATTATATGAATCTTGTTGTTAATGTGTTGCACATGCCATTAATGTTGTCACCGTCCATGTCGACTGCTCTGCTAAACACCAGACATACCTTTCTTTGAACCTTGTTATATCAACCGTCACACTCGTCTCAGACTGATACGTGAGTGTTGTTTGTGTTATCTCACCTTATATGTTGGGACTGCCACATCCATGTCGACTACTCTGTCGGAAGTTGTGTGTGTTCTTTGTGTTGTGTGTTCCTAGCTTAGTTGGGACTGATCCCTTTCAACCTGGAACCCACCTTCAGCTTCCTCTCCCTTTGAAGTGTTGGAACCTCTCATACTCATTCCTTGACTCACCACATCAGTCACACAGTTGCTACTGATAGAGTTATCTTACTTTCCTCTGTGTGACATCGCAGTCAAGGCATTACCTTACGACCCACCACTGGGACTCCTACACCAAACGGTCTGAGGTCTAATTGGGACTTCTTACCGGGGAGATCTTCTTGACACGTTGGCGAGTCCAACACTGTTAACATGTTCCCAAGTTGATATGTTCATGCATCATGGTGGAACTATGGGTTTTGTTGTTCCTTGGCCCTTGAAAGCAGTTCTGAAAGTCATTGATATTTTTGAGAGATACCAGACCCTTGGGGATGAGGTTTCCTTTCTTTTCATCAATTGCAGCTTGTAGAAACTGCTCGTGCTCATCTTCATCAATCGTTGTATCTTTGAAGACATCAACATTTTCCATGAAGTGCAGTATCTGTTGATCATTGTCAAAAACACATAAATTAGTTATGTTATTAGGGATAGCATGCTTGTACAAAATTTCAACAGTAAACCTATCCCTAAGCGGTGTCAACCTAGTAGCTACGTTAGCTAAGGCATCAACAACTGCATTATGCATTCTTGGCACAACAATGATATTGAAAGCTTGGAAGTTAGAGATTAGTCACCATACCTCTTGTTGATAAATTTTGAGATGAGGTGAAAAACAGTGTATGGTGTAACATCGCTATCGTACCACCATTTTTGAATCACCCACCACTTTGAGCACAACAACATTGAGGCTGATGGCTTTGTGCAAGCCCAATATGAGTGCTTCATATTCAACAATGTTTTTTGTGCACTCGAACTCCAGGCGACTTTAGATCAAGTGTTTCCTATGCATTGGGTCTATCAATATATAGTCAGCTCTAGAGCCATCCTGTGTCTTTGATCCGTCAAAATACATGGTCCACAACTCGTCTGTACACAGACCATTTGTTGCGCTAGTACTACTAATACTACTTCTACTAGTGTTACAATGTATTGTACATGTTTCATTTCCATCAGTTGGGCACTGAAGGAGACCCAACTGCGCATCTGGTGGGGTTGGAGCTGGATGTGCGAGATAGCAACCCAGTTGTGTTTCCAGGAGACAGTTGTCGAAAATGAGTTCTGTGAAAGCCAACAGTTCATTCTCACCATTGATGGGAGTGACATTATGTTTCATGTATCTCTCTGATAACACCTGGATTTGATTGCTTTTCCCCTGGTACGGAAGCCATAAGTGTGAACATTCAGTGGTGAAGTATCCATTCAACTTGCTGGACCAGTCTCTGCTAGGCAGTAAGCCGTATGCTTCTGGTATGTCCATAATGACAATGTTGACGCATTGGTGAACTCAGCTGTCATGAAATAATAAGATGATCACATCCCGTAGTTCACCAATGGATGGTGCGCATGTTCGATCTAGTTGGATGATCTGAGCAAATGTCTTGCTCCATTGCGCATTGATCTTCTTGGAAATGGAGAGTGGCATGACGTTAGCTGATGCGCCAAATTCAACCAAACAGTTGTGAACATTACAGTTAAGGATTTCATATGAGAGCAAGAATGGAGGGAAAAGAGATTTTTCTTCTTCCATCTAAAGTGTGTTGAGAATAATTATGAGTGAATCAGGAGATGTGCTTTCTCCCTTGCTGGTAGAGGTTGTGTTGTCTATGGATGTATGGCCCAATGCATGCAGCAGAATATCCCGCTAAACCTTGATCTTAGCCAGATTGAACAAAGAGATGTTTGCACCATTTTTCTTCATATCTCAAATAATATTATAGTCAAGAGCGAGTAAACTCATCGAGCTGTCCAGGGTTAGGCTCATGCTTTTACTGTCTGATAGAGTGTTTTGAAGTTTACTGCTCATGGACGTACTCTTGTTTGCAGTTGTCTTCCCGGGCTTGTTTTGTGCTTTGTGCTTTGGGACAGTTGGTGGATCAACCTTCCTCATCAGTTCAAGCTTTTCTTGCGCCCCCCCAATAATAATGGGATCCCCTTGACTTCTGATATTGTATCGACCGTCTTGCTTTGGGGGTTGCTTCTTGATGTTTGCTTTCTATGTTGCGCACGCGCATTGATACATGTTTATCACCTACCCTGTACTTGGTGATTCATTAGATGCAACATCTTCTTCATCATATTCATCTTTCGGTTGACACTGTGCATTATTTCCCATGTTTCCCATACCGTTGAACATCGAGTCTGCAACTCGGTTCCATTTCGGACAAGTCCCTTCCGGGTGATGGTCGTTATGAAATGTGCAAAAATCAGGGTTCGCACATATTTCCGTCTGAAACACTGAGTTGGATCTCTATGCAGTTTTAGCCGGGTAGCTGTTGCTGCCTAACGAAATGCTCCTCTTTGGTTGTCTGAGAGGTCAGCTACTAGCAGATGTCTTGATCATTCATTTCTTCAGTTCAGATACTTATGTTGTCAAGGTCCTGACAAGATGAGTAAGGGTTTCAATGGCACTTGCTTCCTTGTCTTTCCCCTTACTCGCAGTAGCCTGGGGCCTCCTAGTCGCATCTTTGGAGTCTTTTGCTGGTTCAACATCCTTGATGACTCCAATCGCACACAGGTCCTTTTCCACAACGATCACCACTTTGAAATTTTCAAGTAACGTTGATTTTGCATCTCGCTTGATGAACTACACAATGTTGGTTGGAAGTGTAGACGTGTAATAGTTGACAGTGATGGAGTCATGAGGTTTTGTGTCTACTGCAAACTTGTTCAAGATGTGTAAAAACCTCTAGTTAAAGTCTTTCACTTTCTCTTTCGACTCCATCTTGAGACTACCCAACTCTTTGAGCAACATGGCAGGGGTCTTGTCATCAACATTTTTTTCCAAAAACATTCTCTTGAACATACCCCAGTTCTAGATGGAGTTGACAGGAAGGTTGTGATACCATATCGCTGCTCGACCATCCAAGGTACATGGAAACAATCTACATGCAATATCATTGTACCATACCTTGAGTGTCTGTAGTTGTAGGTAGAAGTTGTCCAAGTGGTCTTCTGTCTTCACTGTTCTGACAGGGTCAAAATTTGTCAACATCCTCTCCGAACGCTTTGGCATCTTGTGAAAAGCATCGAGGAGAACCAATGGTCCCCGTGTCATCCATTCCAAGTTTTCATCAACCATGTCTTCTTCTTCTTCATCCTCCTCCTCTTCTTTAGAATCTAATGGTTCTGCCTCTGAGTCGGTTGGTTCATCTCCGCTTCCACCTCCTCCGTTGCCTTCCCCTCCATCTCCTGTACCAGAGCCTGAGACCAAAATCACGAGGGTATTCTCTTCTCCCTGTTGGAAGACTGAAGGTTCCTCTCTATTCTCAATAGCTTCTGCCAGACCTCCAAGAGTGGCAAGAACTGCTTCTTCCACTGATGAGAAAAAAACTCCTGTGGGAGTGGTCTTTAGCTTCTTTGATGCATATGGAAGATCTTGTATTCTTGGCGTTAGTCTGACTACTTTGGAAAACTGACGGGTGATGGGACAGATAGAGCAGAGGTGCTGATATGAAATTTCATGCTCGCGTTTGGGAGGCGAGGAGTAACCAACTTCTGAGTTGCGCGTAGGTGAGAGGGAGTGTGAGTTACTGCCTTGACCAGATGATTGATGACTAGGGTGATATGAAATTCAGCCATAAACAAATAGTGGCCCTCCTTCTAGTGCCAAAAATGTTGACGATTCTAGACCTGCCAACATTCATGGGATCTCACTGGTATGAAGTCCCAACTAGACCTCACATCATTTGGTATAGGAGTCCCATTAAGTACGATGGCCCAATTTCCATTATCTTAAATATATGCCTTAGCTCTTGCTTATCAACACATGAGAGTGGTATACTTAATCTTCAAACAATGAGGTTTGCGTGCCTGGTGAGTGCTTAGTGTAACTTGTGTCTAAGTTCTTTCACTGGAGAGGGAGGGTGAAAGTGAGTCTCAAGTCAAAAGGGAATAGTGCCAACTCAGTTAGAGACACATAACACAATAGGATTTGCACAACTTTCGGTGGAATAGTCCACACGAATGTGACAATCACAAACACAAAGTGAACAGATAGCATGTACAACACCTGGAAGAGTAGTCCACAAGAGTGCGACGGTCGTTATAACAAGTTTACAAGAATGAATCTGTCTAGTGTCTGATGGAGTGGTTCACATGGGCAAGACAACAATAACAAATGATACAACACATTTCCAACAACATATGCACTAAAACAACTGAAATAGTTCAACTATCGTAGTATAGGTTAAAGCAACATGCATTACAAATGTCCAAAGAATAGTCTTACAAATGAATACAATACATGTGTGAAAATGTGTTGGCCTGTTAACATGCTTATGAATTAAGCGAAATTTCCAAGACACTTCCGTACACCATACATCACTAACCCCAATAATGGGGCATTGGAGCCATTGCTCTCTCCTCAAAGAAAAGACTACAGACTCTCAAGGTTATGTGGGAGGAACCATGGTGGAAAGTCCTCTACATGTACAAATGACGGGTATATATAGCCAAGGGTTAACTTGACCCTTGTGACTCTTCGAATTCCCTCATGACTATTTGAATTACATGACTCTTCAATTGAAATGAATCTTTAACTTCATATGTGGGTCTCTTGGACTTCCACGTTACATTACATTGATTACAACAGTATGGCCCATAGTAGTGATGTGGCTGAGATGAATTATGACATGACTCAACATGACACTACTGGTATGTTCATGTTGATGGTGGTTTCCATGTCGAGCTGTTGTGCTGCTGAGTGATGAGTGTGCTCTTGGTGTATCATATCTTTCACCTCCGCATGAAAAGGTGTGAAGAGTCTTCAATGGTCTTGGTGTTCTCTTGATGTTGCATGTGCATGTGTCCCCTTTGTCGGTACTTCACATGCTTCATGTGTTCATCTGTTTGTGAAAAATTATCCTAGCATGCGCTCCTTGTTCATCTTGTTCGTCGTCACACCATGTCTCATCCATGTACCTGTCTCTACAATCACTCATGATGAGATGACATGAAATCCAGAAATCCCCTAGTCTAACATGATGCATCATATTTCGTTTCCAGGAGCAGGTGACCGGGAGAGAGGAAAAGGTTCTGAAACTGCGGAGAGAACATTTCAGGCCGAGATGTGAGGCTCCAAGGCACTGTCAGGAAAAACTACATAGAGGTTGTTGAGAGGCTAGGTTAAGCAGTTCAGGACAACAAGTCACATCTGGGGGATCTGGCTCAGCTAGGAGGTAGAATTGCATAGTTTTTCTAGGGAAGGCAGTGCGGACAGCAGGAGGCACTGACAATGAAAACTGCATATATTTCCAGAGGAGGTTGGGATTGGGTTGTGGGAGCTTGCTGGTCAGAACTGCAAAAATTTGGGAGGAAGTCAAGCAGGACATGTCTTCATAGTTTCCAGGTTGAGTGGGGTGTCGGGCAGTAGGTGGACTGTCCATGAAAACTGCACAATTTTCAGGAGGAGTGGCAAGAAGGCTGGCAGGGGGACTATCTGGAAAAGCTACGAAATTTCCTGGGACAGTGCAATGACAAGTAGCGGGTGTATGTCCCTCATGTCTATGTAATTTATTCAGGTAGTGCAAGAATACAACTTCTGCGCAGTTTTGGGGATGAGTGCAACCCTGGGTCACTGCTTAAGTCAAATTCTATAGTTGACTAGTGGGAGGCTTAATGGATAGGCTTGCGGGAAGCACAGACTGAGATGGATTCTTGGGGAACTTCTGCGTTGCTCTGGGTTATATTCAACTAGGTTAATTCCAACATTTCACAGTGAAGACTGCTTGAAGGGAAGCCTCAAGCTTTGCATAGTTCTGGGCAACAGTGCTTGGTTACTGAGGCTGAGATTGCGCAGTGCAGCTCAGTGGAGGTCCGACTGATGGAGGGTAGTCCGGCCGACAGATCTTCGAAAAAATTGGTTAAGTGTGTGAACGAGTGAACTCGTGTATACATGACCTTGCAAACACACACTCAACATGACTCAATGACAAGACACCTCAAACCAACAAGACAACATATGCTCAGTGTGACTGACTAAAGGGTGAGAGCGACAAGTGTGACACTTGAGATAGATCATTGAATGACCGTGACGACACTTGCGTGACATTGCATACAACTTCATGTGTGAGTGCAATAGTTGTTTACATAGCGAAAACAACTTGTACACACAAGATAGACCTTCAACATAGCCAGAACGAGACCGCAAACATGACATTGCAACCAACATGTTAATACACGATCGGTGATCGGTCAAACAAAGAGGATGTAAAGACTCAACGCGAGCTCATGGGATGAGCCCTAGTGTTTGCAATCATCAAGGAAAAACCGAGGAAGTCTCTGAAATTGGATGCAAGCCAAAATTTCGGAGGGTGTTTCAGCTGCTACAACAGGACCCTACCTCCACTCAAATAAGGAATACACATTAAAGCATGTTGAAATATCTACATTCAAGGGAAGAAAGAAGAGGCATTGTCATCAAATAATCAAGGTGGTCTCCCTCTTTGTGAAGGATCACTTTTGAAGGAAGTCATATTTTTCAAGAAGACATCTTCTATCATCCATATTATCAAGAAAGGCATCAAGTCGAAGATATCACCATCAGGAAGCATCTTCACTTGAAAAGTATGTATCTCTATTTATGTCTGAATATGCTATCAAAATGACTTCATTTTGCAAGGAAAGCAACAAATTGGTTGGTTCATCAAACTTCCTTGCATGGAAGAAGAGGACAAATTTAATCCTCATAGAAAATGAAGTCACTTGTCATGTTAAGGGTTCAATCACTAAACCTACAAAAGAAGAATCTAAAGCCCTAGCCAAGTATATGAAAGGAGAAATTAAGGCTCAAAGGATCCTTATATAATCCATCAAGGATCCCCTCATACAATATGTTGCAAAATTGGAGACATCAAAAGAAATTTATGAGAAGTTAGTAGAATTGTTCTACGTAAGCATCGCTCAAGAAGTCATATCCTTAAGGACTGAGCTATACAAGATGAATATATGAAAGGAAGAAGGAATAGCCTCATACTTTATGAGGGTGTCAGAAATACGAGACTAACTACATGAGTTGGGGGAAATAATGTCTGATAAAGAGATGACCACAGTTGTTCTCAATGCACTATTAGAGGAATGGGGAAAATTCATATCAAACATCTATGGAAAGAAGGAATCCAACCCATTCAGTGAAATTTGGTGATTATGTAAGACTGAAGAAACCAGGCTGAAGGCAAAAATTGATGTGGGACCAAGACAATGTGAAAATTTTGAAACAGAAATTTTATTACTACAACAACTGGTTTATTTTACCTACTTATTTTCCAATAAGTTATTTATGAAATCCATTCAGTAAATATTAAAATAAATTCTACTACAAATATCACACAATTATATAGAAACAAATACATGCACAAGAATCAAACACATCAACACAATTATTTTTGGAAAATTGTCCTCTGAAAAACCCAATGCGAGAAAACTGGTGCAACAGAGGAGGATTTTATTAATCAGCTTTTCTTGAGTACAACTAGGGTGCCAAATTAGCTTACCCAACAAAGAAAACCACATGGCAGTAATACCAAAAAATCCTTCGGCGCTTCCCCTAGGCTTAGCTTCAGTCCAATCATCCTCTATGCAGCTCCCAAACCCTCTGCGTCAACACTCTGCCTCACTGCATCAGCACTTGGCCTCTTTGCATCACCCTCGTAGGCCCTCCAGTCACTACGCAATCTAGCTACCTCTACGTCTTTCTGATTGGCTATGTGTCTGCCTCTCTGATCTATGTGCTAGTCCTCCAGCACTATCCCTGCCTCTCACTGCAATCCATACCTCTGCTTCAAATTTCTCAACAAACCCTGCTCCAAAAATCGAATTGACTGGTCTCCCCTGGTGTATGTCGAACTGACCCTCAACCCTCCTCTTATATTTTTCCTTTTGATTAATCAACAACCAAGATGAATTCCCTAATCAATGGCTAAGATTAAAATAGACTTGATCTTCTTCTCTTAGAAGCTTCTCATCCTTATCTTTATTAATACCCATTAATATTTTTATTTTCCTAAGTTTAGACTTAGGAACTCATTAAAAAAAAGTAATTATTTTAATAACTCCTCATCAGGATGGAATTTTCGAAAACGATTTCTAGGTCTTGGAGATCTCATGTGCTTTAGCCTCTCCACTAATTTTCATGGCTAGATCACATCCTCTGCTACCCCAAATCAACACTCCCTCTTAGTGAGGAATGTGCTCTAATAATGCTCCGCCACTTATCATTACCCTGATCATCCGACACTAGTACCTGTGCTGATGCTTGGCCTACTTCCCAACATCCTCTGCATTGTTGCCTCCTGTACTGCTGCCCATAGATTCTACTACTGCCACTGCTACATCTGTACTGCAGCTCCCTCTGCATCTGTGTTGTTGCTGGTCCTTCCTCCCAACACTACATCTGCACTACAACTCTCTCTTAAATGCTACATCATGTTGCCCATAACACTACTAACTGCTGCACTGCAACACCTGATGTTGGAATTTCTAAGTCTAATTTTTGTAAATCCATCATGTACTTTCTGATTTATTTCTTCCTACTTGTTCTATTAATTAACAAGATATATACCATGTAAATATTGAAAATAAATACAAGTACAGCCTCAACACATACAGATCATCAACTGAAGGAAAAACAAGCACACAAGTGACACCGTTATTTTTGGACTAATGTCCCTGGAAAAATCCAATGCGAGAAAACTGGTGCATCTATCTCAGGGTTTTATTATTGAGAAGTTTCAGAATAAAATCTAGGTGCCAGAAATGGCTCACCCAATAGAGAATTCCCTCGACAGTAGTACCTCTCAATTAGAGATAGATATCAGCCCCAATCTGCCCCACGAAATCTCCTAGCGTCAGCCTCTAGGGTCCGCGTCAACCTCTCTAACCCAGCATCAACCCAACTAGCCCAGCATCAGCCTCTCTTGGCTCTGTGTCATCCTCTGGAGCCTCTGCATCTCCCACGCTAGCTCTCCTTAGGCTCTATGCAACTCCCAACTACCTTTGCATGGCCTCTGGCTACTTCTGTGTGGCCTCTAGCTAGCTCTGCATCAACCCTTTCCGGCTCTTGTGCTGATGCTCCCGGTATTATCTTTTCATTTCTGCTACTACATTCACTACCCCTCAGCTACAACTTTGATCACTCCTTCGATTTCCTCAGCAAACCCTGCCCCAGAAAATTGAATTCTTGATCAACTCGGTGTGTTCTCCAAGTGACCCTCAAGCCTCCTCTTATACTTTCCTCGTTGACAATTCAATAACTGAGATTAAGTCCCTAATCAACAACTAAGATTAGATCTGGCTTGATCCATGACTTTTGGACCATTCTAACTCAGTTTTATGTTAATTCACATTAATATTTTATTTTCCCTAAGTTTAGACTTAGGGACTTCATTAAAAATATTAACTATTTTAATATCTCCTAAACTAGCTAGATTTTGCCCAAACCATTTCTGGGTATTGGAGATCTCATGTGCTTTAGCCTCTCCACCAATTTTAGTGGCTAGAGCACATATGATGCTACCCCAAATCAACACTCCCTCTTAGCGATGACTATGCTCTAGTAATACTCCTCACTAAGCATCACCCTGAGCATCCAGCATCGGTCTTTGTGCTAATGCTAGGCCTTCTGCCCAACATCATCTGCACTGTTGCATCATGTACTTCTACCCATGGCCCTACCACTGCCACTGCTACATCTGTATGACAATTCCCTCTGCATCCGTGCTGCTACTCATGGCCCTGCCACTGCCACTGCTACATCTGCACTGCAACCCCTCTCATCATGCTGCCCATAGCACTACCACTGCTAACTTCTGCATCTACAACTTAGTTATTGAGAAGTAAGTAATTTATCTCCCAACTCTGACATCTCCGCCAGGCTAGAAACACTCCCAATGTTGAAGCTCCTTCTGTCGTTCCATCCACATCTGTCTCTATTGACATCCGCCAATCCTGCTACTTCTCTTCGGGGCTCTCGTAGCAAGATATAATCCAAGAGGTTGGGTACCTCAAGGATCTTGCCCCTCATCGCCTTTAGTCCATCTAACTACATCTCGATGTCTCCCCACTTCCTCTCAAGTGGCACTTGAGCACTCATGTCATAGTCATCATTTGTCTCCACTTCTTTCTCCACCCTTGCTGATGCAACCTTGGTCTTAGAAGCCTATCCCTTACTCTTCTTCCTCGGACACTGGCTCGCATAATGACCCAGTTCCCCACAGTGGAAGCATTTGACCTTGGAGAAGTCCTTCTTCTTCTATTTCTCCTGCTTTCCCTCATATGCTAGGGCAACATCCTCCTCTTCATCCTTCTTGATCCTGACCCCCTTGTCGTTACTTCCCACCTTGGTTAGCCTTCTGATCTCTTCTTGACTAAGAGACGCCCACAATTCTTCCCAATCTAGAAGGGTTGACCTGCCCAGTATGATCTGGAAAAATACCTCCCAATCCTCTAAGACTACAATCAATATGGTCCTCACCATCATCTCCTCATCCGGCGTGGCCCTTATGGAAGTCAGCTGATCCCAGCTCTCCTTCAATCGACTGAGGAAGGTGTCTATATGTTATCCCTTCTGCATCTGGTATGATCACAACTAATTTTCTAGTAGCATCTTCCTCTACACGGAAGTATGCTGATACAATTTCGTCAAGGCCTCCCACATCACATTTTTTGTGTCCTTTTCGGAAATATGTGGTACTACATGGTCCTTGACTCCGTCAAGGATGATGCTTTTGGCCCTCGCCATTGCCTCCTCGTACTTTTCGTTCTCAGCCAAGTCAATTGGGATCACTATCGTGTTCAAGGCAAAGTGCTTGAGATGATTCCTGTCTAGAATAGACAAGATCATGGCCTTCCAAACTACGAAGTTTAAGGCTCCATCCAGTCTATCCTAATCTCTTACCCCATTCACTACCATTTCGCTACTTCTCTTTCGACTCTTTTGAGTCTCTCTACCTCCCTCCTGGAATTTCTCGGTGTGACTCCCTCTGAGCCTCGATTTACCTCCTGGATACCCCTCTGCCAATGTCGAGATACCCCTACTCCGATTGTTAGTGCAGTTGCACCATTGATTCAGATTTCTTGGCTAGAAATCCTCAGCAGCAACTCCCTCCTCCTTAGTCTTGCCTTGTTAGGTATTGTTCTGACCATAGTACCCCACCAGCTTCACTTCGCAACTTACCCACAACCTCCTATTCCCCAGCAAACTGAACATTAGAGCCTCTAGGCTCTTCGCAAGCTCGGCACCAGCAAAATTTGCACATCCTGGCCATGGGTGTCAATCCTTCATCACTGAGAAAGATGACCAGACACTGCATAGGTCAGGTATGCTCCTCTCTACCACTGTGCTAATTGTCTTCCCAACTCGAACTGATGACGTAGGCACTGCGTCACCCCTTCCTTGCTGCTTTTCCACTAGGAACAGCTTTTGTCACTTGGGACATCTGTTTCTGTTGTTGCTGCTCTGTTCAGCTGATGCCCTCAGTTATCCTGTTATTTGCAACCACGCTCTGATACCATGTTGTAATTTCTAAGTCTAACTGTTAGAAATCCTTCATGTACTTTATGATTTATTTCTTCCTACTTGTTATGTTAATTAACAAGTTATTTACCATGCAAACACTAAAAATAAATACAAGTACAATCTCAATACATACAAATCATCAACTGAAGGAAAAACAAGCACACAAGTGACACCGTTATTTTTGGACTAATGTCCCTGGAAAAATCCAATGCAGGAAAATCAATGCAGTTATCTGAGAATTTTGTTATTAAGCAGTTTTAGAATACAGTCTAGGTGCCAAAAATGTCTCACCCAACAAAGAATGCCCTCAGCAGTAGTACCTCTCAGTCAGAGACAGATATCAGCCCCACGAAATCTCCCAACGTCAGCCTCTAGGGTCTGTGTCAACGTCTCTAGACCAGCGTCAGCCCAACTAGCCCAGCGTCAGCCTCTCTAGGCTCTGTGTCAGTCTCTGGAGCCTCTGCGTCTCCACATTGTCCCTCCTCAAGCTCTGTGCAGCTCTTGGCTGCCTCTGTGTGGCCTCTGGCTACTTCTGCGTGGCCTCTAGCTAGCTCTGTGTCAACCCTTTTCTGGCTCCTGCGATGATGCTCTCGGTACTATCTCTACGTCTCTTCTACAACATTCACTACCCCTCAGTTGCAACTCTAATCACTCCTTCGATTTCCTCGGCAAACCTTGCCCCAAAAAATCAAATTATTGATCAACTCAGTGTGTTCTCCAAGTTACCCTCAAACCTCCTCTTATACTTTTCTAGTTGACAATTCAACGACCAAGATTAAGTCCCTAATCAATGGCTAAGATTAGATCTAGCTTGATCCATGAATTTTGGACTATTCTAACTCAGTTTTATATTAATTCACATTAATATATTATTTTCCTTAAGTTTAGACTTAGGGACTTCATTACAAATATTAATTATTTTAATATCTCCCAAACTAGCTAGATTTTGCCCAAACCATTTCTAGCTATTGGAGATCTCATGTGCTTTAGCCTCTCCACCATTTTTCATGGCTAGAGCACATCTAATGCTACCCCAAATCAACACCTGACACATATCCATTTCTGCTACTGAAATGGATTCTTTATCATCCCCATCTTCTCCCTGAAATAAACAAACTTTGTTCTTCCAAGAGACTTCGTAAGGATGTCTATCACCTATTCTCTTGTAGGAGTGTAGCTCAACTATATAGCTCCTCGTTGGACACAGTCTCTGACAAAGTGACACCAAATATCAATGTGCTTTGACTAATCATGAAATACTGGATTCTCAGAGAGCTTGATGCAACTCTGATTATCACTCATGATCCTAATCGCTTCCATCCTTCTCCTAAATAGGTTCACAAGAAATTTCTAAGCCATATGGCTTCACATGAAGTTGTGCTAGCGACCATATATTCTTCTTAAGTTGAGCTCAGAGCTACGGATTTCTATTTCCTATTGCACCAGGAGGTCATCCCCTATCCAATGTTGAAACAATACCTAGAGGTACTTTTCCGATATACTGAACTTCCAGCCCAATCTACATCTATAAACCCACTTAATATAATATCATTACTTATGGTGTACAAGAGTCCATAATCGATTGTTCCCTATATATATCTGAGAACATGTTTGGCTGTTGCCCAATGATCCCTCTTCGGTTCCACCATGAACTGACTGAGGGTGTTAACAACGTAACAAATATCTGGTCTGGTGTTAACCAGATACATCAAGGACCCTATGAGTTGCCTGTATAAGGTGGGATCAACATCTTTGTCTTCTGATGCATCAATTTTCTTCTAGTTGGTGATCATTGGAGTAGTCATTGGCCTACAGTCCTGCATCCTGAATCTCTTCAGGATTTTTGTAGCATATCTCCCTTGTCCAGGGAAGATTTGACCCTTCTGTTGCCAAACTTCCAACCCCAGGAAATAATGCATTTGCCTCAAATCCTTCATGTCAATCTTTGTGGCTAGATTCTTCTTGCAGTGCTCGATGAGCCTGGATGATCCTATGAGGAAGAGATCATCCACATATAATACTAGGACTAGAGGCTCATTCTCTACAACCAAATAGTAGAGATTGGGATCTGCATCACTCTTGATGAATCCCATCTTCTGCAAGTAGCCATCAATTTGACCATACCATGCTCTAGGTTCCTGTTTGAGCCCATACAAGGCTTTCTTCAACCTTCATACATGAGACTTATTCTCATGTGTCTTAAAGCCTTTTGGTTGTTCAATGTATACTTCCTCTTCTATCACCCCATTCAACAATGTCATTTTGACATCCATCTATGAATCTCCCATCCCATCTATGCTGCAAGAGATATCACAGTTCTAATAGATGTATACTTGGCTACTAGGGTGGAGGTCTCTTCGTAGTCTATTCCTTCCTTCTGATCATACCTCTTAGCCACAAACATGGCTTTGTATTTTTCCACACTGTCATCTACAACGTATTTAATCTTGTAGATCCATCTCGAACCTACCACTGATCTATCCTGAGGTCTAGGCACTACTTCCCAAACATCATTCACCATTATAGTTGTACTCCTCTACCTTCGCATCCATCCAAACTTGATGTTGAGCACCCTACTAAAAACTGGAAGGCTCCCCATCCTGAGCTACTAAGGCCTGATATCTATTTGGTTGTCTTCACTCCCCTTTATTATTCTTGGGTGCACCGATGAAATCTTATGCATCCCACATAATCTGTCAGAGTTCCCGGCTCATTCTTCCCCTTGTAGTAGGTGCATCTGTTAGCTCCTCTTCTTCCTGTGATTCATCCTATTTTGAAGGAGAATTCCTGACTTCCACTGGTTGAAATGGTTTGACCAACGACTCATCTTTTGACTGCTCCTAAGAAGACATTTTTCGAGATTTTCTGAAGGCCCTATCTTCCATGAACTTCACATCTCGTTGAACTACTACCTTCCTGCTCCCTGGAAGATATATTATATATGCCTTAGTGTTCTCTCTATATCCCATTAGATATCCTTTCTCTGTAGTTTGATCTAACTTATTCTTCTTCTCCTCGAGTATATGGAAATATGTTAAACTCCCAAATATCCTGAAATGACTGACTTCAGGTGTCTTCCCGATGAAGAATTTCTTTGGAGTAATCTTGCCCAATGCCCTATGAGGATTTCTATTATGGACATAGACTGTCATGCTACATGCTTCTGCCCACAAGAATTTTGGCATATCCTGATCATACATCATGGCCCTAATTGCTTCCACGATAGTCCTATTCTTCCTTTCTGCTACTCCATTCTGCTCCGGATTGTAAGGAGTTTTCCACTCTCTTATAATGCCCTCCCTAGTGCAAACATCGGTGAAGTACTTGTCAACATATTCTCCACCATTGTCTGAGCACAAAAATTTTATTTTCTTTCCTATCGGATTCTCCACTAGAGCCTTAAACTCTTTGAATCGATAGAAAACCTCGTCCTTGGTTTTCAAAAAATAAATCCAAGTTTTCTTGGAATGGTCATCGATGAAGGTGACAAAGTATTCGACACCACCATGAGATTTTTTGGACATTGGTCTGAAAATATATGAGTGTATCAATCCTAGTACACTCTTGGTCCTATTTTTACTTCTACGAAACACTGCTTTGGCATACTTTCCCATAGCACATCCTCTGCATACATCATCTCATTCTGTACTAAGATCTGGAACTCATGTTATAGTTTTCCTGAGAATTATCAGAGCCTTATGGTGCAAATGTCCCATTATTCTTTGCCATAATTCATTCAAATCCTTGTCTCCATTATTTCCTATCAGTGCCATTGGTGATTCTAGCTGTAACTTGTACAACCTGTTACTTCTGATTCCGATATGTACTTTCTTTTTCCAAATCGGGTGTTTGACATATACTTTCTCCTTAATGAAAAAAACGTCATAGCCCTTTCTTTGAAGTTGTGATACGGAAATTAAGTTCATCCCCAGTCCTAGCACATGTAGCACATTGGTAGCTCGAAACCGCTCTCTCGTTTCTATTTGGAAAACTATGGTACCCTTCTGTACTGGAGTACACTTTGCCTTATTCTCCATGGTGATTTGAAAATTCATTCTTTCCTCCTGATAATCTGAGAAACATTCCCATATCCCTATCATATGCCAAGAGGCTCCACTATTTATATACCATACCTATGATGATGCAGAGCTTGTTACGCAAGCAACTTCTTCTTCCAATTTGGAAGCCAACATAGAGAAATCGAAATTTCTATCTCTTGTGCAATTTTTTGAAAATATGCACAAGTCTCCTGACGTGGATGCCTTTGCATCATGATCTTGACCCAAAATTGATTTTCCCTTCCTGTCTCTGATTATTTCCTCTGATACCATTTGAAAATTTCAAAGCGTAAATTCTATTATTGTAGCAAGTGATTTATTTACCTACTTATTTTCCAATAAGTTATTTACGAAATCCCTTCAATAAATATTAAAATAAATTATACTGCAGATATCACACCATTATACAGAAACAAATACATGCACAAGAATCAAACACATCAACACAGTTATTTTTGGACAATTGTCCCTGGAAAAACCGGTGCAGCAGAGGATGATTTTATTAATCTACTTTTCTTGAGTACAACTAGGGTGCCAAACTCGCTTACCCAACAGAGATAACCACACGATAGTAATACCACAAAATCCTCCGGCGCTTCCCCTAGGCTCAATGTCAGTCCAGTTGACCTTTGCATAGCTCCCAGACCCTTAGCGTCAACGCTTGGCCTCTTTGTGTCACCCACGAAAGCCTTCCGGTCACTACGCAATCCAACTGCCTCTGCGTCTTTCTGATTGGCTTTGCGTCTGCTTCTCTTATCTTTGCGTTAGTCCTTCAACACTATCCCTGACTCTCTGTTTTGTACTCACTACCTCTCATTGCAATCCAGACCTCTGGTTTGAATTTCTCAGCAAACCCCGCTCCAGAAATCGAACTGATTGGTCTCCCTTGGTGTATGTCCAACTGAACCTCAAGCCTCCTCTTATATTTTTCATGTTGATGAATCAACGGCTGAGATTAAGTCCCTAATCAACGGCTAAGATCAAAATAGACTTGATCTTCATCTCTTAGAAGCTTCTCATCCTTATCTTTATTAATACCCATTAACATTTTTATTTTCCTAAGTTTAGACTTATGAACTCATTAAAAATATTAATTATTTTAATAACTCCTCACCCAGATGGAATTTTCCAAAACTATTTCTTTGTCTTGGAGGTCTCATGTGCTTTAGCCTCTCCACCAATTTTCATGGCTAGAGCACATCTGATGCTACCCCAAATCAACAGAGAACCGGTTCAAACATTTGCAGCCGTGACTAAGATAAAAGGAAAATTTGGGAACTTTGGTTCTCATAAAAAGAAGAAGAATATGCCAAAAGTCCAATGCCATAGCTGTAAGGAATATGGGAACTACAAGAGAGATTGTCTAAAACTCAATAAGGACAACAAGAAAAGGTATGAATCCCATGTCACCGAAGAAGTGGAAGAACTTGAGAAGAAGAAATCAAAGGAGGAAGTGAAAGATCTCTACTATGAATGAGATAATTTCCTTCACTTAGTTCTTTTTAGTTTTGTAAATAATAACTATCATGGCAGGCAACAATGTAAGGATGCATCATAGTAGAAGATGACATCATATTAGAAGCATACCATGGAATTAAGAGCTCATGACATAGTTAGATAAGCTTGAAAGAATAAGTGAAATAATAAGTCTACATGGATGTAGCAGCCATTATATAAAGGAAGTAGCTCTTGATAACCTCATTGAAAGCATAGATAATACATATGGTTAGAAGAAAGTCATCTAGCATGATGAAGGATAAAAATATTTCATCACACATCATCACCATTTGGAAGGATCATTTGCAGGACGAGGATAATCAAGATCCTCTGTTGGAATCTTGATTAGAAGGTTCACCTCTACTTGGAAGAAGAAAGTGTCTCACTAATCATTCCACCCTATGTGGGATACATTGTTTAGAAGGATGATGGTATGGTGACAAAGGAGTTTAGCAGGTCAAAATGATTGAAGTAATCTCAATCATGGAAAGGAAGCTTCCAAAGGAAGTCTAGATGACCAAAAGGAGAAAAGAGGTATGTATATATTTGATAGATTAAGTCATGTCATCATATAGTTGTTGGGTTGTGTTATATTCTTTACACGTAATTAACAGGGGGTTTGATGGGCACCCATAACCCCACTTGGTTTTGGACCCTATGTTAGGTTGGGCGGACCGACCTATGGTTTTGTGCATGATTTTCGCACATGTTTTTGGATGCGATGGTTTTCGGTCCATGGTATTGGATGCTTCGGCATGTATAAATATGTATTATAACATTGAAAGGAACATAATGAAAAATAAAGCTGGTAGTCCCGATTTTGGGATCCAGGGGAAAATCTCTGTGTATATGTGTTTTATGTGTTCTTCTCTCACATTATTCACATTATTTTCTGTGTTTTAGAATTCGTATGTAGGTAATTTCTGTACGAGGTTAAAACCCACATTTGGTATTGGAGCAGATTTGGCTTCAAGGGGATGCCTTTGTTGCTAAGGGGTTTCACTCAGGCCTGTGGTAGACCTTGTTCAGTGGGAGATTTGCGAGATCGATTCTGGTAGTGAAAGAAGATGGCGAGCAGTGGAAAGATAGAGATCGAGAAATTTAAAGGTCAGAGTTTTGAGTTGTGAAAACTCAAGATGGAGGATCTGTTGGTGGATAAAGATCAGTGGATCACGGTAGATCCGGGTACTAAACCCACGGGAGTGTCCGATGAAGAATGGCAGAAGTTGGATCAGAAGGGAAAGAGCACAATACCATTGTGTGTCTCAAATTCAGTATTGTTGAATGTATCAGGGGAAGCTACGACGAAGGCTTTGTGGGACAAGTTAGGGACTTTGTACCAATCTAAGTCTTTGGTGAATAAACTGTTCCTGCGGAAAAAGCTGTATAACTTGAGGATGAAAGATGGAGACTCGGTGACAAAGCATCTGAACCATTTAACACTGTGGTAAGTTAGTTAGCATCTGTTGATATTAAAATTTTAGATGAAGATAAGTGCATCAGTTTGTTGTGTTCTCTACCAGATTCGTGGGATAGTCTAGTTATTGCAATAGGTAGCAATGCAACTGCCTTGCAGTTTAATGAAATAGTCTCAGCCTTGCTGACGGAGGAGATGAGATGGAAAAATATGGAAAGTCAGAATGGTGATGCCTTGTCTGTACGAGGACGATCCCGGAACAGAAACAAAAATAAGTCATCGAGTGGGAGATCTAAATCTAGAGGGAGATCTAAATCTCCAGGAAAACCTATAAAGGTGGTGTGCTAGAAATGCGGAAAGTAAGGCCACTTTAAAAGGGATTGTAAATCTAAATCTCCTGACAAAGGAAAGGGATCTAATGAGGCTCCTTCTGCAGAGGCGAAAACCACCTTAGATGAAGGTGGGGATGTGTACTTGGCCTCTTCAAGTACACATGTAGATCATGCGGCATGGTTGATTGACTCAGGTGCATCCTTTCACTTCACTCCCCATAGAGAGTGGTTCTGCGAGTATGAGAAATATGATGGTGGTGATGTCTTCTTGGGGGATGACAAGAAGGCTAGAATCATTGGTCGCAGAAAAGTAAAGTTGAAGTTGCAAGGTGGAAGGGTTAGAATGCTTCCAAGTGTTCTTCATATTCCTATATTAGCCAGAAATTTGATTTATGTAAGCAAGTTGGATGATGCAAGTGTAAAAACAGTGTTCGAGAAAGATACCTACAAAATGGTTCAGGGAGCACTGGTATTGATGCGGGGAGTTTGGATTTGAACTCTATACAAGCTACAAGGTAGCACTGTTATTGATGGGTGCAATAGTTCTATGGTTCCTGAAAGTGGAGCAGAAAATCTAGTGGTCTCTGGCGAGAAGACCATGCTTTGGCATCAAAGGCTTAGACATATTGGAGAGAAGGATCTTCGAATACTTCATGGTAAAGGTATGGTAGAAGATATGAGTAATAGCTCTCTGGATTTTGATTTCTGTGAAAATTGTGTATATGGGAAGCAGAATCAGGTGAGTTTCCCTTTTGGTGGTAAGAGGGTGAAACAGATATTAGAGCTTGTGCACAATGATGTGTTTGGACCTATGAAGGTTCCATCACTGGGTAAGTCTGTGTACTATGTATCATTTATAGATGACTTCTCAAAGAATACATGGATATATTTCCTTAAGAAGAAATCTAAAGTCTTTGACAGGTTTAAAGAATTTAAGGCTCTGGTGGAAAACCAGATAGAGAAGAAGATAAAGGTGCTGAGGACAGATAATGGTGGAGAGTTTTGCAGTAAGGAATTTGAAGAATTCTGTAAGAAGTGTGGTATAGCACGACAAAAGACTACTCCATATACACCTCAGAAAAATGGAGTTGCAGAAAGAATGAAAAAGACATTGATGGAAAGGGAAAGAAGCATGCTCAATGGTGTCGTGTTAGGACAGGAATTCTGGGCAGAGGCCGTGGATACTGCATGTTACCTGGTCAACATGTCACCTTCATCAGCATTGGAGGATAAGACTCCACAAGAGGTATGGACTAGTAAGAAACCCTCTCTTTCACATCTGAGGGTATTTGGATGTGATGCATATGTACATGTTCCAAAGGAGAAACGAACCAAGTTGGATAGTAAATTTGAAAAGTGCATCTTTATTGGGTATAAGGAGGGTTTAAAGGGTTATAAGATTTGGAACCCAGTCACATGGAAGGTTGTGTACAACTGAGATGTGGTGTTCAAAGAGGTGAAAGATGTTATTAAACATGAAGTCCAACAAAAGGAACCTGAGAAGATAGAGTTTGAGCTAAAGGAGGAAGAATCAAGCTCTACAGTAGAGGAGGAATCAGAAGATGAAGAGCCACAAACTCTGGCTATGAGAAGACCAGTTCAAGAAAGAAGGCAGCTTGAAAGGTATAGTCCATCTGCTTTCTGTTCAAATTTTGCTTTGTCTGTTACTGATGATGATCCCAGAACTGTGAAGGAAGCAGTCGATTCAGAGGATGGAAAACTCTGGAAAGAGGCCATGGTTGATGAAATGACATCTTTGCACAAGAATGAGGCTTGGGATCTGGTGGAGTTGCCGGCTGGAAGGAAACCCATTGGCAGCAAATGGGTATTCAAAAAAAGACAAATGCAAAAGGAAAAATGGAGAAATACAAAGCTCGGTTGGTAGCAAAAGGTTATTCCCAGGTGCCGGGAATTGATTTTGGTGATAATTTTTCTCCTGTTGCCAAGGTAACTTCTATTAGATTACTTTTATCTGTTGCTGCTGATTTTGATTTTGAAGTAGAACAGATGGATGTGAAGACAACATTTCTTCATGGGGATCTGGAAGAGGAGATTTACATGAAGCAACCTGAAGGCTTTGCGGTGAAGGGTAAGAAAGAACTGGTATGTAAGTTAAAGAAGTCTTTGTATGGGTTAAAACAGTCACCAAGGATGTGGTATCAGAAATTTGATACATTTATACGGGGACTTGGCTTCACCAGAAGCAAAGCAGATCACTGTGTGTATTTTAAATTAATTGGTGACCGTGTTATCTATCTGGTCTTGTATGTGGATGATATGTTGGTGGTTGGAAATGACAAAGAAATTATCTAGGATTTGAAGACCCAATTGTCCTCCAAATTCGACATGAAAGATCTTGGTACTACAAACTATATTTTGGGCATGGAAATTAAAAGAGATCAGGCAAAGAGGAAGCTCTAGTTAAACCAGAGGAAGTATGTCGAGACAATATTGCAGAGGTTTAATATGTAGGATAGTAAACCGATGAAGGTTCCTATTCCTATAGGTGTGAGGTTCTCTGCTGAACAGTGTCCCAAGACACAAGAAGAGGAAGAGGACATGTCCCGTGTTCCATATGCAAGTGCAGTCGGTAGCCTAATGTATGCAATGGTCTGTACTAGACCAGACATTGCACATGCAGTGGGAGTATTGAGCAGGTTTATGTCAAAACCAAGGAAGGAGCACTAGACAGTAGTGAAGTGGGTTTTTAGGTATTTGCGTGGCACTAGTGATTATGGTTTGTGCTACCAAGGAAGACCAGGATTGGACAAAGTGTTGGATATTCATGGCTTTGTTGATGCAGACTGGGCTGGAGATCTGGATTAGAGAAGATCTACAAGTGGGTATGTGTTTAACCTATTTGGAGGTGAAATCAGTTGGATGAGTAAGAAACAATCTGTAGTGGCACTGTCAACTACAGAGGAAAAATACATGGTAGCCACTCATGCAAGTAAGGAAGCAGTTTGGTTGCAGAGATTGTGTCCAAGTATGGGGTTAGTACAGGAAGCTATAAGGATAGACTGTGATAGCCAAAGTGCAATTTTCTTGGCAAAGAACCCCGCATATCATTCAATGACAAAGCACATTTATGTTCAATATCACTTTGTGAGGGATATGATAGAAGACAAAAAGGTGTTGCTGGTAAAGGTGGACACTTTGAAGAATACTGCAGATGCATTAACAAAATCTGTGAGCTCTGAGAAGTTCTCTTGGTGTAGAGAGACAATGGGCATTTCAGGGCTGGAAAAATGACTAAGCTCTCTTGTGGCCCCCTATGGAAAGAAAACAACAAGTGGGAGAATGTTGGGTTGTGTTATGTTCTTTCCACGTAGTTAATAGGGGGTTTGAGGGGCACCCGTAACCCCACTTTATGGGGTCCAGGGCAGCGCCCTGGAAAATTATGGTTTTGGACCCTATGTTAGGTTGGGTGGACCCACCTATGGTTTTGCATGATTTTCGCACATGTTTTTAGACGCGATGGTTTGCGGTCCATGGTATTGGGTGCTTCGGCATGTATAAATATGTATTATAACATTGAGAGGACCATAATGAAAAATCAAGCTAGTAGTCTCGGTTTTGGGATCCAGGGGAAAATCTTTGTGTATATGTGTTTTATGTGTTCTGCTCTCGCATTATTCGCATTATTTTTTGTGTTTTAGAATTCGTATGCAGGTAATTTTTGTACGGGATTAAAACCTAGAATAGTTGTAGACAACATGGGTAAATGTTCCATCTCATGAGCATGATCAAGGATACCTTCCCTTGAAAAGATGCATGAAGGCATGGTTCACATATTGATAAGATGAAATAAACATAATATGTCCTCATATGGAATATGAGGTAGTTGACAAAGATCAATGAACCATGGATGAAAGTTCCTATGAAGCAATATGTGAAGAAAGAAAGAGATCATGAAAGATGCAACAACGGTCATGTAAGAAATAAAAAGTCAAAATCTGATGAATAGAAGAATTGGCTAAGCCATTTCCATAAAGAAGCTATGAAGACCCTGATAACATCCGTAAAGAAAGGAGACCCTTGACATATGAAGTCTTGGAGATGTGTTTATGAATATGCAGGGTGTTGATGTTGCAGGCAAGCAAAATGTCATGATGAAAGACCATCACATAAGGTTAGTTTGATTTCATGTTCATTTTTCATTTTTGAACAACATCTGGATGGTTTGATACAGGGCTATCAAAAAAGGAGTTGTATATGTCACGTACAACTAGAACTCATGAGATTTGATGGAATATTCTGAACATGACGTGGAAAACAAAGCAGTATAAAGAAAAAGACCAGATGCGGACTAGAAGATCACTTTCAAATGAGGAGAAGGATGACATGACTGATTTAGCTCATGAAGGAAAGTGATGGATGGTTGATGCCCTACAAATTATGTAGGCTCAATAATATAAAGTATGAACTTCATGACATCCAAGGAAGGAGCCCCACAAGTAGCTGATAGTATCATGATCTCCACCAAAGAGCAAAAAGTTGTTGGAAGCAAGTCCCTAGTTAAGAGGGAGCTTGGAAAAGTCCTTGGTTAATAGGGAGCTTGGACAAGTTCCTCGATAAGAGGGAACCTTAACAAGTCCCTGGATAAGAGGGAACATGGGTACATTCCTTCATAGGAATGGGTATATCTTCCCTAGTTAAGAGGGAGAGAAAGACACATCATTCTTGTCTTCATATAGTGAAAAAAGAATGGAGGATTTTGTAAACATATGGCATTCGATACTATTTGAGAATGTGGTAGGGAATTAAAGATAAGAGTAGTTGAAGAGGACCGATATACTTTGAGGACTGGAAATCCAAGATAAGAATAGTCCTGGAAGGAAATACCCTGTATGTGCCTTGAGAGACAATGATGATGATATCTATCAGTCATTGGTCTCACCAAAATTGTGCTCTAATCTTGTGGAGAGATAGAGTTGTTAGTCAAGGCCTTGCTATGTGACAATGCTAGTTGATATGATGCTCTAATATGGCTTACCAATCCGACTGTTCTTATGAGAATTCTTCATATTGAGAATGTCCAAGTACCTTGTATGGATTATGAATACCTCCTTGGTTAAGAGGGAGTGTTGAAATATGTAACTAGGTTCGGTCTTCATAATGAACTATGTAATCATGATTTTATGTATTTGATATAAAAATAAAATAAATATTTTTTTTGTTCTTGAGGCATGGGTTTCATGCTCAAGGGACATTTATTTTTAGGTCAAACAGCCATTGAGTGCTTCTAGGGCTTGTTATTTAGTCTACAAGTCAATTGAGGCATTCTCATGCATTGAAGACCCATTTGGGCATGTTACATATTGTAAAGAAAAAATTATTTGAGTCAAAAGACCCTCCAAGACCTCGTCATAATGCAAAAGATCAAGTCAGCCTACACACATGGACAAGTTAACCTAGAAGGGGCAATTCGACCTAATGAAAGACCTATATATAAGGGAGACTTCAACTTCACTTGGAGCATTTAATTCACTCACACAAGTTTGATCACAAGAGAGAGAAAGGTGTGAAGAAAAGAAGGATGAAGGAAGAAGAAAAGGATGAGTTTTTTGGATTGTTTTTGGGCTAATTCTCTCCACATGTGCGAAAAGATTAGGAAATTTATTGCAACAAAATAGGCCGAGTTGCAAAAGTCGAATTAGGACATCGTCAAGGTCACTTTGCAAGTCGGGTTCTCTAGGAGAGAAATTCAACTCAAGAAAAGAGGAAATGAGGAACAATCAACCAGTATTATCCACACATGCAAAGGCTAGGGTTTCTGTAGAATAATTTGTTAGGAAAGACGAAGTTGTAGAGGAATTTGTTGGGTAGGTCAAAGTTGTAGAAGAATTTGTTGGGTATCAAAATTGCAGAAGAATTTGCTAAGGAATTGCTACCTCATCAAGAAATATTTGACTTCATATTGGAGGGACTTGGTCAAGGGTCATAGGTCTTGAAATTTGTCAAGTTAAGTTATATAAGAAAAGAAGAATTCTTGTGGGTTTTCCTCTCAGTTGGAGAGGTTTTGACCCTGGTTGATCGTCTATATCTTATGTCCTCTTGTCTTATTGTTATTTATGATTTGGTAGCTGTTTTATGAGGAGAATACTAATAATAATCAAGTGAAAGAAGAAGCTAATCAATTTAAGTAAAAACATATCACAAACAATTATCGAAGTAAGAGAAATAACCTAATCTAGTTGCCCCTAGATTTCTCAACAAAGGGAGGCTTCCCTATGTCACCTTCATGGTATTTTAATACTATGACTCAAGCCAACTTATTTTAAAGCTCTAAAGACAGGTAGAGGCCTTGGTAGGGCCTAAGATGACCAAGATATTCAAGAAAAATATTGAATCTCTCTAATGATTAGACCTGTGACAAGGCTATTATAATTTAGGGTTTGATTGATGTTCTTTATTAGGGCATGTAATGGCATATAGTAGCATTAAAAAATCCTTAAAATGATATTCAACAAGAAGGGAACCACTGATTTCCAACAGAGACTAAGGCTAATGCAAACAAGAGGGTTTTAAGGTTGTTAAATATGTGAAACATCAATAAATACAGATGTGTACTTGGGGATGAATTAAATGCCAAGGACCTTGATTGAGTAAGGGGATGCACTAGGGCATCCACTTGTAAAACCCTAGCTATTGTTCTTGTGAGGGTAGAAATTATTTATAAGGTCTGCACACCAGGAGTTTCCTTGTAGGATATTAACAATACAATTCTGCATGCAATAATGAAGCAAAGGTTCACCAAATATAAACATTTATACATACCGCAATAAAGACCTTACTTAAAACATTTAAAGCAAGAAAAACATCAGTAATAAACTTACAAATTCTTCCACAATAACTCTTCTTTCAATCCCAAAATAGTGTCTCCAAGCCAAAAATCACATCCCAAATGATCACACCAAATAGTGAACAAGGAGTCAAGTCACAATTTTTTTAGAGAGGCCAAATTTTTGTGTGATGATGATAAATGAAGTGAGGGGGAGGCTTTATACATATGAGCCTTCCTCTACTCATTTTACAAATAAAAATGCCTAAAAGCCTTGAAGACAAGTTCACTTTTGAGAATTCCATAAGAAAGAGGTTACAAGTCAACCTCATAGATAAAAAACAAGACAACTATGCCATAAAATCCCACACTTGTGAGTATATTTTCCAATAGTGTGAGGTCACCCTCCAAATGAGCTCAATTAACCCTCAAAATGTGAGGTAAGGGCTAAGGAGTGCTCCATACTCTAGAAAGTGCTTAAGGATCATGTACAAGCCATCAAAAGTATCTCCATGCCAAGATGTTATGCCCAAAAAGTGCTCTACATCACCCTCACAAAGGAAAAAAATGGTGGTGAGGCATCAACTAGCTCAAGTGTTAGGGCTCCAAGGCGATGTACAAGCCCTCCCATGTCATTTCAAGGATGACTATCATCATCTAGGCTCTGAGTCAAGTGATGCCCATTAAACAATATCAAGGGAATCCTGAGTCCATTGGGCACATCATCAATATCTCCAACACTAACCATTATGGGATCATCTTTTTAGCATCTAGGGTTCCTCCCGGTGTCAAGCATCATATGAAGCCCTTAAATAGCCCAACACTCCCCTCTAGGTAGGAAATGATGCATCATCAAAGCTAATCTATTTCTTTGCACTGGGTAGTATGAGATCTACTCCTTTGCTAAGGTGGTGGAACAATCACTTCAAGAAGTATCTACTATTGTGATGTGGATCACTTCACAAAACCTCCTTAAGATCAAGTGTAAATCAACCAATCATTAGGTAAGTAAGAAAATATATGCATCATAGTGGACCATACTTAATGTTAAGGGCACAACCAATACTTCAGACAAATATTATAATCAAATATCTAACTAGACCAAGTCTTGTATAAGTTTTCTCTTTCTTATGTTTGTGATGGCTAGGTGGATAACACTATTAGGTGTTGCCAACCCCAAAGGGGAAGTGACAAGTCCTAGGTCAACCCATCAATCCATAAGTGCAACTATAGATGGTGGTAATGGAGTGGGCAAGACTTTAGAGCCAAGTGCAATAGCTAAGTGACCAATCAATGGTGGTCCAACATCCTAGGTGTATAGATGTAAGGGTGGAGCAATCCTGGAGGCATGAATTACCCATTTCTTGGACCATATTATCCACTCTTCTAGTGCACCTTTTACTTTTTTATAATAATGTTCTAATATGGTGCATAGCTCAAGAGCCGAAGCTCACATGTGAGAGATTTAGCATTTACTACCCCTTAAGATGATTTGACTTTATTGTTCATTAGGGTTGGGACAATACAAGGGTTCCTTTTCATGTGTGGCACATCAAATGTTGTAGGAACAGGGTGATGGCTAATGAGGGGGTAGAGCTCAAGCTAGGCTTTTTCCCATGTGATAATTTTAATCCCGGACACCTTTTTCATTTTTCCATTTATTTTATTATGTCTTTCTATGATTTTATCTTTGTTTTAGCTACATCAACCTCTAGGACAATCTTTTTTTCCCTATACAAGGATGAGGATGAGAGAGTGCCAATCCCATGACTAATGACCACCTACCCAAAGAATAGAAGTGTAATAGATGAAATGATGGAAAGTAGTAAGTATGGAATATCCATAGCTCCCCTATAGTGTTCTTCCTATAACCCTAAGGCCTCAGAGAAGGTCCCATTGGACTAGGATCAAAGAAAAACCACCTAGGTGAAGGAAGGGAACAAGAATATAGTTAAAACTAGTTAATTATCTCGATCACCTATTGATTCATATTAGTATACCCCAAAACAATAAGAAAAATGATTGCAAAAAGGTAAGCATACATGCCAATGGATGACCCACCTTCCTTCAAGGAGGAATGTTGGATGGGAGAAGGAAATATGACTAGAGAATATATAAGTGGAGGGTCCATGGCACCATATCAAGTCCTGATCAATAGGGTTGTTGGCTGGCTTATTGTCCAAGGAGGAGAAAATTTTCTTCTATGGTGTTACCCACTTTTTGGTGGGTAACATTTACAATTATAGAATACTTTGATTAATAGTTTAACCCTCTCCGCAATGACAACTAAAAGACTACTCAAATCACCAAGGAGAGATGTAGAATAGTCAAATTGGAATCTCAAAATCTCCAAAGCATATTGCGACTAGTTCTTATAAGTAAAAATAATTTAACATGTAATGGACCCATTTTTAGAAAGAGGAAACATAGTCTTTATTAATAAACAATGTCAATTAAAGTGAGTAACAACAAAGTTGCATGTGAAAATGAAGGATATGGAAGGAAAGATGACGAGGGCGGGACTTACAAGAAGGACCTACAAAAATAAGAAGAATAAGTAATGCGCAAATTCTAGAAAACCAAAACCTAAACCTCAACACCATTTTTTCACTTTCATTTGCAAATTGTGAGGGGTTATGGCCCGAAAGCACTGACAAAAACATAGTAACAGCATAACATTAACAATTTGAAGAGCATTAGCATAATGACAATGTAAAAACAAGAATTTGGAGAATGGATTTGGCATATCAATACTCATATTTAGTCAATTTGGAGTGCAACATTTTAAAATTTTTACTTTTACCGAAAAACCCTCATTTCATATGATTATAAATCTATGATGTAATTTATCAATCCTAATTCTGGCATATCTAAAATAAAATCTTAATGTTAGACTTTACAATTTTTGTTTATGTAGGAATATAATTTTTTATTAAGAATTTAATAGTTTGTTATTCAAAATCCAAAATTTTTAATTCTAAATTTTATTTATGTTTGATTGTGCAAATAATGAATCCAAATTTGGTATATGAATTATCATTGTATGAATGATGAAATTGAAAACAAATATTTATGTTTTTCCAAAACTTTGTTTTTATGTTTACAAGATATAAGTTAAATATATAATAATAAAATATTAAGATTACACAGTCAATTCCAACACTCCTACTTTCAACATGCATTGAATTCCAATTCCAATACTCCTAATTTCAACATGCATTGAATTCCAATCACACAACAATCCATGCAACTTTGCAAAAAAAAAAACCAAACCTACAATGAGATCCCATAATATATTTAGTTGTGCTAGAAAATTTTACTAGCTTTAGGAGTATCAACAATTTTGTTACGAAGTGTGAAAATTGCCATCTTAGAAACTTAACATACTACACATGTATAATAATATAACATTGGCAAGGTGTCAATCATTGACGGAATTCATAAAGAAGTATAGAAGGCATGTGAGGTGTGAAAATTACCATCTTAGAAACTTAACATACTACAAAGGTATGTTTATGTAACATTGGCAAGGTATCAGTCATTGACGAAATTCATAAAGAAGTCTAGAAGGTATGTCCATAGACTAATATAACCCATGCTTTTGATTAGATCAATTGGATGTGCTACATAACAAGAATATATAGGCTAATATAACCCAAGCTTTTGATTGGATTAATTGATTGTGCTACATAAAGAGCATAATATTAATTATCATTGTTCTACACAGTTGGAAAATTAATAGGTCATCCAACATCTAGAGTCTCAAGGAATCCAAAGTGTTTACCATAAGATGACTAAAACTCATTAGGGATTGATCAGGGGTTGTCCCAATTGGTACAACTCAATCTATAGAGCATCCCCTCTGCCCCTCGTGAATGTAGTAATTCAAAAAGGGTTCATTGAATGTTTTATTGTAGACAAGATCTACACAAAGTGAGAATAGACATACAATTCTTTCTAGAGTTCATAATTATTACACGTTGGCATCTAAAAAGCTACTAAGGACGCAACCAAAAGTACAATTAATTTTTTTTACTATTGTTAGCGGCTCCCTTTCTTACATTCAAACAAAAACCAAAAGTCTTCAAAATATGAAGCTTGTTTCATGTGACAACACTCCTTAACCTTGGCTATTGAATTTAGAAAAAATAGTGGAAGCCAATCAGTGTTGATAAACCTGAAAAAAAAAAAAAAAAATCCCATGTTGAAATTCACCTCCTTATGGTAAAATGTTTTCAAATAGTTTACCAATGACCATTAGATCTCCTCTCTGCTAAAAGACATCTCCAAATGCACTTTAAGAGGGATTGTCTCAGTCTAAGATGTTCATATTATATCAAGAAGACCACGCTTTGTTTTTTATGGTGTGCCTTTCAAATGGCCGGGAAACCTTAACCAACTTAGATTATGTATAAAGGCTTTCTTGTTGTCCATGAGATGGTATAAGGCATTATCGACATTAGCAATATTTAACTAGTGATAACAAAACAAAGTTTTATTAGAAAATTCCAAAAGTAATATTTACTTTTCAAGAACAATCTGAAATAAAGTTTTATTCGAAATTTCGAAAAACAAAAATAAACTTATTAACTTCGACAAAATAATTTTAAAAATGATAAAAGCGAAAATATTAGATAATTATGATTGTAGCCTCGAGGGTTAGCTCAATTGGTCGTTAAAAGAACCTTTGCTATTGGGAGGTTTCCAGTTCAAGTCTCTTGACATTCTCTAGTTCAGGCTTTGTGGTTGAGCCAACAAGTAATTCCCCCTGGGATTCGTGAACCACAAAAAGGAAAAAAAGCAAAAAGAAAAAAAAAGATAATTATTGTTTCTATTAAATTGATTTAAAACCATCTTTAAAAAAATTATCTAGACATAAGTTACCTTTTACTTTTTAAAGACAATCCAAAACAAACCTTTATTTGGAATTTCAAAAAATAAAATAAGTTATAACTTTGATCAAATAAATGGGAAATTAATAAACTTCAAATAATAATATAAGGCAAAATATATATACTTTGTGTATTAAAATATAGGGATTGGAATGCCAAACTGTGGTAATGATAGGTAGAGTCTAGGATGATATATGTTATGCAAGATGATTATGGTGATTCACATCACATAAATTAAATGTGACAGAGATAAGATAGAGGCAAAGAGAGGGTTCAACGTAGCCTGCCAAACGAAGCAAAAGTTAACTCCTAATCCAATTCTTTTCCCTGTAACTCCACCCAACACAAAACAAAAGACCACTCCATTACTACATTCCAAGTTGTTATTTTAGCTACTTCTTTTCTCACTTGTTTGCACTACTAAATCATTTAAGCTCAAGATGCATGGATCAATCCCTACTACTATCCCAGTACAAGTAACCTTTTTTGTTTAACTGTTCTACTCTAGTGATTGAAATTGCAGCCATAGTTGAAGAATCAACATACCAGTGATCAATATTATGTGCAACTCAACATTGGAAAGACCAAATTCGTGTAGCTATATTGGAGTCCTAGTAGGAAGGTAGTGGGTACGTAACATATTGACCACCATGGCGAAGATGGTGGATCCACCTTTATGTTATTTTATGAGCACTATTAAGAACAATCTTGTTACATGATTTCTTTTACAATGTTTCTGCTCATTTCTGATCTGAAAATCATTAAAGGCACACCAATGCAACAAATACACCCAAAAAATCACCAATGATGGAATAATAAATTATTTTTCAAAGGTTTAGGCACTCACCTATTGCCGAGTTTTCTTGAGTTCCAAGTAGTAAGCAAACTTGGACCATAAGAGATCATCACTTCACTTTTGTTGTGAACATTTGAATGTGTTTGTCATTATTTAGAGGAATTCTCTCACTTTTAGATCCTTGGAATTTATATAGATGTGGGTATTCACTACTCGTTATTTTAAAGGATACTAACTATGAGGATATTGGTGTATCTCATGAATGCCTTTGAACCTATTTGGACCTTAGCTACAACAATATAAATTGCTCATATGGAATATAGTCTAAATGCCCCTAAGAAATTCTTTTGTGATTTGCTTTAATTCACAATGGTAAATTCATTATTTTTTATTTAAAGTGTTCTTTACATGTAGAATGATGGTTGTTACGTACTAAAGTCATTAGAGTGAATAATATCATTTAAATATACTTCACATTTTTTTGGTTTCAATCCACTAGCACCTCCTCCCCTTATGATTGTTGTGGACACATAAAGTAGATCATTATGGCACCTTTAGTGGTTATCTCTAGACACAATAACCCAATAACCATACATTCTAAATGTAGTTCATAAACTATTGGAAGTAATTTGTGACACATGGACCTTAATATGCTTCGTATACATGAACTTGTTCACTATTGACTTACCACCGGAAATCTATATTTTCTTGTCATGAGTTGAGAATTGATTTGTCGTCCTTTGTTGGGAATTATTGCATGATATGATCTCTCAAGTGTTTTGATATTGATCATTGTTTACTCTTGTCATTTCTCTGTGATTAAACGCTGCATTTCTAATAGTAATAAAGATGTTTCAAGGTGCCTTAAAAACTAATGTATTTTCTTGATTTCATAGCGTTGTTTATATATCAATGTGGCGATTGTGATAGAGCATAGTGTTTAACATTGTTTGTTGACATAACATATCATGGCACATGTTACAAATGATCATTATTTAGTTGATGTTCACTATTGAATGATACAAGATTGTCATCTATTGTTGAAAACCCTTAATGCTAATGACATAGTAAGTAGATGCGATGTTGTGATACCAATTCTGAATATCTTGTGTTTCAGATTGATTTCATGGCATATGAGAATATCAACAAGGCTTCATTTTTACCTTTTCAAGCATCGCTTTAAGAAAGTATCGTGTTTCAAGATTAACACATTAAGGCTTGTTCATAATTGATGTTTGGCATATTTGATTTGCTACTAAGCTTGCTTTATATCTTTGAGAGTGAATAGTGTCAATGATATACTCTTTTTATCAAAGCCAAGTTAGATCCCCTTCCCTTCCTTACTATATGACCTCTAGGAACACCCTCCTTAGGTTAGGAACCCCCTTCCTTAGCCTAAAGTGAGAGGCAAGGCCATCTAGATAACAATGGATGTCTTGTCTAAGTGTTGCCTCTTGGTTCTCTCGTGGGGGGTTAGGACCTTTCCCCTTAGTTGAGGCACAATGTATTTTGAGAAATACACTCACAAACACTTACCATTTCCTCCTTTTCATAGAAAACAATTGTCACATTTTGTGGTGTAAATGGGAAAATTGTTGCTCAATAAAAAAATTGGCTTACAAAAGTAAGAATCTTTTTTATCCACTAGGGAAGAAATGATTTGCTTTGTTCTTTTGATTCGTGTCTTAATGTCCATTAAATCATATCCTATCAAATTGGAGTTTGTTTATCTAAAATGGTGTCTAAATTTATATCTATGCCTCCCCTTCTAATCATGGTAATTCATATTACCTAAGATACTACATCATGGATGCCAAGATAAGTAAATAAATCAAGGCATAAATAGTTTGTTCTTATACCCTTCAAGCGTATAATTGTTCTTAGATTTGAGTTTGCAATTGTCAATTCTTAACAATTTCCTATCGATATGAAGCCACGCTCTCTCTAACCTCAAAGTGTTATTGGATCCCATGTTTGTCTCATAGATATTTATGTTCTACTTCAATCATCAAGTGCATGTCTCATAAAATTTATGCTCTATTTCAATCACCAAATGTTCATGATGGAATTTAGTATGTGTTTTTGCTTGGTCATTTATAAAGATACTGGATTTGGGTTGTCAATATAAATGTTATATTTGATATGTTTGAATTTGTAATTCTTGATTCTCTACAACTGCCTATGTGAATTAAGCCACACTCTATCCAACTTAAAATTGGTATTGGATCCCATGTTTGTCTCATAAATCTTTGTGATATACTTACTCATTGAGTGCACGTGTCATATATCTTTATCTTTATGCACCACTTCAATCACCAAATGTCTGTAAGAATTTGTTGTGTATTTTTGTTAAGTAAAGAGATTTTGGATGATCATTTGATCATTGGATGTGGTTGATGAGGCATAGGATGAATGCATTTATAAGGTGTTCAAAAACTAAATTCCATAACAATGCTATATCACATCTTGATTATCCTACTTAAATTGATGATAGATGTGAAGAGCTTGTACAAGGGTCTTGTTTACTATTGCTACAAAATCTAGCAAGTCCATTGAGAGAATCACCAACCAAGGGCTAAACCCTATGGGAACAATGAAGGGGGGTTGCCATTGTCACCTCAACCACCTTCCTCCTACTATTTGGTGGGATTTCAACCACAAGGTCAGCTTCTTTATGCCACCTACATGGTATTTTAACACTGAATCAAGCTGTCTTATTTTGGAGCTCTAAGGATAGGTAAAGGCCTTGGTAGGGCCTACGATGACCAAGATATTCAAGACAAAGATTGAAGCTCTCTAATGATTAGACTATGACAAGGCCGCTATAAGTCAGGGTTTGATTGATGTTCTTTATTACGACATGCAATGGCATATAGTAGCCATAAAAAATCCTTAAAATGATCTTCAACAAGAAGGGAACCACTGATTTCCAATAAAGATTAGGGCTAATGCAAACAAGAGGGTTTTAGGGTTGTTAGATATATGCAACATCAATAAATAGGTATGACGTCAACCCTATTACGGCATGCAAGACAATTTATGATGTTATATTTTGCTTTTATATAGTTTTTACAAATTATCCCACAATTAAGAGGCACTCCCATGCAATTAAATCACACTATGCACATAAATCTGCTTTTAAAACCCTTGTGGTTTCCCTAGCTGTCTAGGAGAGAGGGTTTAAGGAGATTTAATTAAATTTTAAAATGATCAACACATTTTAGAGATCAATGCCTTAACCTACAATGGAAAAATGGAATTTTAAGGGAATTAAATACCAAGGACCTTAATGGAGTAAGGGGGATGCACCAGGGAATCCACTTGTAAAACCCTAGCTACTATTTTCAGGAGAAATTATTTATAAGGTCTGCACACTAGGAGTTTCCCTATAGGCTATTAAGAAGACAATTCTACATGCAATAATAAAGCAAGGTTTCACCAAATATAAGCATTTAGACATGGATCAATAAAGACCCTACTTAAAACATTTAAAGCATGCAAAACATCAGCAATAAACTTACAAAATATTCGACAATAGCTCTTCTTTCAATCTTAGAATAGTGTCTCCAAGCCGTTAGATCTCCTCTCTGCTTAATAACATCTCCAAATGCACTTTAGGAGGGATTGTCTCCATCTAAGATGTTCATATTATATCAAGAAGTCCATGCATTGTTTCTGATGGTGTCTTTCACATCGTTGGGAAACCTTATCCAACTTAGCTTCTGCATAAAGGTTTTCTTGCTGCCCGTGAGATGGTATAGGGCATTAGCAATATTTCACTAGTGATGAATGAAATTTCTATAGAAAGTTCATGCCACTAAAACTGTACATTTGTTGTGTAATATTTGTAGGTGTGGACCAGAAACAAATCTTTTCTGCGAAGCTCTAGATGTACTGCCTAAGTTGCAAAAATAAAACTAAGATAGAAAATATAATTATTTATTGAAAACATATTTCTTAGGTCTGCTCTTGAATTGTTGTGGAAGATGATCAGGATGGGTTTCATATGTTGGAGCTTGTCTTCCTACATGGTGTTATATATTAAGTACAATGAAAAAATGAAATAACAAGGTTTCTAAGATAGGCCTAATGAATGTCATTGGGGACTTGCATAAAAATTGTGAAACATTAGTTCAACGAAAAGACATAACTAATCATTCATAGAGCCCAAACTGCATTCTGAAACAAAAAGTCCCTCGCCTACTTAACGGCAATCACCAACAACCCTTGATTGCACTTGAATATCCTAGGAGTTCATTTAGTGCTTTGTCGAGTACATATGCTTGCCTTTAAATCATCAATATTATTCAGCATTGTGTTCCGGTGGGCTGGTGGTCCAGAAATCATAAAAGACAGCAAATAACTCCAAGGGAATTAGTTATGTTTAAAGCTTGCCACTTCAAGGACTACCTGTATATAAATTACGTTGAACAATATATATAATCTCTACTTGAAGAGGATTATCAGGAACATGTAACATGGATACTGAATTATGTCATGTGAACGCCATGCACCAAGATCATCCATTTTCAAATTGTTAAGATATGGCCAGAGAATAATCAACTCTACTCTTCATGAATGCTACTTTCTCAGTAGAGAACTCAACTTCAAACTTCAGGGGTATTCGAGAATGGAACTTCAAATATTTAGAAAAAAACAGTAGACTTGAGGATTGGAAACACTGCAAGTACATTTCAAAACATTCTTCAACAGGAAACAGATTGAAACCAATAATTATATTATATACATGTTATAAACCCATATAAGAAAAGTCGTGGAGTGCATCAGAAAAATGTCCAGGAACACAGCCAACAAGTCAGGTTAGAAACAACCAAGAAACACAGAAAAGTAGCCACTAATTTATACTCCAGTATAGCTATCAGAAAGCCTAACAGCCTGCCGCTTTCAAAAAATTATCAAACGGACTTGCTGCAGGAAGCCGCATTGCCTGCCAAGGCTCATGTGGCAATGGTCCCCGATATAGATAACAAGAACTTGGAATTTTATCCATTCCTTGATCCCTTTGCATCGCAACCTGCACAAGGATATGAAATTCATAAGATGTAGGGGAAAGTAGTGCATTCCATTGCCCTTTTTCTAACATACAATTTGCAGTATCAAAGTGTTTTATTTCTTCTTAATTGAATAGTATGCTCTCAATTAAAATCTGAATTTGATTTGTTGTGTTGTCCCATGCATATAAGAGTGTGCCGGTGTATGGCCGAAGGGATAGATAAAGCGAGAGCAATAAAATCAACAAGTTACAACTACTCAAAAATTAAGATACTGTAGCCTCACCTTCCCCTCATTTTCCCCGAAGTTCTGGGGTACAAATGTCCTTTCTGACTCTTCATTGGCTGGTAATGTCAACAATAAAGTATCCGAATTTGTTTCTTCATTCATCCAGACAGATAGTTTTCTTCTTGTGCTGGAACCAAAAGCCTCACATTGGCTAGCCATTGCACTGAAAGGAAGTGGTGATGTTGAGACAGCAGCACTCGCAACATGTCCTGCCGCTTCAAGAGCCTGACAAAAGAAAATTATTCATTGCTCTGTAGAAGTAATTGAAGCAGGGACATTCTCATAGAGCATTGTCAAAGAATTGAAGTATATATTTATGATTAAAGTACAACGATACAAGAGGTGTACTGGAAGAACATATGTCCTATGCATAGAACTATTCAGAGCTAAACAATAAATCCTATATGAACCGACAGAGCTTTGATTAATTATATATAAGTTAAGGAAAAAAATTCACATTATCCCATATCGATGGAAGAACCAGTTTTTCCAATAAAATACAGGACTGGGCAATTGCTGTATGTCAATTAGCCATCTGTCTACAAATACTTGGTTAAAAGAAAATTCACAATATCCCCATACTGATCAACGAATCATTGTTCCCAATAAAATGCAGGAATGGATGATTGCTGTGTTCCCAATAAAATGCAGGATTAGGTGATTGCTGTATGGCAATTGTAACATACCTAATCCACATACCATTTGTTTTGTCCTGTTATAAACACATCTCAGTGATATCATATCTCTTTTCTTCAATCATTAATACATTTATTTCAGTGTGTTTTCTTTGATGACTTCAAGAATATCATAGGTTCTCGGTATCTTGGGATTTTCTTTATTTCATCTAGACATATCCATTTTGGTCCTTTTCTATGAAGGAGTGATGTTATTTCTTTCTTCTTTGAATGTAATAAGTTTGCTTGCTCATCTAATTGTAAGAGAAAGCTTGGTCTCTGTCCTTTTCAATTAACAAGACTCTTTGTTCTTGTTTATAGACCCATTGGTCTCTTAGAGACCTGTGTGACAATTATCACTCAATTAATATCTTTTAATGTCCCATGTGATTTCCATTCTTTTCATTCATAACTATAGCACTAGAGCTATATTTAATTCTTATAATTATTTTTTTTACCTATCAAACTACTGACCCTTTGGCCTAGAATTTCGGTGCACTTATCATTAAAAGTGACACCCAAGTTTATATATCTAATAAAATTAATTGTACATTTTGATTCACATTCCTTTTAGTAATTCTTTTCTCAACCATCACAAATATGGTTTTAATTTTATTTAACTCTAGCTTCTTCACCATTTTCCATCCATAATGGCTCAAATGGGGACCCCTTTATATGTTAAAAAATGTACTGCATAACATAAATAATTATTGAGAATTACTGAGAGGAATAAATAAAAAAATAACCAGCAACAACCATAAACACATAAACACAAATGTTTATCCGGGAAAACCCCAAATCCAGGGAAAAACCCAACTTAATAAGATCTTATTAGCATTGGCCAAAACCCTAGCCAATCCGACCAAGTGAACCTTCACCGCTCACCTCCAGGTCTTGCATTACAATGAAGTCCTTCCAGCCTTTTATAAGCTCCATTACATATAATACCACGGGCAGAATACTATGGGTGCACAATACCATGTGCCCCAAAACCATCCCTGTTTAACCTGGTCAACTTTGAGGATAGACCTAGATTCACTAGGGCTTCACCGGATGTCAGATGATGCTTTGAGGCCCATTACATTTTATGGTAAGCATCTATTGCAGTTGGGGGTATTGCAAGACTTGTTGATTCTAAATGGTTCCCCTGTTTCCCAGACTCTCGCTTTTTCACATGCCGACCATATGGTGGGGTGGCAAGTGTAGTTGATTATGTCCTCGCTAGCCATAACTTGCTCTCTTTTATTTTCCATTTCTTGGTCTCCCCCATCCCACTTGTCGATCATGCACTTCTTTCCTTCTCTCTCTGGTTTGACCCTCCCCTTCCACCCCATCGCTCCCCTCAGGGTCCACCCTAAACTACCTTCCGATTTGACGAAGAAGACCCTAACATCTTCTCCTCTACCCTACGCAAGATGCTCCCATCAGAGACCCATTTCTCCTTGCTTGATTCTGCTTCCACTAAATACACCTATCTTTCATCTGCCATTTGAGAAGCAACACTCAAATCCCCCCTCCCCCCACCCCACTCATTCCACTTCCATCTCACCTAAAGTTGGATCTCGCCCCATGAACAAGTTGTACGATGATGAATGTAAGACTCTACATCGAGAACTTCAATATGCTTTCACCCACTCTCAATCCTTCTACTCCGACCTCAAAGCTTCTTATCATTGTCTCCTTCGTCATAAGAAATGACTCTTTGTCTCTCATATAAGATGAGAACTTTCTGCTCTCCTTGCCCACTCCCCTAAACAATTCTAGCGTACCATCCTTCCTTGACGCTCCCCTCTTCCACTTGACCTCGACCCTACATCCATGTTCTCTCACACTTCCAACATTTATAATATTCCTGGGCATGCCCAAATTCATGTTACATCCCCACCCTGTTCCTATTACCTGTTCTTGGACAAAGATATTAGAGAGGCCATTTGGGTGATGAACAACAACAAAGCAGCCGATGAGGAAGGCTACCAAGCAGAGTTCTTTAAGCATGGTTTCCATGCTTTGGTTAGCTACTTGGTTGATCTCTTCAACAATGTAGTCCATGAAGGTTTCCCACCGACACGGTCACACCACATCATCCATCCAATCCACAAATCAGGTTCTAGCTCAAATCTCAATAACTATAGAAAAGTCATGGTGGGCCACATGTTCTCGAAGTTGTATGCTACTGTTCTACATAGGAAGTACTCCAATGACCTTGAGTAGAGACAACTCAGAGCTAGGGGACAAGCAGGTTTTCGACCAGCTTATCAGACTATTGACCACATCTTCACCCTTTGTGTCGTGATTGGGGAGGCACGACACCGCTCTTCGAAAGTTTATTGTTGTTTCGTAGATTTTTGGAAAGCTTTTGACTCTGTTTTGAGGGAAGCCTTGCCCTAGAGACTCAGAGATATTGGCATCTCTGCAACCCTATTGACTGCTATTATGCACCTATATGAGTTTGTTCTTGGTCGTCTTCACACGACTCATGGGATGTATGATTTCATTTGAAGCACTATTAGGGTTAAACAGGGTTGTACATTGTCCCCTACCCTGTTTGGGATCTATATTGATGAGTTGGAGGCATTTCTACACGAGCATATCCAAGACACTAACGGTTGCCTTCTTCACTAGGGTCTGATATCTATTCTACTATTTGTTGACGACTTGGTCCTCCTCTCCTCATCTCCAAAAGGATTACAGAGGCAGTTGGATGCCTTAGCTCTGCTTTGTGATCATTGACAATTGACGGTCAACCAGGGTAAAACCAAGGTTATGATCTTCAATGGGGTGAAGAAAACCTTAGACCTTCACTTCCTATTCAGAGGGGAGGAGATTGAGATCACCAACATGTATACTTACTTGGGGGTGCAATTCTCAGGGCCCCGCTTCAGTTTGCGACCAACACTTCAACCTCGGATCAACAAAGGGTATGGATCCTTAGCCCTTCTCAAAAGATAGTGCTTTCAATATCACTTCCAGGACATCTCGTCCAAGATAAGCCTCAAGGACACCTTGATCCGTCCAACTGTTCTATATGGCTCAGAGATTTGGGGACCTTCTTTACTTGAGTCAGATTGGGCTTCAACTGAGAGTCCAAATTCTTCTTCTCCGTCGCATCATTAGATGCAAACTGACAGTACCGCAGCACATCATCCTTGCAGAGTTTGGAGCTCAGCCCTTTCGGCTTGAGACAGTCTTCAGATTGGTTTCATTCTTGCATCGTGTTCAGGGCTTTGCAGACTTGATAAAGAGTAGGGACTGATATCTTTAGTTGGCATATTGCTCTTTTGAGACTATTGCTCGTTCTACTCCCTCAGGCCGAGCCAGATGTCGATTTACAAGAGTTTCAGATCTCTTAGAGTCAGTGAGAATTCAGTTGGATTGTCTCCCTCCTTTCCAATATTGCTTAGATGCTCCTCATCACCTTTTACCTACTAGAAAAGAGTTAAACAAGATCGTCAGGGAGGACATCTACAAGCAGTTCATCTAGGTCACCTGGGTCAATCCTCCAAGAGGGTTGCGCCCAAAGATGGCCTTCTACGCGGAGCATTTGTTGGAGTTGAGAGATAGGCTCATTGTTCGACCCCAGTATACGTTTCACCACTAGATGCATGCTCTTCGCATTCCTCTAGGCTACTTCAGAGTAGGTTCTGATAGACTTCGAGTAGAGAGGGACACAAGGTGGATAGACCAAACAGAATCTGCCAGGTATGTCATTTACAAGAAGTGGAGACCGAGGTGCACTTCATTCTTGGATGGCTTGTTTACTACGAGATCAAAGCAATATTTCATTGCTTGTTTAGAGATTCTCGGACCCTCGCTGACTTTTTCAGGTATCCCGATCAGAGATGTTTAACCCTATATATGCAGGAGGCTCTTAGGTTCCGAGTGCATATTCTTCAGCCTCCCATCAGACCAGACCTCACACAGAGGATCATGACATTTTTCAGGGTACTACCTTCAGACAGGGGCACCAAGAGACCAATTAATACCAGTATGTATCTAGACTCTAGATCAGTGAGGATCTATGGGACCTCACCTCGCCACACGAGATATCTCAGCAGCAAATCCATTTCAAATATGTTCCTGGGAGACAGACTAGGTCCTCGAAACATCAGCAGCACGCAAACCCCCCAAGAAATGATTTAGTGGACAATCTGCACTTTCCACCGGCTCTTCATCGGGCTAGTAGACTTTGCTAAGTTTCTTCAGTGTTCTTCATTCAGCCTCGAATGTTAGGAGAGATGGTTCTGATCCCCAGACTTATTAGCTCCTGGATCTTCTCCGCTGGGGCCAGATGTTGATTTACTTCATGCATTGTATCTTTTTTAAGAGACCGTTTGCTTCTCCCACTTTGTATGGACATCAGTGTACTCTATAGTCCCTTTGACCTACTTTGTGGTCATTAGTTGGACATAAATATAATTATCTTATGTTATCTACATATATTAACTATATGTAGGAATGATTTCCAACCATGCATCGATTTTTGTCATAACTCCAATATCCACATTATAGGGTGCCAGACCCCTATATATATGTATCTCCATGGTATATGTATTCAACATACGTTAGGTGATGATTATTAGAGTTCTACATAGGTTGAGGCATTTGTTTTTATTTTAATGAATATGGTTTGTATCCCATTTAGCTTTTACTTTACACTTGGTACTCTGGGATAAACACCACACCAAACTAACCATGTGAACTTCACATGGCCTCGGGTGAATTTCACATGGCCTCTGGTGAATGCACATTCAATGGCTACGATTTAGCAATGACATCTGACAGCACAAGATAGTTAGGGTTGTCAACTGAGTAACCCTATCCTTCGCTCTTTTTCCTCTATGTTCATCTGTTCCTCCCTTGGGACCATAGCGCTAAGCCTTTTGGTCTTGCTTTAAGGGTTTCCACTCAATTTTTTCTACAATTGTATCATAGCAACTACCCTAAGTCTCTCATCATTCCCCTTTATCATTTTCACTATTAAATTAAGGCGTTACTCTGTACCCAATGTTATTATCATTTTTTTTCCGGTGTAAAATTTCTCATCCTTTTGTATATTTTTGCAGTTTCTCGTTGGACTCATTATTAAAGTATTGGGTTTTCTTTCTATCTACCAGGTTAATTTTAGAGGAGCTTCAAAATTTGCAATCTTCCCAGGTACAAATTTTCTAGTTCTTGTTTTCAATTCTTTCGTTATTCTAGTACTGTGAATTGAGAGGACTTCCTCTAAATCTTTATGTTGCCTCATCAAGTACAGGAATACTTTGGTTCTTCTAGCAGTGGTGATTTCCTATATTGACTTCACCTGGAACAAAAGTACAAACTCTCTTTGTTGCCAACGCCAACATATATATATTTCTAAAGTATGTAAGTAATTTCGGTATTTCCAAAAATCCTCAGTTACGAGTGGTAAATGTTAACCATTATGGGGTTCCAAGGAAAGTTATAATTAGTTGTAATGTTTATGAAAATTACTTTTTTTTCATGACTTTATTCCATTTCTTTAGGGTTCTATCTGGAGTGTGGCGTCATTGCAACTTTGGTTTATCAATGTATTTTACTGGGTTTTCTTTTTACAACAAATAGCACAAGTTTAACTTACCTTCGTGGAATATCCCTGTTAGATTTCGGAGGAGGCCCTATGGGCGACTCCTCAAGGTAATATTATAAAACCTTCCTCAATTTGTTTTTTTTTCTTACGTGCTACTCTTAGAATCTTTGTTTCAGTTAACCTATTTTCCTTGAGGCTATCATGACAAGTACATTTCTTGAAATTCGTTTTAGTGCAACAAAATTAAGTTTTGTATTTTCTGGCAACTTTAAACACTAAATGGGGTCTAATTTCCAAGTTGGAAATTTTTATTTCACCCAAATGCCTTGTGGATGACCACGTGCATGTCTTGGTTCATTCCTCAGGGTTTCTTTTGTTTCCAACCCGTTTGAATGCCTTATATGGATTGAATTACTAAATCAATGGGGATTTATTGGTTTAGTTCCTATTTAAAAATTTGTATTAGTTTCTTGATTTCAACGAGTTGTCGCCTCTTCAGAGTCGTTGTCCTTTATCTCCTAGTCATAATATTGGAACTCTATTCGTTTTTGTATCTCTAACGAAAAGAGCTCGGTTAGTTTTTAATTCTATTATTATTCCTTACCTCGTCTTACTCTTGTACTGTCCATTAATATTTTATTCATTTCAAAAGGTTTGGCTTTCCAATTTAATCCATGATTACACTAAGTGCATCTGTGGTTACAATAACTTTTCTCATTAAAATACTTGTACTTACAACATTTAATGTTCTACTCATTTCCTCTATATGATATTTAAAATTTAAATCTTGCACTTGCAATTTGTTGAAATATGTAACTAGTTTCAGTCTTCATAATGACATATGTAATCATGATTTTATGTATTTGATATAAAAGGAAAATGAAATTTATTATTGTCATTCTTGATGCACGGGTTTCATGCTCAAGGTTATTTTTATAGGTCAAGAAACCATTGAGCGCTTATAGGGTTTGTAATTAAGTCAATAAGTCAATTGAGTCATTGTCTTCAGATTAGATTGCCAGCTAGGCATCTAAATTATTGTACTTAGAATTGTTGCTGAACATTAATAATAAAACCCTCAGTTGATGCACTGGTTTTCCCAAGTTGGGTTTTTCAGAGGACAATTGTCCAAAAATAATTGTGTCAAATTTATTGTGCTAGAATTTCTCAGTTTCCAATATTTTATTTTCCACAGTGTTTATGGTGAAAATCGCAGCAGTGATTTTATTCGTTATTTTCTATAGCAAATAAATTGCATAATTTTATTTTTTTTGAGTTAGAAGAGTAATTTATAGTAGCTGCAATAGATAGAATTTCACATGGTATCAAAGCTTAATTGATCAGCCGAGAAGGTTAGAAGCAGAGAAAGGAATTTCGTTGTTCAAAGGGAGCAGCAGATCGAAATTCCCAGAGAAACTGCATAGAGCCTAGAACAGGCAATTCGAGTTGTTGGGGCAACAATTCGATTTTTCAGTGGAAAGGAGGCAGCAAAATCAAATTGCTCAGATTAGTAATTTTGGCAGTGAGAGGGAGTAGTTGCAACTCAGATTTTCGTTGAGAAGAATCCTAGTTGGACGCAGAGAGTTTTTGTTGTAGGCTGTAGAGAAAAATTTGTGTCAGGAGAAAAAGAGGAATAACACACTCAATTTGTTCAAGTATAGCCATGGAAAAAAGTAACATTAAGGAGACTTCAGATTTGTCTTCCAGATTGAAAGACGAATTTGCTTGCTTAGCAGGATCAACTTCACAGGGAGTTTGGTATATAGACAGTGGAGCTTCAACTCACATCACTGGGGTTAGAGAATATTTCTTTAGCTACAAAGAGGAGCAGATGGATTTCTAGATTACTATGGGAAATACAACGAAATGTACCATCGATTTTCAGGGGGAGTCAGAAGCAAGCACCGGTGCTTCAGATGTATTGCATGTACCAAGATTGGGTATGAACTCGATTTCAGTATCCCAGTTACAGGATAACGGATATGATATTCACTTTATGGGGAAGAAAGTGTATGTCAAACACCTGAGCTAGAAAAAGGTAAGACAGATTGGAGTTCGAAGCAACAGATTGTACTAGTTACAAATTGATTCTCCAATGGCATTGATAGTGAGTAATAGTAGCAGTGGGAAGGAGCTGAATGAATTATGGCACAAGAGAATGGGACATCTACACCATGGAGCACTCAGGATGCTGAAAGAAACCATAACAAAGGTTCCTGAACTTGGAATTGAACACGATGATGTGTGCAGAGGGTGCGTACTTGGGAAGTATGCTAAGGAAACATTTCCAAGAAGTGACAGCAGAGTTGATGGCGTGTTAGGACTTATATACTCAGATATTTGTGGCCCGATGTCCACTAGAGCTCTCAACGATGCTGAATATTTCGTCACCTTTATTGATGATCATTCCAAGAAAACCTGGATCTACTTCTTGAAGACCAAGGATGAGGTCTTTGATCGGTTTAGAGAGTTTAAAGCTCTCCTGGAGAATGCGACAAGTAAGAAAAAATGCTTTGCTCAGATAATGGTGGAGAATATATTGATAAAGACTTCACAGATTTCTGTGCAAAGGAAGGCATCAAGAGAGAATGGACAACTCCATATAATCCACAACAGAATGGTGTAGCGGAGCGGAAAAACAGAACCATTGTTGGAGTTGCAAAGGCTATGTTATATGACCAGGATCTACCCAAATTTCTGTGGGCAGAAGCATGTAACACGAAAATATATATTCAGAATAGGACTCCTCATAGAGAATTGGGGAAGAAAACGCTAGAAGGAGTCTTCACAGGGAAGAAGCCAGAAGTCAACCACCTCAGAATTTTTGGCAGCATTGCTTATTGTCACATGCCAGATGATAAAAGGACCAAACTAGATCAGATCGCAAAGAAGGGATTTTTCATTGGGTACAACGAAACCTCAAAGGCATTCAGAATCTACATTCCTAGCAGTAGGAAGATAGTAGTAAGGCGAGATGTGAAGTTCATGGAGGACCGAGCTTTCAGGAGGTCTCGTGAGATGCCTGCAGGTGATCAAAATCAGCCAGCAAAAGCTCCTTTAGTCTAGCAACGGGAGCAACAACGGGGGGCAGCCAGTGGGACAAGCAGGGGGACAGTCACAAGGGTTGAGTACTGTGACCAATACCAATATTTCCTTAGGTGCAGGAAATCTGGAGAGTTCTCAATAGATGGAGCAATACAGATAGGATGAGGAGCTAGTAGAACCTCCCACGACTAGTGGTCGAGCCAGCAGAGAGGTTCGTCAGACATTAAGAGATGCAGAGGAATTTATTAGAACTCCTAGGACGAGCAAGAGACAACGCATATAGCCTGACATGTACCAAGCATTGGTAGCTCAGGTTGCAGAACCTTCCAGCTTTCAAGGAGGTTGCATAGCATCAAGTGTGGATAGATGCCATGGTAGAAGAGCATAGCTCTATCATGACAAAAGATGTTTGGGAGGTAGTGCCCAGGACAGAAGACAGATCAATTGTAGGTTCAAGGTGGATCTATAAGGTCAAATATGTGACATACGACAGAGTGGAAAAATACAAGGTTAGGTTTGTGGTAAAGGGGTATGCACAAAAGGAAGGGATAGATTATGAGGAAACCTTCGCCCTAGTTGCTAAATACACTTCTATTCGGTCAGTTATATCTCTAGCAGCTCATATGGGATGGCAGATTCACCAGATGGACGTCAAGACAACCTTCTTGAACGGACTGATATAGGAGGAAGTGTACATAAAACAACCAAAGGGATTTGAGACTCAAGAGAGGCACACACGTGTACAAATTGAAGAAGCCTCTATATGGGCTCAAGCAGGCTCCCAAGGTATGGTATGGTAGAATTGAAACCTACTTGCAGCAGATGGGGTTCGTGAAGAGTGACGCAGATCCCAACCTTTACTATTTGATGGTAGAGGATGAGCCCCACATTCTAGTTTTGTATGTGGATGACCTATTCTTGACAGGATCATCAGGGCTCATAGAGGATTGTAAGAGGAACCTGGCAATAGAATTTGACATGAAGGATTTTGGGTTGATGCACTATTTCCTAGGATTGGAGGTGTGGCAGAAGGATGGGGAGATCTTCCTTAGGCAAGGAAGATATGCTACAGATATTCTAAAGAGGCTCAAAATGCAGGATTGTAGAGCCATGTCTACACCCATGATTACCAACCGGAAGAAGATAGATGCGTCAAATGACAAGGATGTTGACCCCGCCTTGTATAGACAACTCATTGGGTCTCTCATGTATCTGGTCAACATTAGGCCAAATATTTGCTTCACAGTCAATACCCTTAGTCAGTTCATTGTGGAACCAAAAAAGGTACATTGGGCAATAGCGAGGCGTACTCTGAGGTACATTCACGGCACAGTCAAGTATGGGTTGAAATATACTCGAGAGTATGACACAGACTTTGTGGGTATACATATGTAGATTGGGAAGGCATTTCAATGGACAAAAAAGTAACTTAGAGTACTGCTTCAGTGGTGGATCAGGGATAGTTTCTTGGTGTAGCAGGAAGAAGAAGTCAGTAGCACTAAGCTCTGCAGAAGCAGAGTATATGGCAGCCAGCACAGCTATGTGTGAAGTTATATGGCTTCGGAAGCTGCTAGTAAGCTTGTTCAGGCAAAGGATGGAGGCGACCAGTGTCTATTGTGATAATCAGAGTTGCATAAAGCTCTCTAAGAATCCAGTGTTTCATGACAAGTCGAAGCACATCGATATTCGACGTCACTTCATTAGAGATTGTGTACAGTGAGGAGTAGTCTAGCTATAGTACGTTCCCACAGAAGAGAAGGTTGCAGATGTACTCACGAAATCTCTAGGGAGAGCTAAGTTCTTCTATTTTAGAGAACAGATGGGTATGGTGGAGAACCCATTTCAGTAGTAGGGACAGGGTATTTTAGATGTTGCAGTTGCAACAACAACAGATGAGAGGGAGTTGCAGTGCAGATGTAGTGTTGGCAGGGTCAACAGCAGCACAGATGCAATGTACATCAGAGTTGCGTAGTAGTTGGTGGGTATGATCTAGGTGGATGTTGGTGGCCACCCACCTATCCCACTTGGACCCCCACAATTGTCTCTTTCAGCTTTTTAGTTTCCTTATTTGTAGCACAATTTATTATTTTTACCAATTTTTCGGGTCCTGAACATCCGGAGCCGTTTTGAGGCCCTAAACGATGTTTTTTGGGAAATCTGAGAGCAACATGGGTCCATGTTATGGACCATGGACCCATGTTGCTCTTCCCATAGTTGTAGTGCTTGGATAGATCTTTCTAATGAACTATTGTACGCGTCAAACGGAGATTAGGTGCCAAAGTTACGACCCCGAAAAGTTGATGTACCAACTTACCCAAAACGGGGCCCACAATTTGGCGTTTCATCTTCTAGGGTTAGGTTTTCGAATGTTAAGGGTTTTCCATTGTTTCTCAACAATAAATAGGCCTTCAAGCCTCATTGTAACACAGTTCAGAGGCATGTAGCCGCCACATCTCTTCTTAGAGATAATCTACCATCGCCCTAGCTGGTTTATTTCCATTTCTGTTTGTAAGCATATTTCAGTATTTTACATTAATGAAATGAAGTATTATTTCTGCTGCATCTCTGTGTTTATGGTTATTTATGTAATTTGTTGCGTTCCTATTTAAATCCGGATCAGTAGTATCAGAGCGATCTACTTTTTCTCTAATTTTCTTTGCATGTCCCCAACGAGGTCAGGATATAAGGAGTTAGGGCTTGAACTGGTCAAACCTTTGCAAGATCAGCCTCGCAAATCATGACGGCCTCCCATGGCAGATGAAAAGAAAGACGAGGGGGCAGGAGATCCTATCAAAATCTTGCTCAAAGAAGCCCTTGAGTGAGAAAGGCACGCGATGATGGACAACTTTGCCCAGATCCTTCAGCGGCTACCCAGAGGTGACGCATCGACTTCCAACAACTACTCTGTAAACGGAACACCGTTTAAGGTACATGTTAAAAAATCCCCATATTTGAGGGTCATATAGATGTAGATGCCGTAGATAAATGGTTAAATCTGCTAGAGGGTTATTTTTCTGTTCATGAATTTTTGAGTCGGGAAAAGATTGTTTTCACTCTTCTCAAAGCAACCCCCAGAACTGGTGGGAAACCTACTGTGCGCAGAAGGATGAAAGTACGGACTCACTGTTCTCAGCCGTACCCACTTGGAATTCCTTCCGGGATGCCATCAAGGAGCAGTACTACCCTGTGAAAAGCTATGAGGACAAATACATAAAGTGGACCACGCTGCGGCATGGACGGGACCAAGATGTGCTGGAGTTCACAAACATTTTTCATAACCTTCGCACAGAGTTGGGTATCAAATATTTTGAGCTGCATCTGGTACTCAAATACCGCAGCTTCCTACACAAATACATCCAAGAAGAGAGGGAGTCCCTGAACATCTCCTCGCTTGGCATAGTGTACCGATACGCTGTTAAAATCGAGTAGAAGTTGAAAGAAAAGAAGCAAGACTTTGGATCTGCAAATCCGAAGACCAAAGGACAAAGCCAAGGCGGGGTGACCCAAGACAACCTGTCAAAGACGCAAGAAAAGAACAACACCACGAAGTTGAAGAAGGACACAGGGAAGTGATGTGAGTTCCACAAGAGTCCCACTCATAACACGAGTGTCGGATCAAGCAATCGTTGGTGGCCGAGTTGAAGGCTTCTGAATCAGATGCATGTTTCGACCCTAAGTCAGAACCCGACAAGGGGAATGGCAAAGGAAAGTAGATCATTGATGCGGAGCCCAACGTCACTACTGCCATCGCCAAGATCCAGAAGAATGAGCCCGGAGATCCAGAGGAGGGGGAACGCCTTTTCCACTCACAGATGTGGGTGAAAGGTTCGCCACTGCAATTCATTGTTGAGAGTGGGAGCCAAAGAACCTCATTTCAGCAGAGGTCGTGAAGTGGTTGGGCCTACCGACTACACCACACCCGTAGACGTACAGTATCGGGTGGCTTCACCAAGGACGGGATCTCCGAGTTCGCCAGTAGTGCCGCCTTCCGTACAACACCAAACCCTTCACAGACGAGGTATTGTGTGATGTTACACCTCTGGATGTTTGTGATGTACTATTAGGCCAACCATACTTGTGGAGGCGACATGCTCAAGGCCTCGTGCTGTCATTATTTCTTTGTGTAATTCATTATACAGGATACCTGAGGTAGCCCCACCAACCACCACCTCTTTGATCACTGCCAAGAAAGGTAGCAAGCTCATCTCCCAAACTAGGAAATTCATTTTCTATCTAGTTTGCTCCCAAAGTAAGGGGAAGATCGTCACCACATCCATGACCCCCGCAAAGGGTTCTTCCACGCAGCAGCAGCAGCAAAGGGATACGGTCATGACAGAACATAGGAACAACTTCTCCTCACCCATAGGGGTACCACACAAGCTTCAGGTGGGAAAAAAAGTCTGGTTGCATCTGCAGAAAGAACACCTTACCAAAACCCATCAGAAGCTCAGACCACTCTAACATGGGCCTTCCACCATTAACAAGGCTATGGGAAACAATGCTTTGGAGCACAACATTCCCCCATTCCTTCGCTTGCACTAAGTGTTTAATGTGGACCGCCCTCTACTATGCTTCCCATCATTGTTGGACACATCAGAGATTGCAGAACAGCTCACCAAGGACCAAGTTCAGCAGATGGAGGAACTCAACGCAATGGGGACCATTGCTTCCTAGGGGGGCAGGAATAATCCAAGTGGATGTTGGTGGCCACCCACCTATCCCACTTGGACCCCCACAACACTCTCTTTCAACTTTTTAATTTCCTTATTTGTAGCACAATTCACTATTTTTAGCAATTTTTCGGGTCCTGAACTTCCGGAGTCGCTTTGAGGCCCTAAATGATGTTTTTTGGGAAATCTGGAAGCAACATGGCTCCAAGGACCATGTTTCTCTTCCCAAAGTTGAGTGCTCGAATAGGTCTTTCTAATGAGCTATTGTACGCGTCAAACGGAGATCGGGTGCCAAAGTTACAACCCCGGGAAGTTGATGTACCAACTTACCCAAAACGAGGCCCACAATTTGGCGTTTCATCTTCTAGGGTTAGGTTTTGGGATGTTAAGGGTTTTCCATTGTTTCTCAATAATAAATAGACCTTCGAGCCTCATTGTAACACAGTTCAGAAGCATGTAGCCACCACATCTCTTCTTAGAGATAAGCTACCATTGCCCTAGCTAGTTTATTTCCATTTCTGTTTGTAAGCATATTTTAGTATTTTACACTATGTTGCCAGGAAACGTGGGTGCGGGGACGGGGACGGGGACGGGGACGGCATTTTTGGAAACAAGGTGCGTGGATTCGTCGGGTAATATAATAATATTAAATTTTAATAATTACATTTTATAAATTTATAATTTATAATTTATAATTAATAATATATATGAAATTTGAATTTGTATATTTTTTCAACTTTAAATTTTAAACAAGAAAACTTTAATGATAATCATTTAAACATGCATATTATTAATTAATATTTCATATATATATAATTAATAATACATATGGAATATATTAAAGTTGAAAAAATATAATTAATAATATATATGAAATTTGAATTTGTATATTTTTTCCAAACCCATTCTGATAATGCATAAATGGACATGCTTACCATTTTCATCTGATGGCAGTCTGGCACATGCCTTCAGAATAATAGTGAAGATCACCTGGTTTGGATTTATGCCAAACCAAAGCATTCTGCCACAAATTGGAAAGCATCCATGCAACAGTTATGGTCAACATATCGTGCTGTCATTGAGTTCCACGAAACCGCATACCACGCAAGCATCCTATCAAATATAGTTTTGCAGGTCAAACTTGTTCCGTAACTCTATATTGCCATATTAACATTGCAGGCATCATTGTTTGTCTGATCACACTGCTATAATGTCCATCCTTTTCCATGCTTCCAATTTCTCTTCCTATGCTTATCTTTCATTTTATTTTCCAAATCCAACAGAATTTCAGACCTTTCTCAATTGTTATGTTACCTGTTTGACCCTCAAACACAAGTCCCCAGTATTAGCTACCATAAAGAAGAGTGAAGATATTAACTATTGTTTTATACAGACAAGCATAACATCTGTTGCCTGGTGCAATTAACTTATTCAATTTAGAGCTGCACCATATTTTCATCCAAAAATGAAACACATGAAATCAGTAAAAAGTCAATTATACAGCTTTCTGGCAAGCGTCTTTTGTCAAGCCAACATATGGAATAATACATTACAGCTATAAACTATAATTCTTGTGTGCATCTCTCTATGTCCATTAATGTCTGTTCTCTCTATGTCCATTAATGTTTGTCTATATGTATGCATCGATTTGTGTGCATACATCTACATCTTATATGTATTTATGTGAGATTTGAATTTCAACACTTCTCATCATGAGCAAAAATAGAACAAGAGTGTCTCTGAAAATTCCTTTACTGCTATTTATAAGTCATTACCTGAAGCTCCAAAGAAAAAAAAGGTCTCTAACTGAAGCCCGATCCCTATTCTGCCCAGACAAGCTCTCTGCAATCATATATCCAAGGAGGTCGACAGTCCACTCACATCTTTTATTCACTTGAAAAGTTGAATATCTTGATGTAACTTCAACCTAAAAATTTTGAAAATACCCATGCTACTTCAAACTTGTTGTATGCGCTCTTGTCCTTGAGAAATGCCCTAGGGAGATATAGCCTTTGGCATGATACATGAAAACAGTAAAAAGTCCTCAAACCTCCACTCCCTTTGTAGAGACACCAACACAATAATACAGCACTTCCAGCTAACTTATTTTACTTAAGCCTCAATATAAATCCCAAAAAAACAGAGTTGAGGAAATAATGAAGTGGATTAAATCACTCAGCACGGTTTCCTGCATGGTAACCTCATTTATGAACTTGGCAGAATAGTGGCAATTACGACATATGCACTTCTTGCACTTTTGATGAGACTCAGTGGTCTTTACAACTTGCTGAAAAGCACAAACAAAATATAAGCTTCTTCCTCTTGTAAAACAATGCAGATTCCCACCACTCCTATTGCACATCATGTGATGATCACTACCACCTGCTCCTGTTTCTTATCATGCAGCATAAAGTGCACATCAAGTACATCCCCTGCTTCCTTCATCAACCCTGTCAGTCACTGCAATTCTGCATAGATCTCCTCTGTCTGTGGGTGTGATCTATCTCCTACAACAAATGTATGCACTTTGTTCTTAACCTCAATCCAACTATATATTATTAATTATATTTTTAATATAGTTTTTTATGAAGAACCCAAAGAACCCAACCCGAAGAACCCAAAGAACCCAACCCGAAGAACCCAAAGAACCCAAGAACCCAAGCACCCGAAGAACCCAAGAACCCGTTAAAGGAAAAGAACCCAATTTTTTTTTTGAAGAACCCGGTTCTTCTGGGTTCGTCTGGGAAGAACCCGTACCCGAATCCGGTACTTGGGTGCGGGAACCCGGGACGGGTTCGAGAACCCCACCCCCGGGTGCGGGTACCCGTGCAACACAGATTTTACATTAATGAAATGAAGTATTATTTCCACTGCATCTATGTGTTTATGGTTATTTCTGTAATTTGTTGCGCTCCTATTTAAATCCGGATCAGGGTAGCAGCAGCTAGACATCAGTAGCGTAGCAGGAGATGATGCAGAGACAGAGTGTTGCTACAGGAAGCAACAATGCTAGAACACATTCCTCGCTAAGGAGTGTTAGTTTTTGCAGCATCGGATGTGTTTTATCCACGAAATTTTGTGGAGAGGCTAGAATACATGAGATCTCCAAAACCTGGAAATTGTTTATGGAAATTCCGCCTAGAAGTGTCCAATTATATTATTAACCAATTTTTAAATCTTTCCCAAGTCTAAACTTAGCGAATATGGTTAATTAATTAGTATCAATTCAGATAAGGCGTGAATCATTTAGAAACTCACACAGATCAACCCAAAAATTATCATAGCCATTGATTAAGTTTTAATCTTAACCATTGATTCTCCAATAGTGGATTATAAAAGGAAGTCGATGTGGTGATGGAGATCATCCAATGCAGATACTCAGTTGCCCAGGCAGTTTGATTTTCTCAATAGTGGCAGCTTAGCAGAGAAGATAGAGCCAGAGGGTGAGTAGCAAGTGGAAGAGGAGAGAAGTAGCATTCCGAGAGGAAGTTTTTCAGTTCCCGGAAGAGTCGAAGGAAGGAAGGCCGAAATATTCAGAGGGATGGCGTAGGCATTGTGTAGAGGGTGACGCAGGCATCACAGTGCAGAGGCTAGGGAAGCTATTTCGGAGGCAGAAAATAGCTATGGGGTGACAGAAAATTCTCACAATATTTTTGCCCATATTTTCTTCAGATTAGATTGCCAGCTAGGCATCTAAATTATTGTACTCAGAATTGTTGTTGAACATTAACAATAAAACCCTCATCTACTGCATCGGTTTTCCCAAGTTGGGTTTTTTTGGGGACAATTGTCCAAAAATAACTGTGTCAAATTTATTGTGCGCTAGAATTTCTCAGTTTCCAGTATTTTATTCTCCGCAGTATTTTTATGGTGAAAATAACAGCAATGATCTTATTCGTTATTTGCCATAGAAAATAAATTGCATAATTTTTTTTCTTTTTGAGTTAGAAGAATAATTTCCAGTAGCTGAAATAGATAAAATTTCACAGTAAAACCCTCAATCCAAAGGTGCATGTGAAAATGATGGTGCTAGAGTGAGAAATACTTCAAGGATAACAGTCATATCCACTATACCTGCTAGAGGGGGTCCAACATCTGCGAGTTACTATAATGAGAGGAGGGTGCAATCATGGAGGCATGAGTTACCCCTTTCTTCAGCCTCTTTTCCAATCCCTCTAGTGCACCCTTTACTTTAATGATCTATCTTTCTTTCTTGCATAGCTTAGGAGACCAAGCTTGCTTTATGCTTTTCCAATACCCCTTAAAGACGTAGGAATTCCTCACGCATCAGGGTTGGGACATTAGAGTTCCTTTTAGATACAGCATGAAATGCTAAGGAACTGGGTGATGGCTAATGAGGGGGCTAGAGCTCATGCTAGGCTTTTGCCCACACTTACTAAGTCCCAACCATCTTTTAAGAAAAGAATAATGAGTATGTACCTTTTGGCTTCATTCCTTTCAAGTTGTTGTAGTATGATTTCCAACAATTGTATCCAAATCTTCATCCAAGGTATTCTCTTTCCCTAGTTTTGAATACTTATTGGGTATCTAAGGATTTGAAGGAGCATTGGGTGAGGTGCTTGCACAATGTTCAGATTATATTCCTTTCTTATAAGCAAGTGTGTTTGCTAGGCCTACCATTTCACAAGGCATTCAGTCTAAGGCCAAGTTAGCCAACACTGGCATGTCGGACAACCATTCCATATTTGGCAATTGTTGGAGTTAATTAGGCATATCTTCTAGGACTGTTGATTTTTCAAGAATTGTTGGATTTGGTTTGAGGATCATCAATCAGTGCTTCTTTAGGGTAGGGATCACTGGAAAGCATCATTGTTTGGGGATGGTTGTGATTTTGTTCACAATGTTTTCTCTAGGCATTGGCATTGCTTGAGGATAGTGGTGCTATTTGTTTTGTGAAAACTGAGTTGTAAATTTGTTTTTGAACATGAGGTTAGTTCTTTGTCTGCCTTTAGTTCGGTACGGAAGGTTGAGATTCATCATCGGTGGTTGGCAAAAGGAGCTTTACTGATCAAACTTGCCCAAACTTTGGATTGTACAAAGTACTCTACATTTACATTTGGTTTTGTAGCTCATTGGAAGAGGTTATGAAATTCATTGTACATACCTTCCAGTTTTTGGTTCTCTGGTTGTAAATATTTTTCTGTAAATGTAGGCAATATTTGTAATGTTCCCAATTTTGTGAATGTAAAAATCACTAAGGAGTTTTGCCAATTTTTGGTAATATTAAATAAAAAAGGGAAAATATTATTTTGTGGGAGAAAGATGGAAATTATTATTTTAATGGAGAATGGCAAAGAATAATATTTTATTGGAAAAGGGAGGCAAATTATTATTTTAATGGAGAATGGCGGCAAAATAATGTTTTATTGGAGAATGGTGACAAATTATTATTTTAGGGAAAATATTATTTTGTGGGAGAAAGATGGAAATTATTATTTTAATGGAGAATGGCAAAAAAATAATATTTTATTGGAAAAGGGAGGCAAATTATTATTTTAATGGAGAATGGCGGCAAAATAATGTTTTATTGGAGAATGGAGACAACTTATTATTTTTCTGGAATGGCGGAAAAGTATTATTTTATTTAAATGGCGACAAAAGTCTCCTAGCAGAAAATGGCCCCCATCAATGAAATAATAGGAAAAAAGGAGAATCTAGAAGCTAGAGGGAGGCTCCATGAAGAATTATAAAAGGAGGAACTCAATTGCAAATCACTCTATTCCTATCTATCTCTTGAGATAGAAAAGAAGCTCAAGCGAGTTTCAAGAGTTTCAATTGAAACTCAAGGCTAATTTCGGGACTTTGAGTGCCACCCTAGTTAGCTCTCTGGGAAGATTGTGAAAATTTATGAATCTAACACATCAGAAATCCCTATTGTTATTTCTGGTTTATTATCTCCTACTTGTTCTTTACATTAACAAGTTATTTAATCATATAAACATTGAAATAAACACAATAGCAACCTTCAAAAATATACAGATCAACAACTGAAATAAACTGAGACAACACAAGGGACACCGTTTTTTTTGGACAATCGTCCCCGGAAAAACCAATGTGGGAAAACCGATGCAGCAGATATGAGGGTTTTATTATTATGTTGTTTTCTGAATACAACTAGGGTGCCAGAAATGGCTCACCCTTCAGAGATTTTCCTTTACAGAAGTACCTTTCTTCGAAGACAGATATTCTGGCTAATCAGCAACCAGATGAATAGCCTAACAGTGACTTCGAATGCTCCCTAAGTTGGACAGCAAAACCTGCTCCAAGCTACCCTTAGGAACTGTGTCGCCTTCTATGGCTCTGCATCAGCTAACCAACTCTCAGTTTGCCCCACGAAAATTCCTCAGCGCTGCCTCTTTAGCCCAACATCAGCTCTGCAGCCCTCCACACTGCCTACGTCAGCCTCTTGGCCCTCTGTGTCTTTTGTACTGGCCTCCTCAGCCTCTGCATTAGTCTTGTCTACCTCTGCGTCAACCTTTTTAGGCTTTGCGCTGTCTCTCCAGCATTGTTTTCAGAACCGGCCAGCTCGGAATCGACTCGGCCGAGTTGGTCTGAGCCGATGTCCAAAATATTGACCCGGCCATGGAAACAGTTCGGCCAATCAGGTTAATACCGAGCCGGCCGAGTTGTCTAACAACTCGGCCAGCTCGGTATTAACTCGGCCGGCTCGGCCGAGTTAGAGACTACGGCCCACAAAATCCTGTAAACTGCGATTTAAAAAAATAAAAATTGGGGGACTCCAAACCAGTTTATAGTTTGCCTATTTGGTCTTTGGGGTCCATTCCCGTCTCCTAAACCCTATTTAACCCACCCAACCCCTCTCATTCTCTCATAGCGATCTCATGCATTTGAGTGAGAATTTCAATGAGAGTTTGTGAGGAGTTGTTGAGTTTGTTTTTGGAGCAGCAGTGAGGAGTCTTGGACAAGCATTGTAGCTGGAGTGAGGAGCTTCTTGGGCAGCCATTTGGAGCAGCATTTTCCATTGAGGAGTTGGTTTCTTGGAGCAAACTTGAGGAAGTAGTTTGTGCCTGGAGGTATTTTTTTTCACTTGTGAAAATTTGCTTTTGCTTATTAAATTTTATGTGCAAATCTGGAAATCCTAAAGAGTGTTTTTTGTGAAAGAAATGAACATTGAATCAAAGTTTTTTTTGTTTGTTTTCATTTTCAGATTTTTTGCTTTCATTTCCAAGTCAAAAAATGGCACCTAGAGTGAAAGATGTTGCTTGGGCATATGTTGAAATGGTTGATAGTCAAATGCATTGCAAATTTTTCCATAGGAAAATTAAGGAAGGCCGTGGGGCATTAATAGGTTGAAACAACACTTGGCATGGATTAGAGGCCAAATTACTCCATTTCCAAGTCAAAAAATGGCACCTAGAGTGAAAGATGCTGCTTGGGCATATGTTGAAATGGCTGATAGTCAAATGCATTGCAAATTTTTCCATAGGAAAATTAAGGAAGGAAGTGGGGGCATTAATAGGTTGAAACAACACTTGGCAGGGATTAGAGGCCAAATTACTCCATGTACCTCACCAGAAATTGGGGAGATTAGGAATGATTTGTTAGCCAGCTTTATGTTTAAAGAAGATAAGGCTAGGCAAAAAGAGTTGAAATTGGGAGGAAGAGGTATATACAAAAAATGTTGGCTACCAACCCCCATTTTGATTTTGAGGGTTCTTCCTCTATCCCTTGTACTTATGCATCCAATCCCTTCTGATATGTTCCTCCCTCTTTTGAGTCTATTCAAGAAAAGGGAAAGGGTAAAATGAAAAAGGGTGATATGAATATCAAAAGTTATTTCACTCCCTCCTCTCTATCAGATGCACATGGTCCTCAAGCTAGTAGAATTCAAATGCAGCCCACTTTAAATGACCATTGGAAGAAAGAATTGAGGGAGACTGCTTGTGATTACATAGCTAGATGGTGGTATGATGTTGATATCCCCTTCAATGCTTCCCATTCACCATATTATGAGCCTATGTTTGATGTCATACATGCTGCTGGAAAAGGTTTCAAAGGCCCTACTATGCATGAGCTAAGGGGGTATCGTTTGCAGAAATAAATTTTATCCATTAATGACTATTTGAAAGATTTCAAGGACTCATGGGCAAGAACAATATGTACCATCATGTCAAATGGATGGACTGATCAAAGAAACCGTACCATCATAAACTTTCTTATCTTCTACCCACAAGGAACCATGTTTCTAAAATCAGTTGATGCATCTAATAAGGTAAAATATGGGCAATTGTTGTTTTAGTTATTGGATGAGGTTGTTGAGGAGGTGGGGGTGGCTAATGTTGTTCAAGTCATCACAGATAATGCCTCTAACTATGTTCTTGCTGGTAAACTGTTAGAGGAAAAACACAGGACCATCTTTTAGACCCCATGTGCTGCACATTGCATAGACCTCACGCTTGAGGATATTAGCAAATTAGATTGGGACCTTGGGTCAAAAACACTGTAGATCATGCCAGAAGCATAACAAAATTTATCTACAATCATTCATGGATTTTGAGCTTGAGGATGAAACACACAGGGGGCAGGGATATTATTAGGCCTGCCATCACTAGATTTGCTACTCATTTTTTGGCATTGCAATCTATGCTTTCACAACATAGAAACTTGCAAAAGATTTTTTCTAGTGAAGAATGGAGTCAAAGCCAGTGGTCTCACAAACTGGAAGGCAAAGAATTGAAAAAGAAAGTTAATGAAGAAATATTTTGGAGAAAGGCAGCAGAGATTGTGAAGCTTGTTGAGCCACTGGTTAAGGTGTTGTGGTTGGTGGATGGGAAAAGATTGGCTATGAGCTTCATTTATGAGGCTATGGATCAAGCAAAGAAGCAAATAAAGAGGGCATACAAGGATAAAGTGGGCTAAGTATGGGTCCATTTGGCCAATCATTGATGAAAGATGGAACAATCAACTCCATCGCCCTATACATGCAGCTAGGTATTTTTTGAACCCACGGTATCATTATAAAGCTAAGGTGATAGGAGCTTTGAGGGCGGAGGTTAGAGATGTATTGATTGACTGCATTGGCTGCATGATCCCAATGGAGTGTGATCAGCTGGAGATACACCGACAGGGCACAACCTTCAGCACTGCCTCAGGTACCTTTGGGGAGAACCTAGCAAAGATTGCAAGGGAAGCAGATGAGCCAGGTAAACAAAAATTTCAATTTTCAAATTCTTAATACTTATTTTGTTAAATCGTTTATAATTTGAAAGTCAGATATAATTTGTAATTTTGTTGAGCTAACTCGTTACACTCCTATGTTTTTTACAGCACAATGGTGGGAGGCTTTTGGTAGCCATTGTCCAAAATTGCAGAAATTTGCAATTTGTATTTTGAGTCAAACTTGCAGTGCTACACCCGACATCTGTCATCATGCTACTGTCGTTAAGGACTCCCATAACCGGATATGATCCAAGAGTTTGGGTACCTCAAGGATCCTGCTCGTAGTATGTAGTCCTCCTAACTACAACTCAATGTCTCCCCACCTCTTTTCTAGAGGTGCATGAGCACTCATGGCACAATCGTCATCAGTCTCGACCTCTTTCTCCGCCTTCGCTGGAGCTGCCTTTGAATAAGAAGCCTCTCCTTTGCTTTTCTTCCTTGGACACTGGTATGCATAATGTCCCAGCTCCCCACAATGGAAGCACTTAACCTTGGAGATGTCCTTCTTCTTCCTCTTTTGCAGCCCCTGTTGTCCCGCAGATGCGAGAGTTGCATCCTCCTCCTCCTCCTCCTTGACTCTGACTCCCTTACCACTACTCCCTGCCTTGGTCAACCTCCTGATCTCTTCCTGTCAAAGAGCTACGCACATCTCCTCCCAACTGGGAAGAGTAGCCTTGCCCAAAATACTTTGGAAAAATGTCTTCGACTCCTCGGAGACTGCATTTAGGGCAGTCTTGACCATAAAATCTGGATCTGGTGTAGACCCCACGAAAGTAAGCTAGTCGTGAATCTCCTGCCACCTGAGAAGGAATGGATCTATCTGCTCTCCCTTCTGCATCTGATACGACCTCAGTTGATTCTCTAATAGCATTTTCTGTTGCACGAAAGAACCCTGGTATAAGGTTGTCAAAGTGTCCCACATCTTCTTTGTTTGTTCTTCTCAGCAATATGTGGTATGACATGATCTTTGACCCCATCAAGGATCATGCATTTCGCCCTCGCCTGGGCATCCTCATACTTCTCTTTCTCAGTTGGGTCAATTGGGATAGCCACTACTTTCAAGGCATAGTCCTTGATTCAATATCGATCCAGGACTGTCGGGATCTTGGCCTTCTCGATGAGAAAGTTGGAAGCCCCATCCAACCTGTCCTAATTCCTTAGTTCGTTCAGTGCCATTTCAACTCCTCTTCTGGACTACGTATAAGTCTCGACTCCCCTCTTAGAAATCTACCTCTGAGTCCTGATTTCCCTCCTAGAAACGCTCTGGCAAGCTGAAGAACCAGTGCTCTACAATCCTCCTTGCAACTGCATCTTGGATCTAGATTCCTTGGATAGAAATCCGTCAGGGTAGTGATTCCCTCTACCTTGATTTCGTCTTCTTAGACATTGTTCTACCTCGATAGAAACAGCGTCCCACCAGCTCCTCAAATCACAATCTGCACATGGCTCCCCAAGTCTCGGCAACTGAAGAAACAGAGCCTTTTAGGCTCTGCGCAATCCCGACAAAGGCTGAATCTGCTCCTCCGACCAATTGCGTCAGTCCTACCTGGTTGAGCAGGATGACATGGCTCTTCATTAGCCTCTTCTACCTCTCTCTGCCTCTGCGCTGGCCCTTCCCTTGGCTCGAAATGATGTCGTAGGTTCTGCATCACTTCTTCGCTTACTACTTCTGCTCTGGAACAACGGTGTCTCTCGGGACAGCTGCTTCTGCTGCAAATTTTTAGATTTTTGCTGGTGTCTTCAGTCCTCCTGTGATCTGCAATCGCTCGGGTACCATGTGAGGATTTCTTAATCTAACACATCAGAAATCCCTACTGCTATTTCTGGTTTATTATCTCCTACTTATTCTTTACATTAACAAGTTATTTAATCATATAAACATCAAAAAACACACAATAGAAGCCTTCACACATATACAAATCAACAACTGAAATAAACTGAGCCAACACAAGGGACACCGTTATTTTTGGACAATAGTCCCCGGAAAAATCCAATGTGGGAAAACCAATGCAGCAAATATGAGGGTTTTATTATTATGCAGTTTTTTGAATACAACTAGGGTGCCAGAAACGACTAACCCTTCAGAGATTTTCCTTGTCAGAAGTACCTTTCTTCAGAGACAGATATTCCGGCTAATCAGCGACTGGATGAATAGCCTCACAGTGACTTCGACTACCCCCTTAGCTGGACAGCGAAAGCTGCTCCACGCTACCCTAAGGAACTGCATCACCCTCCGGAGACTGCGTCACCCTCTACGGCTCTGCGTCAGCAAACCAGCGCTTAGTCTTCCCCACAGAAATTCCTCAGCGCTGCCTCTTCAGCCCAGTGTTAGCTCTGCAGCCCTCTGCGCTACCTGCATCAGCCTCTTTGCCCTCTGCGTCTTCAGCCTCTGCGTCAAACTCCTTAGGCTCTACGTTGTCTCTACGAAACTCTCTCTGCCTCTCTGTTCTATATTCTCGGCCTTCTGCCGATCTTCCCCTCGCTACAACAGATCACTAACTTGATTTCTCAGCAAACCCTATTGCCTCTGCATCAGCCTCTTGGCCCTCTCTGTCTAATACGCTGGCCTCCTCAGCCTCTGCGTCAAACTTCTTAGGCTCTGCGCTATCTCTACGACACTCTCTCTGCCTCTCTGTTATGTATTCTCGGCCTTCCGCCGAACTGCCCCTAGTTACAACAGATCACTAACTCGATTTCTCAGCAAACCTTGCCCTAGAAAATTGAATTGACTGATCAACTTGGTGTATCTCCAACCTACCCTCAAGCCTCCTCTTATACTTTTCCGGTTGACGATTCAACAGCCGAGCTTAAGTCCCTAATCAACAGCTAAGATTAGATCTGGCTTGATTTTCGTTATTTAGAACTTTCTCACCCATATCATATTAATACACATTAATATTTTAATTTTCCTAAGTTTATACTTAGTAACCCCATTAAAAATATTAATCATTTTTATATCTCTCCATTCGGGTGGAATTTGCCCAAATGATTTTTGGTTTTTGGATATCTCGTGTGCCTTAGCCTCTCCACCAATTTTCATGGCTAGAGCACATCTGATGCTACCAAAAACGAACAAAGATTATTTCCAATGTTCCACCAAGACTCCGAGACGGGGAGACGTGGGTGCAGGGAGACGCACAAGGGGGACGTGTGGGAGTACCCTCAAATTTTAGGGAAATTTAGTGGGGATGGGGGCACGTCGAGGTATATATATATATATATTCCTTTTTAATATATATATATTTCAAAATTCATATTGAATAATGAAAGCATAAATACAATGATACATACATAATTGAATTAAATAATGAAATACATTGATCCATACTCATCATCCTTACTAATACATACATGATTCATCCATAGATCACGAGATTCAATAATGAAATACTCCAATCCATATTCATTATTCATTATTCACCATTCTAGAATCTACATTGATTTAAAAATTCAATTCATCATTCTAGATTCTAAATTGATTTAAAATTAGAATTCATCATTCACCATTCTAGAATCTAATTAGTACTAAGCATAATAGACTATAATAGATATTGAAATTTGAATACTGGAATAGTAAATTGATATAACTAAAACTCGAAAACAGTGGAGTGATGAGTCTAAAAGTCACTCTAAAGTACAAAGAGGGCTTGGTGCTCCTAATTAAATACTAATTCCATCGAATCCTAAATTCCTGAAAAACTGTTAAGTTTGCTGGATTTTGAGTGAGATCCAAAATTCTACTTTCTCCATATGAAATCCAATGAGGTCAGAACCATTCTCAAACATCTCGAGTCATTTCATGGTTATGTTAAAAATTTAAGTAAAAGTCACATTCTCCTTTATCTTTCATTTTGGTCAAATACATTAGCATGAATTAGCATTAGTATGAAAATATGCTCAAATACTAGGTTTTCCTTGTCATAAATCATTGTTTACAAGCAAATTTAACGGGGAACGCATAGCCCATACTGAGGGGGGACACCCAGGCATCCCCTTTTTGGGGAGTCGCGTCCCCCACACTGGGGAAACGCCCCCCCTACGTCTCTCCCGCGTCTCCCCAAAAGGGGGGCGTGGGGAAACGTTTCCCTAGACATCCCCCAGTCCTGGGTGCATGGGGTGTGAGGGGTGCACCCACCCAACCCTGGGGGACGCGTCCCCGTGGAACACTGATTATTTCAGATCTTCCATTGTGTTCATTGTAGAGAATCTACCATCATTTAAATCAGTGTTTGCAAGGTCATATCATCTCCATGAGGGTCGATTTCATCTCTTCCAAGAAGGTCGAGTACCAAGCTTTGAAGGTTGAAACTTGAAGGAAATTTGCCAAGACTGAGAGAACAAACTTGGGGACAAATTCTATGCTCATTTCCAGATTTAATTTATACCCTGAGATCAGAAGGTGCCAAAGAGGAATTCGCATTTCATCTTGTGATAGTAATTAGTACCACAGATTTATCAGTGCCAAAGTGTTTTTAATGAGGGCCGAGACCTCTCATCACTTCTCCTAGGTGTGATCAGCATTTTACAGAGATTAATTTCTGTTATAAAGGAGGCTGAATCACTTTAAAGGAGGTTGTGGTATTTGTGTCAAGTTCCAGCCAATGTTTTAAAACTCCGACTTGGCCAAGGGTCGACTCCGACTCCGACTTCGACTCGGTATCGACTTGGCCGCCTCGATTTCAATGACTCGGTCGTTGTAAAAAATCCATTAAATATTTATTTTTTATAAAAACACATCATTTTTAAGATTTTCATTCATGTTTCCAAACACACAGCATTAGAATATAGATAGAAGACAACATATGATCAAAGTAGGCTCATGAATATATCCATTATATCAAAATGGCACCCAGTGCACTATGCAATACATACACGATGATGATATAGAGATCAAAACAAAAACACATAACCAAGGAGGCTAGAAATGGCCTCTACAACAAAAGTCTGTGACCAGTACTACTGGCTACTGCTAGAGTTGCAACCATCATCTGGCTCAGTGTTACTTGGGAGCGGGAGCGACAGCGGGGAGCCAAAGCGAAAACAAGAGCGGGAGCGACATTTTCAAAAGCTCCCAGTTTGGGAGCGAATCCGGAAGAGTTCAACAACCAATGTCACTAACATCAAGGTACATAGAGGGATTGGTGCTCTTGATTAAATACGAGTTCCATACCCTAATACATGACAAAATTCAATGGAAACATTGCAAACCCCCAATCCTGAAATCCTGAAAAACTGATAAGTCTGCTAGATTTTGAATGAAATCTAAAATTCTACTTTCTCCATATCAGTGTTGCGGGGGAGCGCCCCCCCCCCCCCCCTTCGAACCCGCTCCCGAAGCGCGCTCCGGGCGGGAGCGGGTCGGGAGCGGGTCGGGAGCACGCTCCCAAAATCGCTCCCGGACGGGAGCGATTTTCGGGACCGCGCTCCCGTAAAAAAATTTGGGCTCCCTGGTCTGTGAGGGAGCGATTCAGGGAGCGATCGCTCCCGCGCTCCCGAGTCCATATGAAATCCAATGAGGCCGGAATCACTCTCAAACATCTTGAGTCATTCCTTTTACTTTAAGAATTTAACATTACCATGAATAGCATATCAACACTAGGGATACGGACTCGGCCAGGCCGGCCAGGTTAATACCCGGTATTAACCCGGCCGGCCGAACCGGTTCAATAGCCGGGTCAAATTTTTTTTGACCGACTCGGACCAACTCAGCTGAGTTGGTTCCGAGCCAGCCGGGTTTAAAAACACTAGTTCCAGCACCCAAGGATCGAATAGCATGTGTACTTTGGACATAATTCCTATATATTGAGGACGCAATTACAGTGGGTATTAAGGCTGGCTGAATTCCTCTTCCTGTAACAAAGGGGGCCAACTGTTGCACAACTATGATCAGTTCCAGATCTGAAGGCTTCTTGATCTGAGTTCTTCATCCTGTAGCTGTTGGTGGCCGAACACACCTTGTATTGACTGTGCATTCATTCCAGAATTAAAGATCTTCATTTGGGCTGAATTTTGTGATCCTGTAACAGCCTGTCTGTGATTCTGGCGCAACCAAGAAACTTTATCAGACCTGTAGCAGCTGGAATTAAATGGCTGAATTGTCAAATCAGATTGCCATGTCAGTGTGGAGTGCTTTCCTGGTATCATCTTGCAGTGGCCATTGTAATTTTCTGAATATCGCTATCAATGAAAGAATCAGATTTTTCCTATGCTATTGGTTCAGGTTCCCTTTTAAGTTGCTATCAAACTGTTTTTTCAAAGTTCAGTGTTATTTATTGACAGTAAATTCTGGAGCATGCACACTAACTGTTTGCAAAAAGGTGTCAAAGAAATTTATGTGTACCCTCTTATTCTATTGAAAATTATATATCAGCAGTTGAAGTACTTTCATAATGTTTGCTTGGCGCTGAAGTACTTTCACATGAAACATATAAAGAAAACACCTTCAGCACAGTGTATGCCAACCATTTGACAAAACACCACAGTGACCAAAACCAAATAAACTCAGAAATTTTGTAGTTTCTCCAAGATATTCCGAAAGTGAACATTACAATATTTTTCAACAAAAAAAAGTTGCTCGAGCTATTATTTAAAATCCCCCTTTTTCTATTTTTAACAACACACATGATATCAATTAACAATGCTCAAGTAGTAATTTAAGCAAAGGAGAGTATAATTTATAGCATTATATGATTATAACTTATAAATACCATATTCTTTATATCAAATCTTACTGGTCTCCATCGCAAAGAAATCATCACATAAAAAAACAATGAATTCAATCATGTTGATCACGAGAGTTAAATGCGTGGCAATTTCATTGGGTTATAAGAACAAAAGTAACATACCGACTCCAATAATTGGCCAACACTTATGATATGTGGTGGAGGGGCGGGAACATAAGTTTTGGAGAGAATACGAGGTATATCTGCAGCAGACGTCTCACTTATGAGGTCCTCATCCATGCAAGAACTTGCCGGTAAAGCCTGATCACATTAACATTATCCTCTTTAAGTTCTCTATAGAGATTAAAATCACAAGAATTTCATTACAAACAAGTTAACACTTCAAACATAAAGAAAGAAAATTCACAGAATTTTAATCAATGTTTCCCTTCCCACTATAGCTCCTTAGGGTTCCTGTCTATGTCAATACGAAAAGGACTTCCTTGCTCCCATATTTCAATGTTATTTGTTTCCAAATATGTTTAGATGAAACTTTTATACACATTTGGACAGACCTCATCAAATGAAAGTGATTCCTTGGAAAACCCTGCTTTATGGCCATTGCCAGACTCCAGAAGGAGTTGAGGACCAAAAGCAAATCCATCAACCGGAGAAAATGTTTCTGACAATTCTTTGGCTATGTTTCCATCATCCTGCAAAATGACAGAACATACAGGGAAAAGAGAAATTTAACTACACCAATCAATATTGTACTGAAAACTGCCACTTTCCACAAATTCTTTACTATGATAAATAAAATAAAATAAACACTGCTAATGCTACAAATTAAACTTACATCAGATGATGTACACAAAGCTTGGACTATCATATGAACCAGTGCTTCATTGGACTCGCTCTCAGTCAGCATCACAGCCAAAAGTGAGGATAAGGAAGCACCATCATCTGATATTGACCCATACTCCTTCAAATCTGCATGAGCTTTAACAATAAGCCGATCGTCTTCTGAGAGCTCCAGGTATGGATCATCCTGGAACAGAAAAAAAATCTTTTCATTTAGGAAAGTGTACTGAACTTTTACATACTGTAAGAACAATATTGGTGCTTTAGTAAAAAGCAAAAGAATAATACCGTTCTTGTGTTGCTTAGTTCGGTTTGGGAAATATGAAGTCCCGTAAATATGAAAAGGTTCTTTGAAATGGCTCAAGAAATTCATATACAGTAAAACAGAAGAAAAATTCAGCATTTGCAAAACTATGCTAAACCTATGGTCCATACAGTGGCAGCTGTACAACAGCAGCCAACCCCTTGCTCTGATACCAGTGAAATAATTATACCCACATTGGCATAAATATAATATGAGAATAATAAAGAATACGATATATAAAAGACGAATAAAATAAGATAATTTTATTAACGTCCAACAAATGACCACAAAAGTAGGTCAATGGGACTGAAGAATACAACCCAGTATGAATACAATGAGGGAGTACACGTATGGCTTCTAGAGAATTCCAAAAATAACATAAAGAAAGAAAGAAACCTACGGTAGTGCATCCTCAAGATAAAACACATGTATATATAACTGTGAGAAAGGTACGGTGATACAAAATACAAACAACATGTTAGTATGTCCAAGGCTGTAAAAGTGGACAACACAAGAACCTGTCAAGAGAGGGAGAGTTAGAGAGAGAGATCAAGCAATGAAGCTAGTGATCTCAGGGTCTCCAAGGTCTGATGGATGAAGGTGAGGGTTGCCAACTGGGTACTAGCACATTGTCGGAGCCCTCTGCAACCATTACAGACACTTCTTGACCAAGTTCTACCCCAAGTGAAGCACCTCTTCCTTGGAATCCTTTCGATCCTCTCTGCGTCAAATTGCTCTCCTAGGCTCAGCGTCAAGCTGTCCACTCAGGCTCTGAACTGCCTCTGCGCTGCCTCTTTCTGCGTCACCGTGTTCCTGCTCTGTGTCTTGCTACCTTGCACTCTTTGAATATGTTGATACCCTCACTATCTTTCTCACCTACAACTCTCCCTCTGATTCGATTTTCTCTTGCTGAACTTTGACTAGTGAGAAAATCGATATTACACAGGTAACTGAGTATCTGCCTCTGGTGTATTCTCCAAGTGCCCATCAAGTCTCTTCTTATAATCCTCTCATTGATCATTCAACGACCCAGATTAGATTCTAATCAATGGTAAAGATCACTTGACTTGATCTTTGCTTCTTTTAGAAGTTCCATCCACAGTTTAGATTAATACCCATTTATTATTTTAATTTCCTAAGTTTAGACTTAAGATCCCATTTAGTATAATTAATTATTTTAATAAAACTGTTTCCGGGTGGAATTTCCCAAAATGATTTCTAGGTATTGGAGAATGCATGTTTCTAAGCCTTCTTGCAAATTTTGAGGCCTAGAGCACAACCGATGCTACCCCAAATCAACACTCCCTCTTAGCAAGGAATGTGCTCTCGCAATATACTGTTACTGCATACTGCTCTGACTCTGAATCATCGTCCTCTGCGATGTTGATGTCTGACATGCTGTCTACCAACTACTGCATTGTTGAAGTAACTGTATTGTTGCCTTTGACACTACCACTATCAATGCTACATTTGTACTACAGCTCCCTCTGAATGTCTGCATCTGTGCTGTTGTTGGCATTGCAACTGCCAACTGTCCCTAAACTTAGCTCTTCCGAGAGCCTTTGTGAGTATATTGGCCACCTGCTCTCCTATGGGGACAAACTGTAGTTGTATTACCCCACGTTGTGTGAAAATTACTAGTCCAAGGAACCCCTATTGCAGCAAAAACTGAATTTACTTTTCCTACTCGATTTTAATATACATTATCAAGTTATTTTTTGAATACTGAACTAAATTACTTCGGCAGCCTACACTACTTTAAATTTGATTACATGAAACAAAAAACTGAGCAAAGAACAAGATACATAGGACACAGTTATTTTTGGACAAAATAGTCCCCAGAAAAACCCAATGCGAGAAAATCGGTGTAGCAGCTCTGAGGGTTTTATACTATGTTGCATGGGTTCCCGAACCCAGGGGTGGGGTTCTCGAACCGGCCTGGGTTCTCGTCCCCACATTCCGGGTGTTGGCACGGGTCCCTCTGAGAAGAACCCTGAAGAACCCGGTTCTTCTTGAAAGAACCCGAGACTTTGAAATCATAAATCGGGTTCGATTGATACATCGGAAAGGATTGCAAAGTGTCGATGTAGATGTAATATTCCCAACTCAAATATACTCAATTTTCTCTTAAAATTTTTGAGTTTTTAATTGAGTTTCAATGAGTCTTAATTGAGGTATTTTATCAAATAGTTGAAGGACAACTGTTGTAGATGTTGGTTTTATATTTTCTCTCAAGTGACATGGACAGGGGTCATTGCAGCAATGGGAAAATGCTTCAAATAACTAGACAACTTATTTATAAACTCAGAATTAGACTTTCACTGCTGTTACAACTTAAAATGATGAAAATTTCTGAGCATAAACAACCATGCAATTAACTAGACACCAATAGATGTAGTGAAGGTCAAAACGGTGGAACCTGGTAGCATTACAGCAATATATAAATGGAATATCAGCCTTTAAATAATAGATCTTCAGCCATTAAAATCAGTCTTCTACAGCAGAGATGGATCAGCAATAAACATAGCTTGTTCTCTGAAAAATCGTTGTTTAACAAGGCAAAGTCTGATATTGTTTAAGAGCAAATTTCCCAAATTTTACAATGCCATTGCGAAGGACACACCTGGAACATGCTCCATCTGATAAGAACTTAAACTTGCTGATTGTCAGAGCTTCTGCAATTAACTTGATTTCTTGAGTAGGCAAGCTGCTACAGGATTTGGCAAAAATCTTGAAATCTGGACAGTGAATAAGGATACATAAATTGGGCTCTATTATCTCTTGAAAGAGGATATTTGATCAGCCTTTAACCTCTGAAATCAATACGGTTAAATCATAAATATTTTAGTTTTCTTGTTTAAAGTTGAAAAATATACAAATTCATATATATTATAATTTATAAAATATAATATTTATATATATATATATACCCTCGACGAACCCATGCACCATGTTTCAAAAAATGACGTACCCGTCCCTGTCCCCGTCCCCGAACTCACGTTTCTTGGCAACATAGGTTTTATATTATTAAGAAGTAGTTCTAAATACAATACTGGATGCCCTCCTGACAATCCAGTGACAAAGAAAATACAATGGCAGAAAACTGAGTGAATTTTACCTCACTTCACTAGGCAGATTCTAGCTGATCCTGTAGCAAAACTGGCTAACCTCGGCTACCTCTGCGCTGGCCCTGTGTCAACCTTACAAGCTCTGTGCCAGCTCTGCGTTGTCTCTATTGCCTACTGCGCCAACCTTCTTGGCATTTCCCCGGCAGTTCCGGCATTCTGTGTAAGGGCAACTACTGCTTCTGGGCTGGCCCTTCTGGCTTTGTGTCAGGCCTGTGTGGGCCTAGATTGGCCTAACGTCAGTCCTTCTAGCTGTTGCACTGCCTCCATTAGCTTCTCTTTGCCTCTCTCTCAGTACTCCCAAACTATCCCTGCTCCTCTGCTACAAAATGATCACTCAATTCGAATTCTCAGCTTCCTAGCCCCAGAAATCAAACTCCAGATTAATTTGTTCTCTTCGTGTGTGTTTCTAAATGAACCCCAAGCCTCCTTATACTTTTCTCATTAAGACTTCAATGGCCGAGATTAAGTCTCTAATCAACGACTAAGATTAAAACTTGACTTAATCCGTTTTCTAGAACATTGTCACCCATATTTTGATTAATACCCTTTAATACTTTAATTTTCCTAAGTTTAGACTTAGTAACCCCATTAAAAATCTTAATTATTTTAATAAAATACAATCCAGGTGGAATTTCACCAAACGATTTATGGGTTCTTTATAACTCATGTGCCTTAGCCTCTCCACCAATTTTCATGGCTAAAGCTCATCCGATGCTACCAAAAACTAACACGTTGAACAAAGTCTCTAATAAAGTGACAACAGATATCTATATGTTTCGACCAATCAGGAAATACTGGATTCTCAGAGAGTTTGATACAACTCCGATTATCACATTAAACCTTGGTCACTTCCATCATTTTTCTGAATAAGCTCACAAGCCATTTTTTGAGCCATATGGCTTCGCATGTAGCTGTGTTCGCTGCCATATATTCTGCTTCTGCTAAGCTCATCGCTATTGATTTCTGCTTCCTGCTGCACCAAGAAATCATCATCCCTGATCCAACACTGAAATAGTACCTCGAGGTACTTTTTCAATCTACTGAATTACCTGCCCAATCTGCATCAGTGAACCCATTCAAACTGACGTTCTCCCCTCGGGAGTACTTCAACCCATATCTGCTTTTTCCGTGTACATACCTAAGAATGTGTCTTGCTGTTGTCCAATGCACTCTTTTTGGTTCTACCATGAATTGATTAAGAGTGTTGACAACAAAACAAATGTCTAGCCTAGTGTTGACCAGATACATAAGCGACCCAATGAGTTGCCTATACAAGGTGGGATCTACTTCCTTGTCTTCTGATGCATCTATTTTCTTCCAGTTGGTGATCATGGGAGTAGCCATGGGTCAACAATCCTGCATTATGAATCTCTTCAGAATTTATGTAGCGTACCTTCCTTGTCCAAGGAAAATTTCCCCATTCTTCTGCCAAACTTCCAACCCCAAAAATAATGCATCAATCCCAAGTCCTTCATGTTGAATTCAGCTTCAAGATTCTTCTTGCAATCCTGGATGAGCCTGGATGACCTAGTTAGGAATAGGTCATCTACATACAATACTAGAATAAGTGGCTCATTCTCTACCAACAAATAGTAGAGATTGGGATCAACATCACTCTTGACAAATCCCAACTATTGCAAGTAATGATCAATTCGACCATACCATGCTCTAGGTGCCTACTTGAGCCCATACAGGACTTTCTTTAACCTGCAAACATGATTTTTCTTCTCGGGCTATTCTATATACACCTCCTTTTCTATCACTTCGTTCAAGAATGTTATCTTGAGATCCATCTGGTGAATCTCCCATCCCGTTTGCGCTGTTAGGTATATAATAGATCTGATAGAGGTGTATCGAGCAACTTGGGCAAAGGTTTGTTCATAGTCTATTCTTCCTTTCTGAGCATACCCCTTTGCCAGGAACCTTGCCTTGTACTTCTCTATACTGTCGTTTGCAGCATACTTGATCTTGTAGATCCATCGTGATCCTACAACTGATCTATCTTCTGGTCTAGGTACTACTTCCCAAACATCATTCATCATGATGGAGTTGTATTCTTCCACCATGGCATCCACCCATACTTGGTGTTGAACAACTTCCTAAAAGCTAGAGGATTTTTCAACCTGAGCTACCAATGCCTGGTATCTATCTGGTTGTCTATGTTGCCTCTTCTCGTCTCTATGAGCTCCAACAAACTCCTACCCATCCCTCAGTGTTTGTCGTACTTCTTTGCTAGATCTACCAGTGGCGATAGGAGGCTCAACCAACTCTTCCCCCTGATCTTGTCCTTCAATATGTTGAGAATCATCTGCATTTCCTCATTTTGAGTAGATATTGGTGTTGGTCACTGTATTCAATCCAGGCGTATGTCCTCTTGCTTGTCCTTCTTGCTGCCCCTGCTGCTCTTGGACTAACGAAACATCACTTGGTTGATCTTCTATAGGCATCTCACGAGATTTCCTGAAAGCTCTATCTTCGATGAACTTTGCATCTTGTCTTACCACAATCTTCCCACTGCGAGGAATGTAAATTCTATATGCCTTTGAGGTCTCATTGTATCCTATGAGATACCCCTTTTTTGCAGTCTGATCCAGTTTATTGCGCTTCTCGTCTGGAATGTGACGATAAGCCACGCTTCTGAATATCCTGAGATGACTACCTTCCGGCTTCTTCCCTATGAAAACTCCTTCGAGCATTCTTTTTCCCAATGCTCTATGAGGAGCTCTATTCAGGATACATACTACTGTGTTGCAAGCTTTTGCCCATAGATGCCTAGGTAGATCTTGATCATACAACGTAGCTTTGGCTGCCCCAAAAATAGTGTTGGAATTTCTAAGTCTAACTGTTAGAAACCCTTCATGTACTTTTCTGATTTATTTTTGCCTACTTGTTTTGATTAATTAACAAGTTATTTACCATGTAAATACTGAAAATAAATACAAGTACATGTTCAACACATTACAGATCATCAACTGAAGGAAACAAAACAAGCACACAAGTGACACCGTTGTTTTTGGAACAATGTCCTCGGAAAAACCCAATGCAGGAAAACCAGTGCAGCTATCTGAGGGTTTTAATTATTAAGTAGTTTTAGAATACAATCTGGGTGCCAAAACTGGCTCACCCAACAGAGAATAATCTCGGCAGTAGTACCTCTCAGTCGGAGATAGATGTTCCGGCTGAAACCCCAAATAAACACTCCGACAGCTCCCAACTCGAATCTACCCCACGAAAACCCCAGCGTCAGCCTCTAGGGACTACGTCAGCTGTTTCTGGGTCAGTGTCTGCCCAGCGTCACCCTAGCTCACCCTGCGTCAGCCTTTGGAGGCATTGCATCAACCCTTAGAGACTGCGTCACCCACGTTGGCTCTCTAAGGCACTACGTAGCTCCTGGTTGCCTCTGTGTGAACCCTGGCTGGCTCTGCATGAACCTCTGGCTAGCTTCTGCGTCCCTCTCTCCTGAATTCTGATTTGATCCTCCTGGTACTATCTTTGCATCTCTGCTTCTATATTCACTGCCCCTCAATTGCAACTATGATCACTCTTTCGACTTCCTCAACAATCCCTGCCCCAGAAAATCGAAATCTGAGCAACTTGGTTTGTTCTCCAGGTGAACCTCAAGCCTCCTCTTATACTTTTCTCATTAACAATTCAATGGCCGACATTAAGTCCCAAATCAACGGCTAAGATTAACTCTGGCTTGATCCATGGATTTTGGACCCTTCTAACACAGTTTTATATTAATTCACATTAATATTTTATTTTCCCTAAAAGTTTAGACTTAGGGACTCTATTAAAATAATAATTATTTTAATATCTCCCAACCTGTTTAGAATCTGCCAAAACCATTTTTGGGTATTGGAGATCTCATGTGCTTTAGCCTCTCCACCAATTTTCGTGGCTAGAGCACATCCGATGCTACCCCAAACCAACACTCCCTCTTAGCGAGGATTGTGCTCTAGTAATACTCCTCACTGAGCATCACCCTAATCATCCAACATCGGTCCCTGTGCTAATGCTACGCCTGCTGCCCAACTTCCTTTGCACTGTTGCATCATGTACAACAGCCCCTCTCATCATGTTGCATCGTGTTTCCCATAGCATTGCCACTGCTAGCTGCTGCACTGCAACTCAATCACTGAAAATTAAGTAACAGATTTCCCAACTCTGACATCTCTGTCAGGCTAGAGACACCCTCGATGCTGAAACTCTCTTTGTCGATGACAAGTGCCCATTCTCTGACCTCTACGCTGCTGCAACAACTCCATGCATCTCGCACTACTACCTCACGCTGTCATGGGAATCTTGCACTGTAGCTTCCCTCTATCGCTCCATCCGCATCCGTCTCTACTAACATCCTCCAATACTGCTACTCCTCTTCGAGGCTCCCGTAGCAAAGTATGATCCAAGACACTGGGTACCTCGAGGATCTTGCCCCTCATCGCCTGTAGTCCATCCGACTATAGCTCGATGTCTCCCCACTTCCACTCAAGTGGCGTGTGAGCAGTCATGGCACAATCATCATCTATCTCCACTTCCATCTCCGACTTTGCTAGCACAACCCTAGTCTCAGAAGCCTCTCCCTGGCTCTTCTTCCTTGGACACTGGGTCACATAATGACCCATCTCCCCATGGTGGAAGCATTTGACCTTGGAGAGGTCCTTCTTCTTCCATTTCTCCTACTTTCCCTAAGATGCTAGGGCAGCATCCACCTCCTCCTCCTTTTTGATTCCGATCCCTTTGTCGTTGCTTCCTGCCTTGGTCAGCCTTCTAATCTCTTCTTGGCGAAGAGCCGCCCACATTTCCTCCCAATCTGGAAGGGCCGCCCTGCCAAGTATGTTGTGGACAAACACCTCCTAGTCTTTAGAGACTGCGTTCAGGGTTGTTCTCACCACCAATTCTTGATCCGGCATAGCCCCTATGGAAGTCAGCTGATCCTGGATCTCGTTCAATCGACCGAGGAAGGTGTTGATCTATTCTCCCTTCCGCATCTGGTATGACCACAGCTGATTTTCTAGTAGCATCTTCCTCTGCACGGAAGTAGCCCCGTCAAGGATGATGCTCTTGGCCCTCGCCATTACATCCTCGTACCTATCGTTATCAGTCGGGTCAACTGGGACCGCTATTGTCCTCAAGGTGAATTGCTTGAGACAGTTCCTGTCTAGAACGGATAAGATTATGGCCTTCCAAACTACGAAGTTTGAGGCTCCGTCCAGTTTGTCCTGGTCTCTTACACTATTCACTGTCATCTCACTGCTCCTCTGCCTCCCTCTGAGCCTTGATTTCCCTCCTGGAAACCCTTCTACCAATGTCGAGATGCTCCCACTCCGATCGTTAGTGAAGCTGCAACACTAATCCAGATTTCTTGGCTAGAAATCCTCGGTAGCAACTCCCTCCTCCTTGGTCTTGCCCTGTTAGATATTGTTCTGACTACAATACCCCACTAGCTTCACTCTGCAACTTACCCACAGCCTCCTAAGCTCCAGCAAACTGAAGGTTAGAGCTTCTAGGCTCTGCACAATCCCGACACCAGCAAAATCCGCAACTCCTAGCCATGGGCGTCAATTCTCCCTGACTAAGAAAGATGAGCAAGCACTGCATAGGTCGAGTCTGCTCCCCTCTGACACTACGCTAATCCTCTTCCCAGCTCAAACTTGATGACGCAGGCACTGCATCACCCCTTCCTTGCTGCTTCTCTACTAGGAACAACTTTTGTCACTCGGGAGAGTTGTTTTCTGCTACTGCCGCTCTGCTCGGCTGATGTCCTCAATTCTCCTGTGATCTGTAACCACACTTCGATACCATGTTGGTGTTGATTTGGGGTAGCATCGGATGTGCTCTAGTCACAAAAATTGGTGGAGCGGCTAAATCACATGAGATCTCCAATACCAAAAATGGTTTGGGCAGATTCTAAACAGTTCAATAGATATTAAAGTAAATAATATTTTTAATGTAGTCCCTAAGTCTAAACTTAGGGAAAATAAAATATTAATGTGAATTAATAAAAAACTGTGTTAGAAGGGTCCAAAAGTCATGGATCAAGCAAGATATAATCTTAGCCATTGATTAGGGACTTAGTCTCGGTCGTTGAATTATAAATGAGAAAAGTATAAGAGGAGGCTTGAGGGTCACTTCGAGAACACACCAAGAGATCAAGATTTCGACTTTCTGGCGCTGGGTTTGTTGAGAAAGTTGAGAGAGTGATTAGAGTTGCAACTAAGGGGCAGTGAATACAGAAGCAGAGAGGCACCGAGAGGATCAGCGCAGTAGTCGAAGAGAGGGACACGAAACCAAGCAAGGGTTCACGCAGAGCTAGCCAGGACTCATGCAGAGGTAGCCAAGGGTTGCGCAGTGCCTCAGAGAGCCAACGTAAGATCTCCAAGACCCAGAAATCGTTTGGGGAAATTCCACTCAGATGGAGATAAATTAAAATAATTAATATTTTTAATGGGGTTCCTAAGTATAAACTTAGGAAAATTAAAATATTAATGTGTATTAATATAATATGGGTGAGAAAGTTCTAAATAACGAGGATCAAGCCAAATCTAATCTTAGCTGTTGATTAGGGACTTAATCTCGGTTGTTGAAGACTCAACAGGAAAAGTATAAGAGGAGGCTTGAGGGTCAGTTAGAGATACACCAAGTTGATCAGTCAATTTGATTTTCTAGGGCAGGGTATGCTGAGAAATCGAGTTAGCAATCTGTTGCAGCGAAGGACAGTTTGGTAGAAGGCCGAGAATACATATCAGAGAGGCAGAAAAAGTGTCGAAAAGACAGTGCAGAGCCTAGGAAGGCTAACGCAGAGGCAACCAGGATTGATGCAATGGCTGAGGTGGCCAGCACAGAAGACGCAGAGGGCCAAGAGGCAGTGCTGAGGAATTTTCGTGGGGCAGACTGGGACTTGAGGGGCAAACGTAGAGCAGAAAAGGGTGACGCAGTTCTAGAGAGAAGCTTGGAGCATCTTTCGTTGTCCAGCTAAGGAACTATTGAAGTTGTTGTGGGATCAATCATTCAATCGCTGATCAGCCGAAATATCTGTCTCCGAGGAGAGGTACTTCTACCAAGGACAAACTCTGAAGTGTGAGCCAATTCTGGGACCCTAGTTGTATTCAGAAACTACATAACAATAAAACACTCATATTTGCTACACCGGTTTTCCCACATTGGGTTTTTTCGGGGACGATTGTCCACAAATAACGGTGTCCCTTGTGTGATTGTCTCAGTTATTTCAGTTGTTGATCTGTATATGTGTTAAGGTTGCATTTGTGTTTATTTCGGTATTTATATTTATAAATAACTTGTTAATGTAGTAGGGATTTCTGATGTGTCAGACTCAGAAATTTCAACATGGTATTGGAGCATTGCAGATCACAGGAGGACTGAGGGCACCAATAGAAATCTGAAATTTACAGTAGCAGCTGTCCCAAGGGACAGCAGTGTTCCAGAGCAAAACTAGCTAGAGAAGAAGTGACGCAAAGCCTACATCAGCATTTCAAGCCAGGAGGAGGGTCAGCGCAGAGGCAGCGATGGGCAGATCAGACATATTAAGTGCCCGGTCATCTTTCTCAACCAGGAAGGATCTGCGTTGTGGCTAGGAGGAGCATATTCTACCTTTGTCGGGATTGTGCAGAGCTTGAAAGGATCAGTTTCTCCAGTTGTCGGGGCTTGGGGAGCTATGGACAGATTATGATTTGAGGAGCTAGTGGGATGCTATTTTTGTCGATACAAAACAGTGTCTAAGGAGACAGAACCAAGGTAGAGGGAATCACTACCTCGACGGATTTCTACCCAAGGAATCCAAATCTGTGTTGCAACGACAAAGGAGGATTGGGGACGAGTAGTTCGACAATTGGCAAGAGGATTTCCACGAGGGAAGTCAAGACTCAGAGGGAGTCTAGAAGAGGAGCACAGATGGAAGTCAATGGATTGAGGGATCAGGACAGATTGGACGGAGCTTCCAATTTTGTCATCTGGAAGGCCAGGATCCTGGCAATCCTGGACAAACATCGCATCAAGGACTTTGCCTTGAAAACTGTAGCTGTCCCAGTTGATCTGAATGCTAATGAGAAGTATGAGGAGGCTGAAGCGAAGGCAAAATGTTTGATCCTAGACGGGGTCAAAGATCATGTCATACCACATATTGCTGAGAAAGAACACAGCAAGGGAGATGTGGGAGGTGCTGACCACCTTATACCAAGGCTCTTCCATGCAGAGGAAGATGCTATTGGAGAATCAGCTGTGGTCATATCAGATGCAGAATGGAGAGCAGATAGATCCATTCCTTCTCAGGTTGCTAGAGATTTGCGACCAGCTTACTTCCGTGGGGTCTACATTGGATCCAGAGTTTATCGTCAAAATTGCCCTGAATGCAGTCTCCGAGGAGTGGGAGAAATTTGTCCAAAGTATTTTGGGCAGGGCTACTCTTCCCAGTTGGGAGGAGATGTGGGCAGCTCTTTGCTAGGAAGAAATCAGGAGGATGACCAAGGTGGGGAGCAATGGCAAGGGAGGTCGAATCAAGAAAGAGGAGGAGGAGGATGCGGCTCTAGCATCTGCAGGACAACAAGGGAAGTGGAAGAAGGACATCTCCAAGGTTAAGTTCTTCCATTGTAGGGCACTAGGACATTCTCCATCCCAGTGTCCGAGAAAGAAAAACAAGGGAGAGGCTTTCAATTCAAAGGCAGCTCCAGCTAAGGCAGAGAAAGAGGTCGAGACTGATGACGATTGTGCCATGAGTTCTCATGCACCTCTAGAGAAGAGGTGTGGAGACATCGAGTTGTAGTCATGATGACTACATGCTAGGGTCAAGATCCTTGAGGTACCCAAACTCTTGGATCACATCCGGCTACACGAGCCCTTAACGACAGTAGCATGATGACAGGTGTCAGGTGGAGCAAGGTGTGATGGAGCAACAAGGCAAGGCTAGAGTGAAAATATCTGTAGCAACGCCAGCAGTGCGAGATGCACACAGGAGGTTGCAACAGCGCAGGGAGGCACATAGGTGTTTCCAGGAGTGCAAGAAGCACAGAGTTGTTGCAGTAGCGCAGAGGCAGCAAAAGGAGCACAGGAGAGTAGCAGAGAGAGCTTCAGCATCAAGAGGGCTTCTAGCCTGACAAAAATGTCAGTAGTTGGGTAGATCAGTTACTAACGTCTCAGTAACTGAGTTGCAGTGTAGCAGTAGCAGTGGTAGTGCTATGGGCAGCAAGATGTAGCATGATGAGAGAGGGTTGCAGTGCAAATGCAGTGTTGCGAGAAAGGACCAGCAGCAGCACGGATGTAGAGGGAGTGCAATACAGATGTACCAATGGCAGTTAAGTGTCATGGGCAGCAGTATGGGGAGCAACAGTGCAAAAGATGAGAGGCAGCAAGCCAAGAATCAGCACAGCTACCGGTGCTGAGGATTAGTGTGATGTTTCAGTGCTGGAGCAATACTAGAGCACATTCCTCGCTAAGAGGGAGTGTTGATTTGTGGTAGCATCGATGTGCTCTAGCCATTAAAATTGGTGGAGAGGCTAAGGCACATAAGATCTCTAAGACCCAGAAATTGGTTGGGGAAATTCCACCTGGATGGAGAGATATTAAAATAATTAATATTTTTAATGGGATTCCTAAGTATAAACTTGGGAAAATTAAAATATTAATGTGTATTTATATAATATGAGTGAGAAAGTTCTAAATAACGAGGATCAAGCCAAATCTAATCTTAGCCGTTCATTAGAGACTTAATCTCGGCGTTGAAGACTCAATAGGAAAAGTATAAGAGGAGGCTTGAGGGTCAGTTGGAGATGCACGAAGTTGATCAGTCAATTCGATTTCTGGGGTAGGGTTTGCTGAGAAATCGAGTTAGTGATCTGTTGCAGCGAAGGGCAGTTTGGAAGAAGGCCAAGAATACATATCAAAGAGGTAGAGAAAGTGTCAAAGAGACAGCACAGAGCCTAGGAAGGTTGATGCAGAGGCAACCAGGACTGACGCAGACACTGAGGTGGCGAGCGCAGAAGATGCAAAGGACCAAGAGGCTGACACAAAGGCAGCAGAGGCTACACAGAGGCTAGCAGAGTTGACGCTGGGCTGAAGAGGCAACGCTGAGGAATTTTCGTGGGTAGACTGGGAGATGAGAGGTAGACGAAGAGTAGAAAAGGGTGACGCAGTGACTGGATGGTGACGCAGTGATTGGAGGGTGACGCATTTCTAGAGAGAAGCTTGGAGCATCTTTCATTGTCCAACTAAGGAACTGTCGAAGTTACTGTGGGATAAATCATTCGGTTGCTGATCAGCGGGAATATCTGTCTCCGAGGAGAGGTACTTCAGCCAAGGAAAATCTCTGAAGGGCGAGCTATTTTTGGAACCCTAGTTGTATTCAGAAACTGCATAAAAATGAAACCCTCAAATATGTTGCACCAGTTTTCCTGCATTGGGTGTTTCCGGGTACGATTGTCCACAAATAACAGTGTCCCTTGTGTGATTGTCTCAATTATTTCAGTTGCTAATCTGTATATGTGTTAAGCCTGCATTTGTGTTTATTTCGGTATTTATATTTATAAATAACTTGTCAATGGAAAGAACAAGTAGGAGATAATGAACCAGATAATGCAGTAGGGATTTCTGATGTGTCAGACTTAGAAATTTCAACACCTAGTACATGCAAAACATTGGTGGCTCGGATGTTGGTCCTTGCTTCCGTCTGAAAAGCTATGGTGCCTCTCCCTACTGGAGCACATTTCGTTTTGTTCCCCATAGTTATTTGGAAGTCCATTTCTTCTTCTTGATAGCTCAAGAAATGTTCTCGTACTCCAGTCATATGGGCTCAAGCCTCGCTATCAATGTACCAAACATCCGTAGATGCTGAATTTGTTAGGCATGCAAATTCTTCATTTAATCTAGTAGATAAATCTGAGACACTTTGTGTATTCATATTGTACCAATTTCTTACGCTAACCTGTCCCAGCAATTGTTGCAGGAAAAACAGCGTCCCACCTGAGACAACCCTCCTTGCTAAATCTTCCGTTGCGTTGTTCCCTCTACCACTGACAAATTTCAATTGGAAAGACTTACCTCTCTATTGACTCACTCAGAGAGAGTTTTCCCACGAAATCCAATCTCCTTGGCTTGAACTGCGCAATCCTCTAGGAGATTTGATTTTCTCTCCCTGTAGGAATTTCGAATTCCCTTCTCCTTTTAATGCTAGTTCTTCCGACTTCTTTCTTCTGCTTCCCTGTAGCTCTAATACCATGTGAAAAATTCTAAACAGAAATCCTACTGCAGTGATTAATATTGTTTCTTCTACTTATTACCTTAGAAATAAGTTATCCATAGTATTCTTACGACAAATATCAAAATATATTCTACTGCAACCATCACAATTATATAATCGTTTTTATAGTCTTTAGAAGACCTATCTCCCTATTTAACTTGCCACTATGATTTGATTCTTCATCTTGTCATGATGATAAACCACACAGGTTTATTCGAAACACGTCAACCTAAATCTTCCAATGTGATTTCTTCCGAAAATGTTTCAAATATTCAATTAAAACATTGCAAAAAGTAAATATAAGGAAATATACTAGCACGAAGACAACCACAATGATAGTTAATTTTGGACAATCATCCTCGGAAAAACCCAAAGTGGGAAAAGTGGTGCAGCAGATGAGGGTTTTTATTATTCTTCAGCAAACTCTCTTGTACAAATTACAACTAGCAAATTAGGAATGAGAAATTTTATAGACACTTCTTGGACAAGCTCTACCCCAAGTGAAGCACTTCTTCTTCCCTGAAATCCTTCTGATCCTCTCTGTGCAAAATGCTCTCCCACGCAGGCTCTACATCAAACTGACTCTGCACTGCCTCTTTCTGCATCACCCTATTCTTGTTGCCTTCCACTCTCTGAATGTGTTGATGCCCTCACTCTCTCACCTACAACTCTCACTCTGATTCAATTTTCTCTTGTTGAACTTCGACCAGTGAGAAAATCGATCTTACTCGGGTAACTGAGTATTTGCCTCTGGTGTATTTTCCAAGTTCCCATCAAGTCTCTTCTTATAATCCTCTTGTTTATCATTGAATGGCCCAAATTAGATTCTAATCAATGGTTACGATCATTTGACTTGATCTCTGCCTCCTTCTAGAAGTTCCATTCACAGTCTAGATTAACACCCATTAATTATTTTAATTTCCTAAGTTTAGACTTAGGGTCACATTAAAAAAAAAAAAATTATTTTAATATAACTGTTTCCGGGTGGAATTTCCCAAAACGATTTCTGGGTATTGGAGAATGCATGTGTCTACGCCTTCCAGCAAATTTTGAGGCCTAGAGCACAACTGATGCTACCCCGAATCAACATAGTTATCGATACAAAGTGGGGTTCACCAACTCGAAATTTGAAGCATGCAGCTTCTTCCAGTTGGTGATCATAGGAGTAGCCATAGGTCTGCAACCCTCCATATGGAATCTCCTCAAGATATCACCTACATACTTGCCCTGGCCCATGAAGATATGCCCATCCTCCTGCCAAACCTCCAACCCCAGAAAATAATGCATCAACCCCATATCAGTCATATCAAACTCTGAAGCAAGATCTCTCTTATAGTGTTGGATGAGTCTGTCCTCCCCTATAATAAACAAGTCATCCACATACAGAACCAAAATGAGTGGATCGTCACCTATCATGATAAAGTATAGGTTTGGATCTGCATCACTCTTCTAGAAACCCATCTGCTGCAAGTAGGCATCTATCCTCTCGTACCATGCCCTCAGTGCCTGCTTTAGTCCATACACGGCTTTCTTCAGCCTGAACACATGAGACTCACTTCCATGCAACTCAAAGCCCTCAGGCAGCTCAATGTACACCTTCTCTTGTATAAAACCATTGAGAAAGGCGGTCTTCACATCCATCTGGTGAATCCTCCATCCCATCTTGCCCGCTATAAATATCACTGCTCTAATGGAAGTATAACGAGCAACTGGTGCAAAGGTCTCCTCATAGTCAACTCCCTCTACCTGTGAGAACCCCCGTGCCACAAATCAAGCTTTAAACTTCTCCACACTGCCATCTGCAACATGTTTGATCTTGTAGAGCCACCTGGAAGTCACCACTGACTTCCTTTCAAGTCGTGGCACTACCTCCCAGAGATCGTTATTCATGATAGAGGTATACTCCTCCACCATGGCATCCCTCAAGATCTGTTAATTGGCGACCTCCTCAAAACTAGTTGGCTTTGTCTCCACAACATCTACCACAAAGCCACCCAAACTCTTTGGTGGTTTGCTCTACTTCACTGACCACATTTGCTCTCCTTCACTGACCACATTTGCTCTCCTTCACTGACCACATGGGTTTCCCCACTGCCTCCTGAGCCTCCTTTAGCGTCTCCTGAAGCCATCTTGGCTTCCTCTTCCTGCAATAGTCTCCTATGGTGGTATGGGAAAATATTCAACTAGTCCCTCTCCTCCTAATGAGGAAGGCTCGACTATAACCAATGGAGATCCTGGACTTTGAGATACTGTTCCTAATAAGCCTACACTAGGTGATCCTAAACCAGGCAAAACTGTACTCGACGAACCTGTCATCCATGATGAAGGTGAACCTCCTGATCCTAATGTACCACCTGATGAACCTGAAACCTGTAGTTTTTCCCCCTGCCGAGGAGCCTGCTACTCTACCTAATCAACCTCCCAAGACCTCCTCAAATGTCACATCCCACCTCAGGACAATCTTCCTTTGTGCAAGAAGATATATGCGGTAGGCTCTGTTGGTCTCACTGTAACTCACTAGGATACCCCTCTCTGCAATGGGTTCCAACTTCATCCTCTTCTCAGGGATGTGTGAATATGTAAGGAACCTAAATATCCTGATGTGCCCAACTTCCAACTTCTTGCGAATAAAAACTTCCTCAAGATTCTTGTTCCCCGAGACTCTGTGTGGGCTCTTATTCTGCAAATAAACAATAATATTACATGAATCGGCACATAGGAAGAAAGGTAAACTTTGATCATGCTACATTGCTCTAGCTGCACCCACAATGGTCCTATTCTTCCTCTCTGCCACCCCATTCTGTTGGGGGTTGTAAGGCACAATAAGCTCCCTCTTGATGCCAACACTTCCACAAAAATCCCCATCTCCGTGGAAGTATACTCGCCCCCATTGTTAGATCTCAACACCCTGATTTTTCTCCCTGTCTGGTTCTCCACAAGAGCCTTAAACTCTTGGAATCTCCAGAAGACCTCATCCTTCATCTTCAGGAAGAAAATCCAGGTCTTCCTGGAGTGTGTGAAAATTCCTACACTCAAAATCCCTACTACAGCAACTGATGATATTTCTCCTATTTGTTAAATTCCCTCAAACAAATTACTCACATTTTCCTACGACCAATATCGAAATACATACAATGCAGCCTTCACTTAATTAAATATTATGCGAAAACAAGTGACTGAGCAAGAAAGAAAATACAACACAAATGACACCATTATTTTTGGACAAATGTCCCCAGAAAAACCCAATGTGGGAAAACTGGTGCAGTAGATCTAAGGGTTTGATTGTTATGCAATAGTAAATATGAGTACAATTTTGGGATCCTCAACTAGCAATCCGATACAGAGAGAAACTGGACAAAACAAATGGTGAAGTGCTCTCACCCTGCCACTAGGAGAATATGAGTTTGATCACGCTGAACTGGAGCCTCTGCGTAGTTCCTGGGTCACTCCCACGCAGTTCCTGCGTCACCCCTTCTGGGTATCACGTTGCTCCTTCTCTGGACCCTCCGTTGGTTGGAAAATCTGAATCTTTGCCTCTTGATCTCACACCCCTGCTCCTGGCTACTGAAACTCGATTTCCTCAACAGGAATTCGATTTCCCTCTAAGGCTTACACTGCCACTGCGTCAACTTTGTGTGGGCCAGCATCTGCCTCTCTCTGAACGTCATTTTTCCCTATCTCTGCCTCATACTCTTCGGCCCAGAAAAACTTCCTTCTTCTGGATACTTACTGCCCCTCACTGCAAGAAATCTACTCGATCAGAATTTCCTCCTGAGAACTTCTCACTTCAGAAATTCAATCTCTTGATCTTTTGGTGTGTTTTTCAAATGAGCCTCAAGCTCCCTTAAATAATTTTCTCGTTGACATTCAACGAGCCAGACTAAAAGTTAATCAATGGCCAAGATTATTTTAGCTTGATCCTTGTCTTCTTCTAGAAGTTACACCCACAATTAGATTAATACCCATTAATATTTTTAATTTCCTAAATTTAGACTTAGGGTACCATTAAAAAATATTAATTATTTTAATAAAATCATTTTTGGAAGGAATTTCCCAAAACGATTTCGGGTTCCTTGGAATACATGTGCCCAAGCCTCCTTACAAAATTTGAGGCCTACATCACATCCGACACTACCCCAAATCAACAGAGTGGTCATCAATGAAGGTCACATAGTACTCATATCCAGTGAATGAAACATGGGACATAGGACAACATACATTAGAATGAATCAAATCAAGGATACCTGCAACTCTATTGTCACTACTCAGGAAAGGTGTCTTGGTGTACTTTCCCAAAGCACACCCCTTGCACACATCATGATGCTTTGTGTTGAAGTCAGGCAAACTTGTAACCATCTCCCTCAACATCCTGAAAGCTCCATGGTGCAAGTGGGCCATCCTCCTGTGCCATAGCTCACATAACTCACTGCTACTGGTTTGCGCTACCATAGCTCGAAGAGGCTGAAACATAAGTCTGTATAGTCTCCCACTACGAGCTCCAATCACACGAGCAGACTCGATATTGGATCCTCTGGGATATATCAACACTTGTCCCTTTCGGAACAGTACCTCAAACCCCCTGTCCTCCAAGCTAGAGACTGATATCAAACTCTTATTCAACCCTAGAACATAAATAACATTTGTTACCTTCATAGGATGTGATGACTCCCTCTGAAATGAAATTGTCCCCACTCTTGTCGCTTTGAATTTGGAGTTGTCTCCAAGCACAACCTCCAAGTCAATATCATCATCTAAAAGGCTCGTGAAGTGCTCTCTAACTCTGGTCATGTGGCAGGATGCTCCACTGTTAATGAACCATGCACGGTGTTGTCACCCTCTGTAAAATGTGTTTTCAGTTGTTAAAAGAGGGCAAAAGAGCAGAGAGGTTTGCAGCCATCTTCCAAGCCACAGAAGCACTCAAAGCTAAATCGGACCCCCTCCAATGGATAGTTCTTGGAATTAGCTTTCCAATGGTATATGGAACTCCTCAAATGGACTCTGGAATCAAAAGTTAGAGCAAATTGAAGTTACCCTTGAAAAACCAGAAGACAAAGAGAAAATGCCTAAGGGTAAAATCCCAGGTCCCGGCATATCGGCGATCCTGCATATTGGCAATCGGAGGTCCAGGGTGCAACGCAACAATGGAAGCATTTCGCCAATATGTGATTAGTGATCCCGCACATCGGAGGTCCAAGGCATCGGAGCATCAAGAGATTGGCGCATCGCAATCGGCGATCAAATAGGTGATACCCTTTCAAAGTTGCGATATCGCATAGAGTTCTGATTGCGATTAAATTTGTCAGGATTTGAGCCTCTAGCATTAAAGCACCGGGAATGCCTTGAAACATTTAGCAAAGGAAATCAGTTGCAAAACAAGAAGAGGGATGACCTTTTCTCTCTCCTCGAGGGGGCCACGTGGCTGAACATCATTGGATCCGATAAATGAAACGTGGCTACACATGATTGGTTCCAATAAATGACACTTGGCAACCAATGGTTGTTTCTGATAAGGGACACGGGGCAATTGACGTCAGCATGACGCAATGGTATGGTGGACATGTGACAGGAAAATTCGGCGCTTTGAGGGGTCATAAGGTGCAAAAACATGGCGACACGTCTCACCACTCACAAGGTGACACGTGGCAGAGGATGGCGTCACATCAATGATTGGCGATCGAAGGATGAGCATTGTTGCTCCTAGTGAAACCTCTAATTGCGATCAGTCAATAAAAGGGCTCTGACACAGGCGCTGGCCCGCGGTCGCATAATGGGTCAACAACCGAGGTATTTAATGGAGATATGGGGACTCAGGAAGACTTAATGGCTCAGCATGGAGCTCCACTCAGTCATACAATGAAGTACTGTCAGGACAATCTCCACTTTTGCTCTATGACAAGCCACCACAGTTGATCGCGACCAACTCTAGAGAGTGGTGAAGTCAGGCAGTTAAGGCGAAAGCAACAAGAACTGACAGAGCAGCTAGAGCGACACATTGCAGCAGACTTGGCCTCATCAAGGGCCTTCACAGGAACGAAAGAAGGATATTTTCCTTAGTCATCTTTCAATTTTTCTTATTTCTGTTTATTTTGTAATTTCTGTGTATTTTCAAGAAAGGAATCAAATCCTTGGTAATCATTTTAGGCAGCAGAGTTATTGCACGCCGAAACAGCGAATCTATCGGACAGTTGGCCCTTGGCTGAGATATTTTGTAACTCATTCAATGCTCCCCCTCTCTTTATAAACAAGGGGAAGAAATACTTAATAGAGGTTCCAGAATTCTACACCTGAGGGGTCCAATTTCTATGATTCCACTTTTGGTACTATCAGCATGTTTAGGAGGGACTTGAGCTATTTCTAAATGTAAATGGATTGGTGAATTGGACCCTTTGGTGATTCCAATCAGAGCAATGTGCAGTATGTTTCCCCTTTGTTTATCACTTCATGTATGTTTTTCTCCCTCTAAAATAGTGTAATGAAGCTGTCGGTTTCACTCTTATTCATGGTTGTATATTTTGCTGCTAAGTAGTAACAATACCTGTGGTAATTACAGATTTACTTGTGTTATTCGATAGCCTACAGTACCTGTATGAGCACAAATTTACATATGCTAATTAGTAACAAATGTATTCATGATGTATAGATCTTGGGACCTTAATTAGTGCTCCATTGTTTCTGCCATTCCTCCTCTTCAATCTTCCATACTTCTATTTGTTGCTTAGGATTCAGTATTATTCCCAGCCATATGCATCAGATTCCTTCCTTTATGTCCTCCTCTTAATTTTACTACAACTCCAATATCAAACTGCCTATTATTGTGTGTCGGCCACCAAAACCAAACATTTCTCTTTGAGATTAGCATGTTTTACCCCCTGAGCATTTGGATTTGTGTACTGGTTTGAGTTTAACTTGATTAACGCACGTTGAACCAAGCTCCCTTTATTATCTTTTCAAACTACATGATAATTGGAGTGCAACAGAAAGCCCCATTGATAATCTTTCAAAAAACTCCTTTCTTTAAGATGTCTTAGGCATTGGTCTACAATCAACCCAGAGTCTGCCTCAAGGAAGCTTTCTATATCTCCTGAAACACTTGTGCTACAGGTGCTAGAAAAAGTGACAACATCTTTCTGGCGTCGTTGTCGGGGAACGAATTAGAATATTTTTTCCCTGGGTACAACAATTTTTTACATTCCCTCTATCAGGTGAGCAAGAGAAGTGTGGGTTGAAGACCTCTCACCTTGGCGACTCCACTGTTTTAATTTTATGTTAAATATCCTGGCAAATCCACTGTCTATATCTCTATTTGATCATCCTGGATTTCAAGCAGCCTCATACTTGCTTTGGTGCTTAAGTAGTCGAAAATTTTCCTACCCTTGAACTCGGCATCACTCACCTAGGAAGGTTTTCAAAATGGCCTTTCCTATATTCTTGGCCAACAAATTTGCCCCACTGGACTTTTCTTCTATTGTTGGTTATCCCAATCATGTCCCTTCATTTCATGAATGAAATACCTATTTGCCTAGATTCAGTGGAAACACAAATGGAAGGTCGGACCACCTTGAGGACTTTCATGAATGCATGCAACAATGGGGCATTATTTTTTACAATGTGTAAATGAAATTGTTCATGTACTCTTTAGAAGACGATTTTAGAATTTGGTACAGAACAATACCTCGTGGCAACATATCTTCCTTAAAGAGTTTTCATATGGCATTCAATCATTATTGCAAAAGATTATATCCATCAGATGCTCTATTTGAAAATTGTTGTGCATATTTCAATGATGAAGATATTCCTGAGGTTAATGACCCTGCTAAAGATGTTTGTGGGGCTCCACTCCAAGAAAACATATACTCGCATCAAGAAGCATCACCCAATGATCAAGAAAGAGAAGGAGACATCATAGAGCTGCAAATAAACCCTCAGAGATCTCATTCAGCTGAAGTTGATGATTCTCCTTCTTATGATGTATATGACTCTGATGGAGAGTCAAGTGATGCAGAGCCACAACAATCCTAGTCATGGGAAGTTGCACAAGAAGAGGAGGCCCACCAGGAGGTTAATAAAGAGGCTCCAGTTTACGATGCACATCCTTCACCTGGAGAACAAGTTCAAGAACCTCCTCTAATTTATGATTCATATTATTTAGAGGATGAGATGGTCACGGAGGTTCAAAAGGAGTTGTTTACCAGCAAGTGGGGAGAAAGCTCCTAGCAACAATTTTTTCAAGAAGATCCCAAAGTTGAAGGACCAAGCAGTGTCTGTGACCGCCTAATGCAGAAAGGTTCCTGCCAGGAATTCTCAGTAGACTCTCCAATCTATGATTCTTACAGTTCAAAAAATGAAGATTCTATTGCAGATTTCCAAGAAGGTTGGCCTGTTGACAAATGGGTAGCAAATGATCAGCAACAAGCTTTTCTTGAAAAATCTAAGGTTGAGGAGTTGAACAGTATTTGTGGCTTCCCTGACCAAGAAGATATTGGTCAGCAAACTTTTCATGAAAATAAGGTAGTTACAAACTTTTCTTGTCAGTTCTATGACCCTGTAGTTGATTACATGACCACATTCTTAGGTCAGCAACAGAGGTTGTTTCTGGAGCATGTATCAGGTTTTTTGTTTGAAGACTTTTCGTGGTGCATGCTTGTTTTGATTTTTAAATTTCAGTAGCATGAAGGCATTAGGTCCAGCACCCAAATGCTGACCTGGTACCATTGGAGGGATGAACTCACTTAGGTGAATTGATGTCCAGTACATAAGTAGGAGTTGTATATAAATAAGCTCATTAGCTGAGCATTTATTTTCCAGTTGTTAGAATTTACTTTTCTGCATTTTAGTTCGATGAGGAAAGGACTCCCTGCAAATAAAGTTTCATGGAGATTTTCTGGTTGTATAAGTGCATTATAAATTTTGACTCCATGCCCAATGGTGAAGGCTACTGGTTTGCAGGTTCTCAGCACCTTGCCAGCAAGGCATTGTCCCCAAGTGGAGCCAATGTTGTCACCCTCTGCAAAATGTGTTTTCAGTTGTTAAAAGAGGGCAAAAGAGCAGAGAGGTTTGCAACCATCTTCCAAGCCACAAAAGCACTCAAAGCTAAATTGGACCCCCTCCAATGGATAGTGCTCGAAATTAGCTTTCCAACGGTATATGGAACTCCTCAAATGGACTCTGGAATCAAAAGTTAGAGCAGATTGAAGTTACCCTTGAAAAACCAGAAGACAAAGAGAAAATGCCTAAGGGTAAAATCTCGGGTCTCGACACATCAGTGATCTCGAATATGGGCAATCGAAGGTCCAGGCTACAACGCAACAGCGGAATCATTTCATCAATATGCGATTAGCGATCCTGCACATTGGAGGTCCAAGGCATTGGAGCATCAAGAGATCGACACATCGCAATCAGCGATCAAACAGGTGACACCCTTTCAAAGTTGCATTATTGCATAGAGTTCCGATTGCAATTAAATTCGCAGCAATTTAAGCCTCTAGCATTAAAGCATCGAGAATGTCTTGAAACATTTAGCAAAGGAAATCCTCTGCAAAACAAGAAGAGAGTTGACCTTTTCTCTCTCCTCGAGGGGGCCATGTGGTTGAACATCATTGGATTCGATAAATGAAATGTGGCTACACATGATTGGTTTTAATACATGACACTTGGCAGCATATGGTAGTGTTGACAATGTTGGATCAGCAACGTTGACCTGTTTCACTGCGTTTTTGTGAGGGAAACTTCCTTTTGGGCAAGCCGCATTTCTAAGCACAGAAATCGAGGCAATCCGTACTGTTTGACCAACGTTGACTTGAGCATTGACCAAGTTTGACAGAGTATTTTCAGACTGTTTTTGGGCTGATTTGATTTGTTGTTGCAAACCGATTTGACGAAGTTTGACTGAGTTGTTTTGGAGGTCAAAATCTGCCATCTTGACCAGCGTTGACTTTCTGGTTAGGGTTTTCTGTGACTGTTGTTTGATTGAACAAATTTCACTTTGGTTGGGCAAGTGAATATTGCATATTGTACTCTTCCTCTCTGCTAAACTTTTGAAGAATAATAAGAAGTATTGATCAAAGGGTTTTGCCATATTAGAGTTTGTCCCTGGCTGGCGCCATATCTTGTGTCCTCTTGTCTTGGCTTGTCTTCTACTATTATTGTTTATATTCTATCTGTATTTTACTATCATATTAATGTAATTGCTAACATGGATATTGATATTGGGTTAATAAGAAAATTGAAGTAAAATTGCTCTCAAGCATAAAACATACCATTGTTATTTAAAATTAACATGGTATCGGAGCTGAGGTGAAGACAAAGCCCAAGCAAGAGTGAAAAGAGAAATAACTGAGATTTGTTGGACAAGGACAAGAGTCAATGGCCTCCACATCCTACTTCAAATCTGATGACAAGCTTCATGATAAATTTGATTATCATGCATGGAAGATGTCTCTAGATTTGACTTTAGAAGAGCAAGATGTTATCGACTATGTGCACGGAAAGATTTATGAACCTCCTTCTAATGCACCAGCTGCTGCTAAGACAAAGTACAAGAAGGGTGAAGTCAAAGCAAAGAACAACCAAGGATTCTATTCATAAGCATTTAGTTGCTTACGTCTCCAATTTGAACACATCAAAGGAGATATATGACAGGTTGGTTGGCATGTTAAAAGCTAGCAATGCAAACCAAGTTCTGTTTCTCAAAAACAAGCTGAAGGATATAAAGTAGGGAAGAGGTGAAGACATTTCATCCTACTTCATGAGGATTACCAAGATCAAAAATGATGATGACAACCACAACAACAACAATTTCAGGGGCAACAACAATCGAAGGGATGGTAGATTCAACAACCGAGCAAAAAGGAATGCTCCCGCTACTCAACATGGAAATAGTCGCCCTCCCAAAAGATCAAGAAACTCCAGGTATGATGAATCTAATGTTGTTGGTAACAAGAGAAAAGAATTGCATCTTATATCTGCCCTCTCTACTGCCTGTCCTCCAGACACCTTGGGAAATTGGTTGATCGATAGTGGTGCCCCAAGGCACTTCACTGGGTATAAGGAAGCTCTTTCAAATCTAATTGAAAAGGATACAAATTTGGAAATTATCCTTGGAGACAATGTCACCTAACCCGCAGAGGGAGTTGGGAATGTTACTCTTCAATTGAATCAAGGTAACACCATTCATCAACAAGAAGTAATATATGTACCCAATATAAAGAAGAGCCTGGTATCTATTTTGCCAATGGAGGACAACAAAGGATTCAAGGTGGCATTCATCGATGGAAAAGTACGCGTGTGGAATAAAAATTTCAAAAATGCATTTAAACTTGGATTCAGGGTTGATAGCCTAGATCAAGTTGGAGGAAGTCCATTCAGAGCTATGTCTTGCAACACATCACTTCAATCCGAATTATGGCATCGGAGGTTTGCTCATCTACATTATAAGGCTCTACCCGATGTGAGGAAGATGGTGACAAGCATGCCCAAATTTAAAGTAGAACATGAAGGTGTTTGTCAAGGGTGTGCCGAAGGAAAGCATACAAGGGGACCATTCCCCTCCAGTGACAGCAAGACTACTGACATCGCAATTGGTCCATTCTGATCTATCTAGTATGATGCCCGTGAGCTCTTTGGGGGAATATTTATATTATGCTATCTTTATGGATGATTTCTCTTGCGAAACTTGGATATATTTCTTGAAGAAGAAGGACGAACAATTCTCATGGATACGTTCTTTCAAAGCTTTGGTCGAAAATCAAACCGGGAAGAAGATTAAAATAATGAGGACCGATAATGGAACTGAATATGAATCAAATGAGTTCAATAACTATTGTAGAGAAGTTGGCATTAAGAGGGAGACTACTACCGCATATACTCCTGAGAAAAATGGTGTTGCTGAAAGGAAGAATCATTCCAGCATAGAAGCCACTCATGCCATGCTTCATGATCAAACCCTTCCAAAGTTCTTATGGGCCGAAGCTGCTAACACTATCGTGTACGTTCAAAATAGATGCCCTCATCAAGCGTTGGACTACAAAACTCCAGAAGAAGTTTTCGTTGGTAAGAAACCTGATGTTTCTCACTTTATAATTTTTGGGAGCCCCATATATTTTCATGTGCCGAAAGAAAAAAGAAGCAAATTGTATGCTTCTGGGAAGAAAGGAACATTTGTGGGCTACAGTGAAACTTCTAAGGCATATAGAATCTATGTGTATGGTCAATGAGAAGTGGAGATAAGTCATGATGTCACCTTCGATGAGGATGTTGCCCTTGGGAAGATTAGTAACCTTCGTATTCCAAGGAAGGACAAAGACGCAGATTCAAGAAAGTAAGGAGAACCACAGGACAAGCCAATGCCCGATGCTTAAGGACCAATGGATCCCATTGATCCACCCCCTCATGAGCCCTCCTCCTCAAAAAGGAGACCCTCATGGCTTAGGGAAACTCTCGAAGATGTCGAGAGACATATTACACCAAGGGGGACATTTCGTGAAAGTAAGAAGCCAAATAGGTACCAAGGGTACTTAATTGCCATGAGCACCATTGTTCAAACTGAGCCTTGCCCATTCGAGGAAGCTTTAAAGCACCAAGTTTGGAAGGATGTTATGAATGAAGAGTATGAGTTGATTATGAAGAATGATGTATGAGATGTGGTCCCTAGACCCAAGGACAAATCTGTTGTCACCTCGAAATGGCTATACAAGAACAAGCATGGAGTTGATGGAAGTACTAAAAAGTTCAAGGTTAGATTTGTTGCTCAAGGCTTCTGTTATGAATATAATTCATAACAAGTAAATAAATAAATGTAAATATTAAATAACCAAATATTGATTATGTTAAATAGTCATTAAGTTAAGTGAAAAGGCATGTCTAAAAGACATGCCCAGTCACGAAAGAACACCTGCTTAGGCATATAAATGCAGGTCCTCATTGTAACATTCATCACTTGTACATTTTATATATATTAATAAATTATTGTTACAAAATACCTCTCGTGTATTTTAACATATTAAGTCAGCAAGCTATCAGTTTTGATGCTTCAGCGGTATCAGAGCCATGGCACACAATATAATCATGTGAGTCTTTGAACGTTGTTCGCCACACAATGCGCCATTACGTTCACATCCTAAATGCATTGAACATTTTAGTAAAATTCAAGAAGTATTTCAGCGATTAGAAAAATCATGTGCAGAAGTTAAAGCATGTCGAAAGGAAATCAATAATAAGGAAGATGATAGTGATGGAAGTGAAACATTTAGTGGAAATTCTTACGATGACGAAGATGACAGTGAGGCCAATTTGGAGATTCCTCTAACATATGCATAGGTTCAAGATTTGATTGATGAGTTTTTATAGGTTGAAAGCAAGGCAGCAGAAGCTCAAGAATCATTAGAGGAAGAATCACTTGCCCGTGTTGAAAGGGATGTTAGGTCCGAGTTATTAGAGTCATTAACTAGGAAATATTTAGAAGATGTTGTTGAGAACGAAATGGAAACTTTCAAGGAACAGTGGGAAAGTACTCTTGATCATTTGGATGAGAGTGCAGTTTTGCTAGAGCAACTTGATGATGTTGGTATTGAACTTCCTACATTATACAAGTCGGTAGAAAAACAGGCTCCAGAAGGATGCAGTACTGAGGCTTGGAAAAAGCATCTCTGTTGGGCTGGCCGATTGCCTACAGAAGAAATCACAGATTTTGTCAATGAAGCTGAGCTTGATCTGCAAGCTTGTTGGCCGGTAAGAAGACATCATGGGAAATTGTTGGAGGAAGGAGTCAATGGCCTTCTTGTTAAAAAACTGGCTATTGAAGATGGTAATAAAGATAGAAGAGAAAGCATGGAGGATAAGGATTGGGACTTAGTGCATAATTTCTTTGAAATAGAAAATGATATCAATAAAAGCAATGTATTTGGTTCCAAACAGTGGGCATCTGTGTACTTAGCTTCTACCCCTGAACAAGCAGCAACTATGGGCCTGAAGCTTCCCAGTGTTAATGAGGTGGAGGAAATCAATGACCTCGATAACTGCTCAAGAAATCCAATTTATGCAGCGGCAGTTGCAAATGAGAAGGAGTGTGGTTTAACCGAAGAACAAAGGAGTAGATTCAGAACTGGTAAAGAGGAGGATGATGTTCAAAGGGCTCGTAAAATGCAAAGACATCTAAAATGAAGGAGCACTGAACGCAGGAGAAAAAAAATAGCTAATGATGATATTCAAAATGATACTGTGGGCACAACATCTCTGAATGGAATAAGTAATGTTGAACCCTTGTCAAAGGTTGTGAATGGTGTAGAGTCAGGATTTTGTTCCATTAATGGTAGTCAAAATATGAAATTGACGCAAACTTTACAAAACCCATATGAGTGCAGTAAAGTTGTGAGTCACATATCTACTATGGAATCTGTCCAAGAAATCCAAAAAGCATCTGCCCATCATACATTTGCTAAATGCTCTTCCTTGGTACATTGTCTATCTGAAGATAATGGTCAACCAACGCCTAACATGTTAAACGCTTTAGTGATTGTCAAGACTTTGAGTTTGCTAGCAAAAGGAGTCAGACTATGATTATTGATAGTGATGAGTTGGATAATAGAAATGGGGTTCAGGATCCTTGTTGTGGCCAGTTATTTAATGTAACCAAGTCAGCTGATTTAACTCATGTAATAGTTGATATTGAACATTTGGGAATTCCCCACATCGATGAAGAGAATAATGGCAATATAGATTATAGCAGTTATATTGGATGCAGTTCAAATAATGTTGCAACAATTAATAACCCCAAAGAAAGCAGTGAGGGTGATGGAATTGTACCATTTGACTTATTTGAATTTTCAGAAAACCCTACCGAGCTTGGAGTTGAGGTCGATATTGATTTCTTCAACCTACCAACATTCGATGAATCAAATTTCATTGTTGGTTCTTTACCCACCACTGATACCCACGGCGTAAACTAGATAGTACCAATGCTGGATCATTTTCCTTAGACAATGTGTCGGTATAGAAGGAAATTCTTTCCCTTGTGGAAATCATTCTAGTTTTGTTAATTCTAACAATTATTATATTCCAATTCCCACAACAATTATAATGCGAACTTTGCGAACAACATTTTTGTTCCTGGTCCTGCAAACTGTGCCAAATATAATATCAACCAAACGATGAATTATTATTCGACTCCCAATGCAAGCGCAATGAGTCCCAACTTCGCACCTCCTACTGGGCCATCTTCCATGACCTCAATGCCTTCAAATCATACCTTAATGCAAAATCATTCTTACTCGGGGCTTACGGAACCATTTCCGCGGGAGATCGTTGTCGTCGCATTGTGTAGTGCACTGAAAGTTCTGGTCTACCATTTCTATAATTCCGACAACCGTCCTATGGCTGCGCCGATACCACACCGTCCACCTGCGCTCGCATGGGTTATCCGCTGCAACAATTTCTGGTATCGTTGTGACCTCCATGCAGACGCTGTCAGAAATCCAATTCGAAGGGTCAACAGAGAACATCACACCGACTCGTAAGTTACAAAATTTAAATTCATTAATATGAACTATATTATATATTAATTTTAATATATTTATATCTTAAATAAAAAATAATAATAATAATATTAATTAGAAGTATTTAATTAATTTTTCAAAATAATATATATATATATATATATATATATATATATATATATATATATAAATATATTATTTTTAAAAATTATATATATATATATGATTTAAAAAAAAGGGGAAAAGATAGAGTTCTTTAAAAAATAAAATAAAAACAAAAAAATTTAGAGTTACAAAAAAAATTAAAAAAAATAGAGTTATTAAAAAAAAAATTCGATAACCCTAGATTCAAGACAGTGTTATCAAGTGAATTATACAAGCAGAGGTGCCAATGGCGTCAAGTTACATATACCGAGATGACAAATGCAAATTGAAGGAAACTGTCGATAATAAGCTTTGAGGACAAAGATTTTGAAGGAAGGGGCTATGTTATGAATATAATTCATAACAAGTAAATAAATAAAATAAATGTAAATATTAAATAATCAAATATTGATTATGTTAAATAGTCATTAAGTTAAGTGAAAAGGCGTGTCTAAAAAACATGTCCAGTCACGAAAGGACACCTACTTAGGTATATAAATGCGGGTCCTTATTGTGACATTTATCACTTGTACATTTTATATATATTGATAAATTATTATTACAAAATACCTCTCGTGTATTTTAACATATTAAGTCAACAAGCTATCAATTTTGATACCATTGTTCAAACTAAGTCTTGCACATTCGAGGAAGCTGTGAAGCACCAAGTTTGGAAGGATGTTATGAATGAAGAGTATGAGTCGATTATGAAGAATGATGTCTTAGATGTGGTCCATAGACCCAAGAACAAATCTGTTGTCACCTCGAAATGGCTCTACAAGATCAAGCTTGGAACTAATGGAAGTACTGAGAATTTCAAGGCTAGATTTGTTGCTCGAGGCTTCTCTCAAACGGAAGGTGTGGACTACGATGAGATATTTGCACCAATTGCCCAATATACCACCATCCATTCAATTATAGCCCTTGTTGCCTCGCAAGGATGGAATCTACATCAGATGGATGTCAAGACCACCTTCTTACATGGTCCAATCAATGAGGAAGTCTATGTAAAACAACCTGAGGGGTTCGAAGTTCAAGATCATCAGACACATGTACGCAAGTTGAAGAAAGCCCTCTCTGGGTTGAAGCAATCTCCCCAAGCTTGGTATGAGAGGATTGATAGCTATCTGATGAAGGTAGGATTTACAAGAAGTGAAGTTGATCCGAACCTTTATTTTAAGGTTGAGAATGATAGACCTCTCATCTTGGTACTTTATGTGGACGATCTCTTTCTAAGAGGTGCAGATCCTTTTATTCATCAATGTAAGAGGGAGTTGGCTTTGGAATTCGAGATGAAGGACCTAGGATTGATGCATTACTTCCTAGGGTTGGAGGTCTGGCAAAAGCCAGGTGAGATTTTCCTTTCTCAAGGAAAATACATCATGAAGCTACTTGAAAGATTTGGGATGGTGGAATGCAAGTCAATGACTACTCCGATGGAACTTAACTTCAACAAGTTATGTGAAAGTGTTGTTGGGCCCAATTTGGGAAAGCCTTCTGAGTATCGTCAACTCATGGGGGCCCCAATGTTCTGGGTGAACTCTCGTCCAGACATATGTTTTGCAGTGAACACATTGAGTTAATTTATGGTCGAGCCTCATCACATATGCTGGATTGTTGCCAAGAATCTCTTCAGATATCTCAAAGCCACAATCACCTATGGACTAAGATACATTGTCGGTAATGTGAGGCTCCATGGTTATTCTGATGTTGACTGGGCTGGCAGTGTGGTGGATCATAAAAGCACATCTGCATGTTGCTTCTCTCTATAGGTTCTGCTTGGATATCCTAGATGAGCAAGGAGCAGAAGTCGGTTGCTTTGAGCACTGCTAAGGCTGAATACATTGCTGCTAGTATGGCCTCCTGTGAAGTTGTTTGGTTGAGGAAGCTCTTTAGTGTGTTGTTTGGACATGTATTGGATACCACCGTGATCTATTGCGATAACCAAAGTGGGATTCATCTTTCTGAGAATCTTTTGTTTCATGACCGCTCCAAGCATATTGATATTAAGTACCACCACTTTATCAGGGATATGGTACAACGGGGAGCAATAAGGCTCTATCATAGTGGGACTGATGATCAGATCGCAGATATTCTTATGAAGCCCCTGCAGAAGGTCAAATTTTCAACCTTCCGTGAAAGACTTGGAGTCGTGGAGAGACCCTCTTATGAGGGTCACATATGAGATGGATGTTGAGCTCTGGAAGCTCCGGGGAGCTTGGGGTACTTCTTGGAGCGATGAGCAACCATAGGGTGAGTGGTTCACCTTCCCCTAGTGGTGCGTGATGTACAGGGTGAGTGGTTCACCTTTTCCTGTGATACCCCACATGTTGAGGTATGCATAGGATGAGTGGTTCACCTTCCCCTATGGCATATAAGCAAGATGAGTAGTTCAACTTCTCCTATTGGTACATCCCACCCATGCAGTCTGGGACTCATGGAAAGTACCTCTCATTTGGCCAATGAGTAGGGAAATGAGGATAGGGACCATAGTACTACTGATGGATGCATCGTGTACTACCATACTCCCTATGCTAGGATGTTTGATATTAATTTGGGATTATTAGAGATTGACTTCGAGTCAGTGGAGAGTAGTATGACAAACTCTCGATTATTGGAAACTAACTTCAAGTCAGTGGAGAATGGTATGCTACATTCTCGATCATTTCTTCTTCATTATTTCTTCATGGTTAAGCAGAGCAGGGATGGTATTTGTTGACCATTGGAGTGGCACCTGTTGATTATATGAAGACTCCATGCCCAAGGATGATCCAAAGGACAGTTGTATCATCAAATATCATCAGTCAACAGAGTTTTTTAACTCTACTTTTATCTTCTCATCATCTTTCTTGTACCCAAATTCTACACCCTGCAAGGAATTGTAATAAGTGATACTAGTAATGATGAATTTTTGAATCTGTAACAGGGCCAGGATGTTGGGACTCGATCAGCAAATGAGTACACCTTGGAGTGTTTCTTTTATCTGGTTAATTATCCCTTCTTTTTCAGAGGCGGATAATTTTCTGGGTTTTTTCACTCACATTTTACTTCAAAGCTGTGTTGACGGTTTGAAGGTTGAGCCCCTAACACATCTTAGTGTCTAAATGTCAATGTATATTACCATACTAGATCACACAAAAAATTTCATGGAATTTGGTTACATCTAGGTAGTTATTTTTTAATTTTTTAGATTTTCCGCACTGCGGAAATTGCTAATAAAATTATACTTGTAATGTAACAAGTGATGTCTAGAGAAGTTGTATGGGGTATGAGTAATGAAATTTGCACCTCTCACCCTCAACATTTTAATATGACACACTTTGAGGGGTTAAAAATGTATTTTGAACCCTCAAAACCCATTTTTCCTAAGTTTAGTGGGAAATCTGGCAATTAGTTAAGCCAAAAATTAAATAAATGGAGAAAAATAAATATCCACACATTCTAAATGTTGTGGAAATGAAGTGGAAAATTATGGGAGAGCTAAAGTGAAGTCCCAAGGTGATGTGGACTCCTAAAATCAAGGAAAGGACGTGCTCAAATAAAATCGAATTTCTGGCATTCAAGGACAATGTTGCTTACTTGAAAATTCGAATTTGTGAAGTTAATGCACATTTGGGAGGATTTGGGAGAATATTTGGTAGAGAATTTTGTGGGAAATTGTCCCCACATGGTTTACCACCCATATACACTTGTCTTTCTATCATAAAATTCGAATTTGACACATAAGAGAAGAAGATAATGATGTCCACTTGCCAGAATTCGATTTTTACACTTGGCATTGAAGCTCCATTCAACAAATTCGAATTTCTCTTTGGGATTGTCACCTCATGCCACTTGTTTAAACACTTCTACATTGGGATTGGCTCCAATGCCATTTGTCATTGTCATTCTTCATTGGGATTTGCTCCCAACTCTCTATATAATGGAGCCATTGGCTCTCATATTGTATCATGTAAGATGAGCTATTGTGCTTGAGAAGAATCTCCAAGATTGTATTCACTACTTGCAATATAATACAACAGTGTTTGGGGTAAAGCGTGATGGTGTTCTTCTCCTTGCATGTGTGGTAAATTCTTGACTTCTTGTTATGCTTCTATTTATTTCCTCATGTCATTATTTCTTTCATGCTTGTTTCAAGTTATGTTAGTATGCAGCTATCTCATATTAGCATAAGAATTAATTATTTGCTTTAGGAAAATAAATCTTCTAGTAGATAATAAATGTATCTCTAGGAATTCTTTCCACTGCACTTATTTAATTTCATGTCGATTTAATGATTTGTGGTGAAGTTTTGTAGATGAATCATTATTTGGTCAAGCTTTTCAAGCGTGAGGGGAAATTCTCGGAGGAATCAACCCATTCTTGAAAAATATTCAAGGAGAACCCGCATGTTTTAAATTCCAAAGTCTCATCTATATCTTATGTGTCTTGCGGGGGGGGATTCTTTCAAGTTTCTTAAAGCTTTTATTTCTTGCATCAAAATATCAAACATGGAAAAAATTAATTTTTACGCATTATAATTCATTTATCAATATCTGGCTATTTCAAAAAGTTAAGTCATGGCTAGTCAAAGAAGAGAGTGTGTTTGTACTCTTTGGCCTAGCTTCTTTCTGATTATTTTTGTAACATACTTTGTTGTCATCTTGGTCTAACATTTGAGTTATTTTTGTATCCTTTTGAGCAAAATAGTTTCCATGCTTTGATTTGTAGACTTATTCATTCATGAAAGCATTTATAATATCTTGTGCTAACAATTTAGTGTTTCATATTTATTTCACTTCATTTTAAGCAAAATACAATTTCATTTCTTAAAGAGCAAATACTTGGAAGGCACTGATTGTTTATGCATTTCATGTTTATCTTATGATGGTTATTGCTCATGTCAGTTTTTGCTTATAAATCTTAAAGAGATAATCTATTTAACTCTAACAATTCTCCTCGAAACTCACATCTTTTTCAACTTAACTTTTCATTAGGAACCACCCCCCTTAGCTAACCTAGGAGATAGCTCTAACGGAGAGAGTCGGGATTAGTGTGACAACCCATTCTCTGAACTCCCTACCACCAACCACACTTTGTGGGGTTGAAAGCTTTTCTCATTGACTTGTAGGTAGGTGTAGGCGGCAGAGTCAGCAATACTGATTGTTATATGGTTTGGCAGGTGGAGTTCTTCCTAGTTCAGAGGGAGTGTTAAATTTGGAAACTAGGGCCAAACTCCACCTTTGACAGCTCACATGATGCAGCTGATATTTTTATTGGATTCCTCTCTCTAGTAGGTGTAGGATTGATCTAAAGATCATCTCATTCTCACATGTACAAATAGAATTATGAATTTATTTTGTTTATGGACAAATTGTCAAAGTCGGACAGCAAACTAATATAGGCCCAGAAGCCCAACAATCACATCTATTCATCCTCGACGTTTACATATAAATAGAAAGTGCCTTAACCTCATTTGGACATTACTTACCTTCTCATTCATCTCTCTCTCCTCATCTGATTGGGTACAGATTTCAGGACAGCCTCTCTCCAAAGAAGAAGACAGTTTTCTGCATTGACCGAATTTCAGGGAAATTTGACCAGCAGCGTTTCCCTGTTTGACTGTGTTTTTGTGAGGGAAACATCTGTTTGGGCAGGCCGTATTTCTGGGCACCGAAATCGAGGCAGTCTGTACTGTTTGGCCAGCGTTGATTGCAGAAGGGTTTGACTGCAGTGTTGACCAAGTTTAACTGAGTATTTTCAGACTGTTTTTGGACTGATTTGATTTGTTGTTGGAGGCCGAGATGACTAAGTTTGACTGAGCTGTTTTGGAGGTCAAAATCTGCCCTGTTGACTAGCGTTGACTTTGTGGTTAGGGCTTTCTGTGGCTGCTCTTTGACTGGACAAATTTCACTTTGATTGGGCAAGTGAATATTGCATATTGTACTCTCTCTCTGCTAAACTTTTGAAAAATAATAAAAAGAATTGATCAAAGGGTTTCTCCACATTGGAGTTTGTCCTGGTTGGCGCCATATCTTGTGTCCTCTTGTCTTGGCTTGTCTTCTACTGTTATTGTTTATGTTCTCTCTGCATTTTACTATCATGTTAATGCGATTGCTAATCTGGATATTGATATTGGGCTAATAAAAAAATTGAAGTAAAATTGCTCTCAAGCATAGAACATACCATTGTTATCTAAAATTAACACTAAGTCCACTAGAAACTCAAGGAATAAGTCTCCTCAAAAGAGTCAGTTTCTAATTCTAACCCAGTGGGATCCAATCAATCCTTTACCAGTCAACTATAATAAGGCTCTTTTTAGGGGGAAAAGAAATAGTTATAGAATAAATAATCGATCATTTATTTATTGCTAGGGACAATGGATTAAAAGAACGGGGTGAATTTGTTTCACCCAGTGAATCATCTTTAGAAACTGGATTAGGAAAGAGTACATAAGAAATCAAATTCCAGCAGTTGTTTTGGAACCATCATGTTACAAATTATTAATAGGCACTTTTTATTCACAACATTGGACATTCCTGCATGAAAAAACATAATAAAAAAAACTTAATTTTCAATGTAATGAATTGAATTGTCCTTGAAAGTAAAAGAAGCTAAACTTCATAACTGTTGTAAGTTGCCACTCACATTTCAATCTAGATATAGATTTCTGAGATGACTATGTGATGAAATTATGCAGCGAAAATACTAAATTAGCATCATTGATTGAATCTTCCACTATTCAAAATTGCATGAAGAAACTTACAATATTAGCTGTAAGTGATCCCTTAGCTACATCAATTATCTCTGGAATGTTATAGACTCTGGCTGCAAATACAAGCATAGCTGTCGCTAAAGTGAACAATGATCTACGCCTTGATGGAGGCAATAACCCTGTTGTGAAATAAGAAAAGAACCATAAATACACACTTCATTATGATAGTCTTCAATAGAAGCATCAAAAGATGCACATAAAAATTGTAGATTTCTGCGGGATTGTATGATAACATGAAAAACCAAATAAGACCCTTGAAACTAATGCATTTCTCTTGACATCAGCCCAATCTTCATTGGGTTAAAATCTCCCTAACTAGCCAATGTGCAAACAAAATTTATGGTTTATACTTTATAGTTTGAACAAGTATTGTATAGTAGTATGAACTTATGAAGCTCCTAACCTGAGGAAGTAAATGTATTCCCAACTTCCCATACAAAATGTTTGACTTTGCATATAGTGATCTCATTTAAATAGTTTAGCCAATAAGCCTTTCTAGATGGCAACAAAATTCATATGGAGAGCAGAAAAACTATCAAGACTTAATCATTTACCCCCCAAATATGTACGAGTAAGAAACATATTACAGAAATTTGGAAAATAAAAATGTTGACATGTTCATCCACTGAAGCTCATAATCATCTTCCAAAGGAGTAGGCATGAACTCAGTATGGGCATCTTAAGAATAATCTTATATATTTTGAAGGACACGTAGGTTAGTTATAAGGGTTACAGGATTCTCAGCATCAATGAATATCAATTGGGGTCAATTTACCAAAACATGACCCACAATGGCTAGCAAAAGACACATTCTAGCTTCATTCATTTATAAATTATCAAATCCCAGGAGCAGTGGGCAGGAAAGCACTTCAAATCCCAAGTACTGTAAATTTCTGATATGAATGCTCATTTGAGCATTATTCTATGCTTCCCCATCTCCCTTCATAATTCCAACATAACAGTCCAGCACATTGAATGTCACAATACAGTTTATTTACTGTGTGATTCAGCTAGAATAAGTTGAACTGTGCAATAAGTGAGCATGGGATGGTGAAGCAGGCTTGGGACCAGGATAAGGTCTAGAGGGTTTTAACAATGACTACAGATTACAACATGGTACTCCATCTCATGGTCTAATCAACAGCTTATTCACTACAAACAGGAGCTTGTGATGTACCTTGCACTAGTCAGAGGATGCCATAGGCATAAGAAAGGGGGAAATCCTAAAAACCCATATAATAGGAAATTGTACATTGATCCAGGAGAATCTTTACAACCAAGAAACATTGAAGATCTTGAATTCTCATGTAAATGCACCCATGCCGAAAAGCTCGTTGAGAGCTTTCCAACGATGCTTGAACAGAGTCAAACAGATGTCATATCAGAAACTTATGGTGTTCTGAAGTTCCAGCCAAACAAGGAAAACAATGTTCAGGTGGGACATGTAGCATCGGCAGGAGTTAACATGTGTTTGTACTGGCATAGATATGGATGTTGTCGTGGTAGTACGGACATGACACATAACATGCTAATTGGACTGTACAGATGTTGACGTGGCATGAGAGGTGGACCAATCAAAGTGTGACACATGGCAAGGCATGCTGATGTGGTCAACAGGTGTTTTGCTGCACAAACTAGAAGGCTTTCTAAGGAGGAAAAAGCTACAGGGCACAACAACACTTGGGACAGAGACCCATTTTCACCACAGCCTAAGTCCCCTACTCTTCTCGGATTTTCACCGATGGGAAGTGTCCCAGTAATACTCACTTGTGATAGATACGTATCTATGATAAGCTTGAAGTGAGGGAAGATGGCTCATTCAGTGGGAAGGTTCAACAAATGTATGAGCTTTAGGAGAGGCTGGTAAGACTTTCCATGAAAAACCCCTTGGAAAGAAGGTTGCATGGTACCTAGGGTTGAGATATTTGGAGAGATATGAGTGCATCCATGGTCAAGGTAGACAAGAGAAATGGCAATGAAAAATTTATTTCAACAAGTACTAAAGCACATGCCTTCAAAAAATTCCTAAGTTGAAGGATTAGCTTCTAGGGTTCCCTCTTGGTGTGATGGCTAGGGCATCAAATTTCTAGATATCCCACCATGGCAAATCCACCAAAACATTAGGATCACTAGAGGAGACACTAAGGAAGAGTTCTATCTAGACGAAATTCAAAACATCATCATCCAATGGATCTCACACCAAACCCTAGAGAGGCCTCCTTATCCTTAAAGGGACGAGGAATAAATGTGAAAGAGAGATGATATTTCATGTTAAAGGCAATCACCAAGGCTTTAAGTACAATGCCTATCAATTGGGAGAATCAGAGTCAAAGACGATCTCGATGTGGCAAGTCGCTCTTTAAGGAGACCTAGTAACATCTTCGCCACCCTTAATGAAGAAGTTACGCAATACTCTAGATATTTATACTTCAATGACAATTGTTAATGGATTTTAAAGGGTACATGTGCAACAAATACCCTAGGAAAATTCATTCATTCATTATCTATGAGTAAAACATGCAAAATTTCCCAATAGTCTCAATTTTTAGACAATATTTCATCAATTAGGGCACATTAATAACCATGAGACAATATTCCATGCATTAGACACTAATCAAAATCAGAAATATAGTATTAAATATCACTTACAAGACAATGAAAAACATATTCATCCATCACAATGCCAAGAAGAAGCTCTAAAAGACATAGCGAAATTAACCAAACATCAAAATACATCCAAATTCGTCCTCAAATTGTAACTTTGGAATTCTCAAGAGAGATATTGAAAATCCAAGTGATGATGATAAGAAGAGATTAGGTCTCTTCTATTTATACAAGTGTTAAGAGTTCAAATTATGAAAGACAAAGCCCTTCTACAAGCCTAAGATGCTAAGTAACCCACCAATGGTTACAAGCCAACCATGATAGCTCAAAATTAAATCGAATTAGCACTCTTAAGCCCACGCAAGGTTGATGTCATCAATGCATGGTGGCCTAGAGGCACGGCGTTGAGGCTTCATGTGCTACAAATGTGAGAGAGGGCCTCAAAAATCATGAAGAAGAGGGGATTCCCTCCATATGTCGCAAAAAATCTCCAAACCCTCTTTGGGCTTTGCGGGTTCCAAAAGGGTCTCATGGGTCTCCAAATGGCTCAAGATCAAGTCGATGTTCCATCAATGAAGGTTAGAAGATGACACATGCACTCCCATGTCTCTCTATGAAAGACATGACCTCCTTTGGGCCTTGGAACAACTGCCAAGTGTTGGCTGCAATGTGTAGTCGGTTGGGTCAGCGTGGTCCAAGTGTATCATTGTCTCTAAATAACTGGGGCACGAGCTAGAAAATGGTGGTGCCGAAGAAGCCCATGGCATGGCAAGCAATGGTCTGCATGGATGGAGGCCCATGGCTCTTAGCACTCACCCTACAAATGCCATTGTGATCATATGGAGGGCTTGGATCCCATATAGGGAGGTCAAGTCCAAGATGAAAACCCACCTGCAATCATATATAAGATCCAATGCATCTCCTCACCTTTCAATACAATGATTCATTAGTGCAATTGAGTAAATAAACTTGTTAATCAAGGGCAGAGATGGATACTTCAGAGTGGGTTCCCATCCAAATTTGGGGCTTTGAACATGTACCAGTGTTACCTTCATGGGTAGGAAAGGTTAATAAAGGACCCTATTAGGTGGTTTCAACCTCTAAGGGAATGACAGGTCCAAGGTACTCAAGTGGAAGGTATCATGTGAAATAATGATGGAACAAAGTAGGGACAAAGGGAAGGCTCCAAGCACCATACCATGGTACAAGGTAGTTATGACGAGGATAGCCCACACCTTGGGTATATGAATGTAGGAGGGAGCAATCATGGAACATGAGTTACCCCAACCTTTGTATTTCCACCCTTCTATGAAATTTTTAATCTCTATTACAGCAACTGGAAATTATTCTTCTAACTAATTAACATTAAATGCAGTTTATTTGCTAAGGCAAATAACAAATAAAATCAAAACCGCAATTTTCATCATAAAAACACTGTGCAAAAATAAAAATGTTGGAACTGAGATATATAGAGCATACACAAAAAATTTGACACAGTTATTTGGACAAATGTACGTACAAAAAACTAATGCGGGAAAATTGGTGCAGCAAATGAAGGTTTTATTATTATGCAACAGTGAAATAATCTGAGTACAATCTATGGATGCCCAATTGGCTATCCAATCAGCGAATATATGACAAAAATACTAAAGAGAAAATTCTATCTCCACAAGCAATGCAGGCACTACTCTGCTCAGAAATTCTAGTCGTCCAAACCCTTCGCAGGCCCTACGCTACCCTTCGCACATGTATCTTTGCTCAACCTCTAACCAAGTCGTCCTGCCTATCTCTGGAAAATTTTGTTGGCCTCTGGGAGATGAATCAACCTCCCTCTCAGCGAAATCGAACTGCTCACTAAAGCATCTGTGCAGTCCCTGCACAACTTCACTCTGGAATACTTCTGTCACTTGTTGTTGCCTCTCCAGAACTGAAATCTCCTCTAGAATCAATGTCTCTTCCCTTCACTGACTTTGCTTCCCCTCTAGATCGAACCCTCTTCCCTGCTCAGTTGTTACTGTTGGATAGCTCGATCTACCAAGGAAATCAATCTCTCAGTGTGTCTCAAGTGTGTCTTACTCCAACACCATTGACCTCCTCATATAATCTCTCGTTGGCTCACCAACAACCATGATTAAATCCTCATCAACAACTAAGATCATCTCTGAGTCAATCCATGTCAATCTTTAGAGAAATCTCACCTTTCTCAATTAATTCCTGTTAATTAATCACTTTCCCTATGGTAGACTTAGGAAATATTTAATTAATGACTAATTAACTTAATCGAGCCACCTCTAGGTGTTTTCTCTTGAAACTTTTTCTGGGTTCCGGAGCTCTAGTGTTTCTTAGCTTCTCTGACCAAAGTTGAGACTAGAACACCTCTCTGATGCTATAAATATTAGCACTCCCTCTTAGCGAGGAAGGTGTTCCACTATCTCATAACATCCTTCCATACATGCTGCTGATGTTTAACAAATGTGATAACATGCCACTTCCCACCAAGCTATTGTGCCAGTCTGATTCATTTTTCACACTGTAGTTGAATCACCCTACATCTACGTTGTTGTTGGCACTGCATTGTGCTACCTCCACTGCTGCCAACTCTGCTCTGCGTTGCAACTGATCTCATGTTGCTACTGCAACTATTGCAACTGAGTCCAAATCTTTGAATCAATTGTGCCACTACACTGGCTCTACATTTGTTTCCCGAGTCTCTGACTGCTACCAATCTCTACACTGTCCACACTGCAATTGCCACTGCTCTGCTCCCCTCAACGTCTGACAGCAACTAGTACTACAATTGTCCCTCAAGAATTGACTGTACCATCCTAAACATTGATCCATCTGCTACTGAATATTGTGGGCCCTTGTAGCAAGGGTATTGATCCATGAGGAAACACCTGTCTGATGCTATCCTCCTTGGACCATACCCAAATCTCTGCAACTCATGGGTCTAGAGCTCAATGTCTTCCCACCTCTCTCCTAGAGGTATAGCTGCATAAAGAGTGAATTCATCCTCCAACCTGGAAGACAAATTGTCAATCTCTGTCAAAGTTGGTGCCTGCTCCTGCTTTTCCTTGTGCTTCTTTCTCTTCGGACACTAGGTATTGTAGTGACCAAATTCACCACATCTAAAGCATTTGATCTTCAGCAAATCCTTCTTCTTCTTTTCTCCCCCCTGTGAGCCTTGTCCTTGACTGGGGCCTTTCTCTACCTTTCCCTTCAATGTAAGGGCTACAGTCTCCTCTTCCTTCACACTCTTCAATCCTGTGTTGTTGCTACTGAGACTACACTTGACTAGAGAAAGTCTCGTTGTTGATTTGTGGTAGCATCGGATGTGCTCTAGCCATGAAAATTGGTGGAGAGGCTAAAGCACATAGATCTCCAAAACCAAGAAATTGTTTGGAGAAATTCCACCAGATGAGGAGATATTAAAATAATTAATATTTTTAATGAGGTCCTAACTATAAACTTAGGAAAATTAAAATATTAATGTGTATTAATATAATTATGAGTTAGAAGGTTCCAAGAGATGAGCATCAAGCCAAATCTAATCTTAGTCGTTGATTAGGGACTTAATCTTGGTCGTTGAAGACTCAACAGGAAAAGTATAAGAAGAGGCTTCAGGGTCAGTTGGAGACACCAAATTGATCATTCAGTTCGATTTTCTAGAGCGGGGTTTGCCGAGAGAACCGAACCACTGATCTGTCGCAGTGAGGGGCAGTTCGGCATGAGGCCGAGAATACATAGCAGAGAGGGAGGGATAGTGCCAGAGAAACAGCATAGAGCCTGGCAAGGCTGACACGAAGGCAATTGGGACTTACGCAGAGGCTGAGGAGGCCAGAGTAGGTGACGCAGAGGGTCAGAGGGCTGACGCAAAGAGCCAAGAGGGTGACGCAGAGGCATCAATAACTACACATAAGCTAGCAGAGCTGACGCAGGGCCAAGAGGCAGCGCTGGGTTGTAGGTTTTAACCCCGTACAGAAATTACCTGCATACAAATTTTAAAACATAGAAAAATAAACAATGCAAGAGCATAACACATGAAACACATATACACAGAGATTTCCCCACTGGATCCCAAAACCGGGACTACTAGATTGATTTTTCAATATTGTTCCTTTCAATGTTATAATACATATTTATACATGCCGAAGCATCCAATACCATGGGTCGAAAAACATCGCATCCAATACCATGGACCGAAAACCATCATGTCAAACCCCCTATTAACTACATGGAAAGAATATAACACAACCCAACATTTTCCCACTTGTTGTTTTCTTTCCACAGGGGGCCACAAGAGAGTTTAGTCATTTTCCCAACCCTTAAATGCCCATTGTCTCTCTACACCAAGAACTTTTCAGAGCTCACAGATTTTTTCAATGCATCTGCAGTATTCTTCAAAGTGTCCACCTTTACAAGCAACACCTTTTTGTCTTCTATCATATCCCTCACAAATGTGCTTTGTCTTTGAATGATATGCAAGGTTCTTTGCCAAGAAAATTGCATTTTGGCTGTCACAATCTATCCTTATAGCTTCCTGTACTAACCCATACTTGAACACAATCTCTGCAACCAAACTGCTTCCTTGCTTGAATGAGTGGCTGCCTTGTATTCTGCCTCTGTAGTTGACAATGCCACTACAGATTGTTTCTTACTCATCCAACTGACTACACCTCCAAATAGGTTAAACACATACCCACTTGTAGATCTTCTCTGATCCAGATCTCCAGCCCAGTCTGCATCAACAAAGCCATGAATATCCAACACTCTGTCCAATCCTGGTCTTCCCTGGTAGCATAAACAATAATCACTAGTGCCACGCAAATACCTGAAAACCCGCTTCACTATTGTCCAATGCTCCTTCCCACGTTTTTACATAAACCTGTTCAATACTCCCACTGCATGTGCAATGTCTGGTCTAGTACAAACCATTGCATACGTCAAGCTACCGACTGCACTTCAATATGGAACACGGGACATGTCCTCTTCCTCTTCTTGTGTCTTGGGACACTGTTCAGCAGATAACCTCACACCTACAGGAATAGGAACCTTCACCGGTTTACTATCCTACATATTAAACCTTTGCAGTATTTGTCTCGACATACTTCCTTTGGTTTAACCAGAGCTTCGTCTTTGTACGATCTCATTTAATTTCCATGCCCAAAATATAGTTTGCAGCACCAAGATCTTTCATGTCGAATTTGGAAGACAATTGGGTCTTCAAATCCTAGATAATTTCTTTGTCATTTCCAACCAGCAACATATCATCTACATACAAGACCAGACAAATAACACGGTTACCAATTAATTTAAAATACACAGCGATCTGCTTTTCTTTTGGTGAAACTAAGTCCCCATATAAATGTATCAAATTTCTGATACCACATCCTTGGTGACTGTTTTAACTCATACAGAGACTTCTTTAACTTGCATACTAGTTCTTTCTTACCCTTCACTGCAAAGCCTTTAGGTTGCTTTATGTAGATTTCCTCTTCCAGATCCTTGTGAAGAAATGTTGTCTTCACATCCATCTGTTCTACCTCAAAATCAAAAGCAGCAGCAACAGATAAAAGTAATCTAATAGAAGTTACCTTGGCAACAGGAGAAAAAATATCACCAAAATCAATTCCCGGCACCTGGGAATAACCTTTTGCTACCAATTGAGCTTTGTATTTCTCCACTTTTTCTTCTGCATTTGTCTTCTTTTTGAACACCCATTTGCTGCCAATGGGTTTCCTTCCAGCCAACAACTACACCAGATCCCAAGCCTCATTTTTGTGCAAAGATGCCATTTCATCAACCATGGCCTCTTTCCAAAGTTTTTCATCCTTTAAATCTACTGCTTCCTCCACAGTTCTAAGATCATTAGTAACAGATAAAGCAAAATTTGAACAGAAAGCAGATGGACTATACCTTTCTGGCTGCCTTCTTTCTCGAACTGATCTTCTCACAGTCGGAGTTTGTGACTCTTCATCTTCTGATTCCTCCTCTGCTGTAGAGTCTGATTCTTCCTCCTTTAGCTCAAACTCTATCTTTTCAGGTTCCTTTTGTTGGACTTCATGTTGAATAACATCTTTCACCTCTTTGAACACCACATCTCGGCTATACACAACCTTCCTTGTTACTGAGTTCCAAAGCTTATAACCCTTTAAACCATCCTTATACCCAATAAAGATGCACTTTTCAAATTTACTATCCAACTTGGTTCTTTTCTCCTTTGGAACATGTACATATGCATCACATCCAAATACCCTTAGATGTGAAAGAGAGGGTTTCTTACCAGTCCATACCTCTTGTGGAGTTTTATCCTCCAACGTTGATGAAGGTGACCTATTGACCAGGTAACATGCAGTATCCACCGCCTCTGCCCAGAATTCCTGTCCTAACCCAACACCACTGAGCATGCTTCTTGCCCTTTCCATCAACGTCTTGTTCATTCTTTCTGCAACTCCATTTTGTTGAGGTGTATATGGAGTAGACTTCTGCTGTGCTATACCACACTTCTTACAGAATTCTTCAGATTCCTTCCTGCAAAACTCTCCACCATTATTTGTCTTCAGCACCTTTATCTTCTTCTCTATCTGGTTTTCCACTAGAGCCTAAAATTCTTTAAGCATGTCAAAGACTTCAGATTTCTTCTTAAGGATATATATCCATGTATTCCTTGAGAAGTCATCGATAAATGATACATAATACATAGACTTACCCAGTGATGGAACCTTCACAGGTCCAAACACATCACTGTGCACAAGCTCTAATATCTGTTTCGCCCTCTTACCACCAAAGGGGAAACTCACCCGATTATGCTTTCCATATACATAATTTTCACAGAAATCAAAATCTAGAGAGCTATTACTCATACCTTCTACCATACCTTTACCATGAAGTATTCGAAGGCCCTTCTTTCCAATATGTCCAAGCCTTTGATGCCACAACATGGCCTTCTCTCCAGAGATCACTAGATTTTCTGCTCCACTTTCAGTAACCATAGAACTATTGCACCCATCAATACCAGTGCTACCTTACAGCTTGTAGAGAGTTCCAATTCGAACTCCCCGCATCAATACCAGTGCTCCCCAAACCATTTTGCAGGTATCCTTCTCGAACACTATTTTTACACCTGCCTCCAGCTTGCTTACAGAAATCAGATTTCCAACTAATGCAGAAATATGTAGAACACCTGGAAGCGTTCTAACCTTTCCACCTTGCAACTTCAACTTTACTTTTCCGCGACCAATGATTCTAGCCTTCCTATCATCCCCCAAGAAGACATCACCACCATCATATTTCTCATACTCGCAGAATCACTCTCTATGGGGAGTGAAGTGAAAGGATGCACCTCAGTCAATCAACCATGCCTCATGATCTACATGTGTACTTGAAGAAGCCAAGTACACATCACCACCTTCATCTAAGGTGTTTTTCGCCCCTGCAGAAGGAGCTTCATCAGATCCCTTTCCTTTGTCAGGAGCTTTAGATTTACAGTCCCTTTTAAAGTGGTCTTCCTTTCCGCATTTCCAGCACACCACCTTTACAGGTTTTCCTGGAGATTTAAATCTCCCACTCGATGACTTATTTTTGTTTCTATTTTGGGACCGTCCTCGTACAGACAAGGCATCACCATTCTGGCTCTCCATATTTTTCCCTCTCATCTCCTCTATCAAAAGCAAGGCTGAGACTATTTCATCAAACTGCAAGGCAGTTGCATTGCTACCTATTGCAATAACCAGACTATCCCACGAATCTGGTAGAGAACACAACAAACTGATGCACTTATCTTCATCTGAAATTTTAATATCAACAGATGCTCACTGACTTACCACAGTATTAAACGCATTCAGATGCTCTGTCATCGAGTCTCCATCTTTCATCCTCAGGTTATACAGCTTTTTCCGCAGGAACAGTTTATTCACCAGAGACTTAGATTGGTACAAAGTTCCTAACTTGTCCCACAAAGCCTTCGTCGTAGCTTCCCTTGATACATTCAGCAAAATACTGAATTTGAGACACATAATCGTACTGTCTTCTTTGCCTTCCGATCCAGCTTCTTCCATTCTTCATTGGACACTCCCATTGGTTTAGTACCTGGATCTACCGTGATCCACTTGTCTTTATCCACCAACAGATCCTCCATCTTGAGTTTCCGCAACTCAAAATTCTGACCATTAAATTTCTCGATCTCTATCTTTCCACTGCTCGCCATCTTCTTTCACCACCAGAATCGATCTCGTAGATCTCCCACTGAACATGGTCTACCACAGGACCAAGTGAAACCCCTCAGCAACAAAGGCGTCCCCTTGAAGCCAAAATAGCTCTGATACCAAATGTAGGTTTTAACCCTGTACAAAAATTACCTGCATACGAATTTTAAAACATAGAAAAACAAACAATGCGAGAGAATAACACATACACAGAGATTTTCCCACTAGATCCCAAAACCGGGACTACCAGCTTGATTTTTCATTATTGTTCATTTCAATGTTATAATACATATTTATACATGCCGAAGCATCCAATACCATGGACCAAAAACCATCGCGTCCAATACCATGGACCGAAAACCATCGCGTCCAAAAAACATGTGTGAAAATCATGCACAAAACCGTAGGTGGATCCGCCCAACCTAACATAGGGTCCAAAACCAAAATTTTCCAGGGCGCTGCCCCGAACCCCATAAAGTGGGGTTACGGGTGCCCTTCAAACCCCCTATTAACTACATGGAAAGAATATAACACAACCCAACATGGGTGACTTTTTTCGTGGGGTAGACTAAGTGCTGGTGAGCTAAGAGGCTGACGCAGAGCAATGGAGAAGCTTGGAGCAGCGTTCGCTATCCAGCTAAGGAGTTGACGTAGTTGCTGTAGGATTGTTTATCCGATGATTGATCAGCTGGAATATCTATCTCCGAGAAGAGGTATTACTGTCAAGGATATTCTCAATTCGGTGAGCCATTTCTAGCACCCTAGTTGTATTCAGAAATTGCATAATGATAAAATCCTCATATCTGCTGCACCGGTTTTCCTGCACTGGGTTTTTTTGGGAATGATTGTCCAAAAATAACAGCGTCCCTTGTGTGTTTGTCTCAGTTATTTCAGTGGTTGATATGTATATGCCTTAAGGCTCAATTTGTGTTTATTTTCGGTATTTATATTTATAAATAACTTGTTAATGAAAAGAACAAGTAGGAGAAAATAAACCAGATAATGCAGTAGGGATTTCTGACACATCAGACTTAAAAATTTCAACATGGTATCAAAGCTTTGCAAATCACAGGAGGACTGAAGGCACCAGCAAAAATCTAAAATTTGCAGCAGTAGCAGCTATCCCAAGAGACAACGTTGTTCCAAAGAAGAAGTGACGCAAAGGACCTGTATCATCCTTTCGAGCGAGGAGGAGGGTCAGCGCAGAGGCAGAGAGGGGCGGATCGAAGCTACGCAGTGCTCAGTCATCTTTCTCAGTCATGGGGTGCTGGTTCTGTCAGAACATAACAGTACCTAAGGAGATGGAACCAAGGTAGAGGGAGTCATTACCTTCACAGATTTCTAGACAAGAAATCCAAAGCCAAGTTGTAGTTGCATGTAGGATTGGAGAGGAGTGGTTAGACAGAAGGCCAGAGGATTTCCAGGAGGAAAATTAGGACTTAGAGGAAGATTTCCAAGAGGGAAGTCGAAACTCAAAGGGAGTCCAGAAGAGGAGCTGAAATGGCAGTGAACAGACTGAGGGATCATGACAGGTTGGATGGGGCTTCCAACTTTGTCATCTGGAAGGCTAGGATCCTGGAAATCCTCGATTGACTCGCATCAAGGACTTTTCCTTGAGAACTATGGCTATCCCGGTCCACCCAGCTGAGAATGAGAAGTATGAGGATGCAATGGCGAAGGCAAAGTGCATGATCCTAGACGGTATCAAAGATCATGTCATACCGCACATTGTTGAAAAGAACACAACAAAGGAAATGTGGGATACTTTGAACACCTTGTATCAGGGTACTTTCGTGCCGCGAAAGATGCTATTGGAGAATCAGTTGTGGTCGTATCAGATGCAGAAGGTTGAGGAGATAGATCCATTCCTTCTCAGGGTGCAAGAGATTTGCGACCAACTTACTTTCGTGGGGTCTACACCAGATCCAGAATTTATGGTTAGGACTGCCCTGAATGCAGTCTCCAAGGAGTGGGAGACATTTTTCGAAAGTATTTGGGCAGGGTTACTATTCCAAGATGGGAGGAGATGTGGGCAACTCTTCGCCAGGAAGAGATCAAGAGGATGACCAAGGCAGGAAGTAGTGGCAAGGGAGAAAGAATCAAGAAATAGGAGGAGGATGTAGCTCTAGCATCTACAGGACAGCAAGGCAAGAGGAAGAAGAAGGACATGTCCAAGGTAAAGTGCTTCCATTGTAGGGAACTGGGACATTATGCATTCCATTCTCCCAGGAAAAAGAACAAGGGAGAGGCTTATGACTCAAAGTCAGCTCCAGCTAAGGTAGAGAAAGAGGTCGAGACTAATGACGATTGTACCATGAGTGCTCATGCACCTCTAGAGAAGAGATGGGGAGACATCGAGTTGTAGTGAGAAGGACTACATACTAGGGGAAAGATCCTTGAAGTTCCCAAACTCTTGGATCATATCCGGCTACAGGAGCCCTTAACGACAATAGCAAGATGACAGGAGTCAAGTGGAGCAAAGAGTAGTGGAGCAACAAGGCAGTGCTTGGGGGTAGAAATCTAAGGCAGCGCAGTGGAGGTTGCATCAACGCGAGAGGCACAGAGACGTATGTTGATTTGGGGTAGCATCGAATCTGCTCCAGCCAGGAAATTTGGTGGAGAGTTTGGGGCACATGAGATTTCCAATACCCAGAAAAGGTTTGGGCATATTTTAAACAAATCAGGAGATATTAAAATAATTAATATTTTTAATGGAGTCCCTAAGTCTAAACTTAGGGAAAATAAAATATTAATGTGTATTAATATGAATCTGTGTTAGAACGCTCCAAAAGACATGGATCAAGCCAGATCTAATCTTAGCCGTTGATTAGGGACTTAATCTCGACCATTGATATGTCAACAGGAAAAAGTATAAAAGGAGGCTTGAGGGTCACTTGGAGAATACACCAGAGTGATCAGTCATTCTATTCTCTAGAGTAGGGTTTGCTAAGAGAGATAGAATCAGTGATCGGGAGAGCAGGGCATTGAGTACAGAGAAATAGAGAAGGAAGACATTGTGTCGGGAGAGCAGCGCAGCAGCCAAGGACAGTGACGCAAAGCCAGTAAGAGCTCACGCAGAGGCAGCCAAGTGTTGCGCAGAGCACCAGAGAGGCCAACGTGTCTGACGCAGAGGTCCAGAAAGCTGACGCATGGTCTCCTGGGGCTGACGCAGGGCCAGCATGAGACAAAGAGGGGCTGACGCAGTCCAAATTGGGCAGACGTTGGGGTTGCAGAGCAGTTTTGTGCTAAGGAGCTGCCGGAAGAATTTTTTGGGGTTTCAGCTCGGAGATTTCTCACACAGTGAGGTATAGCTGCTAAGGAAATTCTCTGTTGGGTAGGCCAGTTTCGGAACCCAGATTGTACTCTGATATTCCTTAATAAGAAAACCCTCAAATAGCTGTACTAATTTTCCTGCGTTGGGTTTTTCCGGGGACATTGGTCCAAAAATAATGGTGTCATGTTGTGTGTTTGTTCTTGTTTCTTTTAGTTGATGATATGTAATATGTTGAGCATGCACTGGTGTTTATTTTTAGTATTTACTTTGTAAATAACTTGTTAAAGGAAAAATAACAAGTAGGTAGGAACAATGTTTTTAAAACCGGAACCAGTGACTGGACCGGTCCACCTAATGAACCGGTTTACCAACCGGAACCGGTCTAACCAAGACTGGTTTGGTCTAAACGAACCGGTTTTAAAAAAATACATTAAATAATTAATTTTTAATGAAACAAAACTATTTTTAAGATGTAAAACCATGATTCCAACCAATAGAGACAAAATATGAAAAGTTTTTTCATTTATATACCATGTAAAGGTGAATATATCAAAATGGCACTAAGTGGAATACATATCATTGACAAAATAGCAAAATACATAAGAAATGAGGCTCTAAATGGCCTATAAAGTCCAAAAACAATGTTGCAAGCTATGAGGCCATTGGCCTACTACAAGTCTACAGTGTACACATGATCAATCATCAAGTTCATCAACACTACTAGACACAAGATCATCATCAGGAGCTACATAGACATCATCTAGTTCAGAGTCTGAGGATGCCTCAGCCTGATCTGCAACCTCAGTATCAATGCCACCAATAACAATAGAAGTGGACCTAATGGAAGCACGAGTTTGTCGACCTGCATGACTAGTGCCTTCCATTGGTTCTTTGCCTTTCCTTGATGCCGCTACTGATCCTGGTTCTGATGCCACCACATAATCTGCTTCATCCCCGGCTAAAGCCATGTCGATATCAAAATCAACCTCAAACACAGGTTCGTCAGCCTCCTCCACCCATTCTGATGTTGGATCAATATTGTCCAACACAATGGGATCCAGGTCAGGGGTTTTGCTCATCATTTGGAGCTCCGATTGCATTTATTGTTTACCCCCAAACCATGAAATCTTGAAAACCATTAAGTTTGCTGAATTTTGAGTGAAATCTAAAATTCTACTTTCTCCATATGAAATCCAATGAGGTCAAAACCACTCTCAAACATCCTGAGTCATTTCATGGTAATGTTAAAAATTTAAGTAAAATGATGAAAATGAAAATTAAAGGAAATGTCACTTTTACTTTTAGAATTTAACATTACCATTGAATGCCAACATTGTTAGGGTTGAAACACCCTTAGTTTCCCCCCAAAACCCCTAAAACACAGTCAGAAATATGTCTTTTTAACTTTGCGGTGAACGTGCCTAAAACCAGCCGGTTTGATACAAACCGGTCGGTTCCGTCCTAAACCGGCCAGTTTTCACCGGTTAGGGCATAAAAATGGAGAAATGGGCATTCAAACCGGGTTTTTTGGCCAGTTTAGACCTGCGGGCTTGCTAACCGGCCGGTTAGACCAGTAACCGGTCTTTAAAAACGGTTTTTTAAAACTATGGGTAAGAATAACTCGGAAAAAGTGCATGAAGGGTTTCTAAACTAAGTAAAATTAGAAACTTCAACAGTGTATGTAGCAGCGTAGTGGCAGTAGAGGGAGCATAGTATAGTAGCAGAGGCAGCTTCAGTTTCACGAGGCCTCCAAACTGACTAGGATGTCAATGTTTGGAAGAAGTCAGCTACCTACTTCTCCGTAACTGGGTTGCAGTGCAACAGTTAACAGTTGTAGTGCTAGGGGCAGCATGGACAGCATATTGAGAGGGAGCTGCAGTACAGATGTAGTAGTGGCAGTGGCAGTGTCATGGGCAGCAGTACAGAAAGTAGCAGTGCAAATGATGTGAGGCAGCAGGCCAAGCATCAACACAGGTACCGATGCGGAGGATCAGTGTGATGTTTTCATGGTGAAACATTACTAGAGCACATTCCTCGCTAAGAGGTAGTGTTGATTTGTGGTAGCATCCGATGTGCTCTAGCCATGAAAATTGGTCGAGAGGCTAAAGCACATCAAATCTCCAAAACCCAGAAAGTGTTAAGAGAAATTCCACCCAGATGAGGAGATATTAATAAAATTAATATTTTTAATGGGCTCCTAGGTATAAACTTAGGAAAATTAAAATATTAATGTGTATTAATATAATTTTGGGTTAGAAGGTTCCAAGAGACGAGGATCAAGCCAAACCTAATCTTAGCCATTGATTAGCAACTTAATCTCGGTCGTTCAAGACTCAACAGGAAAAGTATAAGAGGAGGTTTGAGGGTCAATTGGAGACACACCAAATTGAGCATTTAGTTCAATTTTCTAGAGCGGGGTTTGCTGAGAGAATCGAACTAGTGATCTGTTGCAGCGAAGGGCAGTTCAGCACGAGGCCGGGAATACATAGCAGAGAGGCAGAGATAGTTCTAGAGAAATAGCGCAGAGCCTGGCAAGGCTAACACAGAGGCAGTTGGGACTTACGCAGAGGCTGAGGAGGCCAACGTAGGTGATGCAGAGGGTTAGAGGGTTGACACAGAGAGCTAAGAGGCTGACGCAGAGGCATTAGTAGCTGCGTAGAGGCTCGCAGAGCTGACACAGGGCCAAGAGGCAACGCTGGGTGATTTTTTTTGTGGGGTAGACTAAGTGTTGGTGAGCTGAGAGGGTGACGTAGAGCAGTGGAGAAGCTTGGAGTAGCTTCCGTTGTCCATCTAAGGAGTTGTCATAGTTGTTGTGGGATCGTTCATCCGGTGATTGATCAGCCGGAATATCTACCTCCGAGGAGAGGTATTACTGCCGAGGACACTCTTTGTTGGGTGAGCCATTTCTGGCAACCTAGTTGTATTCATAAACTGCATAATAATAAAACCCTCATATCTCTTGCATCGGTTTTCCCACATTGGGTTTTTCTGGGGACGATTGTCCAAAAATAACGGTCTCCCTTGTGTCTTTGTCTCAGTTATTTCAGTTGTTGATATGTATATGTGTTAAGGTTGCATTTGTGTTCATTTTTGGTATTTATATTTATAGATAACTTGTTAATGACAAGAACAAGTAGGAGTAAATAAACCAGATAATGTAGTAGGGATTTCTGACGTGTCAGACTTAGAAATTTTAACACTCATCTCCTCCTGCGTGAAATCAACCCACAATCAATCCCAACTTGGGTAGTTGATCTCATCCATGTTAGTTTTTGGTAGCATTGGAAGTGCTCTAGCCTTGAAAATGGGCGGATAGCCTAAGGCACATGAGTTCTAAAGAACCCAGAAACCGTTTGGTGAAATTCTACCCGGATTGTATTTTATTAAAATAATTAATATTTTTAATGGAGCTCCTATGTCTAAACTTAGGAAAATTAAAATATTAACGGATATTAATCAAAAGATGAGTGAGAATGATCTAGAAGGAGGATCAGGTCATGTTTTAATCTTAGCCGTTGATTAGAGACTTAATCTCGCCTATTGAAGACTCAACGGGAAAAGTATAAAATGAAGGCTTGGGGTTCATTTGGAAGCACACACAGAGAGATCAAGGAAATCGATTTTCTGACCTGAGAAGTTCTCAGTAGGAAAATCGATTGGGGAGATCTTGCAGCTAAGGGGCAGAGAGAATTCGGGAGAAGGACTTTCCGGAAAAAATAAAAAACAGAGAGGCGGAGAGAGCTTGCAGAGAGGCAGCACAATAGCCGGGAGAGCTGACACAGAAAAGTTGTCTATCACGCATAATCCAGAACTGTCGGAACAGCCGAAATTGCTCGGAATTGCCGAGTGAGTTGACACAAGGGTAACAAAGTAGCCGGGAGAGCTGACACGGAAAACTTGCCTATCACGCAGAATCCAAAACTATCAGGAACTGCCGAAACAGCGGGAGAGATGACGCAAAGGGCAGAGAAAGTGACGCAGAGCCAACGCAGAGATAATCAGGGTTAGCCAGTATTGTGCTAGATCAGCTGAAATTCTATCGGGTGAAGTGCGGTAAAATCAATGTTTTAAAATTCGGCCGAATCAAATCAGAAATGGCCAAGTTGATCCGAGTTGTTGAAAATTTTTGTGACCCGACAGAAAAAACGGAATGGGAGGCCGAGTCATGACTGACTTGGCCGAGTTATTACATGACTCGGCCGAGTCAGTCATGACACGGTCAACCCAGCCGATTCCACAATAACTCGGCCGAGTCAATGAATGTGGCCTGTAACCCCAAAAAAAATGCGATTTTTCATATTTTTTTTAATTCTTAACTGTTACCTGGTTGGTGGGGACTCCAAGGTGTTTTGTAGCTTAGTTAAATGCTATTTGGGGTCCATTCCCCTCTCCTAGTATTGATATGCTATTCAAATTTCATGGTAATGTTAAATTCTTAAAGTAAAATGATGAAAATGAAAAATAAAGGAGAACGTCATTTTTACTTAAATTTTTAACATTACCATGAAATGAATCAGGATGTTTGAGAGTGGTTATGCCCTCATTGGATTTCATATGGAGAAAGTAGAATTTTAGATTTCATTCAAAATCCAGCAGACTTATCAGTCTTTCAGGATTTCAGGATTGGAGGATTGCAATGTTTCCATTGAATTTTGTCATGTATTAGGGTATGGAACTCGTATTTAATCAAGAGCACCAATCCCTCTATGTACCTTGATGTTAGTGACATTGGTTGTCGAACTCCTCCGGGATTCGCTCCCAAACCAGGAGCTTCTAAAAATTTCGCTCCCGCTCCCGTTTTCGCTCTCGCTCCCCACTTTCGCTCCCACTCCCAAGTAACACTGAGCCAGATGATGTTGGCAACTCTAGCAGTAGCCAATAGTACTGGTCACAGAGTTTTGTTGTAGAGACCATTTATAGCCTCCTTGGTTATGTGTTTTTGTTTTGATCTCTATATCATCATCGTGTATGTATTGGACAGTGCATTCGGTGCCATTTTGATATAATGGATATATTCATGAGCCTACTTTGACCATATGTTGTCTTCTATCTATATTCTAATGTTGTGTGTTTGGATACATGAATGAAAATCTTTAAAATTATGTGTTTTTATAAAAAATAAATATTTAATATATTTTTTACAACGACCGAGTCATTGAAATCGAGCCGGCCGAGTCGATACCAAGTCGGAGTTGACCCTCGGCCGAGTTGGAGTCAGAGTCGGAGTTTTAAAACATTGGGTAAAACCACTCGGATTTTCCACCAGTATTTTCTCTAGAAAGGACTGTTAGATGAGCATCCTAGATATGTATTCAGATATTTCTCCTGCATAATAATAAACCCTCAGAACTGTTGCACCGGTTTTCCTGAATTGCATTTTTCTAGGGACTATTGTGTCGAAAAATAAGTATGTCCTATCTATCTTGTTCTTTGCTCTGTTTTCTGTTTCATGAGATTAAATATTTAATTCGTGTAGGCTGCAGAAGTAATTTGCTTCAGTATTCAGAAGAATAACTTGGTTTATTTATATTAAAAATCAAATAGATGAAGTAGATTCAAATTTGTTGTAGTAGGGGTTCCTTCAGTGTAGGAATTTTCACAGTCCAGTGATACCTTGGATGAAAGTAGCCCATTCCTCGGTGAAACCGTTAAGAGCTACAAGCACCAGCTTACTTTCTTGAGGTGTCTCTCCATCTGCGACAAGCTCATTCCGGACATCCTGAATCGTGGTCAAGTAGGTGTTGGAAATACTGAGAGGGGGGGTGAATCAGTGTTTCTTTTCAATTGTCATTTTTACCAATTAAATCATTTATATTTAGAACACAAAAGATGAACAATAGGAATACAAACTTTTATTAATATACTCTTACAATGAATCAAGTACAAAATATATAAAGCTTCAATCTGTTGCCAAGCACCAACTTGGACTTTTTGTGAGGATCCAACCTTCAGGGCTTCAACCCTGTCTTAGCAAAGGCACCAACCTTGGATTTAGGAGCACCAACTCCAAGGACACCAATCCTTCCAAGTCTGAGGCACCTACCTCAAGGGATCTAACCCTCTACTATATATTGTCTAGATATGTTTGGTAGTTATTCTCTGCTCCCAACCCTGCTGGACCTACGACTTACTTCTGTCCTCCTGCTTTCTTATGTCCTGCTGGACCTGCAGCTTACCTTCGTTTCTTGCAGTTTACGAGTTGTGAACCATTACCTCTTCTCTGTGAAAGATGCCCGAGATGCCTGACTATCTGCACAAAAACCAATTCTCTGATTCAACCCGTTGTTCTACCTGTCACAGTAAGTGCTTCAGGAGTGACTACTTCTCACTGTTCTTAGTGTCACGATCTCTTACTTCCAAGGATCATACTCATGAATACTTCAATGCTAGTGTAGTCTATTGCTCCCTTCAAATGATGGCAGATCAAACCTTATTTCTTTTCACCGAATTGTTCAACTCTCTTACAATCTGTACTGCTCCTCTATTTAAATTATCACAGGTTCAAGCATTTCAAAGATTAACCCACGCAGCAGTGTCGCTTGACCTTCGACTTCCTTCTTTCTCGTCTTCTCTTCAGCTTCCTCTGTTCCTTTGATTACCCAAGGAGGTCCCACATCCATGTCATCAATCACAATCGTAGTTTACCATCGTTACATTTCTTCAAGACTAGCGATATGCGACAGATGCGATATTCCAATAAGCTTCTTTTGATAACTCAATCAGGTCCACTTAGTCCCAAGTCTTATTGGATTAATTCTCCACCATTGATCTCATCTTTAATCCAACGGTTGTTGATCCACCCGATCAACAAACCCAATCGTCGATCCTCCACCGTTTGATCAAGGCACGCTGGATCCAATGGTTCATAACGATATCGACCGGAAAACTTGCGGGACGCTTAGCCGCCTTTACGGAGTCGATAAGGATTATAAATCCTTGATCTATAAAAGTTCGGGTCCATTCTTGAGATTAACGTCCGATCATTTTGTGACCCGATATCCATTGGATATACGAGGTCATCAAATCTACGGCCTACGGGTCTTCAACTAGCACACGAGTTAACACAGGCTTAACCCCCACTGTTGACTGTGACGTAAGCGTTGAAAATGAGATCGACAGCTAGGATTTAGTGCGGGCCTTCAGCCACGATCAAAACAGACGTACACTCCTACCCCCGCTCTTCCAATAGTTGTTGCTCATGTGGCTTATCTCCCTGTGACCTCCGATAACTTCCAATACTGCTCTAATAGCTCTTCTCTGCTCTGATATTCTCTGCTCTGATAGCTTTGCTCTGCTTTGATATTCTCTGCTCTGATATTCTCTGCTCTGATAGCTTTGCTCTGCTTTTATATTCTCTGCTCTGATAGCTCTACTCTGCTCTGATAGCTCCTATGACTTCTGATATTCTCTGCTCTAATATTCTGCAATACTCCTCCAATGTGTTAATTCCTCCATTAACAATGTTTATGCACCTCCGCCGATGTGTTCCTTTTTGCTTCTCGTGGCTTCCAATGACCTCTTTGCTCCTTGGCTTCTTGCTCCTGTTTCTTCACAGATCTACTCTGCTTCTCCTTGGCTTCATATCATCATTTAGTATCCTAGAATATTGCCATATTGACATTAATGACAATCTAGATCAACAATCTCCCCCTTTGTCATTGATGGCAATATTCTTCTTCTCTCCCCCTTTGACATCAGTGGCAAAGGAGTGCATAAGGACTCCCCCTGTCGAACTACTCCCCCTGTCATGCAACATCTTTATGAATCAACTTAATGTGATGCTAAAGAAATAACCCCCATCTTTTGACAAAGATGTTCAAATGCTTCTCGAGGAAGAGGTTTTGTGAAAATATCAGCTATCTGCTCCTTAGTATTGATATATTCCAAGATGATGTTTTGTTCAGCTACTTGTTCATGAAGGAAATGATACTTGATTGGTATGTGTTTGGTTTTTGAGTGCATCACTGGATTTTTGTTGAGGCTAATAGCACTTGTGTTATCACAATAGATGGTGATTGGTTGATTTGTACCTATGTTGACATCTTTCAGAGCTTCATTCATCCATAATACTTGAGTACAACAATCTGCGGCAGCTATATACTCGGCTTCAGTTGTAGATAGTGAAATGGATGTTTGTTTTTTGTTGAGCTAAGATGCTAGACAATCTCCCAGGAAAAATGCATTTCCACTAGAACTTTTCCGATCATCGACACTTCCGGCCTAATCAGCATCAGTGTATGTAGTCACAGTAAGAATTGAGCTCTTAGGGTACCAAAGACCGAAATCAGGAGTTCCTTTCAAGTATCTGAGAATTCTTTTTACAGCGAACAAATGGGATTGCTTAGGAGCTAATTGAAATCTTCACACCATTCCTACTGCTTGCATAATGTCGGGTCTCATAGCAGTTAAGTATAGAAGGGCTCCAATTTTTGACCTGTAATGAGTTGAATCTACTGGAGGGCAGTCATCATCTTTGCTTAATTTGCAATCTGTGGTCATAGGTGTGCTCATGGCTGCACAATCTTCCATTGCATATCTTTTAAGGATTGCCACTAGTACTTTTCCGATCATCGACACTTCCGGCGCAATCAGCATCGGTGTATGCAGTCACAGTAAGAGTTGAGCTCTTAGGGTACCAAAGACCGAAATTAGGAGTTCCTTTCAAGTATCTGAGAATTCTTTTTACAGCCAACAAATGGGATTGCTTAGGAGCTGATTGAAATCTTCCCACCATTCCTACTGCTTGCACAATGACGGCTCTCGTAACAGTTAAGTATAAAAGGGCTCCAATTGTTGATTTGTAATGAGTTGCATCTACCAGAGGGGAGTCATCATCTTTTCTTAATTTGCAATCTGTGGTCATAGGTGTGCTCATCGCTGCACAATCTTCCATTCCATATCTTTTAAGCATGTCTTTAAGATATTTGGCTTGAGATATGAACATGCCTGTCGTGGTTTGAGATACTTGTAGTCCAAGGAAGTAAGATAACTCTCCTATCATCGACATCTCAAACTCTTTTGACATATTTTGAGCAAACTCATGGCTCATCTCATCATTATTACTAGCGAAAATCAGATCATCAACATAGGCAAGTGTGACTAGTAACTTATCCTCATCTATCTTTATGTAGAGATTACTTTCTGCCACCCCCTTCTTGAAGCCTTGTTGTTGTAGATAGTGATCCAATCTTGCGTACCAAGCTCTAGGAGCTTGTTTCAAACCCATATAATGCCTTTTTCAACATACAAACAAGGTCTTGCGTACCGAGCTCTAGGAGCTTGTTTCAAACCCATATAATGCCTTTTCAACTAACAAACAAAGTCTTTTCCTTCTACTAGATTAAACCCTTCTGGTTGCTCCATGTAGACTTCTTCCTTGAGTTCCCCATTCAGAAATGCTAATTTTAAGTCCATTTGATAGATTTTAAATCCTTTTGAGTAAGAAAATGCCAAGAACATCCTGATAGCTTCCACACAAGCTACTAGTGCAAAGGTTTCTTCAAAGTCAATTCCTTCAATTTGTGAATAGCCTTTACAAACAAGCCTTGCCTTATTTCTGATGATTTGTCCATCTTCATTCATTTTGTTTTTGAACACCCACTTGGTTCCAATTATATTTTTATCCTTTGGACGAGGTACCAGCTCCCATGTCTCATTCTTCTCGATTTGAGACATTTCTTCTTCCATGGCTTTTACCCAATGAGGATCCTTGCTTGAGTAAATGTTTCTGGTTCTATCATGGATAGAAGAGCAACATCATTTTTCTTTGGTGTACTTGTCATCCTTCTTCAGGTTTGCATCCCTTCATCTATATTGCCAATAATCTGCTCTTTTGGGTGATGCTTTTGCAGAAACTTCATCTTTTAAGGGGTTTGAGATGGTTCTTTTTCCTTATGTTTTTCTTGATCTTTTTCTTCTTTTTCACGTTCTTCTTCAATGAAAGGGTCAACTTCATGTTCTTCAATTTCCTTTTCTGGAAGGTCTTCATCAATCTTCACATCAATGCTTTCCACTATTTTCCGTAGTCGATTATTGTAGCACTTGAAGGCTTTGCTCCTTGTAGAATATCCAAGGAATATCCCATCGTCAACCCGAGAATCAAATTTTCTTGGTGAGCCATCATTGATTTTTATGAAGCACTTGCTTCCAAAAATCTTGAAGTATTTTACTGAAGCATGTCTTCCTTTCCATAATTCATAAGGAGTCTTCTCATTATTTAGTCTTGGTTGAGTTCGATTCAAGGTATAGACAGTTGTCCCGACTACTTCTCTCCAGAATTTTCGCCTCAAGTCAGCTGCTATTAACATTGCTCTTGCCATTTCTTGAATTGTTTGGTTTCTTCTTTCAACTACCCCATTTTGCTTGGGTGTTCTGGCAGCAAAGAGTTCTCTTTCGATTCCATGTACTTTACAGAATTCATCAAATTCTTTTGATGTGAATTCTCCCCCTTTATCTGTTCTGAGACATTTAATCTTAGAGTCCTTTTCATTTTCTACAAGAGCTTTAAGATTCTTAAAACACTCAAATGCTTCGGATTTATATTTTATGAAATATACCCACATCATTCTAGTATAGTCATCAACAAATAAAGCAAAGTACCTTTCTCCTTGGAGTGTTGGAGTTCTAGTTGGTCCACATAAACCAGCATGGATGATCTCCAAAGGCTTTGATGTAGAAAACTCCTTGGTCTTGTCGCTAGTTCTAGTTTGCTTTCCATGTTGACATGGACCACATACTCCTTCATTTGGCTTGAATAACTTTGGGATATCTCGTATTGCATTAGTCTTGTTGATATTGATCAAGTTATCAAAGCTTGTATGTCCTAATCACTTGTGCCACCACCAACTTTCATCTATTTGATTTAAGTAACATTTATCTTCTTGAATATTGTTCAGAATGTAGATGTTGTCTGGTGTTCTAACCCCTTTCGCCACAAGTTCCCCTAAGGAAGAGTTCCTTATTTCACAATCTTTAGTGCTAAAGACAACATTATGTCCTTGTTCACAAATTTGGCTCACTCAGGAGATTCTGTTTGAGCCCGTTTACTAGCAAAGCATTTTGAGCCTTTCCTTTTGCATTAATAAGGGTAACAACTCCTTTTCCAGCAATTTTGGCAGATCCACTTCCAAAGGATACATTTCCTTCCTTTTTGTTCAATGAGACAAACCTCCTTTTGTCCCCTGTCATGTCTCTGGAGCACCCACTATCCACAAACCAATGATCTTCATCACTATGAGCACATAGAGCTAGGCCACATTTATCCATGTTGGGATTCTCATTTTTTGCTTTTCTTCTTTTGAGGGGGCAATTTTGTTCATTGTGTCCATTATCATTACATAATGAGCACATCGGATCAAATTTGGTCCAGGGATCAAAAAAGTTGTAGGTCTCGATTTGTCCTTTCCCTTTGGGACCATATGGTTTGTTTGTTTGATCCTTCAATTTTGGTGTTTCATTCTTACGGGCCATGAAATGTCTAGCTTGATGACCAAAATTTTGACAATAAAAACAATGCCCAAAAAAGATAGTTTTGTACCTGTTGTAATAGCCATGATTTGAATCAGCATTCTTCTTTGGAGTTACTCTCTCTTCATTCTTTGGATTTGAGATGGGCCTTTGATGAAATGATGTTTTGTACCTGTTGTAATAGCCATGATTTGAATCAACATTCTTCCTTGGAGTTACTCTCTCTTCATTCTCTGGATTTGAGATGGGCCTTTGATGAAATAATATTTCTTCTTTTGGGTCGCTGGGAAGTACGTCAGCATAGCTTTTCGCGTTATTCTTAGTACTTGATTCTCCTTTAAAACCTATCCTAGATTTGTCATGTTGAGGTTTTTGATTATCTAGGATAGTGTCAAGTATTTGAGAGCCTTCCCAACCCTTTTTGACTTGCTCCAATTTCTTCCTCAGAGATACTATTTCAGCTTCACGTTCTTCACAAACTTCTTCTTTTTCTTTTAGCTTATTTTTCAAGAGGTCTTCCCTTCTTTTTGTTTCCTCATTTTCTACCTTGAGAGAGATGATTTTATTTCGTAATTTCTCATTTTCTTCAATGGCACTCATTAACAATTCATCTACATTTCCTTCTAGCCCTGAATCATCATCATTTGTGAATGCCATGAATAATACTTCTTGGCTTCCAGCATGGTCATTTTCTTCATCTGATTCTTCATTACCTCCTTTGCGGTGAGGGAACTGATTAGTTGATTTCTTTTTGATGACTACAAATTCATCTTCATCAGACTCATCTTGCTTAGAGAAGAAATTCTTCTTATTGAACCCTTTCTTTTTGTATACCATCCTTTTAGAATTTTCCTCACCATCACTATCATGCTTATCAGGACATTTTGCAGCGTAATGACCTATTTTTCCACATTTGAAACATATAAGAGGGTACTTACTTTTTAGCTTAGATCCTTTCTTTAGTCTTCGTACAAATTGTTCCAATTTGGATTCGACATCGGAGTCATCACTACTAGTATTCCATTCTTTCCCCTTTTTTGATTTTGAGGCCTTGAATGCTGCATCTTTGGAACTTGGGCATCATTTTCTCATCTCATAGGCGACACTTCTTGATTTCTCATCATGACTAAGAATCCTTCTTCTCACTGTTAGGCTAATATGAAGAAGCTCGCTCTGATACTAATTGTTGGAAATATTAAGGGTGGGGTGAATCAATATTTCTTTTCAATTGTCATTTTTACCAGTTAAATCATTTACATTTAGAACACAAAATGAACAATAGGAATACATGCTTTTATTAATATAATCTTTACAATGAATCAGGTACAATATATATAAAGCTTCAATCTGTTGCCAAGCACCAACTTGGACTTTTTGTGAGGCTCCAACCTCCAGGGCACCAACCCTGTCTTGTCAAGGCACCAACCTTGGATTTAGGAGCACCAACTCCAAGGACACCAATCCTTCCAATTCTGAGGCACCTACCCCAAGGGCTCCAACCCTCTACTGTATATTGTCTAGATATGTTTGGTAGTTATTCTCTGCTCCCAACCCTGCTGGACCTACGACTTACTTCTGTCCTCCTGCTTTCTTCTGTCCTATTGGACCTGCAGCTTACCTCTGTTTCTTCCAGTTTACGAGTTGTGAACCATTACCTCTTCTCTATGAAAGATACCCGAGATGCCTAACTATCTGCACAAAAACCAATTCTTTGATTCAACCTGTTGTTTTATCTGCCACGGTAAGTGCTTCAGGACTAACTGCTTCTCATTTTTCTAACTGTCAGGATCTCTTACTTCCAAGCATCATACTCGTGAATACTTCAATACTGGTGTAGTCTATTGCTACCTTCAAATGATGGCAGATCAAACCTTATTTCACTTCACCGAATTGTTCAACTCTCTTACTATCAGTACTGCTCCTCTATTTAAATTATCACAGGTTCAAGCATTTCAAAGATTAACCCACGCAGCAGTGTCACTTGACCTACGGCTTCCTTCTTTCTTGTTTTCTCTTTGGCTTCCTTTGTTCCTTCACTTACCCAAGGAGGTCCCACATCCACGTCATCAATTGCAATCGCGGTTTACCATCGTTACATTCCTTCAAGACTAGCGATATGCGATGGATGCGATATTCCAATAAGCTTATTTTGATAACTCAATCAGGTCCACTTAGTCCCAAGTCTTATCGGATGAATTCTCCACCGTTGATCTCATCTTTAATTCGACAATTGTTGATCCACCTGATCAACAAACCCAATCGCCGATCCTCCACCGTTTGATCAAGGTGTGCTGGATCCAATGGTTCATAACAATATCGGTCGGAAAACTTGCGTGACGCTTAATCGCCTTTACGGAGCCGATAAGGATTATAAATCCTTGATCTATAAAAGTTCGGGTCCGTTCTTGAGATTAACGTCCGATCATTTTGTGACCCGATATCCATTGGATATATGAGGTCATCAAATCTATGGCCTATAGGTCTTCAACTAGCACACGGGTTAACACAGGCTTAACCCTCGTCGTTGACTGTGAAGTAAGTGTTGAAAATGAGATCGACGGCTAGGATTTAGTGTGTGCCTTCAGCCATGATCAAAACTGACATACACTCCTACCCCCACTCTTCCGATCGCTGTTGCCCCTATGGCTTATCTTCCTGTGACCTCCTGTGACCTCCTATAACTTCTGATACTGCTCCGATAGCTCTTCTTTGCTCTGATATTCTCTGCTCTAATAGCTCTGCTCTGCTCTGATAGCTCCTATGACTTCGGATATTCTCTGCTCTGATATTCTGCAATACTCCTCTGATATTTCATGTTAATTCCTCCGGTAACACTATTTATGCACCTCCACCGATGTGTTCCTTTTTGCTTCTCGTGGCTTCCAATGACCTCTTTGCTCCTTGGCTTCTTACTCCTGTTTCTTCACATATCCACTCTGCTTCTCCTTGGCTTCATATCATCATTTAGTATCCTAGAATATTGCCATATTGACATTAATGGCAATCTAGATCAACAGTAGGGAGTAACTCCTCCCTTCTGCATCCTAGTGGTTCTCAACTTCTCCTTCAAGAACATCTTTCGATTCTCGAAGGGATTCTAGTAGAGTGATGCGAGAGCATCCCACATTTCTTTGGTCGTATTCTTGGCTGCTAAGTGTGAGACTATATGATCTCAAACTCCATCGGGGATCAACCGCTTTGCCTTGGCCATCTCCTTCTTGTACTTCTCTAGCTTCTTTGGGTCTGCAGGTATGCCTACAACTCTCTTTGCATACGTCTTAATACCAAGCTCATCTAGCAGGAAAGTCATCTTCGGTTTCCAGATAAATAATTTGAGGCTCCATCTAGCCCATCCTAATCTCGAAGTCCTGCTGACGCCATTTTCTGCAAAACTCACAACTGGGAAAATATACAGGGATCTCCTCCTCTATCCTGCTCAGTTGTCTAATCTGCTACTCGCACTCCCTCCTGTAATGCACAGAATTGATACTACTGCCTCGCTCTACCTTCAGTTGCACTTTTAAATTACTTGCTCGGCCTTCTGGAAGTCCTTCTCTGGTGACTGAAACTCGAACTATAATCTCGGCAACCCGAATAGCTAGTCTAGCAAACTCGCATCGCCTTCTGCAACTAGAAAATACAAATTTCCTCCTGAAGCTAGAACTAGAAACCCTCTAAGGAATAAACTGCAAATCCTTCTGTCTGTTATTTCTCTTCCTCCCTACATTGATTTTTCTTCTGCAAAACTGCAGCTAATCCACTGCGCCCCTATTTGCTCAACAAAATCTTTGTTTTGCTTACCGTAACCACTTCCTGGATACACCACTGCCTGTTTGAATTGCTTTTGAACAAATCAAACTCATACTGCCACCTGCAACTAGAAAATCGAACCCCTGTCTAGCAATCTAAACTGCCTGGTCAGCCTCTGCATAGACCTAGAAAAAATTCACTCAGACTCCCTCTGAACTACGAAATTTATCGCTCTTCGTCTCTGAGCCTCTGATCTATCAAACCAGAAATTTTGGTCATCCCTGCACTGTCCCTCGCACGTGTGGCTCTACTTAGCCTCTGATCGAGTCGTCTTGCCTATCTCTGCTACTAGAAGTGACTCTCTGGCATTCTGGAAATTTTTCCCTACCTCTAGAAGATGAATAGACCTCCCTCTCAGCTAAATTGAACTGCTCACTAAAGCATTAGCGTGGTCCCTGGCCAGCTTCACTGTGGAATACTTTTGTCACTTGTTGTTGCCTCTCCGGAACTAGAATCTCCTCGGGAACTATCTCTACCCCTCACTAATTCTACTTCCCCTCTAGCTCGAACTCCTCTTCCCTGCTCAGTTGTTGCTGCTAGATAGTTGGATCTACCGAGGAAATCGATCTTTCAGTATGTCTCAAGCAGTGTTGAAAATATCGGTATCGGCAAAATATCGGCGAGGGTCCAGAAAATATCTTATCGGCAATATCGGCGAAAATATCGGCAAAATATCGGCAAATATCGGCAAGCATAAAAAATATTTTTTTTCAGATTTTTAAATATAGCCGATATTTTGCCAATATTTTGAAAATATCGCGATATTTTGCCGATATTTTCCGATATTTGCCGATATTTTCAAAACAGAAAATATCGCGATATTTTCTTGGCGATATATCGTTTTGCCGAAAATATCGCGATATTTTCGAATATCGCCGATATTATCAACAGTGGTCTCAAGTGTGTCATGCTCCAACCCCATCGACCTCCTCTTATAATCTCTCGTTGGCTCACCAACAACCATGATTAAATCCTCATCAATGGCTAAGATCATCTTTGAGTCAATCCATGTAAGTTTCTAGAAAAATCTAACCTTTCTCAATTAATTCTTGTTAGTTAATTATTGACTAATTTACTTAATTGAGCCATGTCTAGGTGTTTTCTCCTAAAACATTTCCTCGGTTCTGGAGCTCTACTGTTTCTTAGCCTCTATGACCAAAGTCAAGACTAGAACACCTATTTGATGCTATAAAAACTAACACCTTCTTCATTTTCCTTTTACCTTCTATTGATTTTTCTTCATTTTACTGCTTGGGGCCCACCAAGGGTTGAGACATTCATGGGTTCCTTAATGATGCAAGGGGCACTCATAGGGGCCCCAGGAACTAGGGTAATGGCCATAATGATAAGGGATAGAACTCATGTTTGGCTTTTGACCACGTGCTAAATTTTATTGTGATGGCCATCTTTTGCATTTTATCGTACATTTCCTGTTGTATGTGGCGATATTATGCTTTTATCTTTCTTTTTTGCTGCATCAACCTCCAGGGCATCGTTCCAGGCCCGACCCAAGGTATGGACAAGGGGAAGGGGAGGCTAACACCTTGTGGACCAAAATAGGGAAAATGTGAAAAGGGCTTGTAATGAGTAGAGATGCGTAAAATATATGGTACCAAGAAGTAGGTCCACGTAACAAAAATCAGAGTTTCCCATGTAGTGCCACTACGAAAGCTAATAGCCAATAGAGGAGATCACACGGGACTAGGATGCAGGATTAACCCCCCAATCAAGGTAAGGGAATAAGAGTACAGTCAAAGCCCTTCCTTCTTCCAAGTTGCCCAATAATCCATGCCCAAGTGTGCCCAATTACATAAGGTAAAATCATACGTTTGGGATTGGATGGCCCACCTTCAAACATACAATCATGACAAATGAGCGAGGGTACACAATGGTTGGCTCAGGTGGTCGAGAATGGTAGCACATCAAAGCTATCAAGTGGCTGGAAAGGGTTGTTGGTTGTCGGTTGAAGACAAGTCTAGGAGAAAAATTATCTAGTGGTCACCCACTCGTGGTGGGTCACAATGTGGTAGCACCAGAATATGACACGTGGAACTGCTAAAGTTGTTGGATGTTGATATAACGTTGATGTGCCACTGACGTGGTGGTTATGTGGCACTAGCGTGGTTGCTAAATTATCTGGAAGCGTGGTCATTTCATGGCATTGATGTAGCAATTGATTGCTCGTATATGCAGTTGAAACATGGACCAACCAAAGATTGGCACGTGCCAACCGACAATTGGCCAAGTTGGGCCAAGGTCAGCTTGAACTAAAAGTTTATGTGGGTGTAGAAAGGTCGAGCGAATAGTTTGAACCCCCAACCTCATTGGAAACGATCCATCGAATTACCATTAAGCCAACCGTCGTCCGTTAGAAATTAAACCAACACAAACTATATTTAACCTTTTACAATTATCCATTGTTAAAAATGGAAGCCGGTGATGATTAACTAGACAACCTCTGCACCAATGTTAAAACAACTTAACCAATATGCCAATGGCTTCCATTGGATAGTGAGTGGCCGAAGTTATATTTAAATTTTATTTACTACCTCTTAAATTAAAATGGATAGTTCACAGGTTGGAACCTGTAACCTCTGCGGAGACCGCCCAGTGACTTCATCTATGCGCCAACAGAATTTGTTATATTGTAAACTACCATTACTATATTTATAGTTTAATCGTTAAATGTTGCCAAAAACAAATGGTCTGCAAGCTTAACCCCGGGACCTCCAGGCCACCAATACAACAACTTAACCACTACGCCAGTTGCATTGCTTTGTATGGAATATGACTGTTATAATATTTGAAATATGATATAGCCATAGCCTAAAAAGTCACAACAAATGAAAATTCAAATCCACGACCTACCTTATCACAAACACATTAAAAAACTCCAAGCACTTTGCACGATAGAAATGGAACAATAGTGAATCAACAATGCACACAATATTTTTGCAAACCTAAACTTCTTTATATTACAACTTTAATACAACAAACATAGGGCTCCCATACCAGGGATCATGGCCCTTACAATTAGCCTTGATACAAGGAAAACTAGGGCTTGAGGTCAACAACATTTGACTCTCAATCTACCCAAGAACAAGAACAAACTTGACTTACTTGCTAAAGAAGTGCTTGACCACAACACTTTTAGTCCAGTTCTCTTGAACACTTGGCAAGTCCATTGCCATCTCTACACATAGAGTTATTGCTCCTCCAATACCTCTACACTCAGCTGCTCACAAGGGCTTTTGCTACTCCAAAAGCCTTGCACACTTCAACTCTAAAAATATTCCTTCTCTTAATGACTATGTTGCTCCAAAGTTACTAAAGATAGGCTCAATAACTCTACCTTCTCATAGTGAAGTGGCCTCTTCCAAACAGTGTACACTTCGCTTCAATCAAGGTCTGCTCACACCATGAATTTACCCTTGAATTCATTGTACAATGCAACTCTTTTTTCCTTAACTTCCCACATTGCCTAAGCCTTATTAGGTCACTGCATATCAGTCATCAACTAGTTCCTTACCAACCCAACCTTCTCCAAAACGCCTATCCACAAGTTGCCTCTCTGCCTCTTCTTTGTACTTGAGGTAACTCGCACTCATGTTCAAGGACTGAGGCTAGATTTGGCCTCACTTAGAGCTTCGCCTAACCACACCATCCAGTTGCTTCTTTAGGCTCTGCGACCATCATTATAGTCTAGATGGAGGCCAGACAACCCACCTTTCAGAACTCAGCCCACTACCTTATACATTGAACAAAAGATAGACTTCAACAAGGATTTATGAGCCTAAACTTCAGCCAGAATAGACATTCACTAGGGCAGAAAAATACAAAGAACTCATGCTCCTTTTCTCCTAGTTACAACCTATCCAAAGCCCTAACTAGGGCACAAACATTCCACAAAAACACGACCTCAATCTGAGCAAATCTTAGCCTTCCTTAACACAGAAAATCAAACCATAAGCTTGCTTTCCAAGGTCTGCGACTCCCTTAGCTTGTTAGACTTGCTTCTTGAGATGAGTTGCACTTGTGTGTTTCACCTCCACTTAGGTTTCTCATATTTATACTTTCCTAATGTTCCCTTTAGGTGCCCCTTTACTCCTTCAAGGATGCCCTCACACAACAATAAGAATAAACAAATCACTCTTTTGGGCCTTTAGCCCACCAATCTGTACCCAAAGCCCACCAATTGGGTACATTGCCCACAAAACCACATTTTTGTGGGTCAACTCCACACAAACCTAGCACCCAAAGGGTTGTGGGAGTACCTCCCAAGCTACACTTCTCAACACTCCCTCTTAGCGAGGAACGTACTTCCACTACATAGCAGTAACTCGTCAACAACACTAGCCCAATCTCTTGCCTCCACCATTGCAGCATACCCGTAGAATGAACAACATTATCCTCAGTAGTGTACCTGCCACCAGAAGCCTCTCACTTCTTCTCATGATAGGCCTTCAACCCATTAGACGGTTCCTTCTTTCCAGTTGTAGAAGTCTCCTTAGTCCTCAATGAACATGCGCTCTTCTTGGGTTGCGGATTCTCCCTCTAAACCTGCAAACTCCCACACGAATTTGACTCCCTTTGAGTCTCAAGAAAGTGCTTTGCCATTGTTGTTAGTCCTTCAACAACAATCAACCAACTCCCTCGAGTTGTTCGTTGTGCACACTCTGATTCAGCTTTCCCTTCAAAGTAACTTTGATACTATATTGATTTATCTTCTAGTACTTCAAAATCAGGTCTATGTCTAAAACACGATCACAAACACACTAAAATACACACAACTCCAAGCACTCTGCATAGTGGAAATGTAATATAAATGAATCAACAAAGTAGACAATATTTTTGCAAACCCGAAACTTGTTTTTATTATAACTTTAATACAACAAACATAGGGCACCTGTACTAGGGATCATGGTCATTACAATTAGCCCTGATACAAGGAAAACTATGGCTTGAGGTCAACAACGTTTGACTCTAAATTTGCTTAAGAACAAGAACAAACTTGACTTACTTGTTGAAAAAGCGCTTGACCACAACCCTTTCAGTCCACTTGTCTTGAACACCTGGCAAGTCCTTTGCCATCTCTACTCACAGAGTTACTGCTCCTCTACTACTTCTACACTCAGTTGCTCACAAGGTCTTTTGCTTCTCCAAAGTCACTAAACATAGGGTCAACAAGTTTGCCTTCTCACAGTGAAGTGGCCTCTTCCAAACATTGTACACTTGGCTTCAAACAAGGTGTGCTCACACCATGAATTTACCCTTAAATTCATTGTACAATGCAACCCTTTCTTCCTTAACTTCTCATAGTGCCTAAGCCTTATTAGGTCATTGCATACCAATCATCAACTAGTTCCTTAGCAACCCAACCTTCTCCAACATGTTTATCCACAAGCTACCTCTTTGCCTCTTCTTTGTACTTGAGGTAACTCGCATTCTTGTTCAGGGACTAAGGCTAGATTCAGAGTCACTCAGAGCTCGAGCTCGACCTAACCACATTATCCAGCGGTACTTCTTTAGGCGTTGCGAGCCACTATTAAAGTCTAGACAGAGGCCAAACAACCCTCCTTTCAGAACTTGGTGCACTCCCATCTACGTTGAACAAAAGACAGACTTCAACAAGGATTTCTAACGCTAAACTTCGGCCATAACAAGCATTTTCTAAAGCAAAAAAATACACAGAAATAGTGCTCCTTTTATCCTAGTTGTAATTGGTACAAAGCCCTCACTAGGCCACAAACACTCCACAGAAACTCAGCCTCAATCTAAGCAAAACTGGGTAACATAGAAAATCAGACCATAAACTTGCTCTCCATGGTTGTGCCTCCTCCTGAGATTTGTGGCTCCCTTAGCTCGTTAGACATGCTTGTTGAGATGAGTTGCACTTGTGTGTCTTACCTCCACTTAGGTCTCTCAAATTTATACTTTCCTAATGTCGCCATCAAGTGCCCCTTTACACCTTCAAGGATGCCCTCACACAACAATAAGAATAAACAAATCATTCTTTTGGGTCTTTATTCCACCAACTTGTACCCAAAGCCCACCACTTGGGTGCATTACCCACAAAACCACATTTTTGTGGGTCAAATCCACACAAACCCAATACCCCAACGGTTATGAGAGTACCTCCCAAGCTACACTTCTCAACATATATCAACACAGGATTTTCAACATTGCGCTAAAATTTTGCTGATGGTGAAAACATTCAACACTAGGTTTCTTTTTTGGTGTGTAAGTTGAACATGGGTTTTTAAAGCCATTTCTGAGCAACTCAAGGATGGAGTTGGGAATGGAACCTGAGATCTGTCTATCATAATTTCTTGTAGGTAAACAATGCGCTGGAATTCTATTTGTGGATAAAGTGTGCAAGCTAGGGTAGTTTTTTTCTGAGACACTGAAGGTGCAAAATGGAAAACTAGGGCAGTTACAATCACTTTTCAAGAAGTTCGAGAGTAAGAAGAGCTTGAGATCAGTGCAGCAATCTTCCTAGAGCTAGTGAAGAGTAAAGACATTGTGTTGCAGGAATGAGTTCCATAGTGATGTAATAAAGCATATAAAATGCTTTGCATTATAATAATGGAGAGGCTGTGCAATTAAGCGGGCCCAGAGACGTAGCCTAAATTGGGTGAACTCCGTTATCAAGTTGTGCCTCTTCGTCTTTCTTCTTGCTATTCATTTCTCAGTTCTACTTTTTAATTACTCATTAAGTTTTTTTATTTTAAGCTAAGTCCATTCACACTTTAAGTTATTGCAAATCAATCAATGTAATTTGCAAATCAAGTTTGGTATCAGAGCAAGTATGAAAGGATTTGCAACTGTGTAAGACAACCATGGGCAAAGAGTTGAAGTGAGAAACACTTCAGGAGCTTGAAGAGATTAATCAACAGATTCAAGAAGAGAATTATGAAATGAGAAGGTTACTGTGAGTTTTGGAAGACAAGAAGCAAGAGCTACAAGACAGGTTGTTGCTTCATGGGGAATTTCTTATGGGAATCATCCAAGAGATGCGACTTCAGTTGCAAGCCACAGAAGAGACTTCGGTAAAATTTCAAAGTGTTAAAGGATTGAAGGGGAAAGCAGAGTCGACCTTTCTAAAGAAACCATCTCCTACAACTGATACAAAAACCATGACTGAGATATGTCGTGTAAGTGATTCATCTCGTTCTCTTTCTTCCCATCGAGATGTAGATGCTTCTTCCGGTGCATTTGAGAAGCATACTCGAGGTGTTGGTTTTAAATAGCTAACCAAGATGGGCTTTGAAGGAAAGGGCCTTGGAACCAACGGCCAAGGTATAACCAATCCCATATACGTTATGGAAATACCTCGCTATGCAGGTTTGGGATATGGCAAAGGAAAAGCTGAAGAATGCTACAAGGTCGTTGAAACAAGAGATGCTTCAAGAGAAGAACCTAAACCATTACGGAAATCCTTTATCTAAAGTGATGGCACATCACTTCATGAGTGTGATAAAGAATGCAAGGCATCTCCGAAGAGAGATGAACATTCCAAAGGAGTGAAGAGAATGTCTCCTCGTCAAAGTTGCACTAAAAACACACATAAAAGGTATGACAAGCATGATTAGTCCAATGTTTTCTTTGATTATAAGAAAAATGGCCATGGGATACATAAGCTATGGTATGCATATCCATGTACTTTTTGCAGATTACATAACCATTGGGTGTTGAAAAGTGTAACTAGGTTCAGTCTCCATAATGACATGTAATTGTGATTTTTGTAAATGATGTAAAGAAGAAAAGTAAAATTTTTATTTTAATGCTTGTTTCATGGGTTTCATGAGAAAGAGATTTTATTTTAGATGGCTCCCATTGTGAGCCTTTAGGATTTGTCAAAAAGAGTCAACGTCATGTATGAAGAACCCTTCTTGGGCATGTTACAAATGTATATGAGTCTATAGGATTGTCAAGAAGCCATCCAAGACAAGCACTAGTTACTCCTCTTCAAGTCGACCTCAAGATAAAGTGAAGAACTCATGTCGGCTCACCTAATTTGGAGACACAACCCTTGATAGGATCATGTCGGCTAATATTCATGGGGAAACTGTGAAAATTCGATGATCCCAAATCCTACTGCAACAAATGATAGTGTTTCTTCTATTTGTTAAGTTAATCAAACAAATTACTTGCAGTTTCCTACGGCAAAAATCGAAACATATACACTTCAGCCTTCACCAATACAATACGGCGGAAGTAATAAAAAACACTGGAAGAATAGATGCACACACACAATAAAACACCGTTATTTTTGGACCAATGTCCCGAAAAAACCCAACTTGGGAAAATCAATGCAGCAGCTGAGGGTTTTATTATTATGCAGTAGTAAATCTAGGGACAAATCTATGGAATCTCAAATATAGCTTTCCATACAGACAAAATGACTGACAAACGTCTAGAGAGAAAAATATCACTTCCACCAATGATCTGACACTGATCTTAGCTCAGGAGGAGCTGCTCCCCGCTGCTTCTACGCTGCCTCTGCATCAGCCTTGCTTGGACAAGCATCTCTCTCACTCTACTGATCAACTGTTGCTCTAGAAACTCGACCTTCTGGCCTCTGGGCTCCCAATCCGGATTTTGCCTTTGAATCTCAACTTCTCCTCAGCAAATATGTATCACCCTTTGAAGCTCTGCACTGCCTCTCTGTACTACGTCAACCTCTCTATGGAGTACGTTGTCTCTCGGCTATGAACTCACCGGACTAGAAAAACTTCCTTCTATCCTCACTATCTCCGCCCCTCTCTCACTGCTTCAAAACTACTGAATCACCTCCAGCAACACACAGCTACTATTCTGGAGTTCGATTTCCCAGCAATATCGAATTCTTGGTGCCTCCAAGTGTGTTCTCCAACCCCCATCGAATTTCTTCTTATAATCTCTCGTTGAGGCTTCAACAACCAAGCCTAAAACATAATCAATGGCTAAGATTAACTAAAACTCGATCCATATCTTCTTCTAGAAGATTTCACCATGACTTAATTAATACCCTTTAATTAATCAGTCTTCCTAATTTTAGACTTAGGCACCATTAAAAAAAATTAATTATTTTAATTAAGTCGTCTCTAGGGGGAATTTCCATAAACGATTTCTGGGTTTTGGAGAATACCTAAGTTGCACGAAACGGAAACGAGTTTCCGAAACGGGAAGCGAAACGAAACGCGACCTCCCCAAATTTTGGAAACGGGGAAACGCGAATATATATATATATATATATATATTAAAAATATTTAAAAATTATTATTATATATATGTGAAATCCCCTGTCCTCCTCCATGCAATAGATGCGCCTTCACTCTTGGGTAGAAGCCCTTGTACGTATTATTGCAAAGATTGCATCGCCATTCCCATGAGCCACCACCTCCACATCTTTGAAGCTTCGTCACATGCCTCCAAAGAGGATAATATTCAGCCCTTGGGTTGGCCCTAGGGATTGAACTTGTAGCTGCACTTTGGCTAGAAGCCATTGCTGCAAAAATAAATTAAAAAAACAAATCTGTAAATAATAAAAACGTTTTTCATATTTTTGGCTGTATAAACCCTAGAAAAATTAAAGAAATAGTAAGAAAAAAACTAAGAAATGAATGTGGCTTACCCAAATTAATTTTCTGTGGCTGAATCTACCCTAAAATGCCAGAAAAGAGGAGAAATATGGCTGTAGCTGAGCCAAATCTGCTGCAAAAATAAATTTAAAAAACAAATCTATCAATAAAAAACGTTTTTCATATTTTTGGCTGCCTAAACCCTAGAAAAATTGAAGAAATAGTAAGAAAAAACTAAAAAAATGAATGTGGCTTACCCAAATTAATTATCTGTGGTTGAGACTACCCCGAAATGCCAGAAAAGAGAAGAGAAATATGGTTGTAGCTGAGCCAAATCTGCTGCTACTGAAATTTCCTGCTGAAATCTCTTTCTCTTGCTGCTGAAATCTCTTTCTCCTGCTGCTGAAATCTACTTTGCTCACTGCTCAAAACACCCTAGCTGAAACAACTGCCAGTCTCCAAGAGAAACGACTCGCTGAATAGTGTGATGAGAGAATGAGACAAACTGCTCTTTTATAACTTTAGAATAGGTTTCTAGAACATCCCGGAAACCTAAAAAAAAATTAAAAACAAATTAAAAAAAAAAAATTTAAAACAACACATAAATTTGGGGAAACGTGGCTCGTACGGCCTGGAAACGCGTTTCCGGCCGTACTGCCACGTTTCCGTTTCGGGAAACGTGGCAGTACGGCCGGAAACGCGTTTCCAGGCCATACGGTACGCGTTTCCGGGTTTCGTTTCGTTTCCCGGGAGGAAACGACCCCTAGGGCCACGTTTCCTGCAACTTAGGAGAATACATATATTCTAGCCTCTCCACCAAATTTCATGGCTAGAACACAACTGACACCACAAAAATCAACATAGACTACTATAAATAGGCAACTTGGCCTATTCCAAGAAGCAAGTTTGTATCTCTCTGAAATTCGGATGACAATTATAAAGGCAAGTTCGAATAGGATTGCAGAGGTAAGTTCGGTGAAGGAGCTCAGATAAGGGTATAGGATTGCAGAGATAAGTTCTGTGCTATCTCACAATCAAGGGAAAAACTCTGTCTCGATACAGCAAGGAGAAATTTGGTGAAATTACAGTGATCAAGGTTTGTATTATCACAAAGAAGGTCTCTATGTCTCGGTGTCAGAACAATTCAGAAATACAGTCCCGGAGCCACCATAGTTCGTTGCTATCACAGTTTGGTGACCATCTCAGTGTGCTTGGATACGAGATGATCTCAGTACATCCGTAGTTCGTTTTGATGCAACCACTGTAACTTTACATGGAGTATTAAAATCTTTAGTGAATTTTCAATGTGTTGGAATGATGAAATCCCTGAATATTGATGCCTATATTGATCTATTATTTTCCATGCTTTTCAACGATTTTCTATTTTGTATTGGAATGATGAAATATGTAAATATTGATGTCTATATTGATCTATTATTTTCCTTGCATTTCAATGTTTCTATGTCTGTTTATGGTGTCTGTATATGGATAAAGTGTGCAAGTTTCGGTAATTTTGTTCTGAGACACTGGAAGTGTAGAATGGAAAACTAAGGCAGTTGCAAGCACTTTTCAAGTAGATCAAGAGTAGGAAGAGCCTGAGATCAGTGCAACAATCTTCCTAGAGCTAGAGAACGCATTGTGTTGCAGGATTGAGTTTCATAATGATGTAATAAAGCATATGAAATGCTTCGCATTATAATAATGGAGCGATTGAGCTCGCCTGGAGACATAGCCTAAATTGGGTGAACTTCATTATCAAGTTGTGCCTCTCTATCTTCCTTCTTACTATTAATTTCTCATTTCTACTTTTTAGTTGCTCACTAAATTTTTTGAATTGAAGTCCATTCACATTTTAAGTTATTGCAAATCAGTCAGTGTAATTTTCAAACCACACAATTATATAGTAATTGCAAATATGCATGGAGTATTAAAATCTTTATTCTATTTTCATTGTATTGGAATGATCAAATATGTGAATATTGAAGCCCATATTGATCTATTAGTTTTCATGCTCTTCATTGATTTTCTATTTTTTTCCTTTTTCATTTTTATGATAGTGATATTATTTACCATTTAGTCATTTCTTGTTTCTAGAAATTTCCAAGAAGCCAATTCTAAAATGGATACCCTTTTCAAAAACGTTTCTTATTTCCTCAATTTGCGTAGCATAGTGTATGCATGGTCTGGTTGTTGATTTGGAGTAGCATCGTATGTGCTCTAAGCCTCAAATTTTGCAGGGAGGCTTGGGCACATGCATTCCAAAGAACCCAGAAAGTGTTTTGGGAAGTTCCACCCATAAATGATTTTATTAAAAATAATTAATATTTTTAATGGGGTTCCTAGGTCTAAACTTAGGAAAATTAAAATATTAATGGGTCTCAATCTAATCAGGGTTGAAACTTCTAGAAAAAGCCACAGATCAAGCCAAAACGATCTGAGCCTTTGATTAAGATTTAATCTAGGTCTTTGGCTTTCCAACAGAAAGATATAAGAAAAGGCTTGAGGGACATTTGGAAGACACACAAAGAGATTGAGAAAATTCTAAAGTGAGAAGTTCTCAACAGGGAAATCAATTGAGAAGATTTCTTACAGCAGAGGGACAAGGATAGCAGCTACTAGAGAGAAAGAGATTCTCAGCCGGAGAATCATCAACAGAGAGATGCAAAGAGTGAGCCAGTAGCCTTGACGCAGAGGCTGGCAAATGGCCAGAAGTGCCACGCAGAAGCAGCGCAGAGGGGGAGAGAAAAAGTCGAAAATCAGAGCAGAGGTTCAATTTCGGCAACCGGAAGTCGGAGTGTGAGACCGAGAGGTTGAGAGAAGTGACTCTGGGCTACTGATCGATTCCCCAGTTGGGTGACGTTGTCCCTGAGAAGGTTGACGCTAGGACAGTATAGAGGCAGCGCAGTGATAGCTTAGAGCCTGCCAGAGGCACCTCATCCAGCAGCCAAAATAGCTAGGGCGTTTTCTCAATGATTGTGTGAGATAAACTCACAAAGCTTCTGCCAATATTTCTCTATAACTGAATAAACCTGTGAGGTATTCAGTGATGTATTCAGAATTTTCTACTACTTAATAATAATAATCCCTCAGAGTCGTTGCACCAGTTCTCCCGTATTGGGTTTTTCCGGGACTTTTGACCAAAAATAACTGTGTCCTATGTGTTTCTATTTTCCTTGCTCAGTTTCTATGTTTCAAAATCATATTTAATGGGTGTAGGTTGCTTCAGCAATTTACTTCAATGTTTCAAGAAGAAATCTGAAATAAGCTTGTAATGTAATTTACAGTCTAGGTGAAGTAGATTCAGTTGGTTGTAGTAGGGTTCCTGAGATTGTTAGATCTAGGAATTTTCACATGGTACCAGAGTTGTTGATGTGAAATAGGAAGAGCAGATCTAGCAATGAAGGAAGGGCCAACTTGCTGCAGCAAGCAACAGTTTGAATCCACTGAGTGATTGCACAGTTCTAGCCAGGAGGGTTGTATTTTCGTGGTTGTCTCTCTCTGTGTGAGACGACAGAGAAGTAAGACAGTTGGATCAAGAATTTTCCAAGGCAGAAGCCACCTCGCAGAGCATCAGCGCAAAGCTACAGGGACACAGCTTTCTGCAAGCTAAGTGCGGGGGAGAAAAGCCATCAGAAGGAAGAAACAGATCTCATAGTAAGGGAATACTTCCTCAGTGATTTCCTGTCGAGGAAATCAGTATTTCTCAGTTACTAGGCAGCAGAGGAGCAACAGCTTACCAGCTCCATCAAGGAGTGTGTGTAATTCAGCTTAGGAGCTATGCAATATGGAGAGAGAGGGAGTTGTTCGACATTTTTCAGAGGATATGGCAATCAATGGCTTGAGGGATCAGGTCAGATTGGATGGCGCATCCAACTACATCATCTGGAAGGCTATAATGTCTTTCCTTCTAGATGAGCATGCCCTCAAGACATATGTTGATAGTGAGGTAGTGGAACCTATGGATGCAGATCCGCTAAAGAAGTACAAGGCTGAGATGTCAAAAGCCAAGAGGATGGTTATGGATGGTGTCAAGGATCACGTGGTATGCCACATTGCTAGCAGAGCAACTGCTAAGGAGATGTGGGATGCCTTGGCCACGTTGTGTCAGGGATCTTTCAAGCAGAACAGAAGTTGAGATCTGCTCAGATGCAAAAGGGAGAACGTGTGGATCCATTCCTCATGAAACTCAAGGAGACCCATGATGAGTTGTCAGATGCGGGGCATACACCTCAAGATTCGGAGTTAGTAAGACTGGCTCTAAATTCCGTCTCTGATGAATGTCAAGTCTTTGTCCAGAGTATCCTGGGCAGAGCAACATTGCCAAATTGGGACGAGATGTGGACAACTCTAAAACAAGAAGAGCTGAGCAGAGACCTGCTCAAGGTCAAACTTGACAGTAGCAGCAGCAGTAGTGGGTTGAAGCCGAAAGTAGAGGAGGAGGATAACGCAGCCCCTGCATCAAAGGGACAGCAGGGGCAACAGAGACGAAAGAACGATGTCTCAAAGGTGAAGTGTTTCAGATGTGGCGAGATGGGCCACTATGCATCCCAATGTCCTTTGAAGAAAAAAGACAAGGATGAGAAGCATGATCCCAAGGTTGTAGCTGCAAATATTAAACAGGAAGAGGAGTTCGCCATGACAGCAAAATTACCTCCAGGAGGGTGAGCTGATATAGAACTGTAGTTCGATAGAGCTACAAATGGGCAGGATCGTTGAGGAGTCCAACTCTTGGATCATCACCTTGCTACGGGAGCCCATGATCAATAGAAGCGGGATGGAAGAGTTTTCAGCAGGTGCCATGGAGTGTTGATTCGACCGATGCAGTAGTTAGTAGCGCCATAACGTGAGTAGAGAGGTAGCAATGCGTGGAGGCACAGTGCAAAGCTTCAGCAGTGCGGTGGCTTTAGAAGATAGCGTGGGACTAGCAGTAGTCAAGATTTCGGCACCGAGGTGTATCCACTAGATACTTGTTCAATTTTGGGTGTTTTTAGTGGCTTCTCTCAGCAACTGAGTTGCAGTATAGATGCAGTGCTAACAGCATAGCAGACGCAACATTTGAGTGGGAGTTGTAGTATAGATGTAACATTGACAGTGGCAATGTCAAAGACAGCAGTACAATAGTAGCAACAGCACAGTAGTTGGTGGACAGCATGTCAGACATCAGCAGCGCAGAGAATAATGCTTCAGAGTCAAAGCAGTATGCAGTAGCAGTGTATTGCTAGAGCACATTCCTCACTAAGAGGAAGTGTTGATTTGGGTAGCATCAAATGTGCTCTAAGCCTCCAATTTTGCAGGGAGGCTTAGGCACATCCATTCCAAAGAACCCAGAAAGCGTTTTGGGAAATTCCACCCATAAGTGATTTTATTAAAATAATTAATATTTTTAATGGAGTTCCTAAGTCTAAACTTAGGAAAATTAAAATATTAATGGGTATTAATCTAATCATGGGTGAAACTTCTAGAAAAAGCCACGGATCAAGCCAAAACGATCTGAGCCTTTGATTAAGATTTAATCTAAGTCGTTGGTTGTCCAACAGAAAGATATAGGAAGGGGCTTGACGGTCGTTTGGAAGACACAGAGAGATTGAGAAAATCGATTTTCTGAAGTGAGAAGTTCTTAGGAGGAAAATCGATTAAGGAGATTTCTTGTAGAAAGGGGGTAGGGATAGCAGCTTACGGAGAGAGAGAGATTCTCAGCTGAAGCATCATCAACAAAGAGAGGCAGAGAGTGATCCAATAGCCTTGACGCAAAGGTTGGCGCAGGGCCAGAAGGGCCACGCAGAATCAACCCAAAGGCAGAGAGAGAAAGTCGAAAATCAGAGCAGAGGGTTAGTTTTAGCAGCCTAAAGTCAGAGAGTGAGACCGGGAGGCTAAGCGTAGTGACTATGGGTTACTGATCGATTCCCCAGTTGGGTGACATTATGCTGGAGAAGATTGACGTTGGGACAACATAGAGGTAGTGCAACAATAATGCAGAGCCTACCAAGGGCACCTCATCTAGCCGCCAGAACAGCCATAACTTTTTCTCAGTGATTGTGTGAGGTAAACTCACAAAGCTTCTGCCAGTATTTCTCTTTGTAACTGAATAACCCTGTAAGGTATTCAGAATTTGCTACTGCTTAATAATAATAAACCCTCAGAGTTGTTGCATTGGTTTTCCCACATTGGGATTTTTCGTAGACTTTTGTCCAAAAATAACTATCCCCTATGTGTTTCTATTTTCCTTGCTTAGTTTCTATGTTTCAGAATCATATTTAATTGGTGTAGGCTACTTCAGTAATTTACTTCAATGCTTCAAGAAGAAATCTAAAATAAGCTTGTAATGTAATTTACAATCTAGGTGAAGTAGATTCAGTTGGTTGCAGTAGGATTCCTAAGATTGTTAGATCTAGGAATTTTCACATTGGCATGGCATCTTAGATGTATGTGTACTTAAGTGAGGCACAAAGGATTGGATAGGTAACAAAAAAGTTCTAGCTGTGGGTCAAGGAAGGGTCCCAAAACTCTATAATACTTATCGTTTAAATAAAGTGGTGTTGTAAGTATTACCCCTCATATTGACATGAGTGGTAAACTTGGCCTCGTGCAAATTGATGGGATCATTCTAGCCTTCCAAAAGATTAGAATGTTGGTGGAGGTTGCCTCAGAGGTACATTTTTTTCTTCATCGTGTGGTCACATCGTCATATTCTAGTCACTTTCACCTTGCTTTGTGTCCTCTAGCATGGTCGTGTACATTTAGTTTGCCTAGTTTCAGTCATATCTCATAATTTCATCTATGTAATTTGTTTGCCACAATTTATTATCACTCTTTTCCTAGGTGAAACCCACTTCACCCATACATTTAACCACTTCTCATCAATCTACCTAGGTAATTTGTGTATCATATCACATTGCTATCTTTTCCATACGCAAAATCCACATTAACACCTACATTCCACTTTGTTCCATCTCCTACAAGGCACATGGTATCTTTCTTCTTAATTAGCTGAATACTAAACCATATTAACCCCTAAAATATCATATTTCCAATTTTTTCAATGTGAACACACCTAACTAGTTCAAGGTATTTTTACTAAAATTTTAAATTCTAAAACTTAGTTTGAGTGTTTGTTGCCACCTAAATCCACACATGGGCTAACATGGATAAAATATTTAAATACACTTCGTGTGGCCTTTGGGGTAAGTCTCGAGTTGAGTAGTTGTCACTCAATTCTCAACTCCTCCATCTAGGCTAACTCCTAACGAAGCCAAGGAGGGTGGACCCTATGAGACAAAAAAGACTAAGGCTTGATTAAGCTAAGTTAAACTAAATCAAGTTCTAGGAGTTAAATGAAATTACACAAGATACATTCGACCATCAATAAATAAATTCCAACATGTAATCTTCAAAGCATGTAAATAACTTCACTGTGAACAATAGATGTAGAAATGACAATTAAATGAATGAAGTACTAAGGTAGCAAATCAGATAACCAATGACACTAGTGCCAAGAGAGTACTTGTAAAAGAAAATGCTTGAAGTAAAGTACTTGGAAAGTAAAATGCTTGAAACTAAAGTACTTGAATGTAAAGTGGCAAAGAGATAATGATCAAATACCACAAGCCCTGAAGAGGACTGTGGCCTAGGGAACATCCCACAAAAGAGAAACGACAGAGGAGGATAGGCCTTAAAAAGGCCACGGCAAGCCTCCTAGAGGCTACAATTTAGGAAGAGGAGGCAGTAGCAAGGAAATGAGGGGCACCAAAGGAAGATGAGGGTGACTGAGGGCAGGAGAAGGCCACGCATAGGGGGCAAAGGAAAGCGAAGGGGCTAGAATCCCATGACAAAGGAAGAAACAACCTTAGAAGGTTGACGATAGAAAATAGAGAGACCAATAACCTTGTGGGTAGGCCGAACCAAGCCCTAAAGTTTGACAACAAGCAACATGAGGGCCAGGGCAAGGCTAAGGAGCCACTAGGACTTGACGGCAAGGCCTTACAGGCCTATTCAAGCCTACGACCAGCCAAGGAAAGGGAAGCAAGGGCAGAAACTAGGGCTATGAAGAAAACAATGGACCTCAAGGCCCTAAAAAATTTGCAAACCTTCACAAAAATCTTATTCCCACTTCAGATCTTCAAGTTTGCTCAACTTCACTAAAAAAATTCTCTGATGTTGGCCTTGCAAATAAAATTGAGACTAGATCTTACCCTCAAGGGCCTAAATCTAACTCAAAACACCAAAAAATCCTTTGGAGTAGCTTGAATCTCCCCTGCACAAATTTAAAATAAAATAGCCAAAACCCCAATATATACAAAATCCAAAAAATAAACCCCAACTAGCTACAAAACATGGGTTACAAAAATTATTTTACAAAATATTTACAATTATTTAGAAATGTAAAATTCTTGAAAAAAAAAATATTTTTGAAGAAAAGTTTTTTTTAAATGATGAACAATGACAATAGATCAAATGTGTTTCGAAAGTGATGGTATTGCCCACAGCCTTGTGAAGTAAGAAAACCATAAAAAAAATACCCATAGCCAAAACAAGGTCAGGTCTCATCCAAAGTTTGTGAACTTGGAGCCTGAGGACTAATGTACCTGGAAACTATATATATTTCTTCAAGCAAACTTGTTAGACATATGGCAAATCAAATCACCTAAAATAGACCCAAAATCTACCAATAGAATGTTCTTATCACCATCTAATGAATAAACAAGCTTCTAAAAATTTAAGCACAATATAGGAAAACACATAACTAACGCATACCACAGATCATTGGACAAAGAACACCATGAACTGAATACCAAAGTCTTTTATTATGATATTTCAAACATTCCCAGCGGATCACTGGAACAACACCAGCGTTACAAAATTACATAGACCAAAGTCAGAGTTTTCATCATCATGACTAGAGAAGAAAATGGCTTATAATTTATAGATGAATCCTCCAAGTGGAAAATAACGGGTAGTCGGCTTGATCTGTTGAAGGAAATGTAACTAGGTTCGGTGTTCATAAATGTACTTTTGATATTTGTACTTATTCAAGAAAAGAAATATTATTTTTATAATATACGTCAATGAGTTTCTTGCTCATTGAAATAGGTCTAACACTATTTAAAGTGCTATAGGTGAGTCAAATAGTCAAAAGAATAGGCTGAAGACCTTAAGGGCATATTACACCTTGTATAAATATGTATTAAAGTCAAGAGAATACCTCCAAGCAAAGTCAAGCCTCCTCCTAGCAAAGACACCATCAAAAAAAGCAATGGCACCATTAAAAGCACCTATTGCAGCAACGAAAGTCAAGTCGGCCTATAAGTCAGCCTAAAGGAGGGACAGTCCTATATATAAAGAAGTTGGTCCACTCCCTCATAACGTCAAGCACTTACCTTTGAAATCAGCGAAGAAGGATAGCAAAGAAAAGGTGAAGAGACGACAAATTTGAGGAGCCCCTAGTGCATCGAAGGGGAAAAATTCAAGATCGAAATCAAACGGACTGGTTTTAGCGTGAAAAATAGTCACATGCGCAAGAAACAAAGTCAACTTTGTGGTCATAACAATAGTAATATAATAGTCTCACATCCATCAATGTTTGGGCTTCAAACAAGGCTTACTAGACCTCCTATCCAAGCGAAGAGAGAAGGACCTCAAGCGAAGAGAGGACCCCTATAACTACAACAAGATCTCTCCTGCGTGCGAAGATTAGAGTTGTAATGTTGTCACACTCAACCTACCACCATACATCAAGAAAGAACTTGGATGATCTAGAGAAGGAATGAGTATCCTTAGGTGAAGGATATCACTAAGTAAAAGTATCTCCCCTAGAAGATCTACTTACAATAGTAGGAAGAACAAAGTGCCAGAAGGAGGACAAAGTGTTAGGGGACAAAATGTCAAAGGGAGGAAGCCTATGTGTCGGGGAACAAAGTGCAGAAAGGAGGAGAGGACTTGACTTATCCCTGGAGGATGTTCTAAGTCAGGGGTCTAGGGTTTGGCATTGATTAATAGAAGCTTCAATAACAGAAATTCACTAAAGGGTTTTCCCCTCAAGAGAAGAGAGGTTTTGGCCCTGGCAGATAGCCAATATCTTGTGTTCTTGTTCTTATGTTTTGGTAGCAGTTTGATGAAGTACACACACATGCATTAATAAGAAGAAGAAGATGATTAAGCTAATAGGAAAAGTAAAAATACTCCACAAATTGTTATCAAGTAACGAAGAATCACACTACACTACTTTACCCGAGATTCTTCAACACGATCTCCATCAAAATAATCTCCATCGTCGATAAATCTTTGATCATCTTTTTAATCTTTGTCATTGAAAATATTTAATAAAAACCATATTAATCCAAAAATTGAGTTATTGGATCAACTTGCTCAAAAAAATGACTTTGCCTTAACCACCAAGGTCCAAGGGCTTAATTTTTCTTAAATAAATCCACTTTTGCCTTGGTGGGGGACCTCTAAAAATTAACTTCTTTTTTACCCACAAATTTTTTGGTCGTTTTCTACCTAGAGCAATTTAATCTCTAGAATTTATATTTTTACTCTAAATTAATTAAATTTCTAGCTTAGGATTTAATTTTTATTTTTGCCAGAAAAATTAATTAATTGACACTAGAGGGGATTAATTATTTTCCACCCTGAAATACTTTAGCCATGGTATCTAATTGCGAGGGACCATGCACTAAAATATTTTTACATCAGATAATTACAAATTCAACCCTCAAAGGGGAATACCCATTCGTTATAGACCCTCATAATTTTTACCCAATTTTGCGACACAATATGATCTAGTAGACCAAGTGATTTGTAATAAAATAATTTAGCCAAATAGTTTAAATTATTCCCAAATCACTTTTACAATAGACTAGACTAATTACATTAGGACTCACCTAAGATTTCGTCAATAAATTTCACCCTAGCTTTGGGGTTTAAGCTGGAGGGAAAAACTTTGTCGATTATCTGTGTTTAGAAACACATAATATGGTGAGACGAAAAACCTTCTAGGATGAAATTCGTCGCCAAAATCATAGGCTTACCTAGGTGGTTACATAACTAAATTTTCGTACTAGCATCATTTACATTACAATTTGCAGAAATTGGGTTTACAATGACACAAGCACTAGTTGGCCGATGATTTTGAACTTTGAAAAAAATTATACAACTACTTCCTTGGACTTGTGACAAAATAGGTGCAACATTTGGCTCCATATGGGGACACATTGCTTCATCGAAGTGACGTGAGAATCCAGAATCTTGTATCCAAGAAAACAAAAGTCCATCAAATAGATATCCACTCATAATCAAAATCATCATGCATATATAGAATATCTGCTGGAATAGAAAAAGCTACTCTAACAAACTGAAATGTAAAGGCATATAACATAATTGCATGAAAATAAAACTAACTAATGACATAAATGAAAGGGAGTAGGGTTAGAGATACTATACAAAGGATGCCCCATGGCATCAAATGTCATCCCTGTGGCACAATCTGAAACACCTGCCTGCATGTTGGTAGGAACATTGGTTGTCTTTCAGATGTTCCTTTGCTGAAACTTGACCCTTTTTGGTTGATGTAGACTCTCATCATTGTGTTGCACACCTTTGTCAAATTGAAGCCTTCTTCTTTTTCTACTCGGAAAGTGAGATGGAAGATGAGATGAAGATAAGTGATAAACCGATTGAATGAACTCGGTCACAACTACATCATATTCTGAAGGATGACCCTGTTGTTCAATCTCCTCATTATTTTATGGAATTTTTGGAATTTCAACATGGTATCTTCTTTCAACTTGCCTGTATAATCTAACCATACCACTGGTTGTTGCAGGAATAGTAGCATATGAGAGATCCATCAGAATACACCCTCCTAAATCGACTGCAAATTTCCTTGAGAGAAGCATTCCCCACACATCTGGAACATCAATGATTGCTATATCCATAGTGATAATCTTATACGGATAATTTGCCAAGGTAACATGCAAATCCTTAACCACACCAAGGACTTCAATATTCTTAGAATCCATCGAGCAAATGTTGTGATAAGGCCTTAAGGTTCTAAGATTTAGTTGATGCATAACTTTCTTAGTCATAACATTTGTTGAAGTACCAGAATCCAACATGCAATTATGAAGCAAATTGTCATTAATATCCAAGGTCAGATCAAAAGGTTGATGATCCTCATTAGTCATATAACAATTTACATCTTTCAATTTAATTTCTTCATCCTTTGGATTATTATCAATTTTATCTTGTTGAGCCATACCCAAAGCTTTGAAGAATGCATCTCTCTGTGAAGGGATCTTCAAAAGTTCTAAGACCCGGACAAACATCTTAATATTATTTATCCATGTAGCCCAATCAATCTTTAATCCTAATTTATACCTTTCGGATGCAACCTATCTATTCTGATTCTGGTCTATTCCTTTTCTCTGATAAGTATAACCCTTCTAGCAATTTCCAAAATTTGTTCCTGAGATGGAGTTTCACCATATATTTGTGTGATAGGATCCTTTTCATCACTGAAATTATTGATCATGAAGGAGGAGGAAATCACATCTGCGAGATGACTTTCCTTGGAAGAATTCTAACTTATATTATTTATTTGTTCATTTGCTGCTTCATCCAAGATTTTTCTACCAATAGCACATGCACTTTCTTCATGGAAACTTTCACATGGTCTGCAAAACGAGATAGGTTGATCAACAACATTGGCAGACTCAAGAGGAGTAGGAGGCCTCTGATCATTAGGAGGATTCCTTCTTGGCCATGGATTATTGTTTCCTCTATTTTTATTATTATTTCTAGGCTGAATATTTTGAACTTCATTTCATTCTATCTGAATCAACCTAGACTGCATGGCACTTATTTGTTGAGCATGTTGAATTCTCATTTCCTTAACCATTTGCGTTAATTCTTTAATGGGATCATGCTCCACCTCCTTAATTTAATTTCATTTAGACTTAACTGAGCCTCTTTCAAAACTAGGAATCTCTTATTTACCCAAAACTTTCTTATCCTTCTCTAATTCCTTAGCTACATTCTGAGCATCAGCTAAAGTGACAAGCTTGGCACGTCCGATCTCATATTGAGTATCGACGCTAAAGGCTTCAAGATACTGCTCCAACACTGTTTTGTCCGGTGGCTTGTAATCTTGAGTCATATCTTTCAGGACACCATTGAATCTTTGATTAAAATTGTTCAACAGACTCATTTTCCCTTTTCTTAATAGAGTTAAGCACTTTGACCAAATATTTTTCTTCTCTCTTGTCCCAAAATTTATATTTAAATGCACCAGTGAGAGCTTGCAAAGAATCAAAAGTATTATCAGGCTTGTCATGAAACCAATCCAATGCATCATCCTCTAATGAAAGGACAAACAGTCTCACTCTGACATCTTCATGATTGTATGGAGTCGTATGAGCGTATCTTTGTATAAAGATTGTGAACCTTTTTATGTCTGCACAAGCATTGATTGCATTATTCCCTTGGAAAGTCAGAAGCTTGTTCATAGTAGAGTCATCTGGGAGATCATGAGGATATCCTTGAATGTTGGCAAAGTTGCAAGGCCTATAATAATACATGAAAACTAGATTGGCGGGATTTATGAAAATCAAGTGGGTATCAGGGAAGGCTTCCCGTCTGAGAAATATTAAATGCTTACTAGAAATTAATTTGTTTAATCGAGCTCTCAAAGCCTGTTGAACCTATCCAGAACAACATACAGATAATCATGACCTTTCCTAGATTTAGGCAGTCCTCCAACAAAATCCATGGAAACACTTTCCCAAGGATGAGAAGGAACTGGTAATGGAGTGTACAAGCCTAGTTTTCTATTGTTGGGCTTGCTTTTAGCACACATGGTATACCCTCTTGCATATCTAGAAACGGTCTCCTTCATTCTGTGCCAATAACAAAATCTTTGCAGTTGTGCAACTGTTTTACTTACCCCAAAGTGACCTGATATTAGAGAAGTGTGTGCTTCTCAAATTATCTTTACTCTTTCAGTTTGTGGAATGCATAACTTCCCACAATGATATAGGAGTTGGTCCTTAAAATGATAATCCAATTCTTCTACTCGTTTGCCTTGACTTAAAGTTGCATATACATCCTTAAAGTCTATATTTTGAGCATATTGTTCAATGTACCTCTCATGTAACACAGAATTATGCTTAAGTATAGTAGATGCATTTATAATGGGTCTAGATAACATATCTGCAACTTTATTGTGTATGCCCTTTTTATATCTGATGACTAAATGAAACTGTTCTAGAAAACCCATCCATCTATAGTGTCTCGATTGTTGCAACTTAGTTTGGGAGTGTAGATATTGAAGTGGTTGATGATCAGTATGTATTACTGTCTCTTTGCCCATTAAATAATGTATCCACTTTTTCACACTCACGCTGTATCAACACTGCTCCCATGGCATAGTCACTGGCATCCGTTTGGATCTCAAAGGGTCTTTGAAGATCAGGCAATGCTAGTACTGGAGTTGTACCAATATTTTCTTTCAAGGTGTCGAAGGCTTTCTGTTGTTTGCCTCCCCACTGAAACACCTTGTTCAATCCTGTTAAAACATGTAAGGGCGCTGCAATTAAGGAAAAGTTAGAAATGAACTTTCTCCAATATTGTGTTGCTCCAAAGAAGCTCCTCACTTCTGTAGCAGATTTGGGTTTAGGCCAGTTTAAATGACTACCACCTTAGAGGGATCTATCTTCAATTCACCACCCCCTTCTATTATGTCCCCAATAATTCAAAGATCTTTTGCCAAATTCACATTTTGAGAATTTAACATAAAGTTTTTCTCTTTTCAAAACATCTAGTGTCTGCTTAACATGCTTTAAATGTTCTTCCCATGTTTTGCTAAATATCAGAATGTCATCCAAGTACATAATAACAAAATCATTAAGGAAAGGTCTGAGTACATCATTCATTATTCTCATGAAAGTAGCAGGAGCATTAGTTAAGCCAAAAGGCATAACCAGCCACTCATACAATCCCTGTTTTATTTTGAAAGCAGTCTTCCATGCATCTTATTCTGCAACTCTAACCTAATGATATCCACTATGCAAGTCTAACTTGGAAAAATAAACAGCTTCTTTCAATTGATCTAATAGATCATCTATGCGAGGAAGGGGATAACGATTTTTGATTGTTATCTTATTCAGTGCTCAGTAGTCAATGCACATTCTCCGCGAGGCATCGTTCTTTCTTACCAAAACGATTGGAAATCCACATGGTGATGTGCTAGGTCTGATGAACCCCTTCTCGAGCAACTCCTACACCTGCTTCTTGATTTCTGCATTCTCTAAAGCGGACAACCTGTACATTCCAATGTTAGGCAATGGAGCATCTTGCTGCAAATTAATATCATGCACTAGTTCCTTCTTGGGTGGCAGACCTTTAGGTTCTTGAAACAAGATATCATACTCTGAAACAACTTTTTCTAAATCAGCTTGTTGTTTAGCATCATAGCCCTCAAATACATTGGTTTTATCAGGTTTCTTTTCCTTTACAACCATCAGTAAAAATTGTTTGCGTGAATTTATCATTCGTTTCATCTGCCCTGAGTCTATGAGAGTGTAATTATTCTTGAGCTTATGAGCTCTTACAAAGTATTTGATTCCATCTTTAACGAGTAGATACTTGTTCTCAGCTCTACAGAAAATAGCTTTTTCTGTCATACAAGTAAGGACTTCCTAAAACAATTCGACATATATCCAGAGGAATTATGTCCAACTCAACCTCATCTACAAATGCTGACCCAAAAGAAAACTTGAGTTTGCATTGTCTAGTCACTTGTAGTTCTGCTTTATCATTTAACCATCCTAACGGGTATGGTTTCTTGTGAGGTGTGGTCAGTAATCCCAACTTCTTTACAATTGCTTCAGAAATTAAATTTACTTGTGAACCACTATCAAACAAAGTATCAATCTTTTGATGTTTGGAAATAACTCGAATATGGAAAAGCTCATGTATTTTTCTCTCATTTTCTTCATCAATAGTAGATTGTGCAGATTTACTAGTAGATGCTTCATGATTCTTACCTTTTATACATGTGGCTGTAATGGTTGTTTCATCTCCTGAGTCCGACCCCAAATCTTTCTGAATAGCTGCAGGAGTCTTCTTCTTCTTGCCCTCGAACTTCTTAGGTCTCAGCTTCGGATGCAGAATCCAACAATGCTCATCATCATGCCCATCCTTCTTACAATGAGTGCATGAAGACTTTCTTTTCTGTGCAGTATTGGCCTTCCTTGCTTTCCATTTCTGTTTTCTTTTCTCCTTATTCTTGCTTGCAGTGGGTTGGGATGATCCCCTAACTTTTGGGTTTCCATTCTTTCTTCTAACGTCTAGATGCGTAGCTTGAACAGATACCTAATCTATAGTAGTGGGACTAAACATGAGAATAGTGTGCCTCATGTAACTGTGTAGACCACCGATGTACTTCAACAGAGTCTCAGGTGAGTCTAATGAGATTCCTAGAATCAATGCTCTCTTCCTAAATTCTTGGGTGTAACCTTGTACACTTTGCCCTTTCAACTGTTGAAGAGTTTGCCAGCTCATCATGGCTTGCTGCATGTAGGCCAGTGGATAGAACTACTTTTTGATTGCAGAAACAAATTCACTCCAGACAGAAATAGTCTTACCATGTCTCTTCATGTCAGCTTGGGTCCTGCCTTCCCACCAAACTAAGGCAGTGCCTCCAAGGCATAGGCTGGCCAGCTGAATCTTGCTCTTGTCTGAATCAATACTCTGCACTCTGCAATAAACATCAATTTGTCTAATTCAATTGTCCAGCTTTTCTGCATTCAACTCTCCATCATATATTGGTAAATCAAATTTAACATCTAGTTTAATCAAAGATGTCTTCTTTTTATGTTCAGGGCTATTAGGAGGTGTGAGAAAGCTTTCTTCTTTCCCTTTGCCTTTTGAGTGGTCATGGAGGAGAGACTCTTCTTCTCCTTTATCTTGTTTGGAGCCTGATGAATCTTCATCCTTGTGTTTTCTAAAATCCTTATACATTTCCTCTACCATGGACCTTATGGCTAGGAAACTATCTATAAATTGAGGGTCTGGCCCCACAGAACCTTCCTCCGACATTGTCTTCTGAGGATAGACTCTTCCAATTTCAGGATTAGTTTCGACCAACTCTCCTTCTCCTAATTTGAGCTTTGATCTAGTTAGCATTCAATAGCTAAATCTAGCACAAGCTTGTCTAACCTTAACAACCTAGGCGCTCTGATACCACTTGATCTGAAAATCACTTGTGAGTGATCTCAGATAATTAATGTAGGTATTACAGACTCATGTGCTGGTGTGTGTGTCTATTATCTTAAGCAATCGATTGATAAGATTGCAAACTAAACAGGCACTGGAAAACAGTAAGAGAAACACAGCAAGCAAATGCAAAACACAACAATTTAATAAGGAGTTCACCCAATCCTCCTGGGCTACGTCTTCTGGTCCAACTTTCACTGGTGACCTTCTTTTATTGTGTCTTTAAGCAAAGTTTTTACAATGAGGAGCTCAATGTGAGTCTCCTGTAGCAGATGATGCTTAGTAGGGTGGTACTTGGATTCCCCAAGCCACTAGAGTACACAGACTCCCCCTTACCAAGTCTCGACCTCAACTGGTCTTAATGGGATGAGTCCAATTTGGTACTCGGTTACCGACAGATATCCTCACAGGAATTGCTTGAACCTCTCAAGCCTTCTCAGTTCTATCTGCTTGATGTTGCCTTAGCTCTGCAGGTCAACTCGACTTCTGTTCTCTGCTTCTTGCTTCGCTCTCTATTCTGTCTCTTCTATCTCACCGTCTTCTTACTTTGCTCTTTGTTTGTTCATGGCTTAAAGCCAATCCGTCCCTTGATTGTTCGCTTCCTCTTCCGCTTCTTCGGATCGCCTGCTGTTGTCTGCTTAGAATTCCCTGCTTCTATGTCATCGCCACTGTGTAACGTTTCACAGAGAGGTGGCCACTTGTCCCCTCACGAACTAAGTGCCAGCTCTTCCTCGAACGGTCGTTATTTCAGTTACTTTGTGAAATGATTCATCTGCCAGCTCAGCGGTCAAATCGGACTTCAAACCTTTATGCGTCGTAGCCTATTTCTCCCTCCAAATCCGATCTCCCATCAGGTGCAATCTCTGTTGTTAGATCTGGGGCCTCTAGATGCTATGGTCATCGCTTTTATCGCACGGTTGACTTGCTCGAACGTTAGCACGTGATGAGAGAGTTTTTCTCTCTCATCCACCGGACACGCGTCACTCGGTGTATGGAACCACTTGGTCCTCTTACAAATCCACTTGCCACCCGAAATGCCTCCAATATTCCACCGGTTTTGGAGCTCAAGACCCGCCTTCTGTTTTAGCGCTTTTCCCACGGTTTTCCGGTTTCCCTTATGACCGAGCACTCGGGGCTTTTCCTTCTTGAGGGGTTTTGCCCAGCGATGCGCTAATCGCGCATCAGAAACAGCCTCCATTTTCTGGTCTGGTCTTCCCAATTGCTAGTTTGCACCACTACGTGGTCTCCATGGGCCAACGATCAGCACGCTTTAACCAAGGTCCTGGTTGTTCCATGCTAACTACAAACTGCCACTGTCCAGAGGTCCTTCCTGATAGCTCGTTGTTCATAAGATTTTTGAAGTCTGTCACGATTTGAAACAGTGATAGAACTCTGATAATTTTTATGGATCCAATTCGGATCAGTTCCCTGTTGATTTGGGGTAGCATCAGATGTGCTCTAGCCATGAAAATTGGTGGAGAGGCTAAAGCACATGAGATCTCCAAGGCCCATAAATGGGTTGGACAGATTGTACTTGGTTTGGGAGATATTAAAATAATTAATACTTTTAATGGAGTTCCTAAGTTTAAACTTAGGAAAAATAAAATATTAATGGGTATTAATATAAAACTGGGTTAGAAGGTTCCAAAAGTCATGGATCAAGCCAAATCTAATCTTAGCCGTTGATTAGATATTTAATCTCGATTCTTGAAGGACCAATGAGAAAAGTATAAGAGGAGGCTTGAGGGTCAATTGGAGAACACGCCAGACTCCAGAGTGATCAGTCATTCTTTTTGCTAGAGCGAGGTTGCTAAGAAAAGTTGAATCAGTGATTAGCAGCAAGGGGCAGTGAGTACGAGGCAGAGAGGCAGAGACAATACTGGGAGACTAGCACAAAAGCTGAGAGAGCGAGAGAAGCAGCCGGTCTAGGCTACACAGAGCCTAGCAGAGGCAGCACAGAGCCCAAAGGGACAGCGTCATCCATGTAGAGGGTAGAGGGAGTGACGCAGAGGGTCCAAGAGGCTGCGCAGTGCCTCAGAGGGCTGACGAAAGTCATTAGGAGGCTGATGTAGAGGCTAGAAGGGCCAGCGCTGAGCTTCAGTTGTGCCGAAGAGGGTTTCGTGGGACAGGTTTTCTGAATACCTGTTTCCGAATATAGAGGTATTACTGCCATCTATTTTTCTCTGTTGGGTGAGCTAGTTAGCCACCCAGTTGTACTCAGATAAACTACATAATAATATAACCCTCTAAATCGCTGCACCGGTTTTCTTGCATTAGGTTTTTCCGGGGAAATTTGTCAAAAAATAACGGTGTCACTTGTGTGCTTCTTTTCTTTCAGTCAATGATTTGTAAATGTTGTGATTGTGTTGTGCTTATTTCGGTATTTAAATGTATTTAAACTTGTTCGAATTTAAACAAGTAGAAGAAATAAACCAGCAAAATACAGATTAATTTTCTAACAGATAGACTTAGAAAATTCAACATGGTATCAGAGTGTGGTTGTAGATCACAGGAAAACTGAAGGCATCAGCTTAGTAGAGCATTTGCAGCAGATTCAGCTATCCCGAGTGAGAGAGTCGATCCTTGCATAAAGCGACAAAGGAAAGAGTGATGCAAAGGGACTGCATCATCAGTCTGGGCCAGAGAAAGACAGTGCTGAGGTTGAGGAGGACAAAAACAAGTCACGTAGAGCCACGTAGAGGCCAGGTGGGCTGATGCAATTGGCTAAGGGAATTGTTTTGCTGGTGTCAGGATTGCGCAGACCCAAGAGGCTCAATCCTTCAGTTGCTAGGGCATAGGAGGCTGTGGGTAGTTTGTGGAGCGAAGATGGTGGGGTATTGTGGTCAAAACAATAACTAACAGGACAATAACAAGGTGGAGGGTGTTGCTGCCGAGGTGGATTTCTAGCCAAGGAATCTGGATCAATATTGCAATTGCACAGATGATCGAAGTGGGGCAACTTGACGTTGGTAGAAGGATTTCCAGGAGGGAAATCGGGACTCAAAGGGAGTCCAGAAGAGAACTTCCAGACAAGAAGTAGAGAGACTCAGAGGTGTCGAACCAAGAACTTCCAGACGTGAAGTAGAGAGACTCAGCAGGAGTCGAACCGAGAACTTCTAGGCGAAAAGTAGAGAGACTCAGAGGAGTCGACAAAGAAGTCGAGGAGGATGATGATTGTGACATGAGTGCTCATGTACCATTTGAGAAGAAGTGGGGAGACATCGAGCTGTAGTCTGGAGGACTTCAGGCAATGAGGGTCAAGATCCTTGAGGTTACCCACCTCTTGGATTATACCTAGCTACAGGAGCCCCAAAGAGGAGTACCAGGACTAGCGGATGTCAGTAGAGACGGATGCGGATGAAGCGGCAGAAAGTGCAACAGTGCAGGAGTCCCCGGGCAGTGCGAGCCTAGCAGGTTGCAACAGTGCGAGAGGCACAGAGAATGTTGCACCTGTGTCGCATGGCATAGAGAGGTTTGCAACAGTGTGAGATGCAGGGAGTTGTTTCAGCAGCGCAGAGGTCAGTAGAGGGAGCACTTGTTAGCGGTAGAGAGAGATTCAACATTGGGAGCGTTTCTAGCCTAACAGGGATGTCAAAAGTTGGGTGGATCAGTTACTTCTCAGTAACTGATTTGCAGTGCAGTAGCAGTATGCAGTAGCACGGTGCAGCATGATGAGAGGGGGATGCAATGCAGATGCAATGTTGGGGGGATGGACCAGCAGCAACACAAATGCAAAGGGAGTTGTTGTACGGATGTAGCATTGGCGATGGCAGGGCCATGGGCAGCAGTACAGGATGCAGCGGCGCAGAAGATGGTGGGCGGGGAGGCCTAGCATCAGCACAGGTACCGGTGTTGTATAATCAAAGTGATGCTCAGTGAGGACTATTACTAGATCACAATCCTCGCTAAGAGGGAGTGTTGATTTGGGGTAGTATCGAATGTGCTCTAGCCATGAAAATTGGTGGAGAGGCTAAAGCACATGAGATCTCCAAGACCCAGAAATGGTTTGGATAGATTGTAACCGGTTTGGGGGATATTAAAATAATTAATATTTTTGATGGAGTTCCTAAGTCTAATCTTAGAAAAAATAAAATATTAATGGGTATTAATATAACACTGGATTAGAAGTTTCCAAAAGTCATGGATCAAGCCAAATCTAACCTTAGCCGTTGATTAGAGATTTAATCTCGGTCGTTGAAGGACCAACGAGAAAAGTATAAGAGGAGGCTTGAGGGTCAATCGGAGAACACACCAAAGTGATCAGTCATTCATTTTGCTAGAGCGGGGTTGCTAAGCAAAGTTGAATCAGTGATCAGTAGCGAGGGGCAGTGAGTACGATGCAGAGAGGTAGAGACAATAATGAGAGACCAGCACAGAAGCAGAGAGATCGAGAGCAGTAGCCAGTCCATACTACGCACAGCTCAGCAAAGGCAGCGCAAAGCCCAAAGGGACTGCGTCATTCACGAAGTGGGTAGACTGAGTGACGTAGAGGGTCCTAGAGGTTGCACAGTGCCACATAGGGCTGACGCAGAGGGTCAAAGGGCTAACGCAGAGGCCAGAAGGGTCAGCGCTAAGCTTCAGTTGTGCTGGAGAGGGTTTTGTGGGACAGGTTTTCTTAATACCTATTTCCGAGTATAGAGGTATTGTTCCCGTGTATTTTTCTCTGTCGGGTGAGCCGGTTACGCACCCAATTGTACTCAGATAGACTGCATAATAAGATAACCCTCTGAATAGCTACAACGGTTTTCCCACATTAGGTTTTTCTGGGGACATTTGTCAAAAAATAACAGTGTCACTTGTGTGCCTGTTTTCTTTCAGTTGATGATCTGTAAATGTCGTGACTGTATTGTGTTTATTTTGGTATTTAAATGTATTAAATAAATTGTTCAAATTTAAACAAGTAGAAGAAATAAACCAGCAAAATACAGATTAATTTTCTAATGAATAGACTTATAATATTCAACACTCCCCCCTCATCACGACCTTGTGGAATATACAAAGCATAAGATTGTAAGCAATGCTTGTCATAGGGAGTTCTTGAGAATGATATTTTATTCCACCATTGTGTACTTAGAGGAAAACCCCTGCACTTTTGGATTGATCTATTCTCCTTCTCCTAGGGTTTCCTTTTACCTCGAATGGAGATCATGTTTTCCCACCTCCCACCCACTTCACCCCCCATCTAATTATGTCCACATTCGCTTTGGGTTTTGTTTCATGAGTAATCATACTAGCAGGCATATGTATATTGATACGATGATATGTTGGTTGCACTGGCTTTATGATTACACTTAGCATTAGCATTATCATATGCATGTTAGGGTAGGATGCATTGCATGATGATTTTTGCATTGGAACTAACTGCATATGATGTTTCTCATGATAGATTAGATTGTATTTAAAATATATATATATATATATATATTATTTCTCGTTGGTTTAAGGGGTAACATTAAGCATGGGTGATCATAAGACACCGTGAAAAGCATGCTGCCCCATGGCTTTAATCATTGACCTATGCAGATAATAAGTCTACGGTGACCAAGAGATTGTTGCAATTCTCATGAGCTCCCGTTAGAGCAGCCTCGTCCACTTATTCGAGAGATCACGTCCCAATTGGAGCCAGATGTTACCCACCACTTTGTGGGAAATATCCCCAGGAGAAAAATTTTCTCCATGATGAGCCTCAATCGGCACCGAGCAACCCATTGATGCCTCCTACTAGCTCGTTGTGCCATTTCTCTGAGACTTGAGCCAGGCATGTGGTCCCTCACCAAATGTATTGATCGTATGTTTGAAGGTGGCTTTCCCGAATCTAAAGGTATGTCTTGTCATTTGATAAATGAGTAATGGGTTTACATATCATGGATACTTTTGGGTATGGATTGGTGGGAGAATTTGGTGGACAGTGACCTTAGTTTGTGCCCCTGTCCCCTTGACCCCTTTTGGTTGTTACCCTTAGATCTTAGTTCCATGGGATCTCCTTTATTGACCATTTGGTTCTAGGGTGGTACTACTCGGAAAACCCCGACTTTGGGTGCATGGTCCCGCTCCTTTATTCGCACATACTACACCCTTTCCACTCACTATACCCCCCCCCATATATCATTTCCCCCACCTAGGTCCACATTCCCATTTTGGGTCCACATAGGGCTAGCCTCCCTATCCCCTTTGCCTCCACCTTGGGTCAGGCCTAGAATGATGCCCTAAAGGTTGAAGCAACTAAAAAAAAGAAGAAAAAGCATAATTGGCCACATTTAGCAAGAAATTGTACCACAAAATGCAAAAGATGGTCGGGAAAAAATAATTAGCACGTGGGCAAAAGACAACACATGAGCTCTACCCTATCCGTGGCCATCACCCTCATTCCATAGGAACTAGATGAGCCTCCTCTATCACTCATGAACCCATGATTGTCCTAACCTCTATAGGGCAATGAACTGCCCTACCTCAAAAGGGGAAATCATTGCTATATTATATACATCATGCTCTTATCCTTTGAGCCCTAACTAGTTAATTAAAGAAAATTCATAAAGGCAAAAGGCATATAAAGAAGGGTGCAAAAATCAAGGCTGGGGCACCTCATGTACCACAATTGCTCCCTCCTATACATTATATACCCAGGTGTGGGCTTCCCCTTATGTAGCTACCCCTATGCCCCATTATGTGGCACAAGGTTTCCCCTCTCATTTGCTACTCCATCTTGTTGATTTGGGGTAGCATAGGATGTGCGCTAGCCATGAAATTTGGTGGAGAGGTTTGGGCACATGAGATATCCAATATCCAGAAAGGGTTTGGGCAGATTCTAAACAGATCAAGAGATATTAAAATAATTAATATTTTTAATGGAGTCCCTAAGTCTAAACTTAGGGAAAATAAAATATTAATGTGTATTAATATGAATCTATGTTAGAGTGGTCCAAAAGACATGGATCAAGCCAGATCTAATCTTAGCCGTTGATTAGGGACTTAATCTCGGCCGTTGAGATGTCAACAGGAAAAGTATAAGAGGAGGCTTGAGGGTCACTTGGAGAATACACCAAAGTGATCAGTCATTCTATTCTCTAGAGTGGGGTTTGCTAAGAGAGATAGAATCAGTGATCGGGAGAGCAGCTGAGGGGCATTGAGTACAGAGAAACAAAGAATGCAGAAATTGTGTCGGGAGAGCAGCGCATCAGCCAAGGAGAGTGATGCAAAGCCATCAAGGGCTCACGCATGGCCACGCAGAGACAGCCAAGTGCTGTGCAGAGCACCAGAGAGGCCAGCGTGTCTGACGCAGAGGCCTGGAAAGCTAACGCAGGGCCTCTAGGGGTTAACGCAGGCCAAGAAAGGCTGATGCAGGGCCAGCGTGAAACACAGAGGGGCTGACGCAGTCTAGATTGGGTAGACGTTGGGGTTGCAGAGCAGTCTTGAGCTAAGGAGCTGTCGGAAGGATTTTCCGGGGTTTCGGCCAGGAGATTTCTCTCAAACTGTGAGGTATAGTTGCTAAGGAAATTCTCTGTTGGGTAGGCCAGTTTCGGCACCCAGATTGTACACTAATATTGTTTAATAAGAAAATCCTCACATAGCTGCACCGGTTTTCCCGCATTGGGTTTCTCCGAGGACATTGGTCCAAAAAATAATGGTGTCATGTGGTGTGTTTGTTCTTGTTTCTTTTGGTTGCTAATCTATAATATGTTGAGCATGCACTGGTGTTTATTTTCAGTATTTACTTTGTAAATAACTTATTAAAGGAAAATATCAAGGACGTGGGAATAAATCAGAAAAAGTGCATTAAGGGTTTCTAAACTAAGTAAACTTAGAAACTTCAACATGGTATCAGAGCATGATTGCAGATCACAGGAGGACTAAAAGACATCATCCGAGCGGAGCAATAGCAGTAAAAAACAGTTGTCCCGAGGTGACAGAAGTTGTTTCTATCAACGCAGAACCCAAGAAGTGCGACGTAGAGCCAGCCAAAGCCATGCAGAAGAAGCCGGGAGTTGTGGAGAGCCTCAGAAAGGCCAACATTGCTGATGCAGAGGGCCAGAGGGCTGACGCAGGGCATCCCAAGGTTGACACAGACCCATCTGGTGTGACGTAGAGCCAGCGTGGGGCAGAGAGGGGCTGACACAGTTCATAGAGAGGCAGTTGCTAGAGTCTAGAAGGCTGCAGACATGTTTTAGCTAATTTAATGTATGGACCAATGTTATATGAATGAAATGTCCTAGAGATTTATTTATCTCAAGAAGCTTGCACCATTTGCTTTGAAGTATAAATGCTTGAAGGTCACTTTTCTTTTCTTTCTCTCAACATTGGATGAAGTTGACTTTCTAGGCCTCCTTGATAAAAGAAACCAAGTTCTTACTCATCATTATTCTTGACTCCATATCCCCAAGTGAACTAGGCATTGATCCCTCAAAAAAGGGTGATAATTTTAACCCTCTTTTTACCATTTTCCCCCTTTTCCCCAAGTCTAGCCCCAGTGGGTCACCCAGGGCATCAATATCCCAGCAATTGCCCCATGGAAAAATTTCGATCGATCACCTCTAGGCTACTGCGCTGGTGTGTCCCCTCCCTCTCGTCCAAATTTGAGGACATTCTGACGGTGGAATCTCCAAGAATCTCAAGACCTAGCTCTAGAACCGAATTTTGCCTAGGCATCCCCAAGGCTAGACACTAATAGGATCAATTCAATCTTTTGAAATAAATATTCTTGTTTGGTCCTTTCCCCTCACCCGCCTAGGATAGGAACATCATTGGTTGTTATATTCCATCCTCGAACCTGGGTTGGGTCCACTTGGCCCTGTGTAGTCCCACTTCTCAATAAAGACTATTTTTCAAGGACCATTTGGGAATCCAAGTTTCTAAGGATTATAGGGATTGAGAAACTCCTCTATAAGCCTATTCTTTCTCCCTCAACCCTCCAATCCTCACCCCTTACCCCTGGTACACCAAGTCCTTTACTTAAAGAGTAAGCAAGTTCCATTTTTCACTCCATCCTTGGGAAAGGGTTTTTAGGGTCACTTCTAACCTATCCATTAACATCTACTTGACAAGGTGATCCCTACACTAATGGGACACCTCCCGTCGGTGAAAGTTCGTAATGAGCAAGTAGACTTAGTTGTGGTGACAGTGGGCTAAGCGTCCATCGTTGCCCTTGACCTAGCAGTTGCCCTCTTAGGAACCCCTTTTAGGTCCCCTACTGGTTTGAGTGGTAACAAGACCATGCACTAAAATATTTTTACATCAAATAATTACAAATTCAACCCTCAAAGGTGGAATACCCATTCGATATAGACCCTCATAATTTTTACCCAATTCTGCAACACAATATAATCTAGCAGAACAAGTGATTTGTAATAACATAATTTAGCCAAATAGCTTAAATTATTCCCAAATCACTTTTACAATAGACTCGACTAAAAATACCCGGACTCACCTAAGACTTCGTTAATAAATTTCACCCTAGCTTTGGGGTTTAAACAGAAGGGAAAAACTTTGTCGATTATCTGTGTTTAGAAACACACATAATGCGATGAGACGAAAAACCTCCTAGGATGAAATTCATCGCGAAAATCATAGGCTTACCTAGGTTGTTACAAAATTAAACGATCGTACTAACATCATTCACATTACAATTTGTAGAAATTGGGTTTACAATGACATAAGGGCTGGTTGGCCGATGATTCTGAACTTTGAAAAACTATTGTACAACTACTTTTTTGGACTCGTGACAAAATAGGTGCAATAGGGCACAGCAATGGCTTTCAGAGGAATTGGAGAATCGACATCTCAGAGCTAAAGGACAAGCAAGTTTCCACTTAAACTACCAAACAATTGATCATATTTTCACCCTCATAGCCATCAATGAGGAGGCTTGCCATTGCTCTTTGCGGGTTTACAGTTGCTTTGTTGGTTTTCAAAAAGCTTTTGACTCAATTCTGAGGGAGGTACTACTCCAGAGACTGCAACATTGCTATATCAAAGATCCTCTTAACTATTATCATGAGACTCTATGAGTCAGTCTTGGGCATCTCAAGATGGCCCATGGTCTTTTAGACTTCATTCAGAGTACCATTGGGGTGAAGCAAGGGTGTCCCCTCTCTTTGACTCTCTTTGGGATTTATATTGATGAGCTCGAGTCTTTCCTCCATGAGCACATACAAGAGGGTGACGGTTGCCTACTGCACCATGTTTTGATCTCCTTACTCTTCTTTGTTGATGACTTGGTCATGTTGGCCTCTACTTTTGAGGGATTATAGAGGAAGATTGATCCATTGGCCAGTTTCTATGACCTTCAACAGTTGAAGGTCAACCTGGGTAAAACCAAGGTTCTAATCTTCAATGCCTCAAAGAGCTCTATTGTAGGCCTACACTTCTACTACCGCGGGGCAGAGCTCCTCTTCGCTTCTGGTTCATGAGGTATGAACCTCAAAACTCCTTATCTTCTCTTGTTTGAACAGATCCGAACTTGCTTGAGCAAATGACTTGAAATGCTCCTTCTCGCGCCTATTAACAGTGAATTTGCGGTCTAGATTGGGCCGACTTGTCCATTGGCTAGACTGGCTTGTGCATTTGGCAGAATGTATAGTGAATATTCAAAAAATCATTTCTCCTCAACCGTGAGGAGTTAGAGGGATTGCTATATACCATTGGAAAGATATTGGAATAAACTTTCCAGAATCCAACCATATATGTTATGCTTCCATTTGAGCTAGGTAAATGGAGTAAAAATGCATTCAAAGATAGGGTATCCAAATGGGGCATCAAAAATCCAAAAACAATATTTCAAAATATGCTATTTGAATATGTAACTTTCTCTTTCATTTGGACAGCCTTTGACATCAATGACAACTTCTTTCAACAATAACATGAATCTTTGGATGAATTGAAATGGCATAGCACAGCCCTTTAGGTTTACAGGATTTTCTCCTAGAAGCTACTACAAAATTTTCAGATATCTGTAGCTTTCCAGCAGCCACCAAATGCCCTCAACAATTGCAACTTTCTACAGTAGAATATCACTAAACTCTATTGTAAGCAACACTTCTGCTAAATAAATGACAAATAAAATATACCTCAACCCACTAGCAATAATTAGTGCCACGTATTCAGCAAACGTGTAGCCAAAAAAAAGCCTGAGTGTGCTCTCATTTATCTGATTATGTTGAGCATCACAAGCTTTGAGATACGATTGTCCGGCTGTAACAGATTCCAATGCCTCCTTTAATTCTGTGATTCTGACATTGAAAGGATTGAGGGGTTCATTCTTAGCAAGATCATGTTGATTAGGGATATGGCCAACATGTATGTAAAAGAAAATTGTCTCCGGAGCTGAAAGCTGGTTATGAAATAAAAAATGTACATGGAACTTTGTGGTGCCACAAATTGAAACATTTCTCTAGATTTTTTTTTCAAGGAATACATAACATTGCCTGCAAGTGCTGTTACCAGGAAGTCAATTCTTCAGTGATTAGAGAAACTGAAGATGGCATGATCACTGATCGGCAACGAAAAAATTCCCATAGATATTATCTCCTTCACAGAACCACTCTTGTTTGTTCACTGTCATTGAGAGGCACACTCTGTAATGTAGCACCCACAACAAATCTGTTGCCGAAAATCTGTGGGCATAAACTCGATCAAAAAAAATTTCCTCATTGTGAATCGAACTGGGACTGAGCCACTGTTAGTCCACAGGAAATCTCTGGATTGTGCAACAAGTGCCAAAGCAACCCATCGGCATTCATAGTTTGCGTTGGATCAAACACATGGTTTTTATTCTAGATCTATCTGCTTCTGACAGATGATGGTAGGTCTATGCCGATCATACAGACCAGATTGTTGATGGTCAACCGTCAGCGTGCACGAGGTTTCTCACAGGTGAGTTACAGATCCAGACCCAATTCTAATATAAGCGCTGATCTCTAACTACCACCACCACTGGATCCAATCAAGGGTCAGGTCTCCTCCCATGGAAATGTGCTGTGAACCAAGTCAAGCAGAAATATTGGCGCTAATAGAAACAGATCTAAACCAGATTATTATATATTGTGCAAGTAAAATGGATCTAAATATTTTTCAAGCCAGCAACCACAGATGCAAATTCATCTTCAACAAGGGTACATCAATTCTAAGCATCATATCGACTACTCTGCACTAGAGCAAGGAGATCTATGACTCAGATCTACCATAGACGAATGATATACCACAGATTTATCCAGCACACAGAGGATTATAGGAAAATTCATGATAGTTTAGAACACGGAAAAAGCCCTCATTATCAGTGTAGAGAATCCATGGAATGTAATGTAGAAAATAACAATTCGATCTGCAAAAAAAACATAATTTCCTAACACTCTGAGTGGATTCTTACATATACAGACCTCAATACACTTTCCTTCACCACACAACTCTATTGGTCCATCCCTCTACCATTGATTTGGACTGGTGTCGAAATCAAACTTTCATAACTTTGCTGGTTCTGGTACCATGTTAATAACTGAGCACAAGCAAGACACAACAAAAAAATGGTGGAAAAGGCCTTAAGCCATTCTCTTAACTAATTGTATTGATCTCAAGAAATAATGCAGGTGATCTCAATCAAGCTAGGAGATCTCAACCCACATTTGAAGATGTTTATAGCTCTTGAATTAAAAGAGAACAGATTACTGCAGACTCCATCAAATGAGTTACAACTTGAAATGTGCATCACCTTGGCAGACTTTCCATGTTCTTTTTGAAAATGGTATCCAGATATATCATTTCAACATATTACAGTGATTGACTTACTGCAGCAAGCTTGAACACCTTTTCTCCAAAAGATTCAGTGGGCAGAAAAATACAGGCTAGATAACATGTTAGAGCTAAGCCAACTGCAAATTCATCTAAAATGACTTTAATAACACCTGGATGACTTGAATTTCATTTAAAAATAAAGGTACTTAAAAACATCATTTAAATTTTGCTTGGAACTTTCTCAAGAAACGTACCAGTTGAATCAAGGGAAACAACTCTTAGTGACAAAGCAAGTTGAAAAGACCGAATAAGTATGCTATGATTTGAATTCTGCAATGACATATTATTATAAACATTAGCAATCTCATCGACTGAATAGCTGTCAAAACACGAGTACTGTCTGAAAATGTGGAAAAAGGCATTCAAATTCAAGTTTGCAGCAGGCAGAGTAAATCAATAACATGGCTTCATTCATTATTATAACTACACAGCACCACGAAATAAAGGGCACAGCATTGATTGCATAGAACTCTAACAAGAATTAGCTCATTCAATCTAGTGAGAAGCTTGTATGAACATTGAAATCACTTTGCATGTAAAGCCCACCTCTCATTATCTATTCTCTGTCCAATCCCTCAATAACATTTTTGGAATACAATAACAAGCCAGCCAAACAAGTGTTATGGGAAAGCTGTCCACATACTAAATTATTCTCACACTTCCAAAAATCACATATACAATTTCATGGTTGCATCTATTCTAGCAGTTTCTTTTTACTGATAAACAGATTCAGACTCATCATGATTTGTTTTCCTGTAGATGCTATGGTACCACGTACACCTGTGAAGGACTGGGATATGCCATATTCCAAATCAGACATGGGTATGGCGCCAATATGACCCTGACATGGTTCTGATATGTATACGGATCTGCATATTGCATATCTGGATTGGGTATTTTATAATCTCTTTGCAGGCTGAGTTATCTCTGGTGGTTGAGGGCCAACTCTGAGTCATCTCAAGGAAGCCAAAGCCAGCTTCCTTTGTTGTTTGAAGCCCCTCTTGGAATCTCTTGGTTGGAAAGTAATTTTATGGTATTGCAAAGGTTTGGCTATTTCAATGTGTTGAAGAATCTAAGGCAAGATGACATTAATGATTCTTCTAACTATGATAACTGCTTGTGATGTTTTTTTACTTATTAGGATTATCTTCTTCTTATTATTATTATTATTATTATTAAAGTGTGTTCTTCAATCATCAAACAGCTACCAAAACAAGAAGATCAACAAGATACAAGTACAGAAGATGTAGGCTCCGAGCCAGGGTAAAACCTCTCCTCTTGAGAGGAAAACCCCTCAATCTCTTCTTATAGGTTTTTTATTGACGAATACCAAGACCCTTGACCAACACTGAAGCTTCCCACTAATGTGCTTGGTTTACTTCTTTTCAAACCCAGCAGTATCACTTCTGGAAACATTACTTTGACCTCCAACCACAGCTTTTCGGCCCTAACTGTAGATCTGCAACTTCGGCCCCTTGGCAACAACTGCTACTTCGCATGTGTGGACTAGAACTACTTCTTTGCCTCCAGCAGCCTTGCTTAACCTAATTTGTCTTCTAAATCTAGAAGGGTACTTTGTTGGCCCTTCCTTCAGCCCTTTTTTTACCAGATTGAACCTTCACAATGAAACCCTAGCCAAGCAGCAGAAACCCTAGCAAAAATCTGCAGAATTTCAGCCTCCTTCGCACGTGTGGGGAGAGAGAGAGAGAGAGGAACCCGAAACACTTCTTCTCCTTCTTCTGCCTTCTTTGATGCCCTTTTCTGCTTCTTCCTTCGCATGAGAGAGAGAGGAATGAATGTGTCCAAATGAGGTCAAACTGTCTCCTATATATAGGTCTTCCAGGTGTATGAAATTCAGCTTCTAGGCCAACTTGGTCTTGGAAAGTTCAGTAAAATACAAAAATAATTATTTTTACAATTTACAAGATGCCCAATGGGGTCTTCATATTATGACAATGTCCCTATTTGACTTCTTGACCTAGGACAACCCTAGAAGCACTTTCAATTAGTGCTTGACCTATAAAACAAATTTCTTGGGCAAGAAACCCAAGCTCAATAATAATAATAATCATTTTTCTTTCTTTTACAAAATACAAGAATCAAAAGTACATTTCATATTTATGAAGACCGAACCTAGTTACACTTTCTTCAACACTCCCTCTTAACTAGGGAGGTATTCATAAATGGTACATGGTTATTCTCAATACTGAAGAGATCTCATAAGAAGAGTCAGACTAGTAATCCATCTGTATAGCATCATTATAACCAACATTGTCACATAGCAAGGCCTTGACTAACAACTCTATCTCTCAATAGATCAGAGCACAATGTTGGCAAGACCAATGATTATAGACACCTTCATCATTGTCTCTCAAGGTACATACCCACCCAGGTGTTCACCGAGTATGACCTTCTAGGACTATTCTTATCTTGGGTCCCCAGCCCTCAAAGAATATCGGTCCTCTTGCCTACTCTTATCTTGGATGCCCTACCACATCTTCAAAGAGTATCGGATGCTAGATGATTACTCAATCCTCCATTTTTTCTTCCAAAATGAAGGTAAGAATGATGTGTCTATCTCTCCATCTCAACTGTTGATTTATGGTAGCATCAGATGTGCTCTAGCCATGAAAATTAGTGGAGAGGGTAAAGCACATAAGATCTCCAAGACCCAGCAATCGTTTTGAGAAATTTTATCCGGATGAGGAGTTATTAAAATAATTAATATTTTTAATGGATTCCTAAGTCTAAACTTAGGAAAATAAAAATATTAATGGGTATTAATAAAGATAAGGATGAAAAGCTTCTAAGAGACGATGATCAAATCTGTTTTTATCTTAGTCGTTGACTACAGACTTAATCTCGGTCATTGATTCGTCAACAGGAAAAGTATAAGAGAAGACTTGAGGGTCATTTGGAGACACACCAGCATATACTCAGTATCCCAAGGAAAATCGATTTTTAGAGAGGGTGAACTCGATTTCAGAGGGAGAGTTGCAGGGTGGAGGAAGAGGGGGTGATTAGCAGCGGTCAGGGAGCTCAAAAGAGGTGACACAGGGACTCTGAGAGACAGTGCAGAAGGAGACGCAGATCACATAGACTCAGTGGATGATGCAGAGAAGGACAGAGCAGCGCAGAGCCACGCAGAATGACGCAGGGCTGACGCAGTAGGAAAGGAAGTCCTCCAGGGTGTTAGAAAGTCTCGGAGAAAAGTCTTAGGTGTTTTCTCCCAGTGTCTATGCAAAAATTTTCTGTAAAAGCGATTGTTGTTGAAGATTAATAAAACCCTCCTTTGCTGCATCGGTTTTCCCACATTGGGTGTTTTCGGGGACAATTGTCCAAAAATAACTGTGTTGATGTGTTTGATTATTGTGCATATATTTGTTTCTCTATAATGGTGTGATATCTGCAGTAGCATTTACTCTAATATTTACTAAAGAAATTTCATAAATAACTTATTGAAAAATAAGTAGGTAAAATAAATCAGTTGTTGCAGTAATAGAATTTTTGTTTAGAAATTCTCACATAGTAGCGGAGCAAAGATTCAGAGACAGGAAGGGAAAATCAATTATGGGTCAAGGGCATGATGCAGAGGCATCCACGTCAGGAGACTCATGCAAATTTTTAGAAGAATGCACGAGATAGAAATTTTGATTTCTCTATATTGGCTTCCAGATTGGAAGAAGAAGTTGTTTGCGTAGCAAGCTCTGCAACATTAGGGGTATGGTATATAGACAGTGGAGCTTCTTGGCATATGACAGGAATCCGGGAATGTTTCTCAGATTATTAGGAGAAAAGAATGAATTTTCAGATCACCATGGGGAATAAGGCAAAGTGTACCCCAGTAGGGAAGGGTACTATAGTTTTTCAAACAGAAACAGGAGAACGGGTCTGAGCTACCAACGCGCTGCATGTGCCAGGATTAGGGATGAACTTACTTTCCATATCTAAACTTCAAAGCAAGGGCTATGACGTTATCTCCATTAAGGAGAAAGTGTACATCAAACACCCGAGTTGGAAAAAGAAGGTACAGATCGGAATCAGAAGTAACAGGTTGTACAGGTTGCAGCGAGAATCACCGATGGCACTGATAGGCAGTAACGGAGACAAGGATTTGAATGAACTATGGCACAGAAGGATGGGACATTTGCACCATGTGGCTCTGAGAATTCCCAGGAAAACTGTAACAGGAGTTCCAAATCTTAGTACTAAACGACATGATGTACGCAGACGGTGTGCTTTGGGCAAGTATGCCAAAGCAGTGTTTCCTAGAAGTAGGAATAGGACCAAGAGTGTACTAGGATTGATACACTCAGATATCTGTGGACCAATGTCCACAAAAACTCTTAGTGGTCCCGAATACTTCGTCACCTTCTTCGATGACCATTCCAGGAAAACTTGGATCTATTTTCTGAAAACCAGGATGAGGTTTTCTATTGATTCAAAGAGTTCAAGGCTCTAATGGAGAATCTGACAGGAAAGAAAAAAAAAAGGTGTTGCGCTCAGACAATAGTGGAGAGTATGTCGACAAGGACTTCATCGATTTTTGCGCTGGTGAGGGCATCAGAAGAGTGTGGACAACTCCCTACAATCCGAAGAAGAATGGAGTAGCGAAAAGGAAGAATAGGACTATTGTGGAAGCAGCTAGGGCAATGATGTATGATCAAGATATGACAAAATACCTGTGGGTAAAAGCATGCAGCACGGCAGTCTACGTCCAGAATAAAAGTCCTCATAGGGCATTGGGCAAGATTACTCCAGAGAAAATCTTCACCAAAAAGACACCTGAAGTTAGTCATTTCAAGATGTTTGGGAGTTTAGCATATTGTCGTATACCTGAGGAGAAAAGGAAGAAGTTAGATCAAAATATAGAAAAATGATATCTTGTGGGATATAGAGAGAATGCTAAAGCATATAGAATCTATCTTCCATGGAGTAGGAAGGTAGTAGTTCGGCAAGATGTGAAGTTCATGGAGGACAGGGCCCTCAAAAAATCTCGAGAAATGCCTTCCGAGGAGCAGCCAAAAGATGAATCGTTGGTAAAACCAATTCAACCAGCGGAAGCCAGTACCAGAAATTCTCCTTCAAAACAGGGGGACTCACAGGAAGAGGAAGAGCTAACAGATGAACCTACTACCAGAGGAAGAATAAGCCGGGAACTCCAACAGATTCTACAGGATACAGAAGATTTCATTAGTGCACCCAAGAACAGTAAAAGGGAGTGAAAACAGCTAGACAGATATCAGGCCTTAGTAGCTCAGGTTGGGGAACCTTCCCGTTTTCAGGACGTTATTCAACATCAAGTTTGGATGGCTGCGATGGTGGAGGAATACAGCTCTATAATGGTGAATGATGTATGGGAAGTAGTACCTAGGCCCCAAGATGAGTGGCATGTTCGAGATGGATCTACAAGATCAAACACGTTGCAAACGACAGTGTGGAAAAATACAAAGCCAAGTTTGTGGCTAAGGGGTATGCACATAAGGAAGGAATAGACTACGAAGAGACCTTCGCTCCAGTAGCCAGGTATACATCTATTAGAACTGTGATATCTCTTGCAGCACAGATCAGGTGGGAGATTCATCAGATGGATGTCAAGACGGCATTCTTGAACGAGGTGATAGAAGAGGAAGTATACATTGAACAGCCAAAAGGTTTTGAGACACATGAGAAGAGATCTCATGTATGCAAATTGTAGAAAGCCTTGTATGGGCTCAAACAGGCACCTAGAGCATGGTGTGGTCGAATTGATGGCTACTTGCAAAAGATGGGGTTCGTCAAGAGTGATGCAAATCCCAATCTCTACTATCTGGTTATAGAGAATGAACCACTAGTCCTAGTATTATATGCGGATGATCTTTTCCTGACAGGATCATCCAGGCTCATCGAGGATTGCAAGAAGAATCTAGCCACAAAATTCGACATGAAGGATTTGGGACAGACGCATTATTTCCTGGGGTTGGAAGTTTGGCAACAGAAGGGTGAGATCTTCCTTGGACAATGGAGATACGCTACAGAAATCCTAAAGAGATTCAGGATGCAGGACTGTAGGCCTATGGCTACTCCAATGATCACCAACTAGAAGAAAATTGATGCATCAGAAGACAAAGATGTTGATCCCACCTTATACAGGTAACTCATAGGGTCCCTGATGTATCTGCTCAATACCAGAGCAGACATTTGTTACGCTGTCAACACCCTCAGTCAGTTCATGGTGGAACTTAAGAGGGCGCATTGGGCAACAGCCAAACATGTTCTCAGATATATACAGGGAACAGTCGAGTATGGACTATTGTACACCAGAAGTAATGACATTAGACTGAGTGGGTTTACTGATGCAGATTGGGCTGGAAGTTCAGTAGATCGGAAAAGTACCTCTGGGTATTGTTTCAACATTAGATCGGGGATGACCTCTTGCTGCAATAGGAAATAGAAATGCGTAGCTCTAAGCTCAGCTGAAGCAGAATATATGGCTTAGAAAATTGCTTGTGAACCTATTTAGAAGAAGGATGGAGCGACCAGCATCATGTGTGATAATCAGAGTTGCATCAAGCTCTCTGAGAATCCAGTATTTCATGATCAGTCAAAGCACATTGATATTCGGTGTCACTTTGTCAGACACAGTGTCCAATGAGGCGCAGGACAGTTGAACTACACTCCTACAGGAGAACAGGTGGCAGACATGTCTGCCTCACCAAGGCCCTACAAAGAACAAAGTTCGTTTATTTCAGGGAGAAGATGGGGATGGTAAAGAATCTATTTCAATAGCAAAAATGGACAAGTATTAGGGGTGTAGTGCAGCAGTTAGCAATGGCAGTGCTATGGGCAACATGATGCAGCATTTGAGAGAGAGTTTCAATGCAGATGCAGTCTTGGGAAGAAGGACTAGCAGCAGCATGGATGCAAAGAGAGATGCAGTACAGATGTAGCAGTGGCAGAGCCATGGGCAGGGAAGCAGGGGATGTAGGGCAGCAGGCCCAGTATCAGCAATGGTACCGATGTTGGAGGATCAGTGTGATGTTCAGCGGTGGAACATTACTAGAGCACATTCCTCGCTAAGAGGGAGTGTTGATTTATGGTAGCATCGGATGTGCTATAGCCATGAAAATTGGTGGAGAGGCTAAAGCACATGAGATCTCCAAGGCCGGGAAATCGTTTTAAGAAATTCCATCCGAATGAGTAATTATGAAAATAATTAATATTTTTAATGGGTTCCTAATCTAAAGTTAGGAAAATAAAAATATTAATGCGTATTAATAAAGATAAAGATGAGAAGCCCGCAGGGGTTTGGTCTCGTGGTCAGCGAACGGTCTACTAATTCGTTCATGCCGCAATGAAGGTCAAGGTTCAAGTCTCGTCTTACCCTGAGGGGTTGTTCCTTGCGGGTTGGGCGGTTCCTCCTAGCTGTTATAGTGGCAGCCGGTGGGATTCAACCCAGTGTAACGTGAGTATGATACCACTGTCGTTGTCGATTCAGCTAGATATCAAATAAAAATTAAAGAAGGAGAAAATAAACAAACAAAAAAAAGGATAAGGATGAGAAGCTTCTAAGAGACAAGGATCAAGTCTGTTTTAATCTTAGCCATTGATTACAAAGTTAATCCTGGCTGTTGATTCTTCCACAGGAAAAGTATAAGAGAAGACTTGAGGGTCATTTGGAGACACACCAGCAAATACTTAGTATCCTAAGGAAAATCGATTTTCAGAGAGGGTAAAATCGATTTCAAAGGCAGAGTTGCAAGGTGAAGGAAGTGGGGGTGCTTAGCAGCAGTCAGGGAACTCAGAAGAGGTGATGCAGGGACTCTGAGAGACAGCGCAGAGGGAGGCACAGATCACAAAGACTCAGTGGATGATGTTGATTTGGGGTAGCATCGGATGTGCTCTAATCCACGAAAATTGGTGGAGAGGCTAAAGCACATGAGATCTCCAATAACCATAAATGGTTTGGGGAGAATCTAACCAATTTGGGAGATATTAAAATAATTAATATTTTTAATGGACTCCCTAAGTCTAAACTTAGGAAAAATAAAATATTAATGTGAATTAATATAAATCTGTGTTAGAAGGGTCCAAAAGTCATGGATCAAGCCAGAGTTAATCTTAGCCGTTGATTAGGGACTTAATCTCGGCTGTTGAATTGTCAACGAGAAAAGTATAAGAGGAGGCTTGAGAGTCACTTGGAGAACACACCAAGAGATCAAGATTTCGACTTTCTGGGGCTGGGTTTGTTGAGAAAGTTGAGAGAGTGATCAGAGTTGCAGCTGAGGGGCAGTGATTCGTGAATACAGAAGCAAAGAGGTAGAGATCGCAGTGGGAGGATCAACGCAGTAGTCGGAGAGAGGGACGCAGAAGCAGCCAAGGGTTCACGCAAAGCCAGCCAAGGCTCACGCAGAGCCAGCCAGGAGTTGCGCAGTGCATCAGAGGGCCAGCGTGGGTGACGCAGAGGGCCAAAGGACTGACACAGTGCCTCCAGGCTAACGCGGGCCAGACCAAAGTGACACTGTGATGCAGGAGCATCCTGCTCAGAATATTATTATACATTTGGTTGATTTAGGGGGTGATGTTTTTAATTATTTTTATGAATTTTGTATAGATTGAGTGAAAATCTGTGTGAGGGTTCAGTTGTGAAATATTCTCAACTATGTGAGAATATTAGGGATAATTAATGTGTGTTGATCTTGTAGAAATCTTAGGGATTATGAGATCCTCAAATAAGAATTAGTTGAGTGATTTATGGAGAAGATTATGGATTTAGAATAATCCATAACTATGTACTTATTTCTATAAATGTAAACCTGCGAGGAGAGTGAGAAATAGTTTTTTTAGACAAAGTGTTAGAGTGTTACAGAAAGCTAAGTAGAGGAGAGAACAGAACAGAGCACAAGATGTTTTGTACATATATGTAAATACCGTTTGAATGAAAGGAGTTTTGTGTGTAAAAACAAGTTTCTGCGTGATTTTATTATGTGATTTGATTCTTTAATGGTAGGCTGAATCCTCTGTTAAATACTAGTTTTTGTTGATCGTCGATTGAACAGAGACAGAGATTGAACGAAAAAATGAATCACCTTTGATCACAGGATGGATCAATGATGATCTATTACGAGAAGATTGACGGTGTTCGTTGGTGAATGCGCACGCGGCTTAACATAGGAAACGGACCCAAAACGTTATAAGATCAAGTTAGTTGATAAATTCGCGAGAAAACCCGAAGAAGCTCAGAACCCTCCGATCGATAGAACCCTTAGATCTACGGTAATCGCGTGCAAATAAGCGCCGAGGTTTAATCTAGAAACGGACGCAATATTTTATTAAACTGAGTTAACAGCCCAGTCAATCGTGACCTTCCGATTAAAGGAGGTAGATCCGATGGTAATCGCGTCGAAAAATGAACGAGTTTTAATATAAAATTCGGACGCGATATTGTATGAATTGTGGTTTAATCCGTTGAAGTCTGGATCAATCGAATCCGTTCATTGTGAAGGGCACGATCCGACGGTGATCGCGTGGTAAAGGTGCGCGCGGGTTAATTCAAAGTTCGGACCCGAGAAGTTTATAGAACGACAGTGTTATTTCCTTTCGGTTCCGTGTGATAATTGAAGTTTTTGCGTATTTTGGGTAAATAAAGGAATTTTGCTATTATAGCAAAATAACAATATTAAAGGTTTAAACGGGAAGTTAAATTGTTTGAGTTCCGATAACAAGGAGGGGGCCCGATAGTTTAACTAAACAAGAGTTTAATTAAGTAAAAGTCCGAATTAGCATAAAAGTGCAATTTCACCCCATCATTTTGGTATCAGAGCAGAAGAAGATTCTGCGTGAAGTATGAATATTTTTCAGTGATAGTCTTTATAATTTTTGTGCAGAGTAACAGCAGAGGATGCTGAGAAGATTTGCAGCAACCTAGAGCAAGGAGTGCTCATATAGTTCCAGAGGAGAGAACCAGACAAATGCTATCAGACTAAGCTTAGAGGAGAAAAGCTTGGTGAAGCATATGTAGCAAGAAGGATACTTGTTACTGCAGAGGCTAATTGCAGCTCACAAGTTAAAGCTGTTAGTAAGACAAGGAAGCATATGACAAGGAAAATCAAAGGCGCAACGGAAGCAAAAGGAAAAAACAGAGGAGTCAGTCTTAGAATTTGATTGAGGTAAATATTTTCTTTTATTTATTTGAGTTTGAAGAATTAGTGGAAATGGACATGGAGAAACTTAGGAAAGGTTCAAATAAATGTCAAATGAGTGATGAAAAGCATAGGAAAAGTATTGCAGAGATGAAAGCAGAATTGAATATACTACAGGAATGGTTTCAAGAGAAAGAGAATGAAGACCGAAGACATGGATGGAGAATAAGGAAACGGGTCAATTGGAATCTATTGCAACAGAAATGGAATGCTATGTTGATGAACAAACTTGAACAAATACATATTGCTTTGTTGGAGAAAGAGAGACTCATAGGGATTGAGTCACAGCAAAGAGGATTTGCTGAAAACCAGAAATTCCATGGTGGGAATATGGTGCTTGAAGCATCAAAAGAGACCGAAAGGTCTTTTTAAGACTGATAGTTTGTCTATGAATGCAGGTATGGAATTTGTTGCTATAGAGACAGCTAATGACCATTGTTCTGATCAAGAAGTCTTTTGTGAACCTGAAGGAAATTGGGATGATTGCTTTTCATTCCATGAAGTTGAGTTTGTAACTCAACTAGAGAAAGAAGCAGCAGACAAAGAGACAGAAGCCAAAGAAGTTGATACCAGAGAACCTGTAACAAAAGGAGTAAAGGACACCAAAGAGAACATCAACTGTGTTGATGTGATTAACAAGAAGGAATTACTCCAAGAACATGGTGGAGAAAATTGTTTTACAGATATACAAAATTTGGTTCACTGTTCGAATGATGATGCTAATGAACTTCCAAATTTAGTTCTTACAAATCTCAGCGCGATAGAGTTACCTGGCAAAGCTACAGGTGTAGATAGTGAACCAATTTGAGACTCGTTCAAAATTTGGAGACCAGGAGAAAGAAATATGACAAGAACAAAAACACAGCAGCATGAAGAAGTTATTCCTTTGAAGTACCATCTACAAAACAGAGTTTGTAATCCTGAAGGTAGCAAGTCATTTAGACTTGTAGTTGTCACATTACTATAGAAAAGTGACAGACCTCATAGACAAGAGTCTATGAATTTTTTTTTACATTGGGAGTCTAATGCAGGAGCATCCTACTCAGAATATTATTGTACATTCGGTTGATTTAGGGGTGATGTTTTTAATTATTTTTATGAATTTTGTATAGATTGAGTGAAAATCTATGTGTGAGGGCTCAGTTGTGAAATATTCTCAACTATGTGAGAATATCAGGGATAATTAATGTATGTAGATCTCATAGAAATCTTAGGGATTACGAGATCCTTAAATAGGAATTAGTTGAGTGATTTATGGAGAAGATTATGGATTTAAAATAATCCATAACTATGTACTTATTTCTATAAATGTAAGCCTGTGAGGAGAGTGAGATATAGTTTTCTTAGACAGAGTGTTAGAGTGTTAGAGAAAGCTAAGTAGAGGAGAGAACAGAACAGAGCACGAGATGTTCTGTACATATATGTAAATACCGTTTGAATAAAAGGAGTTTTGTGTGTAAAAACATGTTTCTGCGTGATTTTATTATGTGATTTGATTCTTTAATAGTAGGTTGAATCCTCTGTTAAATACTAGTTTTTGTTGATCGCCGATTGAACGCAGACAGAGATTGAATGAAGAAATGAATCATCATTGATCACAGGATGGATCAATGATGATCTATTATGAGAAGATCAACGGTGTTCGTTGGTGAATGCGCACGCAGCTTAGCATAGGAAACAAACCCAAAACGCTATAAGATCGAGTTAGTTGATAAATTCGAGAGAAAACCCGAAGAAGCTCAGAACCGTCCGATCGACAGATCCATTAAATCTACAGTCATCGCATGCAAATAAGCGTTGAGGTTTAATCCAGAAACAAACGCGATATTTTATTAAACTGAGTTAACAGCCCAGTCAATCGTGACCGTCCGATTAAAGGAGGAAAATCCGACGGTAATCACATCAAAAAATGAATGTGTTTTAATATAAAATTCGGATGGGATATTGTATGAATTGTGGTTTAATTTGTTAAAGTTCGGATCAATCGAATTCGTTCATTGTGAAGGGCGTGATCCAATGGTGATTGCGTGGTAAAGGTGCGCGCAGGTTAATTCAAATTTCAAACCCAAGAAGTTTATAGAACAACAGTGTTATTTCCTTTCGGTTCTACGTGATAATTGAAGTTTTTGCGTATTGCGGGTAAATAAAGGAATTCTGCTATTATAACAAAATAACGATATTAAAGGTTTAAATGGGAAGTTAAATTGTTTGAGCTCTGATAATGAGGAGGGGGCCCGATAGTTTAACTAAACAAGAGTTTAATTAAGTAAAAGTCCAGATTAGCATAAAAGTGTAGTTTCACCCCATCACGCTAGGCTAATGCTAGGGTAGAGAGAGAGGCTGGCGTTGGGGTTTTGTGGGGCAGATTGGAGCTGTGGAGTAGCTGGAGTGTTTATCCAGGGTTTCAGCGAAAATATTTACTTCCGAGTAGAGAGGTACTACTGCCGAGATTTTTCTCTGTTGGGTGAGCCAGATTTGGCACCGAGATTGTATTCTGAGTCCTGACACTGCTTAATAAATCAAACCCTCAGATTGCTGCACCGGTTTTCCCGCATTCGGTTTTTCCGGGAACATTAGTCCAAAAACAACGGTGTCAATTGTGTGCTTGTTTCTATTTCCTTCAGTTGATGATATGTAACCTGTTGAGAATGTACTTGTATTTATTTCCAGTATTTACATGGTAAATAACTTGTTAATTAACAGAACAAGTAGGTAGGAATAAATCAAAAAGTACATGAAGGATTTCTAACGGGTTAGACTTAGAAATTCCAACAGATGACGCAGAGAAGGACAGAGCAGCGCAGAGCCATGCAGAATGATGCAGGGCTTACGCAGTAGGGAAAGGAAGTCCTCCAGGGTGTCAGAAAATTTTGGAGAAAAGTCTCAAGTGTTTTCTCCTAGTGTCTATGCAAAAATTTTCAGTAAAAGCGATTGTTGTTGAAGATTAATAAAACCCTCCTCTGTTGCACCGGTTTTCCCACATTGGGTCTTTCCAAGGACAATTGTCCAAAAATAACTGTGTTGATGTGTTTGACTCTTGTGCATATATTTGTTTCTGTATAATGGTGTGATATCTGTAGAAGAATTTATTTTAATATTTACTGAAGGAATTTCATAAATAACTTATTGAGAAATAAGTAGGTTAAATAAATTAGTTGTTGTAGTAATAGAATTTCTATTTAGAAATTCTTACATCAACTAGGGAAGATATGTCAAGCAATCCAAGCTTGTTTCTAAAATACACAAGCTTCTTATTGGGAAGATATTTTGTCAAAATATGACCAGTTTGATCATCAGAGGGGATATACTCCAGCACCAGTAACCCATCTTGTAACAACTTTGGAATGTAGTGGTACTTGTTGTTTATGTGCTTCGTCTTTCCATGAAATACTGGGTCCTCAGACAGTCTTATACAGCTAGTATTAACACAATGTATTATGGTAGGGTCCAACGATCCTATAAATATATCAGATAACATCTTCCTTAACCAGACCGCTTCCCTGCGTACTTCACACACTGCAATTACTCAGCCTTAGCACTACTCAAAGCCATTGTCTCTTGTTTTCTGCTCGTCCAAGAGACCATGGATGATCCCAAGCTAAAACATCCTCCTGTGGTGCTTCTTCCATCCTTCTCGCTGCCTCCCCTATCAGAATCAGTAAATCCTCCTAAATGAACAGTTTTTCCTTTTTCATACTTCAAGCAGTAGTGGACAGTTCCCTGTAGAAGCTATACAATGATCATGTCTAGGCTCCATTTGAAATTGACTGAGAACATTTACTACAAAACATATGTTTGGCCGAGTATTCACCAGATACATCAGGGAGCCAATCAGCTGTCTATATTTAGTAGGATCCACTGGACTGGATTCAAAGTTCCTCAACATTTTCAAGTTTGTGATCATCAGAATTGTCATTGGTTCGCATTCCATCATATCAAACCTTTTCAATCGCTCAATCACATACTTTCCTTGTCCCAGAAAGATTTCATTCAGTTCCTGCCAAACTAGATAATAATGCATAAGTCCTAGATCCTTCATATTGAATTCCGCTACCAACATTTTCTTACACTCTTGAATTCTTTCTTCATTACCAATTATTAGAAGATCATCTACATATAGAAGAATGATGACAAGTTCATCATTCTCTACTTTGATGTAGAGATTGGGATCTACAGTACTTTTCCTGAAACCCAACCTTTGCAAGTATGCATCCATTATAACATACCATGCCCTAGGAGCTTGTTTGAGGCCATAAAGTGCCTTCTTCATGTTGATTTTTGGTAGCATCGAATGTGCTCTAGCCATGAAAATTGGTGGAGGGGCTAAGGCACATGAGATCTCCAACACCCAGAAATCATTTGGGAAAATTCCACCTATATGGCAAGATATTAAAATAATTAATATTTTTAATGGGGTTCCTAAGTATAAACTGAGGAAAATTAAAATATTAACGTGTATTAATATAATATGGATGAGAAAGTTCTAAATGACGAGGATCAAGCCAAATCTAATCTTAGTCATTGATTAAGGACTTAATTTATGTCGTTGAAGACTCAACCAGAAAAGTATAAGAGGAGGCTCGAGGGTCAGTTGAAGATACACCAAGTTGATCAAGAATTCGATTTTTTTGGGGCAAGGTTTGCTGAGAAATCAAGTTAGTGATCTATTGCAGTGAGGGGAAGTTCGACAGAAGGCTGAGAATACATATCAGAGAGGCAGAGAAAGTGTCGAAGAGATAGCGCAGAGTCTAAGAACACAGACACAGAGGCAGCCAAGGTTGACGCAGTGGCTGAGGAGGCCAGCGTAGAAGATGCAAAGAGCAAAGAGGCTGACGCAGAGGCACTAGAGGCTGCGCAAAGGCTAGCAGAGCTGACGCTACGCTGAAGAGGCAGCGCTGAGGAATTTTCGGCAAAGCCTAGAGGGTGACGCAGTCCCTGGATCATGACGGAGTTCCAGAGAGAAGCTTGGAGCAGCTTTCGTTGTCCAGCTAAGGAACTATCAAAGTTGTTGTGGGATCAATCATCCAGTTGCTCATCAACCGGAATATCTGTCTCTGAGGAGAGGTACTTCTACCAAGGAAATTCTCTGAAGGGTGAGCCATTTTTGGCACCCTAGTTGTATTCAGAAAACTGCATAGTAATAAAACCCTCATATCTGCTGCACTAGTTTTCCCGCATTGGGTTTTTTCGGGGATGATTGTCCAAAAATAATGGTGTCCCTTGTGTGTTTGTCTCAGTTATTTCAGTGGTTGATATGTATATGTGTTAAGGCTACATTTGTGTTTATTTTGGTATTTATATTTATAGATAACTTGTTAATGGACAGAAGAAGTAGGAGATAATAAACCAGATAATGCAGTAGGGATTTCTAACGTGTTAGACTTAGAAATTTCAACATGGTATCAGAGCATTGCAGATCACAGGAGGACTAAAGGCACCAGCAGAAATCTGAAATTTGCAACAATAGTAGCTGTCTCGAGAGACAACGTTGCTCCAGAGCAGAAGCAGCTAGAGAAGAAGTGACGTAGAGCATACGTCATCATTTCGAGCCAAGAGGAGGGCCAGCGCAAAGGCAGAGAGGGGCATATCAAACCTACGCAGTGCCCGATCATCTTTCTCAGCCAGGAAGGATTGACGCTGTGCCTAGGAGAAGAAGATTCATCCTTTTTCGAGATTGCGCAGAGCCTGAAGGGCTCAGTTTTTTCAGTTACCGGGGCTTGGGGAGCTGTGGGCAGATTGTGATTCGAGGAGCTGGTGGAACGTTGTTTCTATCAAAGCAAAATAGTGTCTAAGGAGACGGAGCCAAGGTAGAGGGAATCACCACCTTGACGGATTTCTAGCCAAGGAATCCAAATCCGTGTTGCAATTGCAAGGAGGATTGGAGAGGAGCAGTTCCACAGTGGCCAGAGGATTTCCAAGAGGGGAGTTGAGACTCAGAGGCAGTCCAAAAGAGGACTTGAAATGGAAATGAACGGATTAAGGGATCAAGAAAGGTTGGACGGGGCTTCTAACTTTGTCATCTGCAAGGCCAGGATCTTGGCAATCCGGGACAAACATCGCATCAAGGACTTCACCTTGAAAACCGTATTTGTCCCAGTTGACCCAAATGTTAATTAAAATTATGAAGAGGTCAAGCCGAAAGAAAAATGTTTAATCCTAGACGGGGTCAAAAATCATGTCATACCACATATTGCTGAGAAGAACACGGCAAGGGAGATGTGGGAGGCGCTGACCACCTCATACCAGGGCTCTTCCGTGCAGAGGAAGATGTTATTGGAGAATCAATTGTGCTCATATCAGATGCAGAAGGGAGAGCAGATAGATTCGTTCATTCTCAGGTTGCAAGAGATTCGAGACTAGCTTACTTCCGTGGGGTCTACACCGGATCCTGAAGTTATGGTCAGGACTGCCCTGAATGCAGTCTCCGAGGAGTGGGAGACATTTTTCCAAAGTATTTTGGGCAGGGTTTCTCTTCCCAGTTGGGAGGCAATGTGGCCATCTCTTCGCCAGGAAGAGATCAGGATGTTGACCAAGGCGGGGAGTAGTGGCAAGGAAGGTCGAATCAAGAAAGAGGAGGAGGATGCGGCTCTAGCATTTGCGGGACAACAAGGGAAGAGGAAGAAAAAGGATATCTCCAAGGTTAAGTGTTTCCGTTGTGGGGAGCTGGGACATTATGCATCCCAATGTCCCAAGAAGAAAAACAAGGGAGAGGCTTCTGATTCAAAGGCAGCTCTAGCTAAGGCGAAGAAAGAGGTCGAGACTGATGACGATTGTTCCATGAGTGCTCATGCACCTCTAGGGAAGAGGTGGGGAGACATCGAGTTGTATTCAAGAGGACTACATACTAGGGGCAGGATCCTTGAGGTGCCCAAACTCTTGGATCACATCCGACTATAGGAACCTTTAACGACGGTAGCATGATGACAGGGGTCGGGTGGAGCAAAGTGTGGTGGAGTAGCAAGGCAGGGCTAGAGTGCAGCAATCTGAGGCAACGCAGTGGAGTTTGCAGCAGTGCGAGAGGCACAGAGGGGTCTGCAGTAGTGTAGTGGCAACAGAGGGAGCACAAGATAGCATTTGAGTTAGCTACAGCATCACGGGGCTTCCAATCTGACCGAGATGTTAGTATTTGGGAGAAGATCAGTTACTTAATTCTCGGTAACTGAGTTGCAGTGCAACAGTTAGCAGTGGCAATGCTATGGGCAGCATGATGTAGCATGTTGAGAGGGAGCTATAGTACAGATGTAGCAGTGGCAGTGGCAGTGTCATGGGCAGCAGTACAAGAAGCAGCAGTGCAAAGGATGTGAGGCAACAGGACAAGCATCAAAACAGGTACTGATGTGGAGGATAGTGTGATGTTTCTATGGTGAAGCATTACTAGAGCACATTCCTCGCTAAGAGGGAGTGTTGATTTTTGGTAACATCGGATGTGCTCTAACCATGAAAATTGGTGGAAGGCGCATGAGATCTCCAACACCCAAAAATGGTTTGGGGAAATTCTACCCGAATGGAGAGATATTAAAATAATTAATATTTTTAACGGGGTTCCAAAGTATAAACTTAAGAAAATTAAAATATTAATGTGTATTAATATAATATGGGTGAGAAAGTTCTAAATGACGAGGATCAAGCCAAATCTAATCTTAGTCGTTGATTACGAATTTAATCTTGGTTGTTGAAGACTCAACAGCAAAAGTATAAGAGGAGGCTTGAGGGTCAATTGGAGATACACCAAGTTGATTAAGAATTCGATTTTTTCGAGGCAGGGTTTGCTGAGAGATCAAGTTAATGATCTGTTGCAGCAAGGGGCAGTTCAGTAGAAGGCCGAGAATACATATCAGAGAGGCAGATAAACTGTCAGAGAGACAGCGCAAAGCCTAGGAAGGTTGACGCAGAGGCTGAGGCCAGCGCAGAAGACGCATTGGGCCAAGAGGTTAATGCACAGGCAGCAGAGGCTGAGGCCAAAAGACGCATTGGGCCAAGAGGTTAACGAAAAGGCAGCAAAGGTTGTGCAGAGGCCAGCAGAGCTGACGTTGGGTTGAAGAGGTAGCACTAAGGAATTTTCGTGGGGCAAACTGGGAGCTGAGAGGCAGACGCAGAGCCATAGAGGGTGACGCAGTACCTGGATGGCGATGCAGTTCTAGAGAGAAGCTTGGAGCAGCTTTCGTTGTCCAGCTAAGGAACTGTCGAAGTTGTTGTGGGATCAATCATCTAGTTGCTGATCAGCCAGAATATCTATCTCCGAGGAGAGGTACTTCTGCCAAGGAAATTCTCTGAAGGGTGAGCCATTTCTGGCACCCTAGTTGTATTCAGAAAACTGCATAATAATAAAACCCTCATATCTATTGCACCAATTTTCCTACATTGGGTTTTTTCAGGGATGATTGTCCAAAAATAACGATGTCCCTTGTGTGTTTGTCTCAGTTATTTCAGTTGTTGATATGTATATGTGTTAAGGTTGCATCTGTGTTTATTTCAGCATTTATATTTATAAATAACTTGTTAATGGAAAGAACAAGTAGGAGATAATAAACTAGATAATGCAGTAACGATTTCTGACGTGTTAGAGTTAGAAATTTCAACACTTCAATCTGCAAACATGAGTTTCTCTATACTTCGAATCCCAATGGTAATTCTATAAAGACTTCTTCATCTATGGTACCATTCAAGAATGTTGTTTTGACATCCATTTGATGTACCTTCCATCCCATTGATGCTGCTAGAGATATCAAAGATTGAATCGTGGTATACCTTGTTATCGGAGCAAAGGTCTCTTCATAGTCAATGTCTTCTTCCTGATAGAAGCCTCGAGCCACGAATCTAGCCTTGAATTTATCTATGCTTCCATCTGCAGCACACTTGATCTTACACAGCCACTTAGAGGTTACCACTAATTTATTTTCCGGTTTTAGGACAATTTCCCAATCATAATAGATTGGTATTCCTCATTCATTTCATTCTTCCATTCTTGGAGTTTGGTTGCTTCCTCGAAAGTAGAAGGTTCATCTTCAATGAGCTTCGACATGTATGCCACATATCCTGAGTATCTTTTTGGTTTCCTGCTCTCCTGAATCTTCCTCTTGCAGTGTGACCTTTTCTTCTTGAAGTGTAGAAGTTAACCAGTTAGGTCTCTTTCTTCTTTCCGAGAGAGATATCAGTTCACTAGGACCTTCTTCTTCATGATGAGAGGCTTCTTCTTCCTTATTAACTTATTCCTCAAACATAGGAAGATCCTTCTCATCAGAATCGGATGGGAGATCTTTGGATTTCTTGAAGGCAATGCTCCCATAAAAAATTACATCTCTACTTACTTCTATTTGATGTCCTTCCTTTATCTAGATCCTGTAAGCCTTGGAAGAGTTGCTATATCCAACGAATATTCCTTTCTTGCTTGCGGGATCTAGCTTCTTTCTTTTGTCCTTGGGAATGTGAATATATACAAGACACCCAAATATCTGAAGATGATCAATATTTGGTTTCTTCCCAGTGAAGACTTCTTCTGGAGTTATATTGCCAAGTGATCTGTGAGGACTTCTATTTTGGATGTATACTGCAGTCTTCGTTGCTTCTCCCCATAGAAATTTCGGTAGATCTTGATCATGGAGCATAGCCTTGACACTTTCTTCTATGGCTTTATTCTTTTGTTCAGCTACTCCATTCTACTCAGGATGGTATGGAACTATAAGCTCCCTCTCAATCCCAGCCTCCTTGCAGAAAGCAATGAGTTCTTTGGAAGTATACTCTCCTCCATTATCTGGCCTTAGAATCTTTATCTTTCTTTCTGTAAGATTTTCCACCTCTGCCTTGAATTCTTGAAATTTTATGAATACTTCGTCAAGTAAATAAACCCAAGTTTTCCTCAAATCATCATCAATGAAAGTAACATAATATAGATGATCTCCAAGTGATTTAGACATGGGACCACATACATCAGAGTGGATGAGATCTAGAATCTCTTGAGCTCTAGATGTACTATGTGCAAATGGTTTCTTCGCATTGTTTCCCAGAGCACAGCGTTTGCAGACTCCTTCATGGTCTTCTATGAGATTTGGTATCCCATTTACAATGGAGTTTAGAGTTGGCAAGATCTTGAAAAGAATATGGCCCAATCTTCTATGCCAAAGTTCACACAGACTTATCTCAATGTGGACAAGTGCTTGACTTAGAGGGGATGAGAGTCTGTAGAGTCTTCCTTCTCAAACTCTAATCGTTCTAGCTTTTTCAATGCTAGAATCTTTAGCCCAAACCACTACTTAACCATCTATAAAAGCAACTCTATCTCCTTTTTCTTCTAATGATGATATAGAAATAAGATTTTTGCACAAACTTGGAACATATAGAATGTTGTTGAGATGAATGTTACCTCCTCCTTCCAACTCAATTCATGTAGATCCAATGCCTTTTACCGAATAGCCCTTGTTGTCACCAAGCTCCACAGAGTATAAGGACTTCCCTTTGGATAGGGTTTTGAGTTGTTTTTGATGTCCAGCCATGTGTCTTGAAGCTCCACTATCTATCACCCATATCTTTTCATCTTGGAATGTTCCAGTGAGGGCTGAGAACAATACTTCATTCTATGAAGTTTGGGATCTTTGGAAGGGAAGAGACTATTCCATACTGCCTTGAAACTTTGCTTCATGAGACTTGCTAATGATGAACACTACTTTTCAAGCCTCTTCATAACAGAGTTGACCTTCTTCATGCCTTGTGCGAACCATAGCTCTGATACCATGTAGAAGAATCTAAGACAAAATGACATTAATGATTCTTCTAACTATGATAACTGCTTGTGATGTCTTTTTACTTATTAGGATTATCTTCTTATTATTATTATTATAGTGTGTTCTTCAATCATCAAATAGCTACCAAAACAAGAAGATCAACAAGATACAAGTACACAAGATGTAGGCTCCAAGCCAAGGAAAAACCTCTCCTCTTGAGAGGAAAACCCTTCAATCTCTTCTTATAGATTCTTTATTGATGAATACCAAGACCCTTGACAACCACTGGAGCCCTTCCAAGACCAAGATCAGCTTCTCACTAATGTGCTTGCCTTACTTCTTTTCAAACACAGCAGAATCTCTTCCGGAAACACTACTTCGACATCCAGCCACAGCTTTTCGGCCCTAACTGCAGATCTGCAACTTTGACCCCCCCGGCAGCAGCTACTAATTCACACGTGTGGACAAGAATTGCTTCTTCTTTGCCTCCAGCTGCCTCACTTAGCCTAATTTGTCTTCTAGATCTAGAAGCCGACTTTGTTGGCCCGTCCTTCAGCCCTTTGTTGGAATTTCTAAGTTTAACTCGTTAGAAATTCTTCCTGTACTATCTGATTTATTTCTTCCTACTTGTTCAATTACTTAACAAGTTATTTACTATGTAAACACTGAAAATAAATACAAGTACAGTATCAACATCTACAGATCATCAACTGAAAGTAAACAAGCACACAAGTGACACCATTATTTTTGGACCAATGTCCCTTGAAAAACCCAATGCAGGAAAATCGGTGCAGCTATTCAAAGCGTTTTATTACTATGCAATTTTCATAATGCAACTAGGGTGCCAAAAATGGCTCACCCAACAAAGAATGCCCTCGGCAGTAGTACCTCTCCTGGGAGACAAATATTTCGGTTGATTAATCACTGGATGAACGATCCCACAGCAACAATTGCAACTTCTGCTGCTCTGAGTCACTCTGATAGGGACTACGTCACCCTATTTGGCTCACCAGCTCCCAGTCTGTCACACGAAATCCTCCAGTGCTACCTCTAGACCCTGCATCAACTCTACTAGCCTCTGCATCAGTTTCTGGAGCCTCTGCATCAGCCCCTAGACCCTCTATGTCTCACACGCTGGCCTCTCTGGCTCTGTGCAGCTCCTCGCTGCCTCTATGTAGCCTCCAGTTGCCTCTGCATCAACCTCACTAGGCTCTGCGCTGCCTCTCTGGTACCAACTCTGCCTCTCTGATATGTATTCACTGCCCCTCAGCTGCAACTCAGATCACTCAATCAATTTCCTCAGCAAACCTTGCCCCAGAAAATTGAATTCTTGATCTCTCTTGGTGTGTCCTCCAACTGACCCTCAAGCCTCCTCTTATACTTTTCTCGTTGGTCCATCACTCAATCGATTTCCTCAGCAAACCTTGCCCCAGAAAATTGAATTCTTGATCTCTCTTGGTGTGTCCTCCAACTGACCCTCAAGCCTCCTCTTATACTTTTCTCGTTGGTCCATCAACTACGGAGATTAAATCTCGAATCAACAGCTAAGATTAGATTTGTCTTGATCCATGACTTTTGGAACATTCTAACCCAGTTTTATATTAATACCCATTAATATTTTATTTTTCCTAAGTTTAGACTTAGGAACTCCATTAAAAATATTAATTATTTTAATATCTCCCAAACCAGTTAGAATCTGCCCAAACCATTTCTGAGTCTTGGAGATCTCATGTGCTTTAGCCTCTCCACCAATTTTCATGACTAGAGCACATCCAATTCTACCCCAAATCAACACCCTCTTCTTACAAGATTGAACCCTCACAATGAAACCCTAGCCAAGCAGCAAAAACCATACCGAAAAGTTGAAGAATTTCAACCTCCTCTTTCACACATGAAGAGAAAGAGAGAGAGAGGAACCTGAAACACTTCTCCTTCTTCTGCCTTCTTCGTTGCCATTTTTTGCTTCTTCCTTCGCATTAGAGAGCAATGAATTGTCTCCAAATGAGGTCGAATTGCCTCCTATATATAGGTCTTCTAGGGGTACGAATTTCAGCTTCTAGGTCGACTTGGTCTTGGAAGGCTTAGTAAACTACAAAAATAATCCTTTTTACAATTTACAAGATGCCCGATGGGGTCTTCAATTTATGACAATGTCCCTATTTGACTTCTTGACCTAGGACAACCAAAGAAGCATTTTCAATTAGTGCTTGACCTATAAAACAAATTTCTTGGGCAAGAAACCCAAGCTCAATAATAATAATAATAATCATTTTTCTTTCTTTTACAAAATACAAGACTCAAAAGTACATTTCATATTTATGAAGACCAAACCTAGTTACACTTTCTTCAACACAACGCACTTTCTTTGATTTTTATTCACATAAGGTGCACATTCACTCCACTTGGTTTATTTCATTCACTATTATACCGACTTGGAAATATGATCTCAACCACATTGAATTTAAAAAAGAATTTACCCTTACTATTGAGCGCTTACAGACATCTTAAGGGCAAGTTATTGTGCACTAATTGGTTGGATTGTTTATGTAGATTTATTAGCTTAATGACATTGTACAATGCAAGGGACACCCCCTTAAGACTGGAAAAACACCAGTCTGAATGGAGAAATATCCAAAGGAAATTCAGTTGGTTGTCTAGAGTTGTTATGCAGATCTGTTGGTGCAGATTTGTGTGATAACAACTAGTGAACAATAATCTACCAATAGAACTACGAAAAATAGAAAATCCTAAAAATCATCTTAACTTCAAAATTGGAAATAAAGCCAAAAAGAACGAGTGATCATTAAAATAGGACCAAGCCATCCATTTATAACTTGATTTCTAAGAAATTAGTTTTAGTACTCAATTTTGTTAGATAAATTCTATATTGCCGGATCCGACATCGGGAGGGTGAAGAATGGTGGTTCCGCGGATTTGAACAGTATGCAAATTCAGATCCGCCAAAAATACGTCTTAAATACGGATCCCTGCAGATTTGATGTTTTAGGAAACATTTAATCCAGGGACGAAACGGATCCCGAGCCATTTTGGCAAGTTGTCGGAACCACCGAAATGGGTTGATTGTCTGTCGCTTTAGGTTTACCGATTTTTTCGTTTTAGGTTTTAACTTTTAGCTTTATAAACATGTGGTCCCTCCCCTTTGTCGGCACTCACACAGAATATCCCCCTGCTTCACACAGTGATTGTTAAATATTCAACTGGGTCCCTGCTTCACACAGTGCTTGTTAAATATTCAACTGGGCCCTTGCTTCATATAGCAACGTAGTGTTTGGAACTGTGAGCACAGCGACAAAGCCGTCAAGGAAGCCGTTGCCGGTCGGGACAAAAACGTCGAGGAAGTCATCGCCAGTCGAGACAAAGCCATCGAGGAAGCCGTCAGTGAGTCGTTGCTGCCAGCCTGTGTTTTGAGAGTGCGAGGAACGCTCCACCAGGAACGCTCGGCCGAATCCTTCGTTGCGACTCAGCTGACAAAGGTTAAAGACTAATTTTAAATACATAGCAAATGTTAAATACTAATTTATTTTTTTCGAAGGTCGATTTTAAATACACGGCAAATGGTTGAATTTTTTTTTTTCCGAAGGTTTTTCAAGGCCCGATAATCGCTCTCCATTGTGCCATTTTTAAAAATAAATCTTTTTTTTGTTTTTCGAAGGCCCGATAGTCGCTCTCCATAGTGCCATTTAAAAAAAAAAACATAAAATTCCATTACTCTCCATTTGGCATTAGGCATTGTCGCATTTATAATTTTATTTATAAATTATAATCTTAGGGATTCACAATTTAATGTCATGTTTTGTTTGTATATATTCTTAGGGATTTATAATTTTATTGTTCTTTTTAAATATATTACAGAATACCCTTATGAAACATTCTATTATTTAGTCAATTTATAACTATTACAAGAAAGAAAGAAATTATTTTAACATCCACAAGGCTAAAGATCGTCTATGGGACATATTGCTTCTTCATCTGCTTGATGTATTCGGCCCTTTTTTTGTGAAGCTTCAAAATAAATACTCCCAGCTTCTCGACAAACCCCTAGCTAAATAGATTATCCCAAGAACTAGCTGCCAGCATATCTGCAAAACTTTCACTGTTTTCTTTGAAGGCCTCACATTCTAAAATGAAATGTTTTTATGTTTCCACCTTTCCGGAAGAAAAAAAAATGCGTACTCTTTCCTCCCCCACTTCCTTTGGCCTTTTCTAGTGCTCTCTTTCACAACGGAGTTTAATGAGAATTAGTCCTTAACTAAGCAATAATAATTTTGGCTCTCCAAGAGATATTGCCCTCTATATATGCTTTTGGTTGATGACTATTAATGGGATTAAACACTTCAATATAGTAATTTTTCTTTCTTCCTAGCTCCTGATCCCAAGTACGCTTGTGGAACTTTTCCATAACAAAAGCTTTTTATCTCTTTGTTGTTTATGGGACAAGTGTTCAAGCAAATACCCCATTTACTAAACCATTTGTTATTTTGTTGTATCCAAGTTTTTTTTTCTTGCACAATCTATCATTAAATACAACCTTAGGCCATCTACCCTCTTCCATTTGCTCATTTTTTTTAAATACGTTATCACTTGCACCAAAGGAATTGCTTCAATAGGCGCAGACCCTGTTTCACTTAACAAGATAGCTTAAGAAGCTGCACTTTTAATCTTAAAATTCTTTATAATCAAATGCTTCCGAATTTTCTCAATTTGTCTCCACCGCATGTCGGATGTACTGTTGGCCCATAGTTCACAACCATAGAGTGTTGATTTGGGGTAGCATCGGATGTGCTCTACACACGAAATTTTGTGGAGAGGTTGGGGCACATGATATCTCCAATACCCAGAAAGGGTTTGGGCAGATTCTAAACATATCAAGAGATAGTAAAATAATTAATATTTTTAATGGAGTCCTTAAGTCTAAACTTAGGGAAAATAAAATATTAATGTATATTAATATGAATCTGTGTTAGAATGGTCCAAAAGACATGGATCAAGCCAGATCTAATCTTAGCCGTTGATTAGGGACTTAATCTTGGTCGTTGAGATGTCAACAAGAAAAGTATAAGAGGAGGCTTGAGGGTCACTTGGAGGGTACACGAGATGATCAGTCACTCTATTCTCTAGAGCGGGGTTTGCTAAGAGAGATAGAATCAGTGATCGGGAGAGCAGCTGAGGGGCATTGAGTACAGAGAAACAGAGAAGGTAGAGATTGTGTCGGGAGAGCAGCGCAGCAGCGAAGGAGGGTGACGCAGGGCCAGCAAGGGCTCACGCAGGGCCATGCAGAGGTAGCCAACTGCTGTACAGAGCACCAGATGGGCCAGCGCAGCTGACATAGAGGCTCCCAGAGCTGACACAAGGCCTCCTGGGGCTGATGCAGGCCAAGAAAGGTTGACACAGGGCTAGCGTGAGACAGAGAGGGGCTGACACAGTCCAGTTTGCGGAAACGCTAGGGTTGCAAAGCAATTTTGTGTTGAGAAGCTACCGGAAGGATTTTCTGGGGTTTCAACCAGGAGATTTCTCTCAAACTGTGAAGTATAGCTGCTAAGGAAATTCTCTGTTGGGTAGGCCAGTTTCGGCACTCAGATTGTACTCTGATATTACTTAAAAAGAAAACCCTCAGATAGTTGCATCGGTTTTCCTGCATTGGATTTTTCCGGGGACATTGGTCAAAAAATAATGGTGTCATGTGGTGTGTTTGTTATTGTTTCTTTTAGTTGCTGATCTGGAATATGCTGAGAATGCACTAGTGTTTATTTTTAGTATTTACATTGTAAATAACTTGTTAAAGAAAAATAACAAGTAGGTAGAATAAATCAGAAAAAGTGCATGGAGGGTTTCTAAATTAAGAAAACTTAGAAACTTCAACATGGTATCAGAGCGTGATTGCAGATCACAGGACGACTAAAAGACATCAGCCGAGCAAAGCAATAGCAGCAGAAAACAGTTGTCCCGAGGTGACAGAAGTTGTTTCTAGCAGCACAGAAGCCAAGGAAGTGTGACGCAAAGCCAGCTAGAGCCACGCAAAAGAAACCGGGAATTGTGCAAAGCCTCAAAGAGGCCAGCGTTGCTGACGCAGAGGACCAGAGGGCTGACGTAGGGCATCCCAGGGCTAACACAGACCCATCTGAGGTGACGCAGAGCCAGCGTGGGGCAGAGAGGGGCTGACACAGTTCACCAAGAGGCAGTTGTTGGAGTCTAGAAGGCTGTAGGAATATTGCAGAGTGGAGCTGGTGAGGTATTGTAGTCAGAACAGTACCTGACAGAGCAGGGCCAGAGGAGTTGTTACTGAGGGTTTCTAGCCACGGAACCTGGATCAGCAGTGCAGTTGCACAAGACGATTAGAGTAGGAGGCATCTCGACAAGCAATAGAAGGATTTCCAGGATGGAAATCAGGACTCAGAGGGAGTCCAGAAAAGAACTTCAAGATGGGAAGTAGAGACTCAAGAGGAGTTGAACAGCGAACTTCCAGGAGGGAAGTAGAGGAGCGTCATGGCACTACACGGGGTAAGAGACCAGGATAGATTGGACGGAGCATCGAACTTCACAGTCTGGAAGGCCAGAATCTTATGAGTGCTTGACAGGAATCGTGTCAAGAACTTCACCTTGAAGGTTATAGCTATCCCAGTTGACCCCAATGATAACGACAAGTACGAAGAGGCGATGGCAAGGGCTAACTGCACTATCCTTGACAGGGTCAAGGATCATGTGGTACCACATATAGCCAAGAAGGAAACGGCAGTTGAGATGTGGGAGGCTCTCAAGAACCTGTACCAGCATACTTCTGTGCAGAAAAGAATGCTGCTCGAGGTCATATCAGATAAAGAAGGGTCAATCGATTGACATGTTCCTCGGAGGACTGAATGAGACCCGAGACTAGTTGACTGCTATAGGAGCGACGCTGGATTAGGAGCTTATGGTGAGGACAACCCTAAATGTTGTCTCAGAAGATTGGGAACCGCTTGTCCAGAGTATCCTGGGCAGAGGGACTCTCCTACCTTGGAACGAGATGTGGGCAGCTCTTCGCGAGGAAGAGATCAGACGGTAGTCGAAGACAGGGAGCAGCAGCAAAGGGATCAAAGTCAAGGAGGAGGCGGAGGATGTGGCCCTAGCATCTGAGCGAAAGCAGGAGAAGCGTAACAAGAAATATCTCTCCAATATCAAGTGCTTCCACTGTGGGGAGATGGGTCATTATGCGACCCAGTGCCCAAGGAAGAAGCGTAAGGGAGAATCTTCCGAGACTAAGGCAGCGCCAACGTGGGCAGAGAAGGAAGTTTTGACAAAGGATGATTGTGCCATGAGTGCACACGCACCACTTGAGCGAAAGTGGGGACACATCGAGTTGTAGTCAGGCGGACTACAGGCGATGAGGGGCAAGATCCTTTAGGTACCCAGCCTCTTGGATTAGACCTTGCTATGGGAGCCCCGACGAGGAGTAGCAAGACTAGTTGAGTGGGTAGAGACGAATGCGGATGGAGCGGCAGAGAGAGCTATAGTGCAGGAGTCCTGAGACAGCGCGAGGCTAGCAGGCTGCAGCAATGCGAGAGGCACATGAGTGTTGCACCAGTGCAGGACGGCACAAAGAGGTTGCAACGATGCGAGATGCAAGGAGTTGTTATCGCAGCGCAGAGGTCAAAGAGGGAGCACTTGTCAGCGGCAAAGGGAGCTTCAGCATTAGGAGGGTCTCTAGCCCAACAGGGAGGTCAGTTGGAGGATCAGTTACTTACTTCTTACTAACTGAGTTGCAGTGCAACAGTGGGTACTACGATGCAAAATGATGAGAGGAGGTGCAGTGCAGATGCAGTGTTGGGAGAAAGGACCAGTGGCAGCACGGATGCAGAGGGAGTTGTCATACAGATGCAGTAGTGGCAGTGGCAGTGGCAGTGGCAGAACCATGGGCAGCAGTACAGGAGGCAGCAATGCAGAGGATGGTGGGCAAGAAGGCCTAGCATCAGCACAGGTACCGGTGTCAGATGATTAGAGCATAGTTTTAAAAACCGCTCAGAAAAACCGGTAACCGGTCAAACCGGCTGGTTAGCTAGCTGGCCGGTCCGAACCGGCCTAAAAACCCGGTCAGACCCTTCATTTGCCCGATTGTTGGCCCTAACCGGTGAAAACCGGCCGGTTTTGTCCTAAACCGGCCGGTTTTGTCCTAAACCGGCCAGTTTTAGGCACAACCAACATAAAGTTAAAAAAACATGTTTTTGACTGTGTTTGAGGGGTTTTAGGGGGGGACTAAGGGTGTTTCAACCCTAACAATGTTGGCAATTAATGGTAATGTTAAATTCTTAAAGTAAAAGTGACATTTCCTTTAATTTTCATTTTCATCCTTTTACTTAAATTTTTAACATTACCATGAAATGACTCAGGATGTTTGAGAGTGGTTTCGACCTCATTGGATTTCATATGGAGAAACTAGAATTTTAGATTTCACTCAAAATTCAGCAGACTTAATGGTTTTCAGGATTTCATGGTTTGGGGGTAAACAATAAATGCAATTAGAGCTCCAAATGATAAGAAAAACTCCTGATCTAGATCCCATTGTGTTGGACGATATTGATCCAACATCAGAATGGGTGGAGGAGACTGAAGAACCTGTGTTTGAGGCTGATTTTGATATCGACATGGCTTTGGCGGGGGATGAAGCAGGTTATGTGGTGGCATCAGAACCAGGATCAATAGCGGCATCAAGGAAAGGCAAGGAACCAATGGAAGGCACTAGTCATGCAGGTCGACAAACTCGTGCTTCCATTAGGTCCACTTCTATTGTCATTGGTGGCATTGATACTGAGGTTGCAGATCAGGCTGAGGCATCCTCAGACTCTGAACCAGATCATGTCTATGTAGCTCCTGATGATGATCTTGTGTCTACTACTAGTAGTGGTAATGAACTTGATGATTGATCATGTGTATACTGTAGACTTGTAGTAGGCCAATGGCCTCATAGCTTGCAGCAATGTTTTTGGACTTTATAGGCCATTTAGAGCCTCATTTGTTATGTATTTTGCTATTTTGTTGATGATATGTATTGCACTCGGTGCCATTTTGATGTATTCACCTATACATGGTATATAAATGAGCAAACTTTGCATATTTTGTCTCTATTGGCTTGGAATCATGGTTTTACATCTTAAAAATAGTTTTGTTTCATTAAAAATTAATTATTTAATGTATTTTTTTAAAACCGGTTCGTTTAGACCAAACCAGTGCCGGTTAGACCGGTTCCGGTCGGTAAACCGGTTCATTAGGTGGACCGGTTCGGTCACCGGTTCCGGTTTTAAAAACATTGGATTAGAGTAGAACTCAGTGAGGAGTATTGCTAGAGCACAGTCCTCACTAAGAGGGAGTGTTGATTTGGGGTAGCATTGAATGTGCTCTAGCCACGAAATTTGGTGGAGAGGTTGGGACACATGAGATCTCCAATACCTAAAAGGGGTTTGGGCAGATTCTAAACAGATCAGGAGATATTAAAATAATTAAATATTTTTAATAGAGCCCCTAAGTCTAAACTTAAGGAAAATAAAATATTAATGTGTATTAATATGAATCTATGTTAGAATGGTCCAAAAGACATGGATCAAGCCAGAACTAATCTTAGCCGTTGATTAGGGACTTAATCTCAATTGTTGAGATGTTAACACGAAAAGTATAAGAGGAGGCTTGAGGGTCACATGGAGGGTACACCAGAGGATCAGTCATTCTATTCTCTAGAGCAGGGTTTGTTATGAGAGATAGGATCAATGATTGGGAAAGCAACTGAGGGGCATTATGTACAGAGAAACTGAAAAGACAGAGATTGTGCCGGGAGAGTAGCGCAACAACCAAGGAGGGTGACACAGAGCCAGCAAGGGCTCACGCAGGGCCACGCAAAGGCGGCTAAGTGTTGTGCTGAGCACCAAAGCCTCCCAGAGTTGACACAGGGCCTCCTGGGGCTGACGCAGGCCAAGAAAGGCTGACGCAACGCCAGCGTGAAACAGAGAGGGGCTAACGCAGTCCAGTTTGGGCAGATGCTGGGGTTGCAGAACAGTTTTGTACTGAGGAGATGCCGGAAGGATTTTCCGGGGTTTCAACCAGGAGATTTCTCTCAAACTATGAGGTATAGCTGCTAAAGAAATTTTGTATTGGGTAGGCCAGTTTCGGCACCCAAATTGTACTCTGATATTGCTTAATAAGAAAACCCTCAGATAGTTGCACCGGTTTTCCCGCATTGGGTTTTTCCGGGGACATTGGTCCAAAAATAATGGTGTCATGTGGTGTGTTTGTTCTTGTTTCTTTTAGTTGTTGATTTGTAATATGTTGAGCATGCACTGATGTTTATTTTCAGTATTTATATTGTAAATAACTTGTTAAAGAAAAATAACAGGTGGTAGGAATAAATCAGAAAATGTGCATGGAGGATTTCTAAAATTAAGAAACTTAGAAACTTCAACATAGAGAATCACCAAAATCACTAGAAGCCCAAAAAGAGTTTGAGTGGTTTTCCAGTGATCACTAGAAGTCAATTCTGAGGTATTTGTAATCCGCAACTTCTTCCAGAATGTTGCCTTCAAAGTAGAACTTATGCTGGTTATGTTTTCTTTTCTTAAAGAAGACCACTACTTTCATTTTGCTAATATTGACTTGCATCCCCACACTTATACAAAAATGCTCAAAGGATAGTAAGTGCTCTTGCAAACCAAGAGTTGATTTAGCAATCAGAATAAGGTCATCTGCATACAAAAGAAGCCTTATAACAAACTTGCCCAAATAGATACCATCACCCCCTTGTCAATTTAACCACTCCTCAAGCTTATCGATATATAAACCAAAAAGGGTACGAGACAGCGGGCAACCTTGCTTGACCCCGATATCGCCTCTAAAACTTTCAGAAATGCCTGCTGAAGTTCTAATTTTGACTTTCACATCTTCATACAACCTATGCACAGTTGCTCTCAAATGTTTAGGAACCCCAAGTTCCTCCATTCTGTGTCAAATTTTATCCCTAGTAACTGAATCAAACGCTTTTCTGAAATCAACAAAGCAACAAAAGACTTCTTCCTTTTTCTCCTAAACTTTTTCAATGATGTGCCTTAAAGTTATAGAATGATCAACCGTGGAATGTTTAGGTCTAAACCCTGCTTGCCCTTTAGCACGCTTATCTCTTTCTTCTGCCCACTTGCTAATTTTGTTTTCTAGCATGCTTCCAAATAGCTTTGCAAACAAAGGGTTTATCATGATGGCCCTATAATTGGAGGGATTATGAACATCACCGCTCTTGAAAAGAGGTATTGCGAGACTAGTTGTCCAATCTGTGGGGAGCCCTTGTTGTATGATTTTGTTGAATATTTTTGTAATGTGAGGTGCAAGAATGTGAGGTGCAAGAATCTTTGAGCGCCACTTTAAATATTCTGCTAGAGTTCAGCTAAGTCTTTTGCTTTTCCAACACCCAACTTCTTGATACCCATCTCTACCTCTTGTACCGTGAAGAGTTCAGTATCAGTGTTGACCAAGGGGGTAGGGTCAACCTTGGGAACCTGCTCATAGAGTTGTCTTGCATAGTCAAACCATTTAGAAGCTGTAATATTATTTCCAATTTGTATCTTTTTCGGTTGGAGCTCCTTCCAAAATAATTTGGGATTATTTTTCCCAAGGAAGATTAGTTCTTCCCTCCTTGAAACCATGAAATCAACCTTTTTCTTACTTAATAACTGCTTGTAAGCTTTGAGCTTTATGTTATCCTTGTTTGACTCTTTCCACATTCTCCTTGCCTTTTTGCATTCCTCATCAAACCAAACATTAACCGGAAAGCAATTTGTTTTAGACTTCCTAATTTTTGCTCTTTTGCACTTTGCAAGTGCACATTAAATTAAATGTGTTAATTCATGACTATGAAGGTTGTGAATTGTAATTTTCTCCTTCTCGAAAAGCCTCTCTAGCGTCATTTTGAAGGTATTACAATTTTTTGGGGTCAAAATAATTCTGCCTTGTGGGAGATTTTGTTTGACACGCTGAATTTTTTACTCTAATTGTTTCTTTACAATCCAAGAGAAACATAAATAAATTGGCTTGTGATCTAATTTCAAGTCCCATAGCTGATCTCCAATCAAAACTTCCTCCATTTTCTCACAGAAACCATGCAAGCAAATTACATAATCTACCACACTTGCTCCATTGTAAGTATTGCAAGTGAAATTATCGGACTTCGCCCATCTATTCAAGCCATTACAAATGACTAAATCAAAGGCCCCACATATAATAAGCAATTGTTCACCAATGAGATTGCAGCCCTTGTCCTCTGAAATTCTTTCCCACTGATGATTACTCTCTTCTGTAACCTAAATAGGGTCACAATCATCTTTACAACAAAGAATGTTAGCTTGCTCAATTACAGTCCTAGCATTGAAATCACCCACTATAAGGACTTCACCTAGCTGCGAATATGTTGCAATATCCGCTTTTAAGGCTGCAAATGGATCTTTGTGGTCAAGCCCTCTACCTTTGTAAATTTTTTAAACCTGCGGCGCAAAATGGCATGCTGCAATTTTGATGTGGTTTCCATTTTCTAATATTTTAAACCAAATGAATTGCTTATTTGAGTCTTCTTTTTCTAACTGAATGAGATGACCTTCTTTCTCCCTTACTAAAACCATGATACCCCCGTGCCCTTTGCCATTCCCCGCTGCCTTGTTCCACACTGCCATCTTCTAGTATCCTTCAAACAGAGGTGTCTTGCACCCTTCATGTTCATGTGTTTCTATGAGGCAAATTATGTCTCTATCTTCCGCAATAGGCCCTAACCCAGGTCCTTGTCTCCATGGGTAACCTCTACAATTCCAACAAACTAATCTTAAGGAAACCTGAGTATGACTTGATTGTTATTTATTTTGACATTCAAGACTCACATTTGAGTCTTTGTCCCTGCTTTCCCATACTGACCTTGCTTTCTGATTTCCTGTTGAAGAGTTTGTTGCCTCTTCTTTATTACCATCTTGTAGCTTTGTCTTGGAAGGAGGTCCAAATCGTGTTATCACAGCTTTGCCTTTCTAAATCCATGCTCTCTGGCCTTCATCTCTTGTTGCCCTAACCTTTAAAATTTCCTCCTTTCTTTCCTCCTATTGTTTTACAATTAAATCTTCTTCTAGGAAAAAACGTGAACCCCTCAAGGGATCTTTCTTGCTTAGAATGTTATATTTATCACGCAAGCTAGGCATAATGACTTTTATGGGCTTGGCTCTCTCCCTGTTAAACTTACCCACCCTCCATGCTTGGCATATTTGTCCTTGCCATAGCAACTTGTCTTTCAAGAAGTCTCTTGCAAGGTCAAAAGTACATTCATTTTTCCCATAGTCTTTCACCCCTTTAATAATTATATTTGTTGCCCTATTTTGTCTTTCTTTGCCTTCATTATCTTGCATGTTGTCAACCTGAATATTTGTTTCTCCTTCCTTATTAGAAGAATTGCTAATAACTTGAGCCCAACTTTTGGAAACTTTGGTGGAATCTCCTTTCGTTTCTTCCCTTGCATTCTCTTCATGGTTGTTTATTTGGGAAATCATTTTCCCTTTATGCTAGGATGATTTCACATTCACCACCTCTGTACTTTCCACTACATATTTTCTTTATGTTTTGCACATCCGCCTTCATGCGTTGCCATTCTGTCTTCCCTATCAGGAGAGCTTCCTGTAGCAATGCCACTTGTTCTTTTAAAACTTTATTGCTTTCTGCTAAAGCCTTGTTCTCAGTTGTTATTATATGAATTTTATGATCTATTTCCTGCCCTTTAGCTTCTAAAACCTCCAACCTTTGTTTTGCATTTAACAATTCTTTCACATAAAGATCAAATGACCAGGTATATATTACAGAAAATGGTCGATTTATAACTATTCCCTTTATATATATATATATATATATATATATATATATATATATATATATATATATTATTGTTCTCTCTTATAATATATATTATATATCTTTATAAAGTTATAAACTTATATTTCATATTTACAGCAAATGGTATATATTACAGCAAATGGTTGATTTATAACTATTCTCCTTTATATATATATATATATATATATATATATATATTATTGTTCTCTCTTATAATATATATTATATATCTTTATAAACTTATAAACTTATATTTCATGTGTCATCTTTAGCATGTATATCATATATGTTATATAATTAATAGTTATAAAGTGTCTATTATTTAATTCCCCTTTCCAATTTTTTATGTTTTTCTTCAATAAAATTTGTTTTTAAATTTTAATGTATTTAATAAATTCATTGTGTATTTTAATTTTTAATTGTTTATTGATAATATATTATAATTTGAATTTTATATGCAGTAACCTATACCATTATCATTATGGAACCATCATAGCATGAGCATAGTTAAGGGGAAATCATCAAAAGAGACCCAAAATCTCCCTATGGCAGTATGTGGAGATTATTGGAAAAAACCGGAGGTGGTTCGTTTAAATGGAAGTGCAATGAATGCCAAGATATAAAAAATGGCTCATATACTAAAGTGAAGGCCCATCTCACTGGTCAAACTAACACAAGGGTGCAAGTATGCACCGGGCCAAAAGATGCGAATGGCAAACCTAGCCAAGGTTTGAGTCCTAGAAAAATGAAATTCTATGCATCTTTACAAGAAGCTGCTGATAGGAAGCTTGCTAAAGGAAAACATCTTGTGCAAAGCTCTACAACTAGGCCTCCACTGCCATCTAGTCCTGCTGCCACAACTAACAAAAGGCCCACTCTAGGCCCTCTTGAAACATGTTTCAATAATCAAGGCAGAGACATAACTGATGAACATGTAGCTCATTGCATCTATGAAAATGTGCTAGCATTCAATTTGGTGCGTTACCCTTATTGGCAACAAATGATTAAGGCAGTTAATGAAGCACCAAAAGTGTACAAAAGCACTGGATATGAAAAAGTCTACACTACTTTGTTGGCATCAGAGAGGCAATCCATGGATAGATAGCTACAGGCAATCTAGGATAAGGGTGTCCATCATTTCTGATGGATGGAGAGACCAAGAAACTGCACATTAATTAATGTTGTTGCAGTATGCCCCCAAGAGGCAATGTTTTTTAAGGTTGTTGATTGCAACAGAATAGAGAAAGATGCATCTTTCATATCCACAATTCTTATTGATGCAATAAAGTGTGGGGCCACATAATGTTGTCCAAGTCATTACGGACAATGCACAGGTTTGTAAAGCTGTAAGTTTGATTGTGGAGGGTCGATATGATCACATCTTTTGGACTCCATGTGCAGTACATTCATTAAACCTTATGCTTGCCAAGATTCGTGAGATTGAATGGATTAATGAAATATATGTAGCATCAAAAGAAATCCAAATGTTCATAATAAATCATTCAATGTCCCAAGCCATTTATCGGGGTTTTGCAAAGTTGGAGCTACTGAAGGTACTTTTTTTTAATCAATATTATTTGTATTGGAAATTCTTATTTTTAATTACAAATTTATATATGGTTTCTCATTTGAGATTTGACTTTTTGAAACTTGTAGCTTGTTGAAACTCGTTTTGCCTCCCACACTCTTGTGATAAAGAGACTTGTGGAGGTGAGATAAGCACTACATAGTACAAGCAATAGTCATTGACCCTCTTTGGGAATCATGGAGGACTTCCACTTCTGATAGAGGGCAAAAAATCAAGTCCATCATTCTTGATAATGCATGGTGGGACAAGGTCCAATACCTTCTATGATTCACTGAACCAATCTTGACCTTGATCAGGGCATTTGATACAGATACACCTTGCTTGGGGGAAGTTTATGAAAACATTGATAGTATGTTGGAGAGGATAAGGGAAATTATCAGGGCAAGTGAAAATGACCCTTATCAAACATTCTATTATTTAGTTAAGGACATAGTTACAGAAAGGTGGAACAAAATGACCACACCATTACACCTTTTGGCATATGCATTGCACCCTAAATAGTAAATACTATCATTCTAAAATTTTGTCTTTACCTAGTAGAACAGCACCAAACAATGATTCTGAAGTGGTACAAGGATACAAGACAGCTTCGAGGAAAATTTATAGAGATATGGGAGTTGCAATGGAAGTCTGCCAAGAATTTGAAAGGTTTGTAAAGTCTACTGGTAGCTTTTCAGATCCAATAGCTATGGATGATCGAGGGCATCTTGATCCTATTACTTGGTGGGACTTCCATGGTGGGGATAGCATTCATCTCTCTACTCTAGTCACCAGGTTGTTATCATAGGTTGCTAGTTCCTCATCAGCTAAGAGGAATTGGAGTACATATGGCTTCATCCATTCAGTGAAGCAAAACAAGATGGGAGCGGCAAAGGCTGAGGATCTTGTTTATGTTCATTCCAACCTTCGTCTTCTATCACATGTTGAACCAGAGTATAAAAAAGATCCGAGCAGGATGTGGGATGTGGAGCCTGAGATCTCTGACTTGAACCTGACACTGAATGCCATGACTCACCTCAACCTACTTGAGGATATTGTTCCACCACCAATCCGGCCTACTGATGCAACTTCCTACATTCCAGGACCCGATCATTTATTCATGATGGAGAGTTGCAATATGCAGAAGATATAGATCCATTTGAGGATATGTAAATGTATTTACTATTATCATTTACGATATATGATCCTTTTTGCTACTTTGTATAAGAGAGGATGGATCATTTCAGTGTTTCAATCTTCATATTTATCATTCAGTGTTCTAAAAGTGTTTGATGGTTTCATGGAGTATTTGATTTTTTCGCTGTAAAGTGCTTTTTAAAAATTAAAAAATATTATTATATTTTATTGTTTTTGTGTACGTGACAAATCCTTGCTTTATCCGGATCTTGGATTTTCAAAAAACTAGCAGATCCGAATCTGGATCCATATCCGTATCCTGGTAACATAGGATAAATTCGATTTTTTGTTTTAGTGACCGAAATACTTGCTAAAATGATTGATATGCCAGCCACAATAGTGAAAATGTCCACTGAAACATGTTGAAGAGTGTAACTAGTGTCAGTTTTCATAATTATATTTGAGTCATTATGAAATGTATTTGTCAAAAGAAAAGAAAAGGAAAATTTATTATTAAAGAAGTTGACTTAATAAAGCATGGATTTCATGCTTGGGTCAATTGTTTATAGGTCAAAGCCTCCATTGCAGGCTTATAGGGTTTATGTCAAGTGTCCTTGTCCATATCATAATGTAAAGAACCCTTCTTGGGATTGATTTGTCAAGAAAGAAAAATATTTTATTGTAAAATAGGTCTTCTAGGCCTCCTCCACCAAGTCGGCCTCAAATTGGACAAGTCAGCCTAAACAGAGGGGCAAAAACTCCTATATAAAGGCAGCAACTCGACCTCATTTGTCACTCACACACAAGTTCGATCTACAACTTCTAGGGCCAGAAAAAGTGTGAATCTCAAGGAAAGAAGAGGAAAGGGCTAGCGAAGGAGATCTCTCAAGCATAAGAAGTCGAAATTTTCTCTCTTTCACACGTGTGACCCTGTGAAGCTGCTGGAGGGGCCGAAAACTGCAGAGCTGAAGCTGGGCCGAAATTTTGTAGCTGGGGGTCGAATTCTGTAGCTGGGAAGTCAAATTTCTGGATTATTGCTGGGTTGAAGCTGCTAGGATAAAAAGAGACTACTAAATCATCTTGGAAAGCTGACTTGGTGGACGAGGAAGGTTTGTTGGTTTAAGATCTTAGTCTATCCCACTTTGAATCTACTAAAGAAAGAGTTTCTAACTGGGTTTTCTCCTACATAGGGGTTTTAGACCTAGCTGAGTGCCTACTTCTGGTCTCCCTGATCTTCATGTTTTTGCTTTTGATGATTGCTTGATGAGAAGAACATAAAAGAAGAACATAAAAACTTTAATAAGAATATAATAATATTGGAAGTAATTATCAATATAAGAAAATCTTTCGGCCATTATGATTTTCTAACAAAACAGACAATACAGCATTTCAAAAATATGAAATGCCACTTAAATGTTTTAGTCGTGTTTCAAAGACATTTCATACAAGGAAACATTTCTGAAATTCCAAAATGAGTTTCCACCACCTTGGGTTGGAGTTTCCATTAAAATAGAAGTGAAAGGAAGAACAGGAAAAAAACATTGAACAATTGCAAAGCAGAAAAGGCAAACCATCCATGTATAAGAATCATACACAATAATGTTTTCACTAACAATGTCATCCTGACAATGTCTTGGACAGAAGCTAGTCCAAACAACATAATGCAAGATGTGACATTTTGTTAATACCAAAAGCAGACATCACAAACACACCATGGCTTTTAGAATTGCCACCTTCATTCGTGAAAAGAACAATGTTAGACTGAAAGTATGAGCAATTGCTTCAAAGTTTGAAGGGATGTTATCAGGTAAATTGGCTTGAATCCAAAGTGCAGAAAGTAATTGAGCAGCCTGATCACCACTGAGCTTCACTGCACTCATTTCCTGTATGAAATGGAAGAAAAAAGTTAGCTATAAACCCAATAACATATATGCACATCTGTTAATCCATAACCAAAATAACTTTTGAATATATGTCTTCATTTCAAGGGAAACAACTTATCAACAAAATTATTTCTTCCATAACAAGAAAATCAGAAAAAGAATCATAGCACAATCTTCAACAAACAAATCAAGAAAAATATAAATGCATGATTTTGGAAATTAAAATCAATTAGAGCATCAACGGGATAGCAAAATTTCAAAATGGTTAGCTGTGGTACCACTTATTCATAATGAATTCAAAGAAAATAGAAACCTACATATTGCATTCACTTACAGTCTCAATTGGGCTAAGAGAGATTGTTCGCATATCAGGGAAACTACGGTTCATGGTATAAAACCTTGTGGGGCTTTTACGAATACCATCCTGCCTCCATTCTTCCTCAATGCCATCCCTTTCCTTTATTTCATCAGATGCCTCACTGCCATTTTTCTCTTCTTGTAAGCCTACCTTTTCCTTTCTTAGCTTTTCAAAAAGTGCAGCTGCAGAAGAAAATGCTGATGTGGGCTTGGAAAGTGGTCTCTTTGACTCATACTGAAAGACTGATTGGACTTGTTGACATTCAGATCTTGGAGAAACAGATGATGGTACAAGGATAACAGCGAAAATTTGATGAGCTGTTACACGTGTTTGAACATCAGGATGCAACATGGCCTGTAAAAGTTGGTGGAAAAGAGCATCTGGAAAACCCTGAACAATAAAAAGGAAATCAGAACATGTTTATAACTTTTCAACATGTAAACTCAGAAAATATGCCCTGTGCTTTTCTCTAAACAGAACCTGTCATGCAAAATTTCTGACTAACTTTTTAACGTGTAAACTAAGAAAGGAATTCCCATGCTCTTCTCTAAATAGAACCTGTCATTTAGAAAATTTATCACTGGAAATTACAAAAATGGTCACTCATAAAGTGAATAGAAATTCTATAATATCTATCCTCAAGAGCTTTTACAAATACGGTCACCCCAGGCCAGCCATCCAAAACCATCCTCACTAGAGAATGGGTTCAACCACCACCCTTAATTAGATAGAACATAATATTACAGCAGATCATCCTGACAAACAAATCACACAAGTCTGGTATATATCTACAGATTAGGTCAACCACTGCTGAACAACATCAACAAAATTGCCAGAGAGCAATCATCCAGCAACAGATGAACTGATACTCTGGGATGCTGAAACTGAATAGATCTCAGAAAAACAACATTCCCAACACTGTCTAACTGCATTAAAACAATAGAAAATGGCATAATCAAGAGCTGACAACAGTAGGCAGGTACTCAAAAAGAATCATTATGGCGATCGATCCAAACCCATAATACAGGTAAGCCATGTCTAAAATTTATGGTGGCCAGTCTGCACTCATGTAAATTGAAAACAAAGTTGTGACTCAGACTCTGGAACAACTCAGCAAAGCCAAAGATTAAGAACATGACCCAGACTCACATAAAAATTGCCAAAAGTGCACAATTAGAGTATAACTCAGACTAGGTAAAAACTTCAAAAACTCAGCATAAAACTCTGCAAATAACAAACTCAAATTTACTTTACATTACATAAATGTCTGCCAAAATCTGTCATAACGATCAAACATAATCAAAACTGGTCAAAGTGGGCCAGTAATTTGGTCAAATTCACCAAATATTTGAAAGTTTGACCACATTTAACTGAGTTTGTCCCAAAGGATCAGACTAGGCTTGTTTTGCAGCAGAAACTAGTAGATTTTCAAAGTAATTGGTGCTAGTGCATTTCACAATCACAAACAGATTTTGCGTTTAAAAATGGATAGTAATAAGCTCGACAGAGAGTATTTAATGTAAAGGAAAACCAAGTATGGGAGAAAGTCAACTCCAAGCTAAATAGGATCAATAAAGTAGACTAAGATATTCACAATGGACAGAGAATGCAGCAGAGACACTATTCCATAACGTATTCTTAATCAACACAAGACCCAAACCATTAGAAAACTATCCTACCCGCTGTACATATGACTGATCTGATACAGAAGCTATTATCTGGGCAAGAATCAACATTGCTCCGATTGTGGCCCTTGCTGTAACTGGCACAACTGAAACCTTCTCCAATGTTGTGGCCATCATATCAAATACGGGTCCAGGATCTCCACCCTAATAGTCAAATGCCAAATCTGTCAGTCAATTCAGTAGAACAGCTACTGAGGCTAACACAAAAAAGAATGACGAAATCTCTATAAAATAAGAAACAAAGAAGAACATCTTTAGCAAAATAATATCATATCTAGCAACATAATATCGTACAGAAAATATTACATTTTACATAAATATTAAAAATACACCACTTTTAATCCAATTCTTTCCTTTCACTTCACTATGTAAAAGACATCAGTGCTATGAATAATTGCTTATTTACCAAAGACAGAAGAAAAAACACAGAAAACAAGCAACATCTATTACAGAAAAACTCTCAGACAATAATCAGTAAAACCATCACTGTTCTGTGAGGCAGCTGCATTCATCAAAACATTTTCAAAGAAAAGCTTATCCTCAGAAGTTTGAAATGACAAACATACCCTTTTCATGAGTTCCAATAAACATTCTTCAATGGCATTTTGGAGAGACATGTTCCAGCTAGCCTCCAGTGGACCCACAGCCTCCATTGTGGCCTGAAGACTTTTCCTTAAATGCCTAGACAGATCATTGATTGCACCAATTTCTGAAACTATGGCTTTTGATCTAGATTGCCTAGCCAAGATAGCAGCAATTTCAACTATATCAGTTTTCATCTGCGGCTGGTGTACTACATTTTTGTGATCGAGATGTCTGATGAGGACAGACAAGAGCAAATCATCATTTCCTGCAATACACAGAAACAAGAACTGTGAGAATTGGAAAAGTAAAATATTAATGTCCTACAAGCGCATGTAACTCTGAGAAATAGCCCTGCTTTTAGATCTACCAATCAAGGAATATTTTGATCCTGCACTTGCTTCCTGCAATGTTTGTCCTTGAAACTGTTGCAGTCAGCAATGTCATCTTTCATATGCTTAATATGCTGTAGTATTTTATATAGAATAGTACTCATGTAATGAAGTCACAGCCACAGGCCACAAGTTCTCAGTGGGCACCGCAACACAAGTAAACAAACTTATCACTAGTCCTAAATAATAAGAATCACACAGCAAAATTTTCACTCTTTATTCAGATCGCAGATGTTACAATGCCTCCAGACCTTGTTACATTTACACTATGCCAGGCCAGAAGTCGACACCCTTCATACAATTCTACTGACTCTATTACTGGTTGTCAGGAAACAGGCCCTTTCAATCACACTAACTCAACCATCACAACTGGAGACACCAATCATTCAACTTCCAGACACACAAACTACCAATCATCAAATCATATATGGACTGGGTGATATGGAACTTGTCAGTACCTTGACAGTGCTTTTGTGTGTCTTCCTATTAGCAGGATGAATTCAGATTACACAAGCAATTAGTTTATTAATCTGGCAAGGCACTCAGTGCAGTATACACAGAATAGTCAAAAATCAACTACTGCATGATCTAATCTACTTTTCACAAGATGTAAATAAAAAGCAATTCAAATTTAAATCTAAATTAAGACATAAATCTATGATAGTAAAAGGAAGCCACAGCATTCTCATTCTCAGCTTGGTTAATGGTACCCCTTATGTGAGAGTTACTTGGAACCATGGCCATAACTTAACATTCAGCTCTGTATACTCACCTTCGGTTGAGAACAGAGTGATTCTGCAACACTTTGATTCGGTAGCAAATACAATCTATGAAAAAATAAAATGAACAATACCCCATTCCTCAAAGAACATTGGTCCTCTTGCCTACTTCTTTTCTTGAATGTCCTACACATCCTCAAAGTGTATCGGATGCCAGATGATTACTCAATCCTCCATCCTTTCTACAAAATGAAGACAAGGATAATGTGTCTATCATGTGTCTTCATTTCCATTCATGGCCTTCACCTAGACTTGCGATTGTTAGTCCTAGTCTAGTGCACGACACATGAAATAGAAAAACACAATTGTCACTCCATTGTAATCACAAGTGATCTAATTCAAACTCCCTCTTGATCAGGGACCTGTCAGAGCTCCCTCTTAGCTAGGGACTCTTCTATACATCAGCAACTTCTTCTTCATATGTCCTTCAGTTGTTTGATCAACTTCTTTCCTTGATGTCATGCAATTCAATCGAGTTTCTTTCTTCTAGGGCAACGACCATCGATCACTTTCCTTCTTATTTTGTCCTGCCATTCCTTTCTTCATGGAAAGTGGACTTCCTGGTATATATCTGGAACCTTCTTCATATGGCTAATTCTTTCTCTTCATGCTTATTTCAGGAGATTCCATCCATCACATGAATGTTGGATGTACTTGTACTTACAGATCTTGTTCTAGTAGTCCTGCATGAACTTCATCCAGATATTATTCAAGAAATCAAAGCATAGCATTAAATCAAATCGTACCTTTCGACATGGCTCTTTATCATGACATCTTTTCAGTAGGTATCAGCATCCTACATACTTGTTGACACATTTCCCAAAGATATACATCGTCAAGGGTCTCTATCTTTTTCAGACTTTCATCAAAATCTTCATATCTTTTCGGGAGATTTCCTAGTCAATTCTTCTTGGTCTTTTGGATGTTGATTGCCTTCATCATGGTTGCATAGTTCTCGATCTCTTTCTTCCCCACTCACTCCATTCTCAAGGGTTTCTAATCAGAGTTATTGTATTCGTAGTCAACCACCTCATACTTTATATGAGGACATATTATGTTGATTTCACTCTAGTGTGACTTATGCTTTTTTGCATCTTCTCAGAGGAGGAGATCCTTTTTCTCTTGATCATGCTTTTTAAGATAGAAGTAGTGATTCATGTTTCCAATAGCCATACGACAAGACATTATAAAATTAAATACAAGCATACATACTTCATTTTGTCTTTAGGTCATATAGGCTTCTTCCAATAGCTTCCTTGATCTCATGTTGATCATGTCAACTTTTTTTACTAGCTTCTTTACCAATATGATGTACCTACACCACTTATACAGCAAGTACAAACTAATTATGTAGAAGCACGAATTGATCATAACAAAACTTTTACAGTAGCGGAAGCATTTATAATTTTTCATAACCAGCAAGAGATTACACTCTTAATTACATTAGTCATCTAGACCAAGTTTGATACAAACCCTAAGTCATATCAGCAATTCAATCAAGATTAGATAACTTAAGAAACCATATGATAGACTATCTACTAGAGTTTTTGGTAAACCCTAGATTTTATTAGCATGAATTGCTTCAAATAGGGTTTGATGTAAACCCTAGACTTTTTATCTATAAATTCTCAACACACAATTTATAGATTTAGATGAATACACATACTAGAGAATTTAATCATTACTAGGATTTAGTTACAAACCCTAGATTTCAATCATCATCCTAGAACTTTCAAACTTTGACTAGGGCTTGACTATCAAACACTAGATCCCATAATCTTTAGAAAATTTGATAAGCACATATTTCTAGGAGATAGCCATTATGTATAGACACATTATATAGTTAGACAATACATTGACCAAGACTAAGCTAGGAAAGGAAACATGTACCTAGGGTTTCATTCCTAGGACATTTCATGGCACGGCTCTTGCTTGTAGACCTAACCAAAACTTAGGTTTTTGATTCATTGTAAAAGCAAATTGTATCAGAACTTCAAGGGTTCAAGATTTCAACCTTAATAGGTTAGAGCTTCCATGATCATATCAAAAACTCGAATATGACATCACCAATAAATCAACCAATATAGGAATTTCTTCATTGATAGCCCTAATTAGGTTTAGGGCTTCACACATCATCAATTTATGTCAATCAATGTAGCAATATTTTATCATTAATATCCTTGAGAAGGTTTAGGGATTGACATCTTATCAATATGCCCATAGGTTAGGGTTTCCAAAGAACCTTTCAAGGTTCTTTCTATTTAAACAATTTAGAAATGAATAGGGTGGAAGATTCATCGGATGATGAATTACTTCAAACAATAATCTTTTACGATTTAAGAGAGCTAAACAAGATGAGCGTTAGCAGTGTAGATATAGCAGTGTAGATAGGATTTGACAAAGATAATAACAAAACTTTATAATATAGAAATACCTGTGACTTTTAACAAACCTTTGTGATGCCTTCCTTCATACTCCTTGATCTTTTAGCAAGTCCTTCCTTAGAATAGTTAATAGTGGACGGCAATACATGCTTTCAAGCAAAACCGTGGTACCAAGAATATGCCTTTATTTTTCAAGTTAGATTCTTCTAGAATATATAGGATCAATTTAATTTATTTCATATCTAAGAATCACATGGACTATCTAAAGGTTACAAATTAAACTAGCTAATCTTAGAGATTCAAACATACCTTTGACTTGGTTACTTTAATACTTGGTTACTTCAGATTTTTGGAGAATCATTTCACCTAACTGTGATGACATTGAATCAGTTAGACTTTTCTTACTATGGTAGCTCCAGGTTAGGCAAAGATTGTAGCATCACCATAGGCTGAGACTGGAGCATCATCATGGGCTAAGACCGGGATTGTGACATACTGTGATTCTTCCAAGACTATGATATGCCTGAGACTGAGGTTGTGGTATAGACATCTTTGTATTGTAGATATTTCCTCTGTGACTGTGATATAGACACTTCTATCCGAGACAGTGTTGACTGTGATAGTACTGAGACCCTTCTAACCGAGACTGTGATATATAGGCATCGTGACCCTTCACTGGGATGAACACTTCTTCACAAGCTTTTCTGTGATATAGTTGATCTCCTTCATGCCCTTCATGAACCATAGCTCTGATACCATGTTGAAGAATCTAGGGCAATTCATGATTTAGTGATTCTTCTCAAACTTGTTGATAACAGTTTGTGTTGTCTTCTTCAATTAGCTTTGTTATATTAGTGTGTTCTTCAATTCTTCAAGCAGTTATCAACATGGATGATCAATAATAAAAAAAGTACACAAGATGTTAGCTCCAAGCCAGGGCAAAAACTCTCCTCTTGAGAGTAAAATCCTTGAATCTCTTCTTATATACATTTAAACGAATACCAAGACCCTTGACAAAATAAACACAAGGTTACCTCCAAGATAAGTGTCACTATTCTCTGCACTGCTTGGTCTACAACTTCCTGCCTTGATATCAATGTACTCCTTCTCCTTATGTCTTCTATGTCACTATCTTCAACACCTTCTTCTATCGATTGGCCACAGTCCTTTGATTCTTCATTGGATGCAATAAATATGAGAGAGATCACACCTTAGTGTTGTACTTAGTACTGCCAATGTCTATATATATATATATATATATAGAGAGAGAGAGAGAGAGAGAGAGAGATAGATATATATGCACAGTTCATTAATTGGTTCTGAGATATATATATTACAGTGAGTGACCTTCCGAGAGATATCAATGTCTTACAGACTTCGAAGTTTCCTGAGCTCCCTATAGACTTTCGAGAGAGGTATATAATCGATCTTCTTACTTACTACCAAGAGAAGTATCACCAAGCTTCTTCTTCCAGATTTGTGAGGACCATATCATCAATATTTTCTTACATGCTTGCGAGGACTGTAACACCGAGTTTCTATTAGACTTGCGAAGTATAGAGTACTATCTATGTATTGTGAGAATTCTGAGACCGTGATGCTTCTGAGACTTCACTGTGTAATCGTTCCTTGCTTGATAACTGTGATGAGAAGATTGTTCCAAAGACATGTTTATATATCGAGACCAAACTTCTGAGACCGAGATGCTTCCGAGATACCTACAGTGTATGCATTCCTTTTATCGATGACTGTGATGCGTAGACTATTCCGAAGATGATCCTTTTGACCTTATGTTAACACCTATATATATGAGTCAATGATCATATACCAAGCTGACAGGAGTACCTTAGTTTTGGGCCGACATATCAAGGAGGTTTACTGCATATTGTAGAGCGGTTTTGCATGATAATAGTGACACTAATCTTGGAGCTTAACCTTTGACCTAATGACTTTCATAACACTTATGATGACACATTGGAAATCCTAAAGACATCAAGAAGAAGTCTTTGACCTACGTTAAACACATCTTGCTCATGAAACCCATGATGCAAGGAATAACAATTTTCTTCATAATATTATAGATACAAGTCATAATGAAAACCGAACCTAGTTACTTTTCCTTCAACATTCCGCACCTTGGTAAATTGTAAGTCTTTCTCCTTGCCTATTCATTAAACCTAACATGAGCCTTAAATAGGTCTCTTGGAGGGCAAGCTTTTCCTTCCCTTTGTTCATTGAGCTTTGTCCTTAAGCTAACTGCCTTTCCTTGAGCCTATCCTTGTCACCTCTAAGCCTTAAACTCTGAATACCTATTAGGTGACCTACATAGCGAAGCATCCCTTGTGGTGAAAATCCACTAAAGAGCGGGAGGTTGTGGTTGTGGTGATAGTGAGCCTCCACTGCATAGTGTTGTCCCTTGGTCTAGTCCTTGTCTTGTGAGCCCTCTCACAAGGCCTGCTAGATTTTGAGGCAGCAATAACCTTTGTGGATCATCAAGAATACATGAAATCCATAATATTTCCCTTGTGGTGAAAATCCACTAAAGAGCGGGAGGTTGTGGTTGTGGTGATAGTGGGCCTCCACTGCATAGTGTTGTCCCTTGGTCTAGTCCTTGTCTTGTGAGCCCTCTCACAAGGCCTGCTAGATTTTGAGGCAGCAATAACCTTTGTGGATCATCAAGAATACATGAAATCCATAATATTTCCCTATCCTTACATCCCAAAAGAAAAAGAGTCCAAAATCATATAAAATGTTAACTCTACTCTTCATCTCTTTTACTATACTAGAAGTACTAAATTTACAACGAGCCCTAAGAACCATCATCATCTTCAACACCAGGTTCTCCCCTAGGTTTTACTATTAATTTTCTAATACAAGATCAGAGCTATTTTATCTCCACAGTTTACACAAAATAAAGAAAAATATTTTACCTAAATAAAATTTCTGAAACTGCCATAAGATAAATACCTTTCTATTTTAATTTCTGAAATTAATTTGCAGCAGAAATAACAAGAGAAATCAGACATAAAACAGCATATAAATGACCCAGAACAATCCTCCTACACTTTTATATTAATAAGGAAAATTAGAGAAGAATCAGATCCAAGAGTCAACGATGCAAAATTGGGATGTATTTGCATTCACCTACTACTCTAGCCTGCAAGAAGTTGAGATTGTTTACCCGCACATTACAAGATGCCCAGAAACAAGAGGGAGTGCCAATATCTTTAGTGAGGGCGAGTATAACTCCTAGGAGATATGTTATTCATGTTGCATTGACTTCTTCCATTTGTAAGCCAACCTCTAGTTTCGAGCAGATGAGGCGTGATGCCTTGATGGAGAAATATGTTTAAGTTCATCTCGAGACTGTAACAATTATAGATTTCTAGATGCTAGGTATGGGTGAGTTGCAGAGGGAATAGACTAATGTTTGTGAAAACACTTTCCTCATAAAGAGGGAGTGTTTCAGGTTACACAAAATGTGTGTACACCGTGCTTGAGGGTCCTTCATGTGATCTCTACATGCATGGTGTATGGATGACCCTTGGTTGTTCCATGATGGGCATGCACATATCAAGGTGGCATGCTCATGAATCGCTTGACCTCGTGTGGATGCTTATGTGGCTTACTTCCTTAGAACATTAGACACCTTTACACACCTTGGTGGCATTCTTCATATTGGTCACATCAAGGTTAGTTGTTTGTTAGGAGGACACCTTGCTTCGAAGGAGGAGTGTTGGGCATTCTAAAGGAGCATGTCCAACCCTATCTTGCATAGGCACACTTGGATTGTTTGCATGGAAGCTTGCACTTGACTTATGTTGACTTGGGTTGAGGGAGTGATCATGTATGTAGAGTGGACCCAAAGAAGCACATAACAAAGGATGAGTGTTGGAGCTTTCAAGGCTCTTGGAGAAAGAGCATTAGGCACCTGTCGTCAATTTTTCATGCCTTGGAGTCTTGTTCATGACTTCACGCTGGAACTTGACATGTGCATTTTTGTAGTGTAGTGCTTCATATGTGGTCCTCCACTACGTCTCATATCATAAAAGGAGTATGTATTTCTATTCATCCACTCATCACTCACTTATTATAGAGATCAAGATGTGAGGAGTGGCATGCACCTCTCTCTCTCCTTGTATTCTTCGTTAATGTAATCTCTCTCTATGTTTGATCTCTAGGGTTCTTGAAGAATACAACGAAAAATTCTAGGGTTAGGTTATCTCCCAAATGAGGTAAACAAAACTAGGGTTTAGTGAAACCCTGGGAGAGAAGAAGCATCGTTCTTGTAGCTCTTGTGACAAAAGAAGACTAGGGTCCATGGCATAAGAGAAAGGAATTCTGTGTTAAGTGAAACATCTCCCAACCTTTGAGCATCTTTTGAGAAAAAAATTCTATTGTCATGTGATGGCCTCCAAAATTGTGAAAACAAAGTATGCAATAAACTTACTTGGTAGAATATTTTCGCTATTGGGTTTTTTGCAAATAGCTCTAACTTTATTAAATCAAGATTGATTAGATAAATTACATTATAAATTACTTATGAGTGCTTCCACATATAATAATGTTTGCAAAATTACAGCAAATATACTACTAGTGATGTGTGTAAGCCCATTAGGTTTTAGAAGGTGTCAAAGCTTTAGTGAACCAAATCACCCAAAACAACACAATAAAAAACACATATGCCAAATATAGATGGATAGCATGATTTCCCAAGTACAAAAATGATGTTCAGTTACATAACTACTTATAAGGATTAAAAAGAATATCTCTCAATAAAAATATATAATTGTGGGAGATTTATGGTGTTAGTGCAAGAATTGTTGCACTAATACTGATTGCATTGACGCAAGTTGCTCAAAAAATCATAATAAACATTTATGTAGAAGGGGAGCATGGCTCTCGCATATAACAAAAACGATGGTCCATTACACATTGACTTGTGAGAATTAAGAGAGTAACTCCCAATAAACCTAAGATGTACCATAACAAAATAATCATCTGTAATTCTATGTCAAGATGACAAGAATAAATTCATGTGCATGTGTGTGTGTGTGTGTGTGTATTCTCTCATTCATAACTCATGTGGTCTTAGTTCCTTCACAATGTACAATTCTCATATAAGTGATTCCTTATATTGGCTGGAGGAAATACACCAAAATCATTATATTCAATGAGTCTAAATACTAACAAATGACACCAAAATCATTATCTTCAATGAGTCTAAATACTAACAAATGACACCAAAACCCGTACCTTCCCAAATCTGTAATCCTAATGTGTCTTAGTTCAATTCATATCTGCCTTAGGACGGAGGTAGTGTCAATGTATTTGGCATAAACACTAAATTGCATATGATTTCTTTGCTACACAACTCCCTCTTAAAACTAGAAAATATAGGATAGATATTCAATATTTCTATATTTCAAACTTTATCTGCATTAACACTGGAATGAAAGCACTTAAGAATAATATCATTATCACGAGTATGCATTCAAAAAAATGGTGCAAACTTCAAAGTATTTTAGACACATACCCAATTTTGCCTAGTTGCAGTTTTCTCATGTCAAAATGTTATAAACAACAATAGCCTAAGTTTAACTCAATATGTCAGGACACCGAACCCTTTGGGTTTACATCAAGATGCAAGCTTACCCCTTTATTCGCTACCCAATTAGACCAGTCACCAAACCCACATTATACTTAATTCTGATCCATATAAACAATATTGCATAATCATAAACACTCTTATAGGTCGACCAATACAAGTTAATTAGTAGGTCCGTTTCTTTTATGTGACAATCAATCACAATAGATGCAACCTTCCCTCTATAGATATCTTATCAAATCATATTGCCTATCATCATGCATACAAAGAACTACCATATGAACAGATAGGGTAACAGCAGCCAATATAATCTATAATGGGTCACAAACAAAAAGTAAAGCCAGGAAATACCAAAAAAAGTAACTAATAATTATAAATCTCACGAGTTGAAGATATACTCTATTCCAAGCCATAATGGAACATTATGCTCACACACCTTGGTTTAACCAAAAAATACATGGTCATGGACTTCAGACTCAAAAGAAGGATTTCAACGGGAACCAAGCAACCATGTGAAAAAGAAATCATTAAGGTACTATAGTACAAGAAATATATATATATAAACACAATGTACAAGAAATAAAAACTGCTGAGCCAACAAAGGGTTTCTTCATATACACAAATGTCAACTTTAGAGAAGTGAGCATAATTTATATGAATATTTTACTTCCCAGATCTTTTGGTGACCGCTAATAGTGACCGTAAACTTGAAACCACATTCTACTTCTACTTTATGCCATAATCAGCCCATATTTCCACCAACATGGAGCATGACTACTGATTCAAGATAGGCCAAAAATTCCATCCAATACCCAGTCGAAAGACTCACATACTGAGTCCATCTTCTGAACAAATATCACATCAGTTGAATAGTGACTCAGTCAAAGATGCTCTCCTCACTTATAGAAGGAGGCGAAGAAAATTTCTGCCACGCCTAGTTCAATAGCATAGTGAAATTGCATAATATATGACTTATTATCCGAGAAAAAAAAATGACAAACCTTCACTAACTTTAAAAGATACTTTCAATTTCTATTACATGACATGTTTTGACACTATTCAACTAAGCTCTAGTCCCTTAAAACATGAGTCAAAATCTTGGCCATCACCAAATCTTGGCAATTAGATGTGATGACATCTCTTAATAAAAATGTGTGATATCAACTTCAATGCCTCTCTATTAATCGTTAAAAAAGGGAAGCACCACAATTTTTAGACTAACACTTGCATATTGCCACAGTTGTTCAAAAACCTTTTCCTATTTTGAAAACAATAAAAAAATGCATTTCACTAACCATGTATTCAAATGCTTAGATAAAATACACTACAAAAACATGTACCTTTACTCCTAATAGATTTTGTACCTGTATTCTGCATTAAGTACGACATGTCACGAAGAACAGAAACAGCTAATCCATTCTCAGGAGACCAATGCTTCCCCATGTCAAAGTATTGAAATATTGGTTCTAGGACTCGCCGCACAGTAGTGGTTTCTTTGGCCAATCGCACCATACTTTGGATACAGATTTGAGCCCATACCTTAGGTGTCTCCATCTCCTCCCTAAAATGCAATAACAGTAAAAAGAAAATCATTAGTTTAATTTTGCACCAAGCTCAAATTACTCCTTTAAAACATCAATGGAAAACAACCTACCAACCAATAAGGTTGAACAAATCAATTTATCAAATGCTAATGATTACAAATGCTATTTATAAATTTGTAAATTAGCATCAAATACCACTGTATTGATCTAGACTCTAACACTATATAGGAAGAAAAAATATTTTTCATTTTCCCAAAGAAAAAGGTAATTGAATCACCAATGTTACACAAAGGACATGTTTCCAAGAGTAATGAATGCACTCCAGAGACATAGGTACTCCATGGGGGCATTTTCTCAAGTATCCCTTGAGGGGTGACCCTAGGAAACACACATGGGGACATTGCCATGAAAAAGTGGGTGTCCCCATGAAACAGAGGGTGCCCACAAGTACCCTGAAGAAAGGGTACTTTTAGACTCTCCCTTCATAACATGTATGCTTGAGAGAAAATATAGAAAAATAATAATAAAATAAAATAAAAAAGCCATGTTACCCACCAAAAGTAGGCAACCCCTAGGAGAAGTTTTTCTCCTATTCATTTCTTCCAACAAGCAGCCCCTGAGACCCACTTTGTGGCCGATGTGACATGCCATTCATATCTCTGCCACCTGCATCAGTCATATGTTTCTTCGCCCATTTGTCAAGGGCACATGTTGGAAGGTGGGCTTCTGATCAAAAGGTACATTAATCATTTTGCAATTGAGTGCTTGTGCTTGTTTGTATTTGGCCATTTTGGCATCGATTATGGGATAACTTGAAAGGAAGAAGGATCTTGGCCATAGTATTGTTCCCTCACCTTTAATTAGGGGTTAATTTTCAATCCTAGTCTAGTGGGACCTCCCCTAATGGCCCAATGGTTACAAGAGGGGCACTACTTGGGAAACCATGATTGAGATAGCATAGCCCCATCTCTCCCTATTCCATACTTACCACTTCACATCTCACAGTATGAGCCCCTATTACACCTCCCTTCTTTAGGTTCCACTGACCATTGGTTCTTTGAGATTTCGTATCCACACATCCTCATACCTAGGTAGGGCCTAGAAATGCACCTTGGGAGGTTGATGCAACTAAAAAAAAAAGAAAGGGCATGTGATGGCTACAAGAAAGATCAAAATGGAAAATATGGTTGAATCTTACAAATTAGCGCATGGGCAAAAGCCAAGCATGAGATCTACCTCTATCATATGGCCATCACCCATTTCTTGGGCTCTATCTCATAGAAGCCAAGGAACCCTTGCATGTCCCAACCAATGTTTTTAAAACCGAAACCGGTGACCGGACCGGTCCACCTAATGAACCGGTTTACCGACCGGAACCCGTCTAACCAGGACTAGTTTGGTCTAAACGAACCGGTTTTAAAAAAATATATTAAATAATTAATTTTTAATGAAAAAAACTATTTTTAAGATGTAAAACCATGGTTCCAAGCCAATAGAGACAAAATATGCAAAGTTTGCTCATTTATATACCATGTAAAGGTGAATATATCAAAATGGCACCAAGTGCAATACATTTCATCGACAAAATAGCAAAATACATAAGAAATGAGGCTCTAAATGGCCTATAAAGTCCAAAAACAATGTTGCAAGCTATGAGGCCATTGGCCTACAGTCTACTACAAGTCTACAATGTACACATGATCAATCATCAAGTTCATCACCACTTCTAGACACAAGATCATCATCAGGAGCTACATAGACATCATCTGGTTCAAAGTCTGAGGATGCCTCAGCCTGATCTGCAACCTCAGTATCAATGCCACCAATGACAATAGAAGTAGACCTAATGGAAGCACGAGTTTGTCGACCTGCACAACTAGTGCCTTCCATTGGTTCTTTGCCTTTCCTTGATGTCGCTATTGATCCTAGTTCTGATGCTGCCATATAATCTGCTTCATCCCCCGCTAAAGCCATGTCCATATCAAAATCAGCCTCAAACATAGGATCTTCAGTCTCCTCCACCCATTCTGATGTTGGATCAATATCATCCAACACAATGGGATCTAGATCAGGTGTTTTGCTCATCATTTGGTTCCTCCTCAGTCGAAGGTTGTATTGCACGAAAACAAGATCATTTAATCGTTTTTGTTCCAAACGGTTTCTCTTCTTCGTGTGTATGCGCTCAAAAACAGACCAATTGCGCTCACAACCTGAAGCGCTGCAAGTTTGACTGAGGACTCTAATTGCAAACCTTTGCAATTGAGGACACTGGCCACCAAATGACTCCCACCAATGTGTTGCAAAGAAAAAGACATTAATTAGTAACTTAGTTTATAATTTGAATTGTAAAGAACGTAAACAATTTTAACTTGAGAAGAAAAACAAATTGGAAATTGGAATTGCTTACCTGGTTGGTCCACGTCTCTTGCCATCTTTGCCAAGTTTTTGCCAAAAGGACCACCTGCCATATTGAAAATAGTAAGTTGTCTATGTATGCGCTCCAAGCAATCAATCAATCCAGCTCTGACCTCCCCATCATGTAGATCTCCTAGCCGATTTTGATAGGGATACTTTGGATTCAAAAAATACCAAGCTGCATGTATAGGACGATGGAGTTGATTGTTCCATCTGTTATCAATGATCTCCCATATACGGCCATATTTAGCTAACTTGTCCTTGTAAGCTGCCCGTATTTGCTCCTTTGCCTGATCCATAGCTCATAAATGTAGCCCATGGCCAATCTTTCCCCATCCACCAACCTTAGCACTTTAACAAGGGGCTCCGTAATTTTCACAAGTTCTAGAGACCTTTTCCAAAAATAAGTGTCTAACACTTTCTTTTTGGTGTCTTTTCCATCTGGTCTATGAGCCCACCGAGATTCAGACCATTCTTCAGAGGAAAACATTTTCTGCAAGTTTTTATGTTGACCATTGAGACATTACAACGTGAGGAAGTGAGTTGCAAATCTCGTAATCGCAGGCCTAACAAGCTCTTTGCCCCCAGTGTGTTTCCTCGTTAGGCTCAATACCCATGAGTGGTTGTAAATGTATTTTGTAATGCACTTGGCATGCTCTACAGTTTGTTTTTACCCACTCCACTTTGCCTATATCCTCAAGCATGAGGTCTATGCAATGTGCAACACATGGAGTCCAAAATATGGTCTTATATTTGGTCTCAAGAATCTTTCCAGCAAGAACATAGTTTGAGGCATTATCAGTGATGACCTGCACAACATGCTGCTCCCCAACTTCCTGAATAATGTTATCCAAAAGCTCAAATAGAAGGTTTGCATCCTTTACCTTATCAAATGCATCAACTGATTTCAAAAACATGGTTCCTTGAGGACAAGAAACAAGGAAATTAATGATAGTGTGGTTTTTTCCATCGGTCCATCCATCTGACATGATGGAACAACCTATTTTGAGCCATGAATCTTTAAACTCAACCAAATACTCATCAATGGAAGATCTCTCTTTTTGCAAAAGAGCTCCCCTCAAGTCATGCATACTAGGGCCTTTGAAGCCCTTTCCTACAGCTATAACAGAGTCCCACATAGCTTGGTAATAAGGTGAGCGAGCAGCATTAAATGGGATATCTGAATCATACCACCATCTAGCAATGTATTGATGAGAAGTTTCTTTGCATTGTCTTTTCCAATGTTGATCCAAAGTGGGTTGAGAACTTGGCTGGGAGGAAGTGGGATTAGAAGAGGCAATGTTGGCAGAAGATGAGAAATAACTTTGGATGTTTTTTCTCTTTGTTCCTTTTTATGGTTGGCCAAAAGAAGGATGAACATAGTGAAAGGGGTCATTGGTGGAAGGGATAGAAGAGGAGTCTTGAATCTCATAATCATCATACCGACTCTCTTTCATGGCTTCTAATAATTCCCTTTTCCTTGCAATGTCATCTTGGACGGCCTTCTCCCTAGCCTTATCCTCATAAAAATTTTCAAGCTTGGAAATATATTCTGCCCTAATAGGACCTAACAGTGCATTTGGTGCATCACATGGCTTTGCTTGGCCTCTTATCCCAGCCAAGTGTTGTTTCAACCTAAGAATACCCCCACCTCTAATAGATTTATGACATAATTTGCATATCATTTTTCCATCAGTTACATCACAATGAGCCCATGCACTGTCCTTTCCTTTTGGAGCCATGTTTGCTTGAAATAATAACAATTTGCAAAGAAATCTGCCATTTAAAAAAAAATTGCAGCTAAGCAACATGGAAAACCAAAGATAAATGTAGGAAAACAAATGCACATGCAAGCTACAAAATTTGATAGCATAGAGATAGAGAGTTCATAGCATAGATGATAGATCATAGAAGTGAGAAGTTTATAACACATAAAAAAAATTAATTCATGGATAGCAGTCAAATGAGGAATTTTCAAGTGCAAATCCTTACCTGGAAATGCAAACTAGCTTCCTTAGCCTCCTCTTGAAGATGGCAACTCCACTGACAGCTACACACTATCTCCAAAATAGCTCCAACTCCAACTCCAAGATGACTACTTCAACAAAAACTCAACACTCTCCAAGCTCACAAACAAACTCACAAACACTCCAAATCAGTTGTGTGAGACAAATGAGAGTGAGAGGGGCCTCTTAAAGGCTTGGAGAGGGTGTTTTTGGAGGGAAAACACCCTTAGTTTCCCCCCAAAACCCCTAAACCACAGTCAGAAGTCCGCTTTTTTCACTTTACGGTGGGCGTGCCTAAAACCAGCTGGTTTAGGACGGAACCGGCCAGTTTGCCGGTTTCGTCCTAAACCGACCGGTTTTCACCGGTTAGGGCAAAAAAAATGGAGAAATGGCCATTCAAACCGGATTTTTTGGTCGGTCTAGACCGGCGGCCTTGCTAACCGGCCGATTAGACCAATAACCGGTTTTTAAAAACAGTTTTTAAAACTATGGTCCCAACCCCTGATGGGCGATTTGTTATTTTTGTATTTAGTAGCAGTGGACAAGTGTTCTAGTCTCAGTTTGTGTCTAATAGGCTAAGGAACACGAGATCTCCAAAACCTAGAAAAGGTTTCGCAATAAATGACTTGAAACACCTTAATTAACTTAATTAGCCATAATTAAATATTTCCTAGGTCTAACTTAGGAAAACGTGTTGATTAAAGTGTATTCATAAGGAAGTTCTATTTTTCTCTAGAGACTTCCATGGATGAAGTCAAGATGATCCTAGCCATAGATTAAGATGTAACCATGGACGTTGAGACCCCAACAAGAGATTATAAGAGCAAGTTGAAGGCCTTGGAGATAGACACGGTCAATGAGTTGAGCAATTCGACTACCTAGTTGTAGGTATTCAACAAGGGCGTAGTTGAAGCTAGGGAAAGCATCAAAGCAAGGGATTCACAGAGATTCAGGAGAAAGAGTCCGAAGGAATTTTCTTCAGTGTTTTCTAGTGTCCAAGAGACAGGAAAGAGGAGGTTGAGTTCATCTGTAGAAGAGGTCGAATACAGTGGTGTGAGTTAGCCAGTTTACCTAGTGCAAGTTTACAAAAGAGCCACGTTTCAATTGCCAATTAGCGGATCAGTGTACCGGAGGCAAAGTGAGTGGATTCCGAAGGCAGAGGGAGGCTAGACGTCTAACCTGGAGGCATTTCAAGGGTTGTACAAATCTATCTACGCAAGCAGTGCGCATTTCTGGACTGCAAAGTGAGCAGTTGGAGAAGTGTGAGTTCGCCAGAGAGCCAGATCAGTTGCAGAGGGAAACAAGGGTGTCTTCCAAATTATTTTTCCTATAGTATATTGTTGGAGCTTTGCCACATTGGCAAGCAGATTATTTTTCCAGTAGTATATTGTCGAAGCTTTCCCAGATTGGAAAGCAGATTATTGTACTCATAGATATGCTGAAGAATTAATAAAAACCTCATCTACTACACTAGTTTTCCCTTTGGGGGTTTTCAAGGGACAATTGTCCAAAAACAACGTTGTCTATTTTTTTTTGTGCGCATCTATTTCTCAGTTCTGTATTTTATAATTCCACAGCATTTTTAATTGTGAAGAATGTAATTGTGAATTTATCGTTATTTGTCGAATAATAATTCAAAAGAAAAATGAACTGCTAACAGTTAGAAGATAAATATCCAATAATTGCATTCAAGGAATTTTAACATGGTTTTAGAACACTGAATGATAAATATGAAGATTGAAACACTGAAATGATCCATCCTCCCTTATACAAAGTAGCAAAAAGGATCATATCTCGTAAATGATAATAGTAAATACATTTACATATCCTCAAATGGATCTATATCTTCTGCATATTGCAACTCTCCATCATGAATAAATGATCGGGTCCTAGAATGTAGGAAGTTGCATCAGTAGGCCGGACTGGTGGTGGAAAAATATCCTCAAGTAGGTTGAGGTGAGTCATGGCATTCAGTGTCAGGTTCAAGTCAGAGATCTCAGGCTCCACATCCCACATCCTGCTCGGACCTTTTTTATACTCTGGTTCAACATGTGATAGAAGACGAAGGTTGGAATGAACATAAACAAGATCCTCAGCCTTTGCCGCTCCCATCCTGTTTTGCTTCACTGAATGGATGAAGCCATATGTACTCCAATTCCTCTTAGCTGATGAGGAACTAGCAACCTATGATAACAACCTGGTGGCTAGAGTAGAGAGATGAATGTTATCCCAACCATGGAAGTCCCACCAAGTAATAGGATCAAGATGCCCTCGATCATCCATAGCTATTGGATCTGAAAAGCTACTAGTAGACTATACAAACCTTTCAAATTCTTGGCAGACTTCCATTGCAACTCCCATATCTCTATAAATTTTCCTCAAAGCTGTCTTGTATCCTTGTACCACTTCAGAATCATTGTTTGGTGTTGTTCTATCAGGTAAAGACAAAATTTTAGAATGATAGTATTTACTATGCACACATTGACACAGTGATTTTGGACTAATGTCCCTGGAAAAACCAAATGTGGGAAAACCGGTGCAGCAAGGGAGGATTTTATTATTCAACAATTTTCTTGTACAACAAGATGCCAAACTGGCTTACCCACAGATAGACAAACTTCCAGCACTTTCCTAAACCCAGCATAGGCCCTACTGACCTTTGCTACAGCCTGAAACCCTCTGCGTCAACCTACAACCTGAAAAACCCAATGTGGGAAAACCGGTGCAGCAAGGGAAGATTTGATTATTCAGCAATTTTCTTATACAACAAGGTGCCAAACTGGCTTACCCACAGATAGACAAACTTCCAATCCTAAACCCAGCGTAGGCCCTATTGACCTCTGCGTAAGCCTGAAATGCTCTGCGTAAGCCTGAAACGCTCTGCGTCATTCTACTGAGGCTTTGCGTAGCCTCTCTGGGCTTCTGCGTCACTCTTGCAGCCTTTGTGTGGATGACACAAGCCCATCTGGCTCTGCGTCTGCCTCTTCTGTGCTGATCTCCCGTCTCTTTGTTTCGTACTTGCTGCTTCCTGACTGCTCTCTAAACCACTAGTTCAATTTCTCAACAAACCCTACTCTAGAAATTGAACTGACTGGTTTCCCTCAGTGTGTTCTCCAAGTGCCCCTCAAGCCTCCTCTTATATTTTTTTTGTTGAAATCTCAATGGTCGAGATTAAGTCCCTAATCAAAGGCTAAGATTAGATCTGTCTTGATCCAGGTCTTTTGGACCATTCTAACATGGATTCATATTAATACACATTAATATTTTATTTTCCCTAAGTTTAGACTTAGGGACTCCATTAAAAGTATTAATTATTTTAATATCTGCTGATCTGTTTAGAATATGCCCAAACCCTTTCTGGGTATTGGAGATCTCATGTGCCCCAACCTCTCACCAAATTTCGTGGCTAGAGCACATTCGATGCTACCCCAAATCAACACTCCCTCTTAGCGAGGACTGTGCTCTATCAATACTCCTCATTGAGTATTACTCTGATCATCTGACATCGGTACCTGTGCTGATGCTAGGCCTCCCTGCCCAGCATCCTCTGCATTGCTGCATCCTGTACTGCTACCCATGGTTCTACCACTGTCACTGCTGCATCTGTACGACAACTCCCTCTGCATCCGTGCTGCTGGTGGTCCTTTCTCCTAGCATTGCATCCGCATTGCGCCTTCCTCTACATCTGTACTGCTATTGGTCCTTTCTCCCAACACTGCATCTGCACTACAACTCCCTTTGCATCTGTGTTGTTGTTGGTCCTTTCTCCCAACACTGCATCTGCACTACAACTCCTCTGCTTCTGTGCTGTTATTGGTCCTTTCTCCCAACCCTACATCTGCACTGCAGCTCCGTCTTCCTCTTCATTCGTGCTGCTAACACATTACTTCTGAAAGGGGTTCTTTACCATCCCCTTCTTTTCCCTGAAGTAGTCAAATTTTGACTTTCCAAGGGCCTTGGTGAGGATACTACCACAGTACCACTTGTTCCCCTGTATGAGTGTAGCTCAACTATACAACTCCACGTTGGACACAATCTCTGACAAAGTGACACCGGATATCAATATGTTTTGACCTATCATGAAATATTGGATTCTCAGACAGTTTGATGCAACTCTAATTATCACACATGATCCTGGTCACCTCCATATTTCTTCTGAATAGGTTTACCAGTAGTTTTCTAAGCCATATGGCCTCACACGAAGCTGTGCTTGCTGCCATATATTTTGCCTCAGACGAGCTCAGAGCCACAGACTTCTGTTTCCTACTACACCATGAGGTTATTCCTGATCCAATGTTGAAACAATACCCAGAGGTACTTTTCCGATCCACTGAACTTCCTGCCCAATCCGAATCAGTGAATCCACTCAATTTGATATCCTTCCCCTTGTTGTACAAGAGCCTATAATCAACTGTTCCCTATAAATACCTGAGAACGTGCGTGGTTGCTGCCCAGTGAACCCTCTTTGGTTCCATCATGAACTAACTGAGGGTGTTGACAGCGTAGCAAATATCTGGCATGGTATTGACTAGATCAATGTTGTTAAAATCACGATATTATCGCGATATTATCGTATAATCGCGATATTTTCAACAAAAAGATAAAATCGCACTTAGTACTTGGATAAAAAAAAATTTGCCTGATTTTTTGGGAAAAAATCGTGGAATTTTTTTTTTTGTTTCTTCTTAATTGTTCGAGGAGGAGGATGTGACCCAAGCTACCCCTGTCACAAGTAGAGGACATCGTCTACCTCCTGTAGCTCCTAGTTCTTCAGCTTCTAGAGCACAACAAACTCCATAGTTTACTGCGGCCTGCCAACTCCATCGACATCTACATCTAGAGGGGCAAAGGAAATCAGTAGTATTAGACTTTAGTTATTTGGTTCATTTCATTGTATATGACATTATGACTCATGATATGAGATACATTATTATATTTTTTTTTGATATTTTGAGGTTGAGTTGGGACTTAGGAGTCAGGACTTACTATTAAGGACATGATTCACTGTTATGTGTGATTTTAGCACTAGAAATGATATTAAACATCTTATATATTAGTTCTTTTATCATATTTATGTGTCAATGTATTTATTTTATGTTGTGGATGGTTTAGATATTAAAAAAAATGAATATTTTTGTACCAAACAATTTTTTCTCGATTATTACCGATTTTTTTCCGATTATTATGATTTTTTCCTTGCACCGATATTATCCTGATAACGATTAGTGCAACATTGGACTAGATACATCAGGGACCCTATGAGTTGTCTGTATAGGGTGTGATCGACATCCTTGTCTTCTGATGCATCAATCTTCTTCTAGTTGGTGATCATTAGTGTAGCCATAGGTCTACAGTCTCCCATCCCGAACCTTTTCAGAATTTTTGTAGCATACCTTCCTTGCCCAAGGAAGATTTCTCCTTTCTACTCCCAAACTTCCAACCCTAGAAAATAGTGCATTTGTCCTAGATCGTTCATATCGAACTCTGTGGCTAGATTCTTCTTGCAGTCTTCAATGAGCCTGGATGATCCTGTCAGGAAGCGATCATCCACATATAATACTAAGATAAGTGGCTCGCTCTGTGCGACCAGATAGTAGAGATTCAAATCTGCGTCACTCTTGACAAACCCCATCTTTTGCAAGTAGCCATCTATTCGACCATACCACCCTCATGGTGCTTGCTTCAGCCCATACAAGGCTTTCTTTAGTCTGCATACATGAGACTTCTTCTCATGAGTTTCAAAGCCCTCTGGTTGTTCAATGTATACTTCTTCTTCTATTACCCCGTTCAGAAATGACATCTTGACATCCATTTGATGGATCTCCCATCCCATCTGGGCTACAAGAGATATCAAGGTCCTAAAGATGTATACCTGGCTACCAAGGCGAAGGTTTCCTCATAGTCAATCCCTTCCTTTTGAGCATACCCCTTAGCCACAAACCAGGCCTTGCATTTTTTAATACTGCCGTCCGCAGCATATTTGATCTTGTAGATCCATCTTGAACTTGCCACAGATCTGTCTTAAGAACTTGACACCACTTCCCAGGCATCGTTTACCATTATGGAGTTATACTCCTCCACCATTGCATCTAGCCAGACCTGATGCTGAGCTGCCTCTTTGAAGCTGGTCGCTCTCCATCCTGAGCTACTAACACCTAATACCTGTCTGGCTGTTTTCGCTCCATTTTACTGTTCCTTGGCTCTCCGATGAAGTTCTCTGCATATGCAGAATCTGACGAAGTTCCCTGCTGGTTCTTCCTCTGCCAACAGGTGCTTTCATTTGCTCCTCTTCCTCATCCTGAGAATCTTCCAGATCTGAGGAAGGATTTTTCACTTCCGTTGGTTGAAGAGGCATCAACGACGGATCCTCTTTCGATTGCTCCTTGGAAGGCATTTCGCGGGATCTTCTGAAAGCTCTGTCCTCTATGAAATTTACATCTCGTCGTACTACTACCTTCCTGCTCCCTGGAAGATAGATCCTGTATGCCATAGCATTCTCGTTATATCCTGCCAGATACCCCTTTTTTGCGACAATATGCCAAACTCCCAAATATCCTGAAATGACTGACTTCAGGGGTCTTCCTAGTGAAGACTTTCTTTGGAGTAATCTTGCCCAATGCCCGATGAGGAGTCCTGTTCTGAACGTAGACAGCTGTGTTGCATGTTTTTGCCCATAGGAATTTTGGCATATCCTGATCATACAACATGGCCCTAGCTGCTTCTACAATAGTCCTGTTTTTCCTTTCTGCCACCCGATTTTGCTCTGGATTGTAGGGAGCTGTCCACTCTCTACTGATGCCCTCTTTAGCGCAATAATTAGTGAAGTCCTTATCGATATATTCTCCATCATTATCTGAGCGCAAGACTTTTATTTTCTTACCTGGCAGATTCTCCACTAGAGCCTTGAACTCCTTGAATCGACAGAAAACCTAATCCTTGGTTTTCAAAAAATAGATCCAAGTTTTCCTCGAGTGGTCATCAATGAAGGTAAGGAAATATTTGGCGCCGCTGAGAGCTTTGACGGACATAGGTCCACAGATATCTCAGTGTATCAATCCCAGTGTTGTGAAAATCGCGATCAAATCGCGATTTAATGAAAAAATAGCGATTTTTATTTTTTGCCGATCAAATCGCGATTTTTATATGAAAAAATCGTGGTAATTTTTTTTGTCGATTTTTTTAAAAAAAATCGTGGGGGGTCAGGACAGCACGATTTTATAAACTTTTTTTTGGTTTTTCATTTGCTCATTTGGACAGTGGCGCGCGCGGAGGGAGGAGGAGCTGTTGGAGACAAGCTGAAGAGGGTTTTCAGCCGAATCTAAGTGCTTAGAGGAGAAAATCAAGAGGAGACCACCGATTTCTCCATAGAAACGGTATGAGGATTAATTTTTTTTTTGTTTTCATTGTTTAAAAACATTGTTTTTGTATGTTTTTCATTGTTTTTGGTTGGGAAACTTGGTATGGGCACCATTTTTCTTTTGTTTTCATTGTTTTTAAAGAATTTTTTGTATTTCTTCATTGTTTTGGGTTGGGTAACTTGGTATGACTATGGGAACCAATTTATTTTTTTCATTTTTTTTAAACATTGTTTACGTTTTTTAATTTTTCATTGTTTTTGCCATTTGCTTGGGTAACTTGGGTTTGGAATGGTTGGGTAATTTGTGTTTGAAACTTTGAACTTTGGAATGGTTGTTTTATATTGGGTTATGGGTAACTTGAATTTTCATTCAATCATCAATGTAAAAATTAAAAATTAAAATACTAAATTGTAATTTGTAAATTTGTAACTTGTAATTTTGTAAATGCTAAATTGTAATCCTAATCCTTATTAAGTTATTTTCCCATAGGTTCACAACTGCACCAAAACACCATTCAAGACTTCAAGTTTGCAACTTCAAAGTTCAAAACCAAACATGCCAAGGAAATTGGATCCTTTCTGAGAATATGTTGTACCTCGTGCTCCGAATGATAGACAAAACTTGAGTTGCAAGTTGTGTGGAAAGGAGATGTATGGGGGGGGTGTACAGGTTGAAGTTTCACCTTGCACAAATCCCTGGACATGATGTGGGGCCCTGTATAAATACAAATGCTGAACTTATCCAAAAAGCGATGAGAGCATTGGAAGAATTAGAGCAGACTAGAGAGGCCAAAAAAGAACTCAAAAGGCAACTAAAAAGGTCAGCTGAAGGAAGTGGGCCAAGTGGCACTCGTTCTACTGCCGCATCAGTCAATCCGGTAGCTGCATCATCATTTTTTGTTCCTCGAACCACACCTGGTTCATAGCCATCTATTGGTTCAATGCTAAAAAGAACTAATAAAGAACAAGCTGACAGGTTGATGGCAAAATTTCTCCTCTGGAGTGATATTCCTTTCAGCATTGTAAGGAATAATCCATTTTTCCAACCTACTGTTGATGTTATTTCCAGTGTTGGCCTGGGGTACAAAATCCCTTCTTATCATGATTTCAGAGGTCGGATTCTTCAAAATGAAAAGCGTGACTGCACCCAAAGATTGGAGGATTTTAGGGCATCATGGGCACAAACAGGATGCACTGTTATGTCAGATGGTTGGACTGACCAAAAGGGGAGAACCCTTATAAACTTCTTGGTTAGTTGTCCCAAGGGGACTATGTTTATCAAATCTGTTGATGCATCTGCACAAATCAAAGATGCAAGAACTTTATGTGATTTGCTGGATGTGTTTATTTTGGAGGTGGGTGAACAACATGTTGTCCAAGTCATAACGGACAATGCTGCAAATTATGTTGTTGCTGGTAGAATGCTTATGGAAAGGCATCCTACTTTATTTTGGACACCTTGTGCTACCCATTGTATTGATTTGATGTTAGAGGACATAGGGAAAATTCCCTTTGTCAAAGATATTGTTGACTCATCAAAAAGCATTGCAAAATTTATATATAATCATACATTTGTGCTTAGCTTGATGAGAAGATTCACCAATAACAAAGAGTTGGTGCGCCCCACCATTACACGGTTTGCCACGAGTTTCATATCTCTTCAATCTTGAATTCTATGTGGGATGTGAAGAGAATGTTTCTTTCAGAGAAGTGGCGTGCTTTGTCAATGAGCCGCAAACTAGAAGGAGAGGTTGTATGCAGACTAGTTTCATACCAAGAAGACTTCTGGGCGGGAGTGCAGGAGGTGTGCGCCGTTACTGAACCTTTGGTAAAGGTTCTTCAATTGGTTGATGGTGAGAAGCCCGCAATGGGCTATTTGTATGAAGCCATGGATAGGGCCAAAGAAGCCATTCGGACCTACTATGATGATAAGGGAGATGATGGGTTTCAGAAACAACTCCTTCTATGGGGAGTAATTGATGAGGGATGGATCATGGAACAACACACTCCATCATCCCATTCATGCTGCTGGGCTTTTCCTGAACCCTGCATTTTCTTATGCATGTGGGTTTGATTTTGATGCTGAGATCATGGATGGATTCTTATCCTGTGTCTAGAAGAAGATGGTGCGATCTCCAGAACAACGTATAGAGATCTCTAAACAAATTGAGACATATAAGATGGCAGGTGCCACATTTGGCTTTGAGATGGCTGTCACTGATAGGACGATTAAAATGCCAGGTATTTTTTAGTTTGTAACTTTGTTTCAAATTTCATTGTCTCTTCAAATTCCATTTTTTTCTTATGTTTATTTAAAATTTTATTTGTAATTTTGTTGTAGATGCATGGTGGAAAATGTATGGTGGTAGGGTACCCCTTCTGCAAAAGCTTGCCATTCGCATCCTCAGCCAAACATGCAGCTCCTCAGGATGTGAGCGCAACTAGAGTGTATTTGAAAAAATACACAACAAGAAGCGCAACAGGTTAACACTTAAACATTTAAAATATTGCAAATTTCCAAATAAATTTTTGAATTCATTAAACAATATTTTTTGATAATTATTAATTACTATTTCATGATCTTTGTACAGGTTGGAGTCCCAGCGACTTAATGACATGGTCTACGTCTACTACAATCTTCGATTGTGGGTGAGGCAACTTGAGAGGACACCTGATGTGGATTCCATCTCATTGGATGGGATTGACACCATCGCTGCATGGAGGGTTGAGGCCGAGAGGCCTCTCATGGATTCTGCTGATGATTGGTTAGTGCAGGATGTAGTGGAGGGGGAGGAGGAGCCGGAGTAGGAGGAGGAGCAGGTGGAGGAGGAGGAGGAGGAGGAGGAGGAGGAACAGGAGGAGGAGGTGACACCGCCTGCCCGGGCTACCACTGCCACCAGTAGAGGACGTGGTCTACCTCCTATAGCTCCTACTTCTAGTTCTTCAGCTTCTAGAGCACATCAGAATCCACTGCCATTTCCACCAGCACGGGCATCAGCATCTACATCTAGAGGGAAAGGGAAAGCTGTGGCATTTTCTCGCAAGAGGGGCAGAGGAAATCAATAGGATTAGACTTTTATTTTATTGTATATGACATTATGACATGATGAGATACATTATCATATTTTTTGTTGATATTTTGAGGCTGAGTTGGGACTCAAGAGTCAGGACTTACTATTCAGGACATGATTCAATGTTGTGTGATTTTAGCGCTAGAAATAATATTAAACATCTTATGTATTAGTTTTTTTATCATATTTATGTGTCAATGTATTTATTTTATGTTGTAGATGGTTTAGATATTAAAAAAATTGAAAAAAAATGAAAAAAAAATGAATATTTTTGTACCAAACGATTTTTTCCCGATTTTTCCAATTTTTTCCGATTCGTTCCCCACGCCGATTTAATCCCGATCGTGATTTTCACAACATTGTGCATTATGATGTGATATCTGCAGCAGTATTTATTTTATGTTTGTTGAAGTAATTTCATGAATAACTTATGATGAAATAAGTAGGAAAAGTAAATCAGTTGTTGCAGTGATCGAATTTTCACATCAAGGGGGGTAGTCCCTGAGGTAAATGGATGAGAAAGCTTGTGGAACACGGGCTCTAGGAGATCTTAATGATGGACAACTTGACGAATGTAAATGGGTTTTGATTAACTCAGATGAATAGATTAAACGCTAATGTAACCAAGACACGACCACAAGATAGAAACAATTATAGACCAGTGCCTTTATGCTCAATTAACTGTAGATTAAGTAAGAAAACAAGCTATCCAGAACAAATTTCCAATATGTGACGAATAGTGACAATCAGGTATGATCAATACAAACGCCCAAAACTTTAACATGCAAGAGATTTCAGATTTAAAATGATTTTCATTTACTGCCCAAATCTAGATTCAATTAACTTTCTCCAATAGTCAATATGACTTCAAAAAATTTATCGCACTTTGACCATAGAAAAATATGAGAATGCATTTAATCACCAAATAACACTAAGGAACTTCAAATTTTAATTTTAATTATTCCTTAGACGAATTGAAGAAATAAAATAAATCAAAAGGGTTAATAAAATAAAAAATTTAATGGGCCAGAGGCCACATTAAAAAAATATTAACGTGAATGCGCGAATCCCTTTGATTTAATTCCTTAGTAATTCTGAGGTCACCAAAAACTTTAAAATTCTTAGATTTTTTAAATGTTTAAAAAAAATTAATGTTTAGATTTTTAAGTTTTTTAATTTTTAGATATTTTAAATTTTTAAGTTTTAGAATTTTTTTTTTTATTTTTAAATATTTTAGATTTTTAAATCAAAAAAAAAATCATAAAATAAAAATGAAATGAAAAACCAAAAAAGTGAAAACCAAAATCGATTTTTTTTTTAACTTTTAATTTTTAACGAATCAGACTAAAAAATATAAAATCAAATTTAAAAATTAAAAGGGGCCTAACCAAAGTAACATAAACAACAAAACCAAAATTAAAATCTAAACGAAAATACTCATAAAAGAACTAACGTAAAATAACTATAAACGAGACCATTCACATTACAAAAATGAAATAAAAAATAAATTAACCCTAACTAAATAAAAATAAGAACTAAGCTAAAGTATATATATTAACAAAGAAAAAAAAAATCCAAAGTTTTTATGTTTTGCAACTGTTGTGTGCAAGTTCTAATGGCAGAAGGAGTTCGAAGTTGGAAGAATCGCAGAAGGGAGAGCTACTTGGACGGAGGGGAGACTAAGGACTCGAGAGCAGACAGCGAGGAATGGCCAGCGCGCAAATGGAGGGTTTGATGAGCAGCGGAGATGCATGGAGATGGCAGCACGCTGGTGGAGAGAAAGCTGACGAGTGTGGAAGGGAGCCGCAGAAATAGAAGGGAGCTGCAATGACAGCAGCGGGGAAATGGAGGCTTGAGGGTAAGGAACAGCGGAAGTGGAGCAAAGATGACGGCTGGATGTGGGGATCTCGGGTTGCAGATCGACGCGGAAGGGAGAACGCAGAGCAGACAGCAAGGGTTCTAGAGCTGCAATAGAGAATGGTGGCAATGACGAAGTCGCGAGGAGATTTTCAAGAGTGGATGAACTGTAGCAAGCAAACTATGGACAGTAGAGAAGAAAAATTAGGGCCATGAAAGAAATTCAAATTTTCCAGAAACCCTCAAAAAGACTTCAAAATTTTCTGGAGAAGAAGAATGCAGCAGAAAATCGAAAACCCAAGCAGCAAAAACCAACAAAAAATGGTGGCCCAGAACCTCTTTAAATCCACCAGAAACTCTTAAAGAACTTCCAAAAAACTTAATTAAAATATCGAATCTAATTGCTTCAGACTTGTGAATGAAACCCTCACGAAATTTCCAGATTTGAAAATAAATAAATTTAAACCCTTGGACTGCAAAATCTGGATATGATCCGTGCAAAAAAAATGATGCTGATGAACCCCAGAGATCCAAATCTTACTCTCCAAGGCCTAGATCTGGACTCTACACAGTTTTCTTTTTAAGATCTGTAGCTGCAAGACAACAATAAAACACCCAAACGATATATACAATGACCCAAAAACCCAAGTCAGAAAACTGAAAATAATTACAAATCTATGTACATGATTAGCATATCTATCAGATCTGGAGAGTGTGAGTCCAACTCCGCTCCCAGATCTGATAATCTAAAACTCTCAACAGCCAGATCTACCAATTTCACACAAAAAAACAATAAATTTTTTGACTTTTAAAGGAGGTACTAAGCTCAAAACCCTTCATGCATCACTCATAAAAAATATCTTATGGTAAGATCGAGATCAAATTTAAGCTGGGGTCTTCAGAAAACATGGATCGGGAGTTAGCTGGTTCAACCGAAAACTTCCCCAAACATCTGATGATCTAAAAATCAAGACTTTCCTGCACAATTCAATTCAACCATCAATATAGAGCGAGAAAACGATAGTAAAATTTAGATAAATAGAGATACCTACTATTATATTCAAAACTTAAATTATCATTTAAACCCTAGCAACTGAGCAAGATGCCTGTACTCAAATCGCTCTTCAGAAAGCTATCATCAATGGCTAAAAAGAAATCTATGCATGAAGATGACACATCTTACAGTATTTCCACAAAGAGTAACACCAGCAGAAATTTGACCCCAAAGTCTTTCTTTATTGCTCATTAAAAGATTACAAAAGAGCTTTTCACTTAGTAAACAATCAAGAGATCGGAACATACTGACTGACAAATGACCTCCTATTTAAAGATAAATCCTCCAACGGCTAATTCGAGTGATCCTCGTCAAAGCAATCTCAACCGTTGATGAGGAACAAAATTCCTTTTAATCTCATCCGTCAAAATTTTAAATTCTTGAGGAAATTCGAAATTTTCAATTAAATGCATTTTAATTAATTCAAAAATTAAATTTTTGAATTAATTTCCTCAAAATTCTGACTTTGACTTAACCCTAAGGACCAAAGGTTTAATATTTAGCGAAATAATTAATGTATCTTAGTCCCTAGACCTCTTAAAATTTATTTTTTTAAGGACCAACGAATTTTGCCTTTGGAGAATTTAAATTTACCTAGCACCTAGAATTAATCAAATTTTTGGCTTAGGATTTTAGTTAATTTTGGCCAGAAAATTTAATTAATTAACCTATGTGGGGATAAATTATTTTTCCAACCCTCAAGACACTTTACATAATGATTTTCACATTTTTTACATCTCAAGGGGGAAAACTCATCTAAAAAGGACCCTCACAAACTACCCAGTTCTGCGACACAAATATAATCTAGCAGATCAAGCAATTTGTAATAAAATACCCTAACCAAATAGTTAGAATTATTCCCAAATCACTTTTACATAGACTCGATTTAGAACACTAGGACTCCCCTAAGATCCCAGTGATAAAATCCATTCCGGCTTTGGGGTAAGGCTGAAGGAAAACTCTGCCGACCATTCGAGAATGAATCGGTAAGACAAAAAACCTCCCAGAATGTAGATCGTCACTAGAAAAGTAGGTTTACCTAGGTGGTTACATACACGACATAGATCTGATGAGATTATTTACATTATACACATGCAAACTGGGTTTACATTATAAGATGATGATCAAACTGATGATGATAGCTGGATAGCACGAACACATCGATCACGCACTATCCCTTTTGCGAAAAAAGGGGTTGTACTGCTATGGGTCGTTGACGCGTAGTGGTCAACAGGACCCTAAGTCTAAACTTAGGAAATTAAAAATATTAATGGATATTAATCTAATTGTGGTTGTAACTTCTAGAAGAAGATGAGGATCAAGCTAAAATGATCTTATCCATTGATTAGCTTTTAATCTGGGTCGTTGAATGTCAACGAGAAGATTATGTAAGGAAGCTTAAGAGTCATTTGGGAAACACACCAAGAGATCAAGAGATCAAATTTCTGAAGTGAGAAGTTCTCAAGAGGAAGTTCTGATCGAGGAGATTTCTTGCAGTTAAGGGGCAGGGATAGCATCAGGAGAGAGAGAGAGATATTCTTAGCCGGAGAATTATCAGCACAGAGAGGCAGAGAGTGATCCAGTAGCCCAAACACAGAGGCTGACGAAGGGCCACGCAGACGCAGCGTAGAGGGTGAGAGAGAGTCTGAGATTTCGCTGGGGAGAGTCAGTTTCAAAAGCCGGGAGACAGGGTGTGAGACCGAGAGGCTGAGAGCAGAGACTCCAGGCAGCAAATCGATCAGCAAACTGAATGACGCAGTGCCTAGAGAGGTTGACGCAGGGACTGCGTGAGGAGTGTGCAGAGGCAACATGGGGCCTACATGGGGCACTTCATCCAGAGTCTGGATCAGCCATAATTTTCTCAGTGATTGTGTGAGGTAATCTCACAAATCTTTTTGCCAGTATTTCTCTCGGTAACTGAATAACCGGAGAGGTATTCAGAGATGTATACAGAATTTGCTACTGCTTGATAATAATAAAACCCTCAGAACTGTTGCACCGGTTTTCTTTTTCCGGGGACATTTGTCCAAAAATAACGGTGTCCATTGTGTTGTATTTTCTTTCTTGCTCAATCTCTTGTTTCTGCATAATATTTAATTAAGTGAAGGTTGCAGTGTATGTATTACGATATTTTCCATAGGAACTGCAAGTAATTTGCTTAAAGGAATTTAACAAATAGGAGTAATATCATCAGTTGTTGTAGTCGGTATTCTGGTTGAGGAATTTTCACAAAATGAACCACCCTAACTTAAAGGGGATATCCACTGCTATACCTTACACATCATGCTCTTCTCCCTTGATCCCCGAGCAGTTAATCAAAGAAAAGTCATAAAAGAAAAAAGGCATATAAAGAAGGGTGGAAAAAATCAAGGTCGGAGCACTTCATGCGCCATGATTGCTCCCTCCTATACATTATATACCCAAGTGTGGCTTCCTTTTCATTAGCTACCCTTGTACCCCAGCATGTGGCCTAGCATTGCCCCTTTCATTCCCTACTCCATTCATCTCTTTATCACATGCCACAACCCTTTGAAGGATGTACCTTGAACATACTATCCCATTTCAAGGTAGAAACCACCTAATACGATACCTGGTTAACCCCCATTTGGAGCTTGGAGACATTAGCACATGCCAAAGCCCACTATAGAAGGGCATGCCATTATGAAGTGCCCACCTGTAACCCATGGTTTGTAACCTATTTAACTCGATTTCCTTTGATGACTTGTTGTACTGGAAGGCTAGGGGATGCATTGGATCTTATGCAGGATTACAAATGGCCTCCATTTTGGGTTTGGTCTCCCTATACAGGGTCCTAACCCTCCAAAGGGCTACATTGGCACATATAAGGTGTGTGTAGAGAGCCATGGGCCTCCACAACAGTAAACAACACTCCATGGATCCCCAGACATGTTCAGATATTGCTCGAGATTCACCTATTGGATGAGGAAGATGTACGTCATTCACCATGCCCAGTCGGCCCCACAATTATAGCATGCACTTGGCAGATGACCCAAGACTTGTATGTTGATGTGCAAACTTACACCATCATCTGAGCCCTTACAAAAGGTCTACACGCATCTTCGATCTACTTGGAGACCCATGAGGTTACCTATGTCCTCACACCCATTAGGAGCACCACAAGTTTATTATTTGGAGAACAGGGGGCCAAACCCTTGTCCACTACTTTTGGGAGCCTTATTCACCATTGTGGTACTTATGGACTTCATCAGGCTTCTTAGAAAGCCCAATGACATGTATTATTGATCATTCGACCTCTTGAGAGGCTTATTCTTTTTCTATGAGCTAGTTTGGTGGGCATGTCACCAAAAGTTAGTTGTTTTGCACATTATTTTATTTTAGGGGCTAATGTAGGCCCAAGTAGCTAAATCGACCTTATTAGAAGTGTATAAATATAAGTGATGAAGATTCATTTTAGCATCATGACTTGGAATTAGAAATTGTATCTCTTTAGAGATTTTCGCTGTTCTTCTTGGAAGACGAATTTTTGGAGCATGGAATAAATTTTGATGTTTGGATAATTTTCATATGTCTTGGAGTTTCTTGTGGCAAGTTTTTGGATGGTTGGATATATTCTTATACATATAAACACATCTTAATGCTATTCTTTCTTTCTAATTTTGTCACGTACATTGTTGTTGGGATTTCGCTATACTAGGGCTTATTTGTTGCATCTCTTATGTGAATTTGTGGAAAAGTTTTTGGGTAGTGAATGCTTCATGAATGGGACATGTATAATAAATGAATGTTCCTAGGGATGTTTCATTGTGAAATTCATCTTGTTAAGCCATTTATCTTGCAAAACAAAGCATAAAGTCTTTGAAACTGCTTTTTTTGTTGCCCTATTGCTAAGCGAAGTTGTCTTTGAGGCCTCCTTAACCTAGAAAATTCAAAGGTCCATAGTCATAATTCCACCTATCTCCAATCTCCCCAAAGTATTAGCCACTGGTACATCCATAGGTGATCACCTCAAAGCTTATTTCTTTCACCTTCTCCTCTTTCTAGGCCTAGCCTACATAGGTCACCTAGGGCATCAATTATTTGACAATGTAGCCATCCAAACACTTTGATTTTTGATCCACAACTGCGCTGGTGTGTCCTCAAGAAGCCCTCTAAATTTCATGAGATTCAGGCAGTGGGATCTTGAGATATCGCAAGCCCTAGCTTGAAGACGGATTTTTGCCCCTGGTTTCCTTAGGCTAGAAACCTCACTGGGATCATTGCATTATCTTTCATTGAAAATTTCTTCCTTGATCCCCTTCCTCGCCCCCAATTAGGTCAAGTATATCATTAGTTGTTAAACCCTACCCCTTTGACCTAACTCGAGTCCACTTAGTCCTGTGTGGTCCCACAACTTATTGAAGCCAATTTCATAAAGACCACTTGGAAGCCAAGTTTTCACAAGGATCTTAGGAGCTAAGAATCTTCTTGACAAGTCATATGCTCAAACCCTAGCTCTTAGAATTCCCCTAAGCTCTTCCTAGAGAGCCTTTCATCTTGCTTTCAAGGCAAGCAATCCATATATTTGAGCCTCTATTGTGAATAGGCTTTTAGGATCACCTCTCATCGTATCATTGATCCATTCAATTTCGTGATCCTTATTATAACAGGTCTCCTCCCATCAGTGAAAGGTTGTAAAGAGTAGGGACCTTAGGCAAAGTGACAATGGGCTATTGCTCCATTGTTTCCCTTGACCTAGTAGTAGCCCTTCAAGGATCCCCTTTTAGGACCACTACTAGTTTGAGCAGTAACATAGCCTACAAACTCGAATTCACTGATTTAACTAGGAGACAAATCCATGTCACTACAACTAAGTGCAATCTATGTCATCCTGTTGATGTGGAAAATCAAATTTCTCCATTTGAGTAAGGCACAAGTCAAATGAGGCCTTTTTTTGCTACAATTTCAACATTCCCTCTTAGCGAGAAAAGGGCTTTGTACAACCCCAATCCAACTCTTGTGGAACAAATAACACTATCTCTCATTGTTGTCGTTGCTACTACAACAACTGCAATTGAGAAGTATCCAAAATACTAAATCAACTATCTCTGAGCTGCAACTATCTCCTGAGCATCTGATTGCTACTAGTCTTTGCACTGTCTACTGGGAAAATTGCACTGTTGTTGATTATGCACTGTGCCTCATGCATTGTTATCAATACTGCTCTGTGCTCCTCAGTATCTCACTACTCCAACTGACACTGATCCTCCTGCTACTGAATACTGTGGGCCCCTGTAGCAAGGGTAATGATCCATGAGAAGAGTATATTGCAACTGCTACTCCTCTCCTATGGACCCTGCCCAAATCTTTGCAACTCTGGGACTAAGGCTCTACATCGCCCCACCTCACTCCTGGAGGTATGGCTACATGCATGGCGAAATCTACCTCTAGCTTGTAGAGATTTTTCACTCTAACTCCAATCTGTTTCACTTGTCCAATAGCAACATGCTTCAGAAAAGATTTTCCCTTACTGAACACCACATCATAACCATGTCCTCCAATATAGCTACAAAAATCAATTTTTCTTCAACCCAAGCACATACATTAAATTTTTCAAGTGAAGATGGGAGCTTGACTCCCTCTTAAAGGTGACAATACCAATTCCTTTGGTACTATACCTCCCATCATCTCCAAATTCTATGTGCAATTTGAGATCCTTCTCTTCTAGGCTACTGAAGAATTCCTTGTTTCCTGTCATATGATATGAGGCACCAGAATCTAGGTACCACTCACTCCCTCTTACTATGCTTGCCATGCAAGCAAAGAGGTGAAATCTAACTCGAATTGAGATGCCAGAGCATCTCCTCTTGCTCCTGCTACAGGCTCCTTGCTGGATTTCTTGTGCGGACACTTGGTTGCATAGTGTCCATATTCATGGCAGTGAAAACATTTTATTTTTTTGAGGTCCTTCTTCTTGCCATTGTTTTGGTTGGATTCTGCCTCACCTTGGGCCTTCATGCCTTTGGCCTTCTTTCCTTTGCCAACTAGAGCACAATCTTCTTCCTCATCTGCAATGGATGTGACACCATCTCTAGTGTTTCTTCTGATCTCCTCCTGCACCAAATCAAACCAAAGTCTCTCCCAATCTAGTAGCTTGTCTCTTCCATTAACTAAATCCTGATAGCTATGCCAGGATTTCGGAAGGCCAAGGAGTGCTAAGCTCACAAGTTCAAATGATGGCACATTTTCTCCTACTCCACTAAGTTCATCTCGAACCTAACTGAATCTAGAGAGGTATTGTGGAAATAGGATCCCCACTGTTAACTAGGATCCCCAAGTTGGAAATTATGGATTCCATAGGGGCGTGGTGATTCCTCCAACACCCCCTTCAAACGTAGCACGGGGGAATTGAACCTGGGTCCAAGAGACAAAAATTTCTTCTACTATTATGTGGAAAGGAAAACACACTATAGAAACACATGCAATAACATGCAACCATCAAAACACAAGGAACACAATGATTTTGCAAGGGAACCCAACGAGGAAAAACCCCTTCGTTGCTTTGCATTAATTCAGATGAGAAAGAGAATCAATTACAACGTCTTGCTTCAACTCTGAAACACACCATGCACTGTAAATCTATTCTCCTGTGTGAAAATTTCAAGTCTAAAATCTTGTTGAAGCAACTGGAAATTATTTTTCTAAATGTTAAGTAATTTAACAATATATCTGCTATGGAAAATACCAAAGAATTCACATTGCAACCTTCACAAATAAACTGCGGAAAATAACAGCGCTGGAAACTGAGAAATGCTAGCACACACACATCAAAACTAACACAGTTGTTTTTGGACGAATGCCCCAAAAAAACCCAATGTGGGAAAATCGGTGCAGCAGTTGGTGGGAAAATCGGTGCAGCAGCTGAGGGTTTTTATTATTATGCAACAATGAGGAATTCTGAGTACAACTAGATGCGAAATATGGCTATCCTACAGAGAAAACTACTGGCAAAAATCTAGTGAGGAATTTCCCTCACCCCACAAGTAAATACAAGCTCTGACTACGGCTCCAAGTGAGCCATCCAAACTGGTCTGCGCAAGCCTGCATAACCCTTGCACAGTCTCTTCCCACGCACAGCCTGAACCAGCTACTCCTATAGTCATCCTGTCTGCCACTAGCTGAGAAACTGTCTCTCCGGCCTCCTAGAACCCTTTCCTGGCAACTTGAACTGAAACTCGGCTTCTCTCCAGAAAAATTGAACTATCTCTAGCGGCTTCTATGCAACCCCTATGTCAACCTCACTGTGGCTATCTCTACCTCACTGCAAATGCACTCGTTGGATCTGGATAGCTTCCTCCGGCCCCACTATCTTTGCCCCTCTTTGTCTCTACTTCCTTTTGAAATTCGAACTCTTTCGGCAACTGCTAGCTCTTTGGAAAAATCAAACTCTCTAAGGAAATCGAACCCCTCCAGTGTGTTCTCCATCTACCCATCGACATCTTATAGTCCTTTGTTGGACACCTAATGGCCAAGATTAAATCTTAATCAAGAGCCACGATCATATCAAAGTTGATTCGTGTGAGTTTCTAGATGATTCACACCTTATCTCAATTAATTCTGATTAATTATCCCATTTTCCTAAGTTTAGATTTCGGAAATAATTAAAAATAGGCTAATAATCTAATTGAGACACTTCTAGGTGGAATTTCCATAAACGATTTCTGGGTTTCGGAGATCTCATGTGTTTTAGCCTCTCCACAAAGTTTCGAGACTAGAACACCTCCAATGCTACAAAAACTAACATATTTCTCACTGACCTGCTCTAACCAACACTTAGCCAAAATATGCCTTTGCTTTCCTCCTATTTCCTTGCGCAATCCTTGAGGAAATTAGCCCCTAAAAAGTAGGAGAATTCTATGTTTCCTTGTGCAATCCTTGAGGAAATTAGCCCCTAAAAAGTAGGAGAATTCTATGTTTCCTTGTGCAATCCTTGAGGAAATTAGCCCCTAAAAAGTAGGAGAATTTTCTATTTCCTTGAGCAATTCCTAAAGGAATTGATCACCTGCTGCAATGCAAAACATGTACACTCAACTAGTATAAAACAATAAATAAAACCAGGCCTTTTCCCACCATTCAACTAGGCAATTCGAATTCCATGCTTGACTAGGGCTATTTTTGGTAAATTGATCAGTTAACTGAGAGATTAATGAGCTAACAATTGTTATAACTACTCAACTGAACTCCTAATGACTCCATTCTAGACTAGAGCTCAAATAACTGATTTTAACTAACAATAACGCCACTAGATTGCTAGATTTTAGCATTCAACCCATGCACAGCTCCACTTCTAGCCTACAAACTCGAATTTACTGATTTAACTAGACGACAAAGCCATGTCACTAGAGCTAACTGCAATCCAAGTCATCCTGCTGATGTGTTAAATCAAATTTCTCCATTTCACTAAGGCACAAGTCAAATGAAGTCTTTTCTTGCTACAATTTCAACAAGGTTTTCATGCTTTTTATCGACTGGAAAAATTCCAGGTTTTGCTGTTTGTAATTTTCTTAGTAGGCATCTAATTTCCCACGGAGGGAATCCCTTGTATGCTGTAAAACTAATGTTAATGGATACCATATTTGAAGGGCATAATTTTCTATGTGCATGTGTATGAGATTGGTCAATTTTGTTTCTGTTGTTTTATATTTTATTCACTTGTTAAAAATCTCACCATTGCTTTTATCAGTAAATCTGCAGTTAACAAATTTACAGCAAGTGATTTGCCAGGTAATAAATTGCCAATAGTTGGAGTTAGTAAAGTTAACAGTTAGGTGGCATGAGCTGTCATGAATGAATAGAAGTTGGGTACTAAACATTTATTGTGGGATCTGTGAACGGAAAGGTAAGTTCTTGGAGAAAATTGGATGATCAAATTACATGGCAGAAAATATGGAATACTACATGTCAAACAAATCTTATAACTCTACAAAAATCAAGAAGTACAGCTACTTTACATAATGATTTCTCCAAGTTTAATCAAGGAGCAATAACATAATTTAAGAGTGGATTAGGTGATTAAGTGGTTATTAGAGTAGATATCTTTAAATTAAATTTAGATTCTCTAATTTCAATGCTATGACTTACACGTCGGGCCTTCTCAAATCTGTTGGTCGAGGAAAAAAATAAGTGCCTAACTCACAAATCTACTAGTAAATGTAAATGTATTGTTTTCCATTGTAATAAAAGAAGCATTTTCTAACCAACAAAAAACAGAATATGTTCTTTGAACTAGGGCTTAATTGGAGTTACCTTGTCAGTGTAGAAGGATCTTTGAAATGAGATCTAGGCCTTTCTAAATCAGAATTGGCTCCCCTTCCCTCACATCTAAGAACCTCGTCCACCCAATTATGATGCAAATCACCTCTCTCATGGTTATGCTCTTGATCACTTGTAGGAAATCCATAATTGTCCAATGTAACATAGACTATCTGCAACGTTGTTAAAAACATAAACTTGTAAGTGGTTTCTCTTGACGTTTAAACATCCAAAAATTGATATAGACATTACAACTATACAATGAAACAACTTGCTTTAAAGAGATAAAGATAGACATTACATCTTACTAAAGAGATTCCATTAACAATCACATGCTTAATGGAAAAAGAGAAGATTCATCTTTTAAAGATAGATTAGGAATCACCTAAGCAAAGCTAAATCCTACTTATAAGTTTGCAATGCATGAAGCAAAAGAAATGCAGATTTGATAACATATTATTCAATTTCCTTGTTTACGCTACACATGAAAAGACTAATAAACTGGGTTGGATCATTATATTATTTGTCATCTATCTCGATGCTTTCAAAGTGGAAAAAATTGGAAGAATGGCAAGTCCCAGTTTGGAAAATTGGGTTTGAAACCTTTCATAGCCAGTTTGAAGCATCAAACAACATTTTTGGCAGTCAAAACCTTCCCAACTTTTAGTCCCCTTAACACCGATCTACCCTCAAAGACCCTTCATACAGTCCAAAGATCGCGTCAATCAAAGCTCATATGCAAAAGTTATGACTCTCGCAACTTGACCTACAATGTTGACCACCACAGTGCAAGAAGGGTCAACCCCCATTATGTTGAAAAATGTGTAACTAGGTTTGGTCTTCATAAGTATGAAATGTACTCTTGTAAATTATAAAATGAAAAGAAATTATTATTATTATTATTATTAGAGCATGGGTTTCATGCTCAAGTTCTTTTATTTTATAGGTCAAGCACCCATTGAGTGCTTCTAGGGTTTGTCCTAGGTCTAAGAGTCATTGTCATATATTGACGACCCCAATGGGTACACTGTAACTTGTAAAGAAAAATTATTTTGGACTTTAAAGTGTCGAAACACCCTCCAAGATCAAGTCGGCCTAATTGAAGAGCCACGTCTACCCCTTGACGAGGCCTATATAAAGGGAGGAACTCATCCTCCAAAGAAGCATCTCTCATTCTATGTGAAGACGAGGTCGAAGAAGAAGGACGAAGAAGAGCTCGAAGAAAGTCAAAGTGTTTGGGCTAGTTCTCTCTCCCACGTGCTAGACGAAGCTAGGGTTTATGCACAAGGGTTATATCTAGTTCGATCTTGGAAGGAAGAGAGGAAAGAAGGCAAGCGAAGGTCACTTAGGGTATCTCTCTAGCCCTAAGTCACAAGGAAAGGCAAGCAAAGGGAAGAAGAAGGCTCTAAGAAGAAGATCAAAGTTTCCAAGTGTGGCAGCAGCAATTGTCAGGCAGACAAAATTTCAGATCTGCAGTAGGAGGTCAAAGTTCGTGCAACAGGAGGCCGAGTTAGTGGTTGATCTTGATCTTCGAAGGTATTAGTCTAAGTCACAAGCTCTTGGTATTCATCAATTTAAGGATCTATAAGAAGAGAAGAGATTTAAGGGTTTTCCCCTCAAGAGGAGGGGTTTTGGCCCTGGCTTGCAGTCTATATATTGATAAATGATGGTTGAATAAACAGTGGGGATGTAGTCCATGCTTCATGATAAGTCTGATTGGTACCTTTATTTCCTAAGAACAGTCTATAACAGCATTGAACTTCAGCAAACGTGTCACTTATAAACAAGCTATATATTGCTAATGGCACACACAACTCTCATATCTCTGTGATGAATGAAATTCTCAGCTTTACCTTGCGATTTTAAAGGTCTGATAAATAACACAGCAGCGAGCAAAATAACATTTCCTTGCCAAAAACATTTCACTTAACTTATTATGGTTGTCTCTCAGTGAATGGTGAAAAGATCTCTTAAAGTTTTGGCAGTTAACATTGACCTCAATGTTATGATCACATGATTATGCTCCAACACTTGTACCTCAAATTTTGTGTCAATCATTCTAACTTGGATATAATCATCTGAAGTGATTGGATGCTGATAAGAATGCTACACACCTAAGCAACTGGCAATGGTGATTTTTCTTTGAAATCATTAATTCATGATAAGCTAACACAGTTTGTAGTTTGTACATTTGCCACTATTGTCCAGCATCACAATAAGCATATAACATGCACTTTTGATTGTTAAAGACTTGTTACCGCAAAATCTAGCAAGCCAAGGGCAAAGCCTCACTAGGCAATCTAAGTCTTATGGCAACAAAAAATTAACCACCACTGTCACCTCAGTGGCCTTTGTTGTTTTGTGATCAGATGTTATACCCTCAATGGAGGCTTCCCTAGCAAAGCTCAGAAGTTAGATGACTAGGGTTCCAAACCAAGTGGCTCTCTGAGGAGCTTGTAGATAAATCACCTAGAAATGTCCTCAATAAAGGAGAGTTCACGAATGATAAGAGTCTAATAGTTATGGAAGAAACTACCGGAAATGCCTTGGAGGCCAAGATCAGAGTTGCAAATGCTCAAATTCACTTTTCACCAACCCCAATAAACTAAAGAAAAAACTATTACAAGATAGGGTTTTTATGATAAGCAGAATTACAGCATGCAATAGCATATAACAACAAAGAAATAGCCTTCGAAAGGTTAAGATCAAGGACTATAGGCTATGAAAGACTCAAGACGTAAGCAAGGGATGCGTCAAGCTTAGGTTTTTAATGGTTGAAGATGCATGTAACAGAAATAAATATCTGGATGAAAGCCTTATTTTTAGGGGTCAAAAATGCAATCAATGCTAGAGTTTGCCTTATTAAATGCAAATTCTACCAATAGTGTTGAAACTCGATGTTCTATGCTGAAACAATTACTTAAAATTGAAACTCCTTCAAGCTGCAATATCAGTTAAGCAATTGTAGATAGAACATACACCATATAAACCGTATGCAAAATAGAAGACAGACAAGAACACAATGAGACACGGAGAATTTAGGTCCAATGACCAGGGCAAAACCCACAAGGGGAAAACCCAACCAGATTCTTCTTCTATTAGAAATCAATTGTTTAGCCAAATCTGAAGAATATCTTTATTAGCGACAGTTGATGCAAACACTGAATCACTTTGGCTCACCAAGTTCTGCTCTTATTCTCCAAGTTTCTCTCTCACTCTCACAATCCTTCTCTAGTCTCTCCAACTCTCTCTTTCACGAGTTCGAAGTCTCCTTTCACAATGCACGAGTAAGTAGTCAAGATGAGAGGCACATATATATAGGTGGAGCAAGGAGTTCAAGCTATGAAGGAGTAACTCGCATGCGTTGAGGGAGAGTTACATATGCCATATAGGGAGGTAGGCGTCACTTTGTAAGTCATGCCATTAAGGAGGTATGCTTGCCTTTGTAACTTATGCCATAAAGAGTAGTACGCATGCCTTAAAGGAGAGAGTGTAACATATGCATTGAAGAGTGCATAAGAGGAATATTTTATGACAAGTCTTTAATGCGTGTAAGAGAGTGTAAGAGGAGTGCAACAAATCCATTAAGAGAGAGAGAGAGGGTAATGTATCATTAAGTGAGAGAAAGGGGTACGAGTGCCATAAAGGAGAGAGAGGTGCGAAGTAGCATGATTGAGTGCCAAGTAGGAAAGATGACATGTATTTCCTTTTTAATATTAATATTATAGTATCACAAGGATAATCATAATTATATTAATGAAAATATTGATGATTAAGTAAAAATTGAGCAGTTAGGATTGATTAAGGATAAGTTAAGTGATTTTCCATCATTTATACTTGATTACCAATTGAAGCAGGGTGATTTACTATTTTTGGAAAGTCATGCTTGAAATGATAGACATGACTTTCTATTTTTAGAAAGTCACTTTAGAATAGTCAGAAATGAGATTTTATTCAAGGAAATTCATCCCTTAGTTGCCAATTTTCAACACTCCCTCTAAGCTAGAGAGGAATTTCTTACTGAAGAGTGCATAAGAGGAATCTTTTATGACGAGTCTTTAATGTGTGTAAGAGAGTGTAAGAGGAGTGCAACAAATCCATTAAGAGAGAGAGAGAGGGTAACACATCATTAAGTGAGAGAGAGGGGTACGAGTGCCATCAAGGAGAGAGAGAGGTGCGAAGTGGCATGATTGAGTGCCAAGTAGGAAAGATGACATGTATTTCCTTTTTAATAATAATATTATAGTATCATAAGGATAATAATAATAATATTAATGATAATATTGATGATTAAGTAAAAATTGAGCAATTAAGATTGATTAAGGATAAGTTAAGTGATTTTCCATCATCTATACTTGATTACCAATTGAAGCAAGGTGATTTACTATTTTTGGAAAGTCATGCTTGAAATGATAGACATGACTTTCTATTTTTAGAAAGTCACTCTAGAATAGTCAGAAATGAGATTTTATTCAAGGAAATTCATCCCTTAGCTGCCAATTTTCAACACTCCCTCTCAGCTAGGGAGGAATTTCTTTCTGAAACAAGGATCTTTGCTTTGGAACAATGATGTTACAATCTAATGAAGAAGAATCATCATAGGGGAGATTCATCCATCACCCTATATTCACTTGGGGGGATTACCACTTGCCAACACATGACAAGGATCTTGCACAACCAAGTCTCATCTCTGCTTGGGGGGATTACCACTTGCCAACAATGTTGATTTGAGGTAGCATCGAATGTGCTCTAGCCATGAAAATTGGTGGAGAGGCTAAAGCACATGAGATCTCCGAGACCCAGAACTCATTTTGGAAAATTCCATACGGATGAAGATTTATTAAAATAATTAATATTTTAAATGAGTTCCTAAGTCTAAACTTAGGAAAATAAAAATATTAATGGGTATTAATAAAGATAAGGATGAGAAGCTTATAAAAGATAAGGATCAAGACTATTTTAATGTTAGTCGTTGATTAGGGACTTAACCTCGGTCGTTGATTCATCAATAGGAAAAGTATAAGAGGGGGCTTGAGGGTCAGTTGGAGACACACTGATGAAGACTAGTCAATTCGATTTCTGGAGCGGGGCTTGCTGAGAAATTCGAACTAGAAGATTGCATTGCAGCAAGAGGTAGCGAGTACAGAACAGAGAGGCAAGGACAGTGTCGGAGGATCAGCACAAAGATCATAGAGGCAGACGCAGAGCCACTCAGGAAGATGCAGAGGCAGCAAGACTGCGCAGTCACTGGAGGGCCTGCGTGGGTGATGCAGAGGGGCCCAATGCTGACACAGAGAAGCAGAGTGCTAACGCAGAGGGTCTGGGAGATGCGTAGAGATTAGCTGGTCTGACACTAAACCGAGGGGAGGTGTCGGAGAATTTATCTCTGTTGGGTGAGACAGTTTGGCACCCTAGTTGTACTCAAGAAAAGATGATTAATAAAATCCTCCTCTACTGCACCGGTTTTCCCACATTGGGTTTTTCCGGGGACAATTGCCAGAAAATAACTGTGTTGATGTGTTTGATTCTTGTGCATGTATTTGTCTTTGTTTAATGTTGTGATATCTGCAATAGAATTTATTTTAATATTTACTGAAGGGATTTCGTAAATAACTTATTGAAGAATAAGTAGATAAAATAAATCAGTTGCTGCAGTAATAGAATTTTCACATGGTATCAGAGCAAAGAATCAGAGACAGGAAAGGAAAATCAATTATGGGTCGAGATCATGACGCAAAGGCATCAACATCAGGAGACTCTAGCAGATTTTCAGAAAATTGCACAAGAGATAAAAATTTTGATTTCTCTATGTTGGCTTCCAGATTGGAAGAAGAAGTTTCTTGTGTAACAAGCTCGCCATCATCTGAGGTATGGTATATGGACAATGGAGCCTCCTGGCATATGACAGGAATCCGAGAATGTTTCTCAGATTATCAGGAGGAAAGGATGAATTTTCAAATCACCATTGGGAATAAGGCAAAGTGTACTCCAGTAGGTGAGGGTACCATTGTTTTTCAAACAGAAACGGGACAGCGGTTCTGAGCTACCAATGTACTGCATGTGCCAAGACTAGGGATGAACATATTTTCCATATCACAACTTCAAAGCAAGGGCTATGATGTTTTCTTCATTAAGGAGAAAGTATACATCGAACTCCCAAGCTGGAAAAAGAAAGTGCAAATCGAATCAAGAGTAACAAGCTGTACAGGTTACAGCTAGAATCACCAATGGCACTGATAGGCAGTCATGGAGACAAGGATTTGAATGAACTATGGCACAGAAGAATGGGACATTTGCACCATGTGGATCTAAGAATTCTTAGGAAAACTATAATAGGAGTTCTAGATCTTAGTACAGAAAGAGATGATGCATGCAGAGGATGTGCTCTGGGCAAGTATGTCAAAGCAGCATTTCCTAGAAGTAAAAACAGGTCCAAGAGTGTACTAGGATCGATACACTCAGATATATGCGGACCAATGTCTACTAAAGCTCTTAGTGGTGTCGAATACTTCGTCACCTTCATCAATGACCACTCCACAAAAACTTGGATTTATTTTCTGAAAACCAAGGACGAGGTTTTCTGTTGATTCAAAGAGTTCAAGGCTCTGGTGGAGACTCAAACTAGAAAGAAAATAAAATTTTTGTGCTCAGACAATGGTGGAGAATATGTCAACAAGGACTTGACAGATTTTTGCGCTAGGGAGGGCATCAGAAGACAATGGACAGCTCCATACAATTCGGAGCAGAATGGAGTAGTAGAAAGGAAGAACAGGACTACCGTGGAAGCAGCCAGGGCCATGATGTATGATTAGGATATGCCAAAATTCCTGTGGGCAGAAGCATGCAACACGGCAGTCTATGTCCAGAACAGAACTCCTCATCGGGCATTGGGCAAGATTACTCCAGAGAAAGTCTTCACCGGAAAGACACCTGAAGTCGGTGATTTCAGGATATTTGGGAGCTTAGCATATTGCCACATACCCGAGGAGAAGAGGAAGAAGTTGGATCAAACTGCAAAGAAAGGATATCTAGTGGGATATAGTGAGAACACTAAGGCATATAGAATTTTCTTCCAAGGAGAAGAAAGGTAGTAGTTCGACGAGATGTGAAGTTCATGGAAGATAGGGCATTCCGAAAATCTCGAGAAATGCCTTCCAAAGAGCAATCAAAAGATGAGCCGTTGGCCAAACCACTTCAACCAGCGAAAGCCAAGAATTCTCCTTCAGAATAGGAAGAATCACAAGAGGAGCTGACAAATGCACCTGCTACCAGAGGAAGAACGAGCCAAGAACTTCGACAGATTCTGCGAGATTCGGAAGATTTCATTGTAGCACTGAAAAACGATAAGAGGGAGCAAAGACAACCAGATAGATATCAGGCCTTAGTAGCTTAGGATGGGGAGCCTTCCAGTTTTCTAGAAGCCACTCAACATCAAGTTTGGATGGATGTGATGGTGGAGGAGTACAGCGCTATATTGGTGAACGATGTTTGGGAAGTAGTGCCTAGGCCTCAGGACAGATCAGTGGTAGGTTCAAGATGGATCTACAAGATTAAATAGGTTGCAGACGGCAGGATTGATCTAAAAGTACAAAGCCAGGATTGTGGCTAAGGGGTATGCTCAGAAGGAAGGAATAGGCTATAAAGAGACCTTTGCCCTAGTAGCCAGGTATACATCTATTAGAACTGCGATACCTCTTGCAGCACAGATGGGATGGGAGATTCATCAGATGGATGTCAAGACGGCATTCTTGAATGGGGTGATAGAAGAAGAAGTATACATTGAACAACCAAAAGGCTTTGAGACACATGAGAAGAAGTCTCATGTATGCAAATTGAAGAAAGCCTTGTATGGGCTCAAACAGGCACCTAGAGCATGGCATGGATGAATTGATGGCTACTTGCAAAAGATGGGGTTCGTCAACAGTGATGCAGATCCCAATCTCTACTATCTGGTTGTAGAGAATGAGCCTCTAGTACTAGTATTATATGTGGAAGATCTCTTCCTAACAAGATCATCCGGGCTCATCGAAGACTGCAAGAAGTATTTAGCCATAGAGTTTGACATGAAGGATTTGGGACAGATGCATTATTTCCTGGGGTTGGAAGTTTGGCTGCAGAAGGATAAAATCTTCCTAGGACAAGGGAGATATGCTACGGAGATCTTGAAGAGATTCAAGATGCAGCACTGTAGGCCGATCGCTACTCCAATGATTACCAACTGGAAGAAAATTGATGCATCAGAAGACAAAGATGTTGATCCCACCTTATACAGGCAGCTCATAGGGTTCTTGATGTATCTGGTCAATACCAGACCAGACATTTGTTACGCTGTCAACACCCTCAATCAATTCATGGTGGAACCGATGAGGGCTCATTAGGCAGCAGCCAAACATGTTCTCAGATATATACAGGGAACAGTCGATTATGGACTCACTAGGAATGGTTTTGGCCCTAGCTAGTAGCCTACATCTTGTGTCCTTGTGTACTATTGATCTTTGTGTTTTGATAGTGGTTTGATGATAAGAACAACATAATAGTAAGAGAAGAAGAAGCTAATAATCAAGAAAAGTAAAAGAACATCACAAGCAGTTATCAAGTCTAAGAGAAATCACTTCAATTGTAGCCCTATTGATTTATCAACAGGTTTTTCTCCCGAAAGGGTTTTCCAGGTCAAATCTTGTGTCAAATGTGTATGTGGGCCTTTATTTTGTTGTTCTCTATTTTCTGCGTAATTTTAATTCACATGCTATATTATTAACGGTAACCTACAAATCCAGAAATTTAAAAGGAAATGAAGCTGTAATAATGTAGAAAATCAGATTTTAAATATAACTTTATTAGATCTGTTGTGATGAACTGTCCAGTAGAATATCCACGGCAGTTTACAGATCATTTAAAGACACTTGGCATCTTTTTGCTATCATATGGGAAAGGTGGAATCCAATCTTAAAGAGCACTCCATTGACTTGGTCCTTATTGTTATTTTAGCATGCATTAATAGAAGATGAGCTTATTAAACAGCACACCAAGGGAGGAGGTTACATTTGGCACATACTTACACTTGTCCTTGAATTTTTTTGAAGAGGAACACCTATTCTGGCATGTTGTTCTATGAGATCATCATTGTAGGAGCATATATGTGCATGAGATCCACTTTGTATGGAGTTGGTTAAGGGAAGAAAAGTTCGGGTGAATTATGTTATATTTTGTTGGAGTATAAATCATATTGATGTGAGGGCTGCCATATCAAATTCTGCTGGTATATGTCTCTATCTTCACATCTGTTACTTCTTGTGGATTGTTTAGATGTTACAGCAGGATGTTTTGAAGAGGTACTCATGCACCCCTTCTCCCCTAATGTAATCCATATTTCTCAATGAAGATTAACGTTGTTTGTTCAGTCTTATTTGATGGCTCTTGTTGACCTCTTTTTCTTTATTGATTGCATCATATGCTCATTGATTTTGAGCTGGTAAACGACAAACCATCGTAATAGATTTATCATATAATTCTTTGCATCCGTCTGTTGAATTAACTGACAATGTCCATGTATAGCATAACATGTTGAATTTTCCTTCATATTATAATTTTTTTCATCAAATAATGCTTAGACTCCATTTTCCCAAAGGACAAGGCACTCAGTCTTACTTGTCTTCTCACCCTTTAATTAAAGATCAATAAAAACACAGATCAATCTGGTTTTTAGATATGTGCTAATAGACAGATTAATGATTTGATTTTGGTGAAACTCGTAGTGCCAAAGAAGAGCTGGCCTAAAGTGAAAGGAGTTTCTTCTGAGGTGACAGTGGATACAAATTCGGATATTTCAAGAGTTGTCCTTGGTTTTGTATCTAGAAGATTGTACTCATCTTGTCTGCAGAACCAGGAGGTAGCAGGTTACTTGAGTCTTGATTCCATGAGTTGAGTTGATAATATGCAAATTCTCTATTGAGATAGTTAATTGGATGAGAATCTTGTGTTAATCATGCATGTGGATATGCCTCAGTTGAGAAACTTTATGGATAGTTGTGTATGAATGTTAGAATTACATTACAATAATGAAACTTGATAGCATAAACTAGTTGGTTGTGAAGTGCAGCAGTGTCTTTTTCATAAGCATGTCTATAAATTCCATTGTTATTTCCGTAAAGATCTAAAAGGATGGAAAAATTAATTCCGCATTATTACAGCATGAGAAATATATTATCTTACTGTTAGAAGACCAAATTTGTGCATCACTAGGAAATCCAAGTTAGAATGAAGAAAAAATATTCTAATGGAGTGCCAAAGCAGGCAGGCAAGGGAGGTGCATCCAAGTATGCTGCAAAATAAGAGGTGAAACTCAACCTCAAATCATGACCAAAACGTTCTGAAAGACCTGCATTCCCAAAAAAAAATCATTTCATCCTAGCCACAAAGGGGGCTACCAGTATATGTAACACTAAGTTTATGAAGACTAGTTTTAAAAGCGAACCCTCAATAAAATATCAGCCAACCCCATATTTTGTGCTTGAAAAAAGACGAAAGCACTAGCACCTCCTCAACCAACAATTCAAGATCCTGCAGCCCCCTTATTTTGTTCAACCAAAGGGCAATGTTGAATGTGCCATAACAGATTATAAATGTACTTCTCCACATGAATGTAAAAGGGTTTCCCACTACTCCAACCCAATTAAAAGGACCTGATCCATGATGTTGAATTTTCAATAGACAGCTTTCTAGAATCGTACAAAAAATGCCCTCATAAACAATTTTATCCAAATGATTGAACTCGTAAGTTTGGTTAAGATCACTCCAACCATATCATTGTTTGTGCTCGTGGTTCCACAAATCATTCCAAAAGAAGAGTCCACTTTATAGTGTTAGGCAAGGATAATAACTATTAATAAGGGTACAAGTACAACTATATGACACCCACTTTCATAACAGCAATACTTACATTTATATCCATTTTATTTTTTGTATTTAGGCTGGAGATAAATTTGTCATTCATTTGAGATCTTGTACGCAATATATTTAGCAGTCTCACCAACATGTGTCTGATCAACAAACAACACTAATATAATTTTTTTCTTCTTCCCTTTCCAATATGTATGTATGCATGATCATATTGATCACATTTTGTCATTCTAAGGCATTCAGTCCTTACATCTTTCTTTGTTAAAAACAACCATGTTTAAGTTGCAGCAGACCACATTTCCTTTCAAAGAGAGCAGGAAACGCTACATTGCTAAAAGTTGAATTTATATCTTAAGGATATGAAACACCACCAAAAGTACCTATGCATCACCAAACCAGAATGCATATCCATTACCATTATAATCAATGGCATACTTACATCATCAAAATTAGCTGAAATATGTGAGCATTCACCCATGAACCAAACCTGCAGTGAGCATGGAACATGTCAGACTATTTATTTTACTTGGTACAACTCCTAATGATGCTCAGGAAGTCTCAGAATAACAGTCTACAAGCAGTCTCTATACAGATAATTCACAGCTACTAAATTAATCTACACCGGCTTTATAAACATGATAGCACCAGACTCTACAGAAAGAATGTCACTACCATTGCAGAAAGGGTCTGTAGACTTGCAGCTCGTAAATGACGATGCCTATCATGTTCCCCATTCTCACGAGCAAGCCCACAGACTTTTGGAAGTAATCCATTCAAATTGTGCATGTAAGTCCCATCTGTCTGTATTTATCACTCAAGACAGTAAGATGTAAGTCCCACTTATTGGTAGTATCCAAAATAAAGTTGCAAAATAATTTGTTAAGAACTAAAACAAAAATAAGGAAGGAAGCGTTCTCTAGTCCATTTTCATCACTCCGAAATTAGTTTTCCTTTCTAAAAAGTCAGAGAACCTGCTTTCTACACACATGGACAAAACAAGAGATATACAAATGCTTTTGTCCAGAGGTGTAAGTGATTATAATGAAATATTGATCACATCTTCACAATTGAGCCATTGATGAGGTCCGTAATTACTCTTCGAAAGTTTACAGTTGCTTTGTAGACTTTCAGAAAGAGTTTAACACAGTACCGGGGGAGGCTTTATTCCATACACGGTTTAAGAGAGAAGGAGTGGAGCAAGAGCATTGGGAGCGTCATTTTCCAAAAATCCTTGGGAGCAGAGAGTTCCCAGAGTGTCTATTTTATATATATAGATATATATATATATATATATATATATATATCAAGAAAAAACATCCAGAATGCCAAATTAATTGTAGATTATATGAAAACATGCATATTTATACATCAATGAAGATAGAAATTAGAAATGGCATCCATGGTACATTAATGATTAATCATTTGAGCATGAACCATCTAGATTCTAGCAATTACAAACGAACATACAAATTTTTAAGCCAAATAAAAGAAAGAAGACCATTAAATTATGGAATGAAATAGGTTATCTAGCAACTATCAACAATACAATGAACAGATAACTGCAGCAGAGAAAGACCAGCACTGGTGTGCCCTCATCCGTCCTTAGCGCTGGTTATTTGGTATGTAGTCCGTTTCCTCTCCTTTTTCTCCATGAAGAGCGTCTTCTGGATAAAAGAATTGGGTCGGCCTGGTCTGAAGTCGTGGGGATTAGAGGGTCTGCGTCATGTCTTGATTATACATGCATCCGTTTTGTTCGGCATCTGGCTGTCCCGAAGGGGATTAATTGTAGTTTGCTACCTCTCCCTTTTCTCCATGAAGAGAGTCTTCTGGATAAAAGAATTGGGTCGTCCGAGTCTGAAGTTGTTGGGATTAGAAGGCCTACGTCCTGTCTTGATAATGTATGTGTCACTTTGAGGGTTAAATTATGGTAATTGAACTGGGCATGCCCCTGTGTCTATCAAGTTTGGTCTCCTCGCGCTAATAGAACCCATGGCTCCGTATCTGTACAAGGTTGACCTAGTTGGGCTCTGGGGTAGTATAGTGAAGTCTCGGGCCTATGGCTGTCAGAATTCTGAGTTGAGTCGGGACGGGTGGGTGTTGGGTAAACTAGTGCGGGGGGGGCTATGCTGCCACGGAGACTCCCTGGCATTCTTGTCGGAGCAAACCCTTGGGTTATATCCATGCAAGTCGGTCTGTGTTGAGTCTACCTAGTGTTACTTGGGAGCGAGAGCGAAAGCAGGGAGTGGGAGCGAAAACGGGAGCAAGAGCGACATTTTCAAAAGATCCCGGTTTGGGAGCGAATCCTGGAGCGATTTTTATATAATATATATATTTTTTATATTTTGATACATATATGTCAACAAAAACATGTAGAATGATGAATTAGATATAAAAAACATAAAAAAAAAAAAAATAGATTGATCATTGAACCATCAACCATATAACATCAATCATCTAGAAGTTATAATCTTCATCAACCACGTCCACAAGTTAGTAACATACAACATATTGAGTCTTGTGAATCATGATTCATCAATCTTAAAGTTTCAACTTCAAGCTTTCAAAATTGAAAATTCAATATATAACATTTATCATCATTGATCACCAAAGTTGTACTTGTAAGCTAAGTTTAAACTTTAAACTTTAACCATTACAAGAAATAATATCTAACATGAAATGAAATGTTATAAAATGAATTATGAAATGAAATGAAACAACTTTCACGAAGCATCATATTCATAATTCAGAATCATTACCAATGAGTTATAATTGCCAACTTCAAACTTCAAACTTAAATTGTCACAGTCATATATTGTTTACAAAAAATATCATTATGATATGAAAGAGTCAAGACTCAACAGTTATGAAAACTAATAGAAACCAGAAAAGACAAGTAAACTATAAATCTATTATCTACTACTACATGTGGCCCTTGCCACGAGAAGTGTCTAATGTATGAGCAGGTCGTGGTGGTCTTCTAGGAGTCTCCCGCACAGATCGACGACCAAAACCAGAAGGCACATGCCCTCCACATGAGGGTGTAGATGGAGGCGGCGACAGTAAAGGAACAAGACTCGTAACTCGAGCACTGCTACTGGATGGTGGAGGTGGCATGGTTGTTGCTTCATCTTCCTCTCTCATAAGTTCCGCTTCCAGTTCTTCAAGATGTATAGTACCATCCTCCAAATTATCATGCTCTAGGTGGTTGTCCCAAATTTTATATGTTGGATTCTCATAAGCCAGATCACAATAATGACTCAACAACCTCAAGTTGTAGTGCACATAAACCAAGCTTTCTGCCCAGTTTTCATTGAGTCTGTTTCTTTTCACATTATGTATGAAGTTGTAGGTGCTCCAACACCTCTCTACAGAAGAAGTATTTACAACCTATGAGAGAACTTTTTTTGCCAATTTTGACAAAAGTCCATGGCCGCCATATGATTCCCACCATGTGAGAGTATCAAATCTGTCTCTATCTTCCATTGCATGAAAGGTACCAAACAAACCAGTTCAACTGAAGTATCTGCCTAATTCAAGACGCACACTAGCACATTCCTCCCTGTCAAGTATCAACTTTTCTAATGCTTGCAAATATCCTGTAGATACCTCTTCATCTATATGGGGTTTGACCCTAACCCCACCCCCTGGTGCAGGTTTGCCCAACCAAGACATAGAGTAGTATTTTGGCGTAAGGATATACGCCAAGCAATGTAGTGGAACATTAAGTTTATCGCACCATATACACACACAATCGTGAATCAGTGTATACAAGATGGGATCATTGTTATGAACAATATCTTTTATTTGCCCCAACATGGTATCCATCTGCTCATACACCTCACCAATCACTGGTTTATCTGTATCTGAAAACTGAATCATGTGATAAATGGGCTTGGTGAAATCCAATACTTGCCTCACACGTGCCCAAAATATACCATCAAGAGCGGCCTCCTCCACCTGTTCAAAACCTTACCTGTCAGCTGCATTTGTAGCCCCTTCCTTTAATACCTGCCAGTGTGGACTTGATAGTAGATAGTTACTAGATACCATGCTAGCCAGTGACTCTCTTACCTTTAAAAGGTGCCTGAAGGTAAGGTAATAGCTACCAAATCTAGTCCTCGTAATCTTCAACAACTCCAATCTTGAGTGACTGCGGAAAAGGCCATGGGTAATGCTATGATTTGTAATAAATTTTATCATTTGTTTGCCTTTCTTATACAAATCACCAATCCATTTGTATTGTTTGTTTTTGCTCTTAACAATATCATGCATCAAAAGGTTCATTGTGTGAACCAAACACCCAGACCAAAATATGTTGGGGTACTTATCCTCAATAATTGCTCCCGCTACCTTACAACTAGGAGCAGTATCAGTGATGACTTGGATGACATTGTATGGTCCAATACACTCAATTGTTTCAAGTAATGGTTCTGCAATGTTGATGCCGGTCTTGAACTTGTCCGAGTAATCATATGTTGAAAGAAAGATGGCACCACTAACAGATACAGCAAGAACATTTATCAATGACTTGCCTTTCTTGTCCATCCATCAGATACAAGGGACACCCCATGGTCAGTCCAAGAGCTTGTCATTCTATTCAAAGAATGTGATATTTTTGCTTTTTCATGATCAAGTCCAACAGTTCTTGCCTTGTTATACCTAGGGCTCTTGTATCCTTTAGGGGCATCATTTATGGCAAAAACCATTTCGTGCCAATAAGGTGAGCGAAGAACATTGAATGGTATCCCACATGCATAGAGAAACCTGTAAACTTTTGAATCCACATCATTCTTACACCCTTCATCAAGGAAATCTGATATGCTTCTACGCCTTAAACCTGGTGACCTTGTGCCTCCATATCCACTGCCTTGGGAGGATGCTGAAGGAGTTCTTTGTGCATGTGATTGTGAGCTTGGTTCAAAGAAACCCTTTGATTTTTTAGATTTGTATTGGGCTTCCTCCTCTTCCCTTATGTATTTGGCTCTATCTGCTGCTGACACACCTGTACAAGTTTTGATTCCTATTTGTTTATCTCCATCCCATGGCATTTTCCCGTAGAGGTGTTTTCTGGCACGGGTGTATGAACCTGTGTAATTATTGTTGCAATGGGGGCAATGAAATTTAGTGGTTCCACCCCCTTTCCCTGCTTTAGGCCTATTAACATATTTCCACAATGGAGTTTGGTCTTGTTTAGTTTTTTGAGCTGACTCATGTTCACTCTCCTCCAACTCCTCACCGGGGTTTTCATCAAATCCACTATGTCCCCCTTCTTCATTCCCTTCTTCATTTTCAATTTCAACCCTCCTTTTTCTACTTTCCAGCACCATAATAACCAAAAAAGGAACCAAGAAGAAGAAAATGCCAAGAAATATAACCATGATGTTTGAAATTTGAATTTTTGAATCTGCAAAATTTAAAAAAATGGAATGGGAAGGGAACGAGAAATAGAGAAAAATTTATTTATTTATTTTGGAATAAACATTAAAAAAAAAATTGTTAGACACTCTATTCAATATTGTAGAGCCTACCTCTTTGCCATCCAATCTCCCTTTGCTCCTTGCTTCCTCTTGCTCCTTGCTCCTTGCTCTCTCTTGTTCTCTCCTTGCTCCTCACTCTCTCCTTGCTCTCTCTTGCTCTCTCCTTGCTCTCTCTCACTCTCTCCTTGCTCCTCACTCTCACCCTCTCTCAATCTCACTCTCACTCTCACTCATTACAATGATGAAATGAAATGAGGGAGGGTCTATTTAACCCTCCTTCCCTCCCTCCCTCCCTCACTTTATTTCCACAAAAAACATTTTTTTCTGCCAAAATTTTTTTTTTCTACGTGTCTCCCCGGCTCGCTCCCGTCGCTCGCTCTCGTCGCTGCGGGAGCGGTCAGGAGCGATCGCTCCCTGACCGCTCCTGGGTTATAAAAATCGCTCCCGAAGTGATGCTCCATGCTTCACTCTAGAAATAGGCAGGGAGCGCAAATTTCTTTACGGGAGCGTGCTCCCGACCCGCTCCCGAGTCACTCCCCCTCGGAGCGCGGATTAGGAGCGGGATCGCGAGGGGGGGGGGCACTCCCCCACAACACTGAGTCTGCCCCTTAAATCAGATTAGTCTTGGTGTAAGGAGATGGAACCCCAGCCTGTTTCGAGGAACACTATTAAAATTTGTTGTGAAGCAAGGAAGGCTAGTAAGACCCATGTTTTGGTTTTACGGGTATCTGTTGGTCTCTAGACAGGTGAGTAGGTTGGTAACAAAAACTGCAAGCTGGATTGTTGTGGTTTAATACCACCTACAAGTACTCAGTGTCACATTTCCTCAAGCTGCAACTTGAACCAGAAGCCATGCCCCGCGGGACCATGGAAGGAAGAACAAAGGTAAACAAGAAGATGGCCAATCCAGTGCACCTAGAGGCAAGCCGAGAGGCTAAAAGCCTTCTGTGAGCCTCATCAACTAAGCTGCGGAAGGTTACCACGAAGACACAACAGAGGAAATTCAACAGATTAAGGAATGGGAGGCGGATCTGAACCACCAGGCAGGATCAATGGAAATCGATGTTGAGGATTGGCGGATCTTGGTGCCCGATCCTGGGCATACAAGAGGTCGAATAACCCAGTTTAAACACACCCTGTTTCTTTAGTGGTCTATGAAAGGGATTTTGGGCAAGGCCCTGGAACAAATAGCTCTGAACATGGCCACCACAGTGCAGGTTTTCCCGAACTATAAGAAAGACTTCGAGAAGCTCCAGTTCCAAATGCAGAAGCAGGATGGGCACCTCCAGCGCATAGAAAACCACCTACCTTGCATCCTCTCTTCGACAGAACCCCCGAGGGAATCTGCTTCAGCTAAGGAAGTAGATTTGTTAGTTTGATGGCTCTTTCTGTAGTTTTTTTATGCAGATAGCTTTTACTTTTCAATATATAAACAGTTATGCCAGTAGGCAAGTAGATAGCAGGATAATCATAGACATACAGTCATATATTGTGTGGCTAGAAAGACTTAAGACTTACCGTTTTTGGAAGGCATACCATGCCATTAGGTGGCCAATAGACTTGGTTTCCCACAGGGCAAGTTGAGGCCACCTAACTATCTTTAAAACTGGTTGTAACTTGATGTTAAACTAATAGAAAAAAGGAGGTACTACCAAGCTTAACAAACAAAAAAACAATACAATGAACAAATAATTATGCTTACAAAAAGTTCAATCTACACACCGAAGTATGAAGACTAAAAGGTTCAGTCACTCCAAGACAACAACCTAATCTAGTTTCTAAACACCTCTCTAGAGAAGAAGTTTTCACCAATTGTGAAAGCACACAAGTTGCCAGATTTTGTAGCTATTGGGTAGCACCACCAGGCATGTTCCACCACTCCTTGACAACCAATGTTCCACCATTGCTTATATTAGGATCATCAAAATTAGTATGATCATTCATTCTTTGCCTCCACCTCAATCCTCTAGTGGCATTAGTCAACACCACCCAATTTTGATAAAATCATCGAATCCAAGGCTTAAAATATGGTACAAAAACTTAACATGCCTGATCAATGATTTTTGTTTCAACGAAGGGTACAATTTTGCTAAGGCCATGACAAAAGAGTTGAACAAATCAACACCACCAGCGTTGGGTCATACATTAAGCTTGGTGCTCTTGATTAAATGCCAATCACATACCCTTATATGAGATAGAATATAATGAAAATGTTTCAATTCTATCAATCCTGAAATCCTAAAAGTTGTTAAGTCTACTAAATTTTGAATGGAATATGAAATTATATTTTCTCCATATGAAGTCTGATGAGGTTGGAACCACTATCACAAACCCTGAAACTATTAATGGTAATGTAAAAATTTCAGTAAAAGGATTAAAAAGAAAGACAAAATGTCAACTTTTACTCTAAGAATTCAACATTACCATTAGGGAGAGTATAGGAAGCACCAACAAAGCATCCAAGGAATGCCTAGGCGGTGTTACCCACCACCTGTGGGTAGTATGCATGGGTGAAAAAATTTCTCCTAGATGGTCCTCAACCGGCAACCAGCAGCCATTTGCAGCCACCAGATAGCTCGATATGCCATTATCTCCGCCACCTAAGCTAGCCATGTGGTCCCTCGCCCATCTGTTATGATCATATGTTTGAAGGTGGGCCTCCCGACCCTGAAGGTATGGCTTTTCATTGGTTTAGTCGAGTAATTTTCCTTACTTATCATGGACACTTTTGGGCATGGATTCGTGGGGAATCCGTCGGAAAGAGTGGGCTAGGCCTATACTCCTGTCTCCTCCACTCAATTTGGCAGTTACCCTTGTAGCCTAGTCCCTTAGGATCTCCTTTACTGGCCTTTAGCTTTAGGGTTGGTACTAAATGGGAAATTTTGATTTTGGTTGCGTGGTCCCGCTTCCCGACACCATATACATCACTCCCTTCCGCTCATTCTAGCCCCATTCATCATTTTTCCCATCCAGGTCCACATAGGGTGAGCCTTCCCCTCCCTTTGTCCACGACTTGGGTCGACCTGTAACAATGCCCCGGCGGTCGATGTAGCTAAAAAGAAAAGAAAAAGCATAAATTGGTTGATCTCAACAAGAAATGTACCACAAAATGCAAAAGATGGTCTTGACATACAAATTTAGCACATGGGAAAAAGCCAAACATGAGCCCTACTTCTTATTTATGGCCATCACGTTTGTTCCTATGTGCACTATATGAGCCCCCTCCACATTAAGAAACCCATGATTGTCCCAACACCTGGTGGGCAATGAAATGCCCCACCTTAAAACGGCGTACCTATTGTTATATCCTACACATCATGCTTTCATACCCTGGGGCCCTGAGCAGTTATGAAGAAAAATCAATCAAAGGGAAAAGGCATATGAAGAAGGGTGGAAAAACAAAGGTCGAGGTAACTCATGTACCACGATTTGCTCCCTCCTACACTCGTATACACAAGTGTGGGCTTCCCTAATCATAGCTACCCTTGTACCATGACATGTGGCCTGGAGCATTCCCCTGATCCCGACTCCATTCCATGACTATATCACTTGCCACCTACCACCTAATGGATGCACCATGGACATGTCACCCCCTTTAAAGGTTGAAACCACCTAATAGTGTCATTGGTTAACCCCCTTATTAAGTTTGGAGACACTTGTACATGCCAAAGTCCACTATGGAAGGGCATGCCACCATGAAGTGCCCTATTGATTCCATGATTTGTAAACTCTTTTACTTGATTATTCTAATGATTTGTTGTATTGGAGGGCAAGGGGACGCATTGGTTCTTATGAAGGATTACATGTGGGTCTCCATCTGGAGTTTGGTCTCCCTATATGGGGTCCAAGCCCTCCAAAGTGCCACATTGACACTTGTAGGGTGAGCGTTGAGAGCCATAGGTCTCCACCATAGCAGAGATTACTTCATGGATCCCTAGCACCACTCAGTGATTGCTCGTGTTCCACCTTTTTGGATGAGGATGATGCACCTAGACCACCATGCCCAGTCGGCTCCACACTTGGAAAAGCTTCCAAGGTCCAGATGAAGATGTGTCTCACTGCAGGAGACAGAGGGCTTATGTCATCGTCCTAGCCCTTACAGATGGTTTATAGGCATTATCAATCCACTTGGAGACCCATGAGGATGTCCTAGTGCCTCCACACCCACTTGGGAGCACCAAAATGAGTTGCTTGGAAATCAAGGGGCCAACCCCTTGTCCGCTATGTTTGGAGTCCATTCCCTCACCATGGCACACTTTGCACATCATTAGGCCTTCTCAATGGCCCAGCGACTCATCATATACATTAGTTTTCCCTCTTGAGAGGCTATTATTTGTATTATTGAGCTATCTTAGTTGGCTTGTCACCAAGTCATGTCATTATTATGTATTATTTTATTATTTGGGGCTAAATTAGGTTAATTAGGCAAATCGAATCCCCTTTTGAGTTATATAAATAGACGAGAGATAATTTATTTCTCTCATCATCACTGATTGGATTGGTATCTCTTAGAGATTTTCACACTTTTTGCTCGGTAAATTTTTTGGAGCTTACTTGATGCACTATGATATTTGGATTTTCGAAATTGTCTTTGTAGCTTCCTTTTAAAGAAAAGTTGATGAATGCATATACTCTCTCTCTCATGTAAGTCGATTTTTGATGTTATTCTTGTTATTTTACTAGTTTATTGCATGTTATGGTTATCATTATTATTGTATGGATTAAAGTAGATGCAAAATTCTTCTGGGAACCTTGAATAAGTGATTTAATGCATGCGTTGTACTTGAAGAGAGTGGGTAAATGTTCCTAGAGGCACCTAATAGGTCTTAAGCCTTGAAACTTCATCTCTTTCACAAATTTGAAGTTTAAATCCCTATTGACCTAGTTGTTGCCTTTGGAGAGGCTAGCAAAGATCAATTAGGGTTCCTTAGCTCATGAAAATTCTAGATCCATGTGTATCTTGGCTCCATTAAGCCCAAGCAACAAGGCACTGATCCTCACATCCCTTTGGTGGTCAAATTTACCTCTCTTTTCTTCATTTTCCAAATTCTAGGCCAAACCCTAGAGGATCACCTAGTGCATCAATCGAAATCTTTTATAGCCATCCAAACACCTTGAAATTGGTCCACAATTGTTTTGGAGTCTTCTCAAGGGGTCCTCCAAATTTAAGCACAATCCGTGGTGGAATCCCAAGATATTGCAAGCCCTAGCTCAAGGATCATTTCTCTCCCTAGGTCAATTCGAGTTACTGTCCTCACTTGGATCATTGCAATCCTCAAAGAAAATTTCCCTTTGATCCTCTTCTCTTCCATAATTAGGTCAAGTCCCTCCTTGGTTGATCAACTCCATACCCTTGACCTAATTTTGGGTCTGCTCGGTCCTTTGTGGTCCTGCAACTTTACAACTCTAATTTCACAAAGATCACATAAAGGTCAATTCTCCACAAGGATTCTTCGGCAAAGGAATCATCTTTACAAGATACATACCTGAACCCTAGCCTCGAGAATCCTCTTAGCCCTTCCAAGAGAGCCTATCACATTGCTTCTCAAGCAAGAAAGCCATACAATTGAGTCTCTCTTGGGAATAAGCCTTTTGAATCACCCTCCATCCTCACATTGACATATTCATGTTGTGATTCCTTTATATCGGGTCTCCTCCCATCGGTGAAAGTTCGTAAAGAGCAGGGAACCTTAGCTGATGTGACAGTGGGCTATCACTCTATTGTTGCCCTTGACCTAGTAGTTGCTCTATCGGATCCCCTCCTTGGACCCCTGCTAGTTTAAGCAGTAACAAGGAGCATATAGGAAACGCACTCCTTAGCTCTCGAAGTGTCCTTGGGAGCACCACACCCCCAGATTGGCTGGGAGCATGCCCAAATGCTTTGAAGCACACTCCCAAATTTTAAGAGTGTGCCACAAGGAATACTCCCTAAGAATTCTTACTCAAACCTCAGTTCTAGGATCGGAGCAAAGGGGGAGGGGACGCTTCCTGCAACCTTCATTCTAGAGACTCTGTGACATTGGCATATCTAAGAACTTGCTAAAAGCTATCATGAGACTATTTGACTTTATCATGGGATGCCTTAGGATGGCACACAACCTTTCTAACTTTGTTAACAATACCATCAAGGTAAAACAAGGGTGCCCCTCTGACTGACCCTCTTTGGGATCTATTGTTGAAATATGTAACTAGGTTCAGTCTTCATAATATCCATTGTAATCATGATTTTATATATAAAGAAAAAAGAAATTTATTATTGTCATTCTTGATGCATGGGTTTTGTTCAAGATAAATTTATTTGTAGGCCAAGCACCCACTAAGTGCTTCTAGGTTTGTCATAGAATTATGATGTCATTGTCATACATGTAAGACCCTTTTGTGCATTGTTACCGCTCAAACTAGCAGGGGTCCTAAAAGGGGATCCTTGAAGGGTTACTACTACGCTAAGGGCAACAATGGAGCGATAGCCCATTGTCACCTCGGTTAAGCCTCCTTACTCTGTACGAATTTTCACCGATGGGAGGAGACCCGTTATTATAAGGATCACGAAATGGATGGAACAATGATAGGGTGAGGGGTGATCCTGGAAGCCTATTCTTAAGAGAGGCTCAAAAATGTGGCTTGCTTGCCTTAGAAGACAATATGGAAGGCTCTCTAGGAAGGGTTTGGGGAAAATTTCTAGGGAGGGTTAGGTTTTGAGTATGTATCTTATAAAGGAGACCCCTAAGTCCTAGAATTCTTATGGAAACTTGGGTTCCAGGTGATCTTTGAAGAATTAACCTTGATAACGCATGGGACCACACAGGACCAAGTGGACCCGAGGTTCGGTAAAGGGGATAGAATTTAGCAACCAATGATATGCTTGACCTAGTTAGGAAGGGGAAAGGGATCAAGGAACGAATTTTCAATGGAAGGCAATGCAAGGATCCCAGTGAGGTTTCTAGCCCAAGGGAAACCAAGTGCAAGAATTGGTTTTTGAGCTAGTGCTTGTGATATCTCAAGATCCCACTGTCAAAATCTCATGAAATTTGGAGGGCTCCTTGAGGACACACCAGTGCAATTGTGGACCAAAAATCGAAGTATTTGGATGGCTAAATCGTGAGAAAATTGATGTCGTAGGTGACCTAGAGAAGAGGAAAAGGCAAAAGGAAAATAGGTTTAAGGTGATCACCTTTGGGAGGACTAGTACCTAATCCTTTGGGGAGGTTGGATTCAGGTAGAATTATGACTATAGACTTTTGAATTTTCTAGGTCAAGGAGGCCTCAAAGACAACTTTGCTTGGCATTAGGACAACAACAAAAGTAGCTTCAAAGACTTTATACTTCGTTTTACAAGGTAAATGGCTTGTGAAGATGAATTTTAGTGACTAAACATCCCTATGCACATTTACTGTTGCATCTGTACTGCAACTCCTCTCATCATGCTGCATCGTGTTGCCCACTACTGCACTGCACCTCAGTTACTGAGAAGTAAGTAATTGATCTCCCAACTCTGACCTCTCTGTTGGGCTAGAGACCCTCCTCATGCTAAAGCTCCCTCTGCCGCTGACAAGTGGTCCCTCTCTGACCTCTGTGTTGCTGCAACAACTCCCTGCATCTCGCACTGTTGCACACCTCTCTGTGCCATCCTACACTAGTGCAACACTCCCGTGCCTCTCGCACTACTACAGCCTGCTAGCCTCGTGTTGTCCTAGGAATTCTGCACTGTACCTCTCTCTGCTACTTCATCCGCATCCGTCTCTACCCACATCCGCCAGTCTTGCTACTCCTCTTCGGGGCTCTCGTAGCATGGTCTAATCCAAGAGGCTGGGTACCTCAAGGATCCTGCCCCTCATCACCTGTAGTTCGTCTGACTACAACTCGATGTCTCCCCACTTCCGCTCAAGTGGCGTGTGTGCACTCATGGCACAATCATCGTCTGTCTCCACTTCCTTCTCTGCCCTTGCTAGCGCCGCCTTAGTCTCGAAAGACTCTCCCTCACTCTTCTTCCTTGGACACTAGGTCGCATAATGACCTAAGCTCCCCACAGTGCAAGTACTTGATCTTGGAGAGATCTTTCTTCTTCCACTTTTCCTGCTTTCCCTCAGATGCTAGAGCCACATCTTCCTCCTCCTACTTGACTTTGATCCCCTTGTTGCTGCTACCCGTCTTTGATTGTCGTCTGATCTCTTCCTGGCGAAGAGTTGCACGCATCTCGTCCCAAGGTGGAAGTGTCCCTCTGCCCAGTATACTCTGGACAAATACTTCCCAATCTTCTGAGACAGCATTCAGGGTTGTCCTCACCATCAATTCCTAATCCGATGTCGCCTCTATAGCAGTCAACTGTTTTCGGATCTCATTCAGTCCTCTGAGGAAGATGTCAATCAGTTCTCCCTTCTTCATCTAATATGACCTCAACTGATTCTCAAGCAGCATTCTTCTCTGCACAGAAGTATGCTGGTACAACGTCTTGAGAGCCTCCCACATTTCAAATGTCGTTTCCTTCTCGGCTATGTGTGGTACTACATGATCCTTAACCCCGTCAAGGAAAATGCTCTTGGCCCTCGCCATCGCCTCCTCATACCTGTCATTATCATTAGGGTTGATTGGGATAGCTATTACCTTCAAGGCGAAGTTCTTGACACGATTTCTGTCAAGTACGGATAAGATTCTGGCCTTCCAAACTGCAAAGTTCGATGCTCCATCCAGTCTATCCTGGTCTCTTACTCTGTGTAGTGCCATGATGCTCCTCTACTTCCCTCTTGGAAGTTCTCTGTTCGACTCCTCTGAGTCTCTACTTCCCGTCTAGAAGTTCTCTTTTGAACTCCCTCTGGGTCCTGATTTCCCTCCTGGAAATCCTTCTACCGTTGTCGAGATGTCCCCTACTCTGATCGTCTTGTGCAACCGCACCACTGATCTGGGTTCCTCGACTAGAAACCCTCGGTAGCAACTCCTCTGGCCTTGCTCTGTCAGGTATTGTTCTGACTACAATACCTCACCAGCTCCACTCTGTAATATTCCCGCAGCCTTCTAAACCCCAGCAACCTGAAGGTGAGAGCTCCTAGGCTCTGCACAATCCCGGCACTGCAACCCGGCCTCCTCAGCCAACTACATCAGCCCTCCCAGCTACTGCGTGGCTCTGCATGAGGCTTCTCTTGCCTTCCTTCACCTCTGCGCTACCTCTTCCCGACTCACCCTTGATGACACAGGCATTGTGTCACCCTTCCTTTTTGTTGCTCTGCTAGAAACAGCGTTTGTCACCTCGGGACAGCTGTTTTCTACTGCTATTGCTCCGCTCGGCTGATGTCCTTTAGTCCTCCTATGATCTGCAGTCACACTCTGATACCATGTTGAAATTTCTAAGTTTACTTAGTTAGAAACCCTCTATGCACTTTATCTGATTTATTCCTACCTACTTGTTATTTACTTAACAAGTTATTTACAATGTAAATATTGAAAATAAACACTAGTGCATGCTCAACATATTACAAATCAGCAACTAAAAGAAACAGAAACAAACACACCATATGACACCATTATTTTTGTACTAATGTCCCCGGAAAAACCCAATGTGGGAAAACCGGTGCAGCTATCTGAGGGTTTTCTTATTAAGCAATATCAGAGTACAATCTGGGTGCTGAAACTGGCCTACCCAACAGAGAATTTCCTTGGCAGTAATACCTCTCAGTTTCTGACAAATATCCTCGCTGAAACCCCGGATAATCCTTCCGGCAGCTACTCAGCACAAATCTACCCCAGAAACCCCAGCGTCAGCCTCTCTCTAGACTGTGTCAACCCCTCTCTGCCTCACGTTGGCCCTGCGTCAACCCTCTGGCCCTCTGCGTCAGGAAAGCTAGCCTCTCTAAGGCTCTGCGCAGCTCCCGGCTGCCTCTGCGTGATCCCTGGCTGTGTCTGCATCACTCTCCTTGGCTACTGCGCTACTCTCCCAGCACTATCTCTACCTCTCTATCTCTTTGTACGCAAATGCCCCTCAGCGGCATCTCTCGATCACTAATTCTATCTCTCTTAGCAAACCCCGCTCTAGAGAATAGAATAACTGATCACTCTGATGTATTCTCCAAGTGACCCTCAAGCCTCCTCTTATACTTTTCTCGTTGACATATCAACGGCCGAGATTAAGTCCCTAATCAACAGCTCTCTACCTCTCTATCCCTTTGTACGCAAATGCCCCTCAGCTGCATCTCCCGATCACTAATTCTATCTCTCTTAGCAAACCCCGCTCTCGAATAGAATAACTGATCACTCTGATGTATTCTCCAAGTGACCCTCAAGCCTCCTCTTATACTTTTCTCGTTGACATATCAATAGCCGAGATTAAGTCCCTAATCAACAGCTAAGATTAAATCTGGCTTGATCCATGTCTTTTGGACCATTCTAACATAGTTTTATACCAATTCAGATTAATATTTTAATTTCCCTAAGTTTAGACTTAGGGACTCCATTAAAAATATTAATTATTTTAATATCTCCCAAACTATTTAGAATCTGTCGAAACCCTTTTTGGGTATTGGAGATCTCATGTGCCCCAACCTCTCCACCAAATTTCGTGGCTAGAGCACATCCGATGCTACCCCAAATCAACAAAGATTGCTCCAGCAAAGACGAAGAAGGATGTCGACACTAATGATGATTGTTCCATGAGTGCTCATGCGCCTCTAGAGAAGAGGTGGGGAGACATAAAGCATAGTTAAGGGGACTACAGAACTGGGGCAAGATCCTTGAGGTGCCCAAACTCTTGGATCACATCCAGCTACGGGAGCCCTTAACGACGAGGGCATGATGACAAGTGTCAGGTGGAGCAAGGTGTGATGGAGCGGCAGGGTAGTGCTAGAGTGCAAAAGTTTGTAGCAACGCAGTGGAGGTTGCAGCAGCGCGAGAGGCACAGAAGAGGTTGCACTAGCGCAGTGGCAGCAGAGGGAGCACAGGATAGCAACTGAGGTAGCTTCAGCATCACGAAGCTTCCAGACTAACCAAGATGTCAGTGTTTTGGTGAAGTTAGTTACTTCTCGATAACTGGGTTGCAGTGCAATAGTTAGTAGTGGCAATGTTATGGGCAGCATGATGCAGCATGTTGAGAGGGAGCTGCAGTACAGATGTAGTAGTGGCAGTGGCAGTATCATGGGCAATAGTACAAGGAACAGCAGTGCAGTGGATGTGGGGCAGCAGGCCAAGCATCAGCACAGAGGACCGATGCAGAGGATCAGTGTGATGCTTCTATGGTGAAGCATTGCTAGAGCACATTCCTCGCTAAGAGGGAGTGTTGATTTTGGGTAGCATCGGATGTGCTCTAGCCTTGAAAATTGGTGGAGAGGCTAAGGCACATGAGATATCCAAGACCCAGAAATTGTTTGGAGAAATTCCACCCAAATGAAGAGTTATTAAAATAATTAATATTTTTAATGGGTTCCTAAGTTTAAACTTAGGAAAATAAAAATATTAATGGGTATTAATAAAGATAAGTGTGAGAAATTTCTAAGTGACGAGGATCAAGCCAATTCTAATCTTAGCCATTGATTAGGGACTTAATCTCGGCTGTTGATTCGTCAACAAGAAAAGCATAAGAGGAGGCTTGAGGGTCAGTTAGAGACACACCAAGTGATCAAAGAATTCGATTTTCTGGGGCGAGGTTTGCTGAGGAAATCGAGTTAGTGATCAGAGTTGCAGTGAGGGGCAGTTCAGCAAGGGATTTTCATCTGAGGCTGAAGAATACATAGCAGAGAGGCAACGCAGTGCTAGAAGAGACAGCGCAGGCCCTAGAAGGGCTGATGTAGAGGCCGAAAACTTGACGCAAAGCGCCGACGTAGTGAGACGTAGAAGCCGCAAAGGCTGACACTAGGCCTAAGAGGCAGCGCTAGCGAGATTTTGTGGGGCAGACTAAGAGCAGATCAACAGATTCTGAGCTAGAAGAGGGTGACGCAAATCCTGGAGGAGTGACACAGTTCCAGAGCAGTGCTTGGAGAAGCTTTCACTGTCTAGCATAGGGAACAGTCGGAGTCTCTATGGGGTTTGATCATCCGGTTGCTAATTTGCCAGAATATCTATTTCCGGATGGAGGTACTACTGCCGAGGATATTCTCTGTTGGGTGAGCCATTTCTGGCACCCTAGTTGTATTCACGAAATCTGCTTAATAATACAAACCCTCTATACGCTGCATCGGTTTTCCCGCATTAGGTTTTTCACGAGACGATTGTCCAAAAATAACGGTATCCCTTGTGTTATTGTCTCAGTGTATTTCAGTGCATGATCTGTATATTTGTGAAGGCTGCAATAATGTTTACTTCGATGTTTATGCAATTAAATAACTTGTTAATGTAAAGAACAAGTAGGAGATTGTAAACCAGTAATTGCAGTAGGGGTTTCTAATGCATTAGATTTAGGAATTTTCACAAAATTGACTTTACATAACTCAAAAATTAATATTTTTCTTTCGATATAAAGAGTTCAAATGGGACTATAATATGTGACAAATATTTTTCTTGACTCAACAATAACTAGAAGCATGAAGAACGTGCTTAACCTAGATTTGAGCATGGTTAACAAATAAAAATATTTTTCTTCTTTTATATAAAATACAAATTGATACAAATACAAAGATAAATATGAAGACCAAACCTAGTTACTTTTCCAACAAGTGTGCCAATTGTGTAGCATATCATCCAAACGCTACGCTATAAGCCTTCCTTGTAAGTTAGCTACAAGCCATGGCTTGTCCATGGTGGGAGGGATGGTATTGTCCACAAATAGACTTCTAGCCATGGGAGTCTTTGGGAACAAAGGGGATGTAGTTGTTTCAGCGATATTTTTGGGTAGTCTTCTTCTTTCTCAGAGCTATAATATCGTCAGAAGAACTACTAGGGATTTTAATGGGATTATTATCAAGAGTCACCAAAAGAGAAGCTATTTTGTTGTCTCACATACTCTTTTCAAAGGGAATGAAGATTAATGTTCAGATATCAAGGCTAACTCAAATCCTCCTCGACAACAGCACCAGGAGAATGTTGCCTCAAAATCTAGTAGGTCTTGCGAGCAAGGGCTTGGCCAAGGGACAACATTGTGAGGTGCAGGCCCACTGTCACCATAACTACCACATTTTGTTGTTTAGTGGATTTTCACCACAAGGGAGGCTTTCCCTTCGTAGGTCACTTAATTGATATTCGAGTATAAGGCTTGGAGGTAACAAGGATAGGCTAAGGAGAGGCATTCAAGTTAAATATAAGGTTCAAACTATCAAGGACAACACAAACCATGCCCTCCAAAGACCTATCTAGGGCACAAGTGACTTGGGGTTTAATGAATAAGCAAGCTACAATTTAATGAATAAGAAAGGAGAAAGATATTACAAAGGTGCAAAAGAACAAGAAAAGGCTTGAAAAGGTGAATATGATCAATATTTGTAACAACAAGCCTTCAAAAAGCCCTAAGTTAAAGCCTAGGGCTAGATTAGAGTTTTCCAAGAGCTTGTGACGTCAACCACTAAAATGGAAAGATTCACCATGGAAAAAGGATGCTTTTGAGGCAATGAGTTACAAAAGACGTATAAAATTCCTCCACAAGCCAATGCACTTACCCTAGTTAAATTTGGCACTAGCCCTAGCCTATCAACCTACCTCAAAGGGGTGAAAATTTGAGAGAAGGGGGGAAATTTAAGTTTAAGAAGATTTTTATGGTGTGATCACCTATGTGGAAAGGTCTATGCTTGATCTTGGGTAATGGAGTCTAGAAGATCTACTCATGGAAAAATCAAACCCTATAATGGAGTAAGGGATTGCGAAAATACCTAGTTTTCAAACCCTAGCTATCATTTTATGAGGGGATGAAGTCACTTAGCTAGTAATGAGGGAGCAATCGTGGAGGCATGAGTTACCCTACTCAACCTACTTTTTCTACTCCACTTGTCCGCCTTTTACTTCTTGATAATGCCCCGTAAGATGAGACAATTTATTTCCCATCAGGGTTGGGACATGCAAAGGTTTTGTTGCCATACAATATAGCAGGGCCCTAGGAGGAGAACCTATGGGACAACAACTAAACCAAATGACAACATAATGTCCCCTGCTCTTTACGGACTTTCACAGATGGAAGGAGTCCAAATAGGTTAGGAATCACTTGAAAAGGAGAGGATCAATAATCTATGTGAAGAGATTACACTAAGCCCATTCAAGGAGAGACTCAATTAAGATTTAATGAAGTAAAAAGGCTCTCCAAGAAAGACCTAGGAGGAAAATATAGATTTAGGGCTCTGTTACTGCTCAAACTAGCAAGGGACCTAAAGGGGATTCCTAAAGGGTCAAATGCTAGAACAAGGGCAACAAATGGAGGCCTAGCCCAGTATCACCTCAGCTAAGGCTCCCTACTATTTACGAACTTTCACCGATGGGAGGAGGAGACCCCATATATATGGAGTCACAAATGAAAGATAAATCAACAAGTGCATATAGAGTGACCCAAATAATCCCTTTCCAGAAAAGGTTGAAGAATAGAGCTTGCTTGCTTTCTAAGCAATGTACAATGTCTTCTAGAAGAGGGATGGAAGGATTTGAGGGTTAGGTTTAGGAAATATGACTTGTGAAAGAGTTTCCCAATCCCTAAAATCCTTGTTGGAATTGGTACCCCGGATCGTTCTTAAAGAATTATCTTTTCAAAAGAATGGGACCACATAGGACCAAGTGGACCCAGCCTAGGTTAGGAGGTAAGAGTTTAGCAACCAATGATGTTCTTAACCCAAACAAGGAGGGGGAAAGGATCAAAGAAATAATTTTCACTTAAAGGTGTTGAATTGATCCTATGAGGCACTAGCCTTGGGGATACTAGGGCAAAGTTTGATCTCGGAGCTAGGGCTTGGCTTTTCTCACAACTCCACTATCAAAATGGCTTCAAAATTGGAGGCGGCCTTGAGGAGACACCAACACAAGAAAGGCTAGGAGATCAAACTTTTTAGAGGACTATTTTTTCGGGAAAATGAAGCCCTAGGTGACCGAACTTGACTAGACCTACGAAAAGGTGAAAAAGAGTTGATTTTAGGTGCCACCTTTTGGTAGATCAGTGCCTTAGTCTTGGGAGAATGGAGTCTATGATAAATATGAATGAGGACCTTGGTTCTTAGTCAAGGAGGCCTCAAGACTACCTTGCTAGCCTTCTAGGGCAAAGAGAAGCAATCTTGCAGCTTTTATACTTCGATGTGCAAAAGGTGATGGCTTATCAAGATGAATTCGTTGATAGAATTATCCCTAGGAGATTTCATTCAAATTACATGGCCCATACATTGAGAGATGCTATATAGAGACAAAATTCCACAATTTAAGCAGTAAATGCATGCAGCAATTAGCCCTAAAAATAGCGAAAATCCTAATCCAATGTATATGACAAAGTAAAACAAGAATAACATTAAAAGCATGTACTTACATGTAATAGAACATATCCAACCATCCATAATTTGGCAATAGAGAAGCTCCAAGATAAGATAAACCAAATCCACACATCAAAATTCATCCATAAAGCTCCAATTCAGCCTCCAAGAAAAAGTACGAAATTCTCTGGAGAGAGAAAAGATCCACTCCAAAGTGATGATGAGATAATGAACTCGTCTCACTTGTATTTATACACTAATGAGGAGTTCGAATTAGCCTCCTTGGCCTACATAAGCCCCAAAAATAAAATAATGTTCTAATAATCTAACGTTTGGTAACAAGCCCACCAAACTAGCTCATAAATGAAAGAATAAGCCTTTCAAGAGGTCAAATAATAATCTATGGATGTCGTAGAGCCCTCTAAAAGGCCTAATGAGGTCCATGGGTGCCATAATGAAGAGTATGACCCTCAAAAGTGATGGGCAAGGGGTTGGCCCCTTGTTCTCCAAACAATAAACCTGTGGTGCTCCCAATAGGTGTGGGAGCACAACAATAACCTCATGGGTCTCCAAATGAGTCAAAGATGATTGTAGATCGTCTGCAATGGCTCCGATGATGATGTAAGGGATGCCACATCGTCCTACAAGTCCTAGGTTAGCAGCCAAGTGCATGATACATCGATGGTGTTGGCTAGGCAAAAATGAACCAGGTGCATCTTCCTCGTCCAATGGGAGTATCTCGAGCATCTCTGACCATCCTCAAGGATCCATGGAGTGTTGTTTACTGTTGTGGAGGCCCATGCTTCTCAAGACACACCTTACATGTGCCAATGTAGCCCTCTAGAGGATTTGGACCTTGTATAGGGAGACCAAACCCAAGATCGAGACCATCTACAATCTTGCATAAGATCCAATACATCCCCTAGCCTTCTAGTACAACAAGTCATTAGAGAAATAGAGTAAATGAGCTTACCAATCATGGACCACTAGTGGAGACTTCATAATGGCCTGCCCTTCCATAATGGGCTTCGGGATGTGCCAATGTCTCCTAAACTCCAAATCGGGTTAACCAAGTATCTTTGATCCTTAGGTGGCATGTGACAGATAGGTGAATGAAGTAAGGGATGAGAAGGCGCAGCCCTTGGTCACACGCTGGGGTAGAAGGTAGCTAATAAGAGGGAAGCCCACACATGGGTTTATAATGCATAGGAGGGAGAAATCGTGGTACATGAAGTGCCCTGACCTTGATTTTTCCACCCTTCTTTATACGCCTTTTGCATTTTTATGATTTTCTTTTATTAACTGCTCAGAGCTCAAGGAGTAAGAGCATGTTGCATAAAATATAGCAGTGAATACCCCCTTTTAAGGTAGGGCGATTCATTGCCCACCAGGGTATGGGACAATCATGGGTTCCTATACGATGAAAGAGGCTCATACAACTTTTAGGAACCAGGGTGATGGCCATGACGATGGTGTAGAGCTCATGTAATGGCTTTTGCCCACGTGTTCAATGTGTTGAAGAATCTAGGGCATTCAGAAATTAGGGTGATTCTTCGCTACATGATAACAATTTGTGAAATATTTATACAATTTAATCTTAACTTAGTCTTCCATTCATTATTAGTGTGTGTTTACTTCATCAAACTGCTATCAAATCAAAAGAGACAAGAACACAAATATTTGGCTTTCTGCCAAGGCCAAAACCTCTCCTTCTTGGAGAGGAAAACCCACACAAATTTCTTCTTATAGAGATTCCATTGACGAATACCAAGACCATGACCCTTGACACATTCTGCCACTCCAAGACCAAGACATCAATCCTTCACTTCTGAGATCATCATTTTTACTGCAATCCTGAAGCCAATACTTTTGCATTACTGAGATCACTGCTACATCACTGAGATCCTCATTATTGCTTGATGAGATCTTTCGTCCTTACTAAGATCATCATGCCATTGTCATCACACAGCTACTGCATTTCTACTTGTAGCTCTTCTTGTATAGAACCCTTATTGATATACATTCTTAGAACAATGAAATCACTGAGATGATCTCATGTTCTGTCTATGCTAGAGGTAAGGTTCTGTGTGTGTGTGTGTATATATATACATATATATCACAAAGATTCTTCTTTCGTTATATCATTATGCAATAATCAACATGTGCTGCCCTTTACAATGTCATTACTAAGAGTCTGTCGAGAAGGCAGATCCTTGTGACCCTTTTATCTTAAGAATGATACAATTACAATTATGTCGAGAATGAAGACTTACTTCTCAAAACCCTCATCACTGCTATTCATTGAGATTGTATCAACCGAGGTGCTAGATCCGAGTTTATGGATAGTTACAATCATGCTGAGATTGTCATACTCTTTCACTGTCTTGAAACTTGATCATTCTTGTCATTATAGTTGTTGCGGCTAGTTAATATTGTGGTATTACCCGAGAGAGAAGAGATTGTCCATCTATCCGAAGATCTACCCCTTTAACTTACAGGTATGCTGAGAGGGAGATCTCTGCTCCAGTTATCTGAGATTCATCTTGATTACTCCTACAGGCAATCCGAGTATAAGATTTAGCCCAGAAACCACATCACTACTGCGTCCTCATCCGAAATTGTTTCTGCTCCATATATCTGAGATCATGATTGCACCTAAAACCCAAACGAGGTGCAGTCAAACCCTACTGCGGCTCTGCTCCTATATGTGAAATTTCAGAGGCATCCGAAATTTTTCTTGGTGAGTTTGCACTGACCCTAGATGGGTATTTATAGTGTTGAGCCACCTATATTGAGCCGACATGTGTTCATGAACCGACATGTCCTTTTGCCAAGCCGACATGAGTTCCATTTATACTTTTAATTCATTTTTGGAGCCGACATTAAGATTCCTTTGATGTTTTGCTTGCAGACTTCGGTAGGCTTGCTTTTGAGGTATTGATCTTGGTCTTGGAGGGTTGTTACACAACTTTGAGGACTTGTATACATTTACATAGGCTCATAAAGAGCTTTCATTACATGACATGACTCTTTGACAAATAACTCAAATCCTAAAGACATCAAGAAGAAGTCTTTGACCTAATTACACTTCTTGCTCATGAAACCCATGAAGCAAGATATACAAAAATAATTTATTCTCTTGATTACATCAATTACAAAGATCATGTCATTATGAATACTGGACCTATTTACATTTTCTTCAACAAAATGTGTTTGTCCCGGCCATCCTTTTTCATTTTTTCCTGTTGAATGTGGCCAAATATGCTTTTATCTTTCTTTTTAGTTGCATCAACCTCTAGGGCATCATTCCAGGCCTGACCGGAGGTGAGGGAAAGGGTAAGGGGCGAGCTAACCCTATGTGGACCTAGTGGAGGAATGTGGCCCCATGTGGGAGAAATGATGAATGGGGTAATAATGAGTGGAAAGGGGGTAATATAAGCAGATAAGGGAGCGGGACCATGCAACCAAAATTGGGGTTTCCCGTGAAATACCATCACTAAAGCCAAATGGTCAATAAAAGAGACCCCACGAGACTAGAATCCAAGGTCAATATCCAAAAGGGGTCTAGGGGATAGGAGCATAAACCTAGCCCATTCTTTCCGCCAAATCCTTGCTCATTCTTTCTGCCAAATCCCCCCATTAATCCATGCCTAGAAGTGTCCATGATAAGCAAACTACAATACTCAATTACAAATGACAAGGCATACCTTTAGGTTCAAGAGGCCCACCTTCAAACATACGATCATGGCATATGGACGAGGGACCACATGGTTGGCTCAAGTGGCGGAGAAATGGCACAATGAGCTAGTTGGTGGCTGCAAGGGGCTATCGGCCGAGGAGCTAGCACGAACACCCATTTGTGGCAACACACGCATATTGACAAGATTAGCTTAAAGCAACCTAACTACGAAGCAATACTTGTAAATCATGTACAAAGAGCCATCACATGTAATTGGACATGAAAATCAATGAACAACAGCACAAAACCACTTGCAAAAATGAGAAAATAAGCATGCAAACTAGGAGGGCGTACTTTCAAAGAATGAAGGAGTGTAAGGGGTTATTCAGCACTTTGCAATGTGCTCATGCACTCAAGCAAGTGAAGAAGGCCATCTAAGGCACACTAGTGCACTCCGAAGGGTCAAAGGGATGGGTTGTTGGGCGGCGGGCCTTCAAGCATTCCCAATGTGCTCAAGCACTCAAGGAGAGAAAGAGGGTGCACTGTCACACTCCGAAAGGACGAAGGAATGGGTTGACCAGCCTTCAGGCCTTCACAATGCGCTCATGCACTCAAAGGCAAGGAGGGTGCAATGCTTTGTGGTGAAGTTGTGCGCTCAAGAGGAAAACTTGACTGTTTAGGGCGCAGTTTTCAAGGTTGATCAGGTTTCAAATTCCAAAAGTACGCTCTGCTTGTTGGAAGCTCGAAAACAAGTTTTAACAGCAACATTTCATGATTAGAATGAGTAGAAGAAGGTTTTGCAAGCTTATATAGATGTTGTCGCATTCATGGCAGAATACGAAAGGTTGAAGAAGGTGAAGAGTTTCTGCATGGGGCAGCAAATTAACACTTGCAAGATGAAGATTGAACATAAACGCTAGCAATCGAACTAAAAAACAAAGAAATGGCAACAAAAAAGCAAAAACGACAATGAAATCATGAAAAGGAACGAAAAGATTCAACATGGAAAACAAACTTGTTGCGTTGGTCGATGGAGAGTCTCTTGATCCACAGCTGTGTGCCCAACTCAGATGAGAATGATTATGTAAATGAATGATTAATTGAGTGGATTTAAAAAAGTTTACATGCAAAATTGATTCATGAATGATCGCCACTTATCGTCGCGTGAAAGGGATAGTTGAGAAAAGTTAAGTGGGCTCCTATATTCTAGGAGTGCACCCACATGCAACAAGGTAGCTCATGCATGCATCCAGAACATGGAAAATTTTAGGGGCTAATATTCGTAGGTGGGCTAATTTTCCATGATTTTTCCAATAAAAAGATTCGCCAACCATTTTTTCTAAAAAAGATTTACCCAAATTTTACATTATAAAATTATTTCAGCTTAAAAATCGCCAACATTGTATAAAGAATATATATAAAATCATTATAAATTTGAATAATTTTACAAATATATCAATAAACATCGTATATTTTGCATATTAGGGACTAGTGAGATTCGCCAATGCTTTTAAATCTCAAGATAATTTTCTATCCTTGAAATTTTCCCTGATCCAGAAGAGCGCATGTCTTTAGCACGAATGAGTGCGCTCAAGTAGGGCGCACTTGCTTAGCATGAAGGAGTGTGCTCAAGGAGGGCGCACTTCTTCAGCCTGAAGGAGTGCACTCAAGTTGAGCACGTCTTCATCAACTTGGAGAGTTTTTTGCTTTTTGGAGTAATTTTCTTGCTTTTGTTTGTTTTTTTGTGCTTTTGAGTGTTTTTCGAGTGTGTGCATGGCGAGAAGGAAAGTTTCTAAGTCAAGAAAAGTGATGAGTTCACCCAACCATGGACTAACTAACTCAAGCGCTTCTAATGGTTAAGTGATGATGCTTAGGAAACATTGACTTAGGAGGATGCGACACTAGGAGAAAACACACAAATAACAAATCAAACAACATGACGACACTAAGGGACTTGAAACAACAGTTAATGTAGGCTCCAAAATTGACTTAGGCAAAAAAATTGGAGGGTCATTGTCGCAGCGACAATAGAGCCCAAACCTTTATACTTTTCTAATGCCCCTTTAAGATGTAACAGTTTCTTGCTCATTGGGGTTAAGACATTCAAGATTTCTTTTATTTGAGATTAAGCATTGATGCACGAAGCACTGAGTGATGGCTAATGAGGGGGCTAGAGTTCATGCTAGGCTTTTGCCCATGTGTTAAATATGTCCCAACCATCTTTTGCATTTTACATTTTCTTTCATTGTGGCTTTATATGCTTTTTACATTCTTTCAATTGCATCAACCTCCGAAACCAAGTTTCCCGACACTTACTCAAGGATGTGGATATAGGATCCTAATCCCGATGACCAATGACTACCAACCAAAAGAATGGAGATGGATAATGGGGAGAGATGGAAAGGGACAAGTATGGGTTACTTTGGACACGCTATACCAATCAAAAACTCCCCAAGAGTACCCTTCCTAAACCCTAAGGCGTCAGAGGAGGTCCCACTAGACTAGAGTCAAAGTCTAACCTCCCAAGTGAAGTGTGGGAACAATGATACAATCGAGATCAGTCAATAATCCAGTTTTCCCTGTGATCCATATTAATATGCCCATAACATTAAATGAAAGCACATGATTGCTAGAATGGTTAGAGTACCTACCAAGAAATGGCCCACCCTCCTTCAAGAAGCATGCCAAATGGGATAGAGATCTGACTGGAGAAATGGGTGGAAAACTATGGCATAATGCTATGTGCTAACTGTCATAGGGCTGCTGGCTGGCTGGCTGGCTGTCAAATGCGGACAAAAGTTTTCTCCTAAGGGTTACCTACTTTTGGTGGGTATCAGGTACCGTTGCTGGAGAAGAAAAAGAGGAACATGTCTTAGTGTGATTCTTGCACATTGAAGCTCCATGCTTGAGCTAGGATTTTCTTGGTTTTCCCAAACTAGTGTTTTGGAGAACTGTTGGACTTCTACTAACCTTGAGAGAAGGCTATGGCATGTTCATTTACTTCATCTTAAGTGAAGTTTTCTGCTGTGCAAAACTTGTGCATTTTCCAGATTTGATTTTCTGCCATATACACTCTCCATGTATTGCCATGTACAGCGATATATTTGATAATTTGACATAAAGAAGATGACAATTGTTAACTGATTTAACATCTTCATTGAGGTATCTAAAGGACTGTTTTGCTGCTCTCATACCTGCTGTTGTATTGTTGTTATAACTGTTGGAAAAGATCATTTTCAGATCTGGGTTATGTGGGATAAGTTCTCCTAAAAGGGTAAAACTTATCCAAGTTGTTCGGTATCTCTTCTCCTTGGATTGCCTAGAAATTTGGAATGTTCGGAAGTGAGCTATTGCACCCTTTCCACTGCTGTTTTATACATCATTCCACAACAGCCCTGAGGATGAAAATTCACAGGGTTAAGATCCTGGAGATCTCTAGTTAAGAGGTGAAATTTCAATTTTGCATTAAAATTTGAGATAGCAAACTCTAGGGCAGAAATTTTACACTCAAGATTAGCCAAATAGATCTATGTTGTCGACAATCATATGGGTTTACCATAGACTACCTCTATGATATGTTGCTGTCATTTAAATCTATGTTGCCTGGAAAGCTGACTTTTATGCTGCCAAAATTAGAGTTCTCATTGTGGAAACGCAAGTCTCTAAATACTGTTGTCTGTTTGTTGTTCCATCAAGATTTCATCGGAACGTGAATCAAATGCTTATCAAGATCCCAGACACCACCAATTCTCGTCATGCTTTTCTTCTCCTTCAAATATTTTATCATCGGGCCATCCAATATATTTCACACTTTCTATACTTGATCTTTTCATGATTTTGGTCTTTCTAAATTTTCTAGGTTAGAAACTTTAAAAAGTTAATTTGCCCCTATTTAATTAAAAAATCAAATAGTAATCTATAACTTGTCTAACATATCCAAAAGGTTGTCTGTCTTATGCCCTCACTAATTTTCAGTGATGTCTTTCTTTAGGCCAAACTTTGATAATTCCAAACCTCTATGTCAAACTTTGCCTCAGTGTGGTTCTTTGACACCTTCAATCAAGAGGTTGCTTTGACACTTAGAAATATTTAAGAAATGGGTGGATATATGTTGGAAAAACCACAGATGAATGACATTCATGGCATTCATAAGTGGTGCATACATAAAACACGTAGGGAGAATAAGATCTTGTTTTTCCCATCAGATTCAACTCATTTGATTGGTGAATGTTGTTGTCATTGATGCCAACGTCGATCCTTGAACACTCTCAATATTCATTTGGATTGCTTGAAGCTCCAATGGTTAAGATGTCCAGGAAGCCCACATGCCCAATCATATTGCGCCACAGTTGATGAGAATTTTGGATGGAAAGGTCATTATGTTTGGACTTATGATTGTTGTCATCTGATTCTCCTCGTCATGCCGATTCCGATCGTATGTGATGCATACATAAAACATGTAGGGCAAATAAGATCTTGTTTTTCCCTTCAGATTCAACTCAACTGATTGTTGAATGGTGTTGTCATTGATGCCAACGTCGATCCTTGAACACTCTTAATATTCGTTTGGATTGCTTGAAGCTCCAATGGTTAAGATGTCTGGGAAGCCCACATGCCCAATCATATTGCCCCACAGTTGATGAGAATTTTGGATGGAAAGGTCATTGTGTTTGGACTTAGGATCATTGTCATCTGATTCTCCTGGTCATGCCGATTCCGATGGTATGTGGTACATCTCCTAATTCCTCACGGTTGAGGAGATATGCTTGCTTAAAGGTTAGAACCCCATTTGATGGTCAAGAAGCCCTAAAGGAGATGCTACAAGCAAATTTTATCTAATCAAGAAAATTAAATTAAAAGGGGCTTATCCTTTACTAGTCAAAGTCAAAAAGGAGAATTTCATCAAGATAAATTATCTAAATTAAATTAATATTGGTCCTAAATTCATTTGGGGTCTTTTTGGCTCCAAATTAAAATTTGAAATTCAAAATTAAATTGCTTTCCCTCCAAGTCGGCTTCCCTCCTTTCTTTCAAGTCGGCTCCTAGAAGCCCCTTTCACCATTATAAAAAGGGCTCGAACTCTCCTCAAATGAGTGCATCAACTCGTGTTCATTCTCTGAGATCTTTGACCTGGAATAGTCACGAAAATCTTCAAGAGGAGGTCAAAATTTTGAAGTCTGATTGAGTTATTTATCTTTGCTTGGGTTATGGTTTTTCGCGAGGATTTCTGTAATTTCTTGAGGCATTTCAGCCTCTCTTGAAGAGTAAATTTGAGGACATTTGAATGTTATTGGGCTACATCTGTTTGTCTTTGCATTCAGCCTCCTTTACAGACTAATCCGAATTCAATCTGAAGCTCAGTTATGTGCCTTTTACAAGGATTTGACAAAGCCCTAACAAGAGACTGTTTGCACTCATCCGAAAGCAATTCTTGTGGAGTTTCAAGCACTACAGGCCGAATCTTGAAGGATTTTGATTGGGGGTTTAATGTTTAATTTGTTCTAGTGATTCGTTGGGGGTTTGAAGGCCATTTGTCCCTCTTTCGGTGACAAATCTGTGCACATACATTCAGCCCACCTTGATCAGATCTGTAGCATGCATGTTCAGTCATCTTTGAATTTATATTTTGGCCCTCTTAGGGCACAACTTGGAGGCATATTTTGGCATCTTTCTAAAGCAAAACGTCTTCTCTCCAAGGCCTATCAATGACAGTAATACTTTGCGGATTGTTGAAGGGTTTTTGTGGTTTATTCAAGGCTATAACATTGCAAATCTCAAAGCCCTAACCAATCAGATCTGTATATCTCTGTGGTGAATTTTTAAGGCCTCTTAGTTGCTTGACGCCTGCGTTATTTCAGCCCTTCTTGAAGGCATATCTGAGGTTCATCTAAGGTTTTCTTCAGCGAACTTACTGAGACCAAACTTCAGTAGTATTTCATCATTCCTGTGCATTTGTCTGAGGTTTGCTGCAGACTGTACCAAGGTCTAATATTAGTCTCTCTGAGGCATCTTCCCACTCAGCTGCAGGTCCTGAAACAAACCTTTTTTCAGCCCTTTGGAGTTTCATGTCAAGCAGCCTAGTGCAACATGTATCTTCGGCCTAACTTGTAGCAGATCTCAGGGATTATCCAATCATTAAGGTTTTGTTGTGACTCGGCACTTGAGGCAAGGGCTACTTGAACATTCTGTAGCAGATATGAAATGTGGTATGGACTGTTGGAATTTCTAAGTCTAACCCATTAGAAACCCTTCATGTACTTTATGATTTATTCCTACCTACTTGTTCTGTTAATTAACAAGTTATTTACCATGTAAATACTGAAAATAAATACAAGTACATGCTCAACACATTACAGATCATCAACTGAAGGAAACAGAAACAAGCACACAAGTGACACTATTGTTTTTGAACTAATGTCCCCGAAAAACCCAATGCGGGAAAACCAGTGCATCTATCTAAGGGTTTGATTTATTAAGCAGTTTCAAAATATAATCTAGGTGCCAAAACCGGCTCACCCAACAGAGAAAAATCTCAGCAGTAGTACCTCTCTACTTGGAAGCAGATATTCCCGCTGAAACCCCAGATAAACACTCCGGCAGCTCCACAGCTCCAATCTGCCCCACGAAACCCCAGCGTCAGTCTCTCTCTGGTTCAGTGTTAGCCCAGCATCACTATGGCTTGGCCTGCATCAACCCTCTAGCCCTCTGTGTCACCCATGCTGGCCCTCTGAGGCACTGCGCAACTCCTGGCTGGCTCTACGTGAACCCTTGGCTGCTTTTGTGTCCCTCTCTCCGGCTATTGCGCTGATTCTCCCGGTGCTATCTCTGCCTCTCTACTTCTATATTCACTGCCCCTCAGCTGCAACTCTGATCACTCTCTCAACTTTCTCAACAAACCCAGCCCCAGAAAGTCAAAATCTTGATCTCTTGGTGTGTTCTCCAAGTGACCCTCAAGCCTCCTCTTATACTTTTCTCGTTGACAAATCAACGGCCGAGATTAAGTCCCTAATCAACGGCTACGATTAGATATGGCTTGATCCATGTCTTTTGGACCCTTTTAACACAGTTTTATATTAAACAACATTAATATTTTATTTTCCCTAAGTTTAGACTTAGGGACTCCATTAAAAATATTAATTATTTTAATATCTCCCAAACTATTTAAAATCTGCCCAAATCCTTTCTGGGTATTGGAGATCTCATGTGCCTTAGCCTCTCCAACAATTTTCATGGCTAGAGCACATCTGATGCTACCCCAAATCAACATGGACTGTCACAAAGGCATTCACCAGATATATATCTCTGACATATTCTGCCTCTTAAAGTCCTGAGTGGCATAAACGTGTGGTATATTGAAGCTTATTTGAAACCATTTCTCTGTGATCTAGTGTTGTGACTTGTGAAAGAATCTTGAAGTTGGTTCTCATATTCTAAGGTACCACCACAGCAAAGAAATGGCGTGGGCTGTTTTGCTGTCATATGCCCTAAGGCAGCAACCTAGTAAGGGAGGAATTCACCTTCAACAAGCCGCAGTCTTCCAAGGTTTGTTTGGGGCAGCTTGGAGAAGATTAAGGCCACAGGTATGTGCCCTAACCAGTCTGTCACTAACAGTCAACAGCAAACAAGGTTGGACAAGCATGGATGCTGCTGCCTATGTATGAGGGATGTTAGATCTGTCTTGATGACCCATGATGAAGGTTGTCCCATCTTCCATCCTACATAGAAAACAGAGATCCTTAACTATGAACCAATACAGTCCATGATAAGATGTGACAGCAAGGTGACCCATGAAGTTTGAGTGCAGCAAGATGCATGGGAAGCATGATAGCAGCAATGGTACTTGGTGTAGCAAGTACATGGTGCTGCAAACACATTGGGACAGCAGCATGGCACAGCAATGCTACAATGGGACAGCAGCAAGCACGGTGCTGCAAACACAATGGGACAGCATGGCAAGCATGGTGCTGTAAGCACATTGGGACAGCAGTATGTTAAGCAAGGTACAGCAAGCACATGGTGGCAAGCATGGTGCAGTAAGCACATTGGGACAGCAATGGTACATGATGCAGTACAGTGATGGGTACAGTCTTGATTGGTAAAGCATGATGAGATGCAGCATAGTAATGATGGGTGCAGCACGGTGAGGTGCAACACATGGACGAAATGCAGCGCAATGATAGGTGAAGGAGTCACCTTGGAGAATCAATTGAAGCAGCATGTCTTCAACTAATCTCATGTAGAGATGATCTATTCTCTTATCTAGAAAGTCAAAGTGTTGGCTTCTGTTGTAAATGTATTATCTCTCTCTCTCTCTCAGCTGAACTATTGAAGAACATAGAAGAAGAATTGATCAAGGGTTTCCCCACATTGGGGTTTGTCCCTGGCTAGTGCCACATCTTGTGTCCTCTTGTCTTGGCTTGTCTTCTGCGATTTATGTTTATGTTCTATCTACAGTTTACTTTAATGTTGATGCGATTGCTAATCTGGAAAAGATATTGAGCTAACTGTGAAAATTGAAACAAATTGCTCTAAGCATAGAACATACCTAAAATTAACATGGTATCAGAGCTAACTGTGAAAATTGAAATAAGTTGTTGGGATCAGTATGAGTGGTTTGAGACACTCTCTTGTGATATTGATCTGGGATCAATGAAACTAACTTCGAGTCAGTAGAGAATGGTATGAGACATTCTCGATCAATTCTTCTTCTTTATGGTTCAGCAAAGCCGAACTGAGCAGAGCAGAGCAGAGCAAAGCAGAGCAGTGCAGGGCACTGATGGCAGAGATAGCACAGTCGTACATATGGATCAGCGGATGGACTTCTCCCTAGTTGAGAGGGAGTGTTAAAATTGGCAACTAGGGCCAAACTCCATGTGGGTCATCTCATTAATGGCAACTGATATTTTTCTTGGATCCCTCTCATTGAGAAGTGTAGGACTGACCTAAAGATCATCCGATTCCGATAAGTATTCATGGAGATATGAATTTATTTGTGTTATGGGCAATTCGTCAAGGTCGGCCAGCAACCAAATATACCCCACTTGTGCTCAATATTTTAGTATAAATAAATGTGCCTTGAATCATTTGAGAACACACTTCTCTCTTGATTTCTCTCCACTCACTTTGGGTTTTAGTGGAAGATAAATCTAGGAGAGGAAGCCCTAGACGTTGGAGGAAAGGAGGTTGCCCTAGCCGCAGCAAGGAAGATAGGCTAGCGAGGGTTTGAAGGACATTGGAGGTCAGCTCCAAGTGACCGAGTGCTAGAAGGAAGGTTTATCCACACTACTAGGAGAAGCCTTCTATAGGCTGCCTAAGGAAAACCTATACGTTGTCTAGAGAAGGTCTCCATAAGCCCTAGCCGCAATCCAACAAGTGCCACAAGCTATGCCCTAGACGCTGTCAAGGAGGAGGTCAAATACAAGCCCTAACCGCAAACAGAAAGAGTCAAGGAACAGCGTGGAAGAGGGCTGCTATAGGAGGCCGAGTTTGGTGAGTCCTAAGGCTAAAGCTAGGGCCGAAAGGATAGGCTGCTAGGCTAAGTAGAAGATGGGTAAAACGCAGGTTGTTTAGGCACATTTGGAGGAGGCTGTATGCTACAACAAGGCTGTGTGGTAGGCCGCAAGCCATAACACCACAGCAAAGAAATAGCGTGGGTTGTTTTGCTATCATATGCCCTAAGGCAGCAACCTAGTAAGGGGGGAATTCACCTTCAGCAAGCCGCAATCTTCCAAGGTTTGTTTGGGGCAGCTTGGAGAAGATTAAGGCCACAGGTATGTGCCCTAACCAGTCTGTCACTAACAGTCAACAGCAAACAAGGTTGGACAAGCATGGATGCTGCTGCCTATGTATGAGGGATGTTAGATCTGTCTTGATGGCCCATGATGAAGGTTGTCCCATCTTCCATCCTACATAGAAAACAGAGATCCTTAACTATGAATCAATACAGTCCATGATAAGATGTGACAGCAAGGTGACCCATGAAGTTTGAGTGGAGCAAGATGCATGGGAAGCATGAGAGCAGCAATGGTACTTGGTGTAGCAAGTTCATGGTGCTGCAAACACACTGGGACAGCAGCATGACACAGCGATGCTACAATGGGATAGCAGCGAGCACGGCGCTGCAAACACAATGGGACAGCATGGCAAGCATGGTGTTGTAAGCACATTGGGACAACAGTATGTTAAGCAAGGTACAGCAGGCACATGGTGGCAAGCATGGTGCAGTAAGCACATTGGGCCAGCAATGGTACATGATGTAGTACAGTGATGGGTACAGTCTTGATTGGTAAAGCATGATGAGATGCAGCATAGTAATGATGGGTGTAGCATGGTGTAGCATGGTGAGGTGCAGCACATGGACGAGATGCAGCACAATGATAGGTGAAGGAGTCACCTTGGAGAATCAGTTGAAGCAGCATGTCTTCAACTGATCTCATGTAGAGATGATCTATTCTCTTATCTAGAAAGTCAAAGTGTTGACTTCTGTTGTAAATGTACTATCTCTCTCTCTCTCTCTCAGATGAACTATTGAAGAACATAGAAGAAGAATTGATGAAGGGTTTCCCCACATTGGGGTTTGTCCCTGCCTAGCGCCACATCTTGTGTCCTCTTGTCTTGGCTTGTCTTCTGCTATTTATGTTTATGTTCTATCTACAGTTTACATTAATGTTGATGTGATTGCTAATCTGGAAAAGATATTGAGCTAACTGTGAAAATTGAAATAAATTGTTGGGATCAAAATGAGTGGTTTGAGACAGTCTCTTGTGATATTGATTTGGGATCAATATGAGTGGTTTGAGACACTCTCTTGTGATATTGATCTGGGATCAATGAAACTAATCTGGGATCAATATGAGTGGTTTGAGACACTCTATTGTGATATTGATCTGGGATCAATGAAAGTAACTTCGGGTCAGTAGAGAATGGTATGAAACATTCTCGATCAATTCTTCTTCTTCATGGTTCAGCAGAGCAGAACAGAGCAGAGAAGAGCAAAGCAGAGCGGTGCAGGGCACTGATGGCAGAGATAGTACAGTCAAACATATGGATTAGAGGACGGAGCTCTCCCTAGTTGAGAGGGAGTGTTAAAATTGGCAACTAGAGCCAAACTCCATGTGGGTCATCTCATTAATGGCAACTGATATTTTTCTTAGATCCCTCTCATCGAGAGGTGTAGGATTGATCTAAAGATCATCCGATTCTGATAAGTATTCATGGAGATATGAATTTATTTGTGTTATGGGCAATTCGTCAAGGTCAGCCAGCAACCAAATATACCCCACTTGTGCTCAACGTTTTAGTATAAATAAAGGTGCCTTGAATCATTTGAGAACACACTTCTCTCTTGATTTCTCTCCACTCGCTTTGGGTTTTAGTGGAAGAGAAATCTAGGAGAGGAAACCCTAGATGTTGGAGGAAAGGAGGTTGCCCTAGCCACAGCAAGGAAGATAGGCCAGCAAGGGTTTGAAGGACATTGGAGGTCAACTCCAAGTGACCGAGTACTGGAAGGAAGGTTTATCCACACTACTAGGAGAAGCCTTCTATAGGTTGCCTAAGGAAAACCTATACGCTGTCTAGAGAAGGTCTCCACAAGCCCTAGCCTCAGTCCAACAAGTGCCACATGGTATGCCCTAGACTCAGTCAAGGAGGAGGTCAAATGCAAGCCCTAACCACAAACAGAAAGAGTCAAGGAACATTGTGGAAGAGGGTTGCTACAGGAGGCCAGGTTTGGTGAGTCCTAAGGCTGAAACTAGGGCCGAAAGGATAGGCTTCTAGGCTGAGTAGAAGATGGGTAAAACGCAGGCTGTTTGGGCACATTTGGAGGAGGTCGTATGCTACAGCAAGGCTGTGTGGTAGGCCGCAGGCCATACCACCACAGCAAAGAAATAGCGTGGGCTGTTTTGCTGTCATATGCCCTAAGGCAGCAACCTAGTAAGGGAGGAATTCACCTTCAGCAAGCCACAATCTTCCAAGGTTTGTTTGGGGCAGCTTGGAGAAGATTAAGGCCACAGGTATGTGCCCTAACCAGTCTGTCACTAACAGTCAACAACAAACAAGGTTGGACAAGCATGGATGTTGTTGCCTATGTATGAGGGATGTTAGATCTGTCTTGATGGCCCATGATGAAGGCTGTCCCATCTTCCATCCTACATAGAAAACAGAGATCCTTAACTACGAATCAATACAGTCCATGATAAGATGTGACAGTAAGGTGACCCATGAAGTTTGAGAGCGGCAAGATGCATGGGAAGCATGATAGCAGCAATGGTACTTGGTGTAACAAGTACATGGTGCTGCAAACACATTGGCACAGCAGCATGTCACAACAATGCTACAATGGGACATCAGCAAGCACGGTGCTGCAAACACAATGGGACAGCATGGCAAGCATGGTGTTGTAAGCGCATTGGGACAGCAATGGCACATGATGCAATACAGTGATGGGTACAGTCTTGATTGGTAAAGCATGATGAGATGCAACATAGTAATGATGGGTGCAGCACGGTGAGGTGCAGCACATGGACGAGATGCAGCACAATGATAAGTGAAGGAGTCACCTTGGAGAATCAGTTGAAGCAGCATGTCTTCAACTAATTTCATGTAGAGATGATCTATTCTCTTATCTAGAAAGTCAAAGTGTTGACTTCTGTTGTAAATGTACTATCTCTCTCTCTCTCTCTGCTGAACTATTGAAGAACATAGAAGAAGAATTAATCAAGGGTTTCCCCACATTAGGGTTTGTCCCTGGCTAGCGCCACATCTTGTGTCCTCTTGTCTTGGCTTGTCTTCTGCTATTTATGTTTATGTTCTATCTGCAGTTTACTTTAATGCTGATGTGATTGCTAATCTGGAAAAGATATTGAACTAACTATGAAAATTGAAATAAATTGCTCTAAGCATAGAACATTACTTAAAATTAACAAGTTGACATCATTAAAATATATGCTTCGGGATTTGAGTTACAAGCTGCCACAAATACTGAATGATGACCACAGCTGGTTGGAGTGATGAACGCTAATGTACAGGCTTAGAGCCTTAACTAAGTAAAGGGAATTTAATATACATGATGAGCTGAGGTCACTTGAGCAGAGCCATTGTGGCAGAGCACTTGACGGAGTTTATGCTACTGTTAGGATTTGACAACTTAATGAGCAGAGAGCATTGTTGACAACTCAATGTCATTGAAGAGCAGAGAGAAGAAAGAGTTGTTGAGGTCTACTGAGCAGAGAGTGTTGAGCATTACTACGTTGTCCAGCTAGGGTTCGTATTGATGTTGAGCAAAAGCAGATTTGATTGTGACAGTGGACATGACAAATTTTATGTTACTAGAGTTTGATCGTTTGAGCAGAGGAGTTATTATTGTTGTTGACGACTTTGTGCCAGCATTGAAGATCAACAAAGTCAGCAAATTGTTTTGATATTATTTATTTTGATTTGAGCATAGGTGGATCCAGTCTGAAAATTGTGAAACGTTGTCCACTTGCTGAATAGAGTGGCAGGGTGGTGCAAGGCAAGAGAGAGGAGTCGTTTTCAGGTCGGAGCCTGAGAACACTTCAAGGTGGCAGGGTGGTGCTAGGGCAGGTTGGAGCTTTTGCCAGGTGCTGTAGCATCCTTTCAATCGAAGCTGAAAAAACTAGGGCATTGGAGAGCCCTTCCAGTCGAAGCTGGTAAATCAGGGAATTGGAGCATCCTTCAAGTTGGAGCCTGTAAATTAGAGCATAGGACAATCCTTCTAGTTGGAGCTGATAAACCAGGGCGTTATAGCATCCTTTCAATTAGAGCTGATAAACCAAGGGGTTGCAGCCTCCTTCAGTTGATGTTGAAAATCTTGGAAGTTGGAGCTTCCTAACTGATGCAATTTTTACAGACCTGTAATAAAAAGTCTTCGGTGGTTTTTCTCCCATAAGCATTTCCACCTAGTTTTCAGGTCAGAGCCTGAGAACACTTCAAGGTGGCAGGGTGGTGCTAGGGCAGGTTGGAGCATGTGTGGAGTGCTGGAGCATCCTTTCAGTCGAAGCTAATAAAACTACGGCATTGGAGCGTCCTTCTAGTCAAAGTTGGTAAATCAAAGAGTTGGAGCTTCCTTCAAGTTGGAGCTTGTAAATTAGGGCGTAGGACCATCCTTCCAATTGGAGCTGATAAACCAAGGCGTTATAGCATTCTTTCAGTTGGAGCTGATAACCCAAGGGGTTGGAGCCTCCTTCAATTGATGTTGTAAATCTTGGAAGTTAGAGCTTCCTAATTGATGCAAATTTTTGAAAGCCTATAATAAAAAGTGTTCGGTGGTTTTTCTCCCATAAGCATTTCCACCTAAAAATCTCATGTATTGTCTTGATGTCATGCATTGTTGAATGGTGTTGTTTACTGTTCATGTGATGTGATGTTGATTTTTGTTTGATCTAATGCTAATGTGAATTTAATGCTCCAAAGATTATAAAATTAATTAATTGAAAGGAAATATTGATTCACCCCCCCTCTCAGTATTTCCATCATTTTACTTATTAACTACTTTATTACACCTTTTCCAAACATGTTATTAACTTGTCCTCAGATTTGTCCTCACATTACACTTTATCATTAGCACTAACTTTATAACTTAACACAAAAGACTCTGTTCAACCTAAGTCTTACAAAAAAAAACATTTCATTGTTAAGAGCAATATATAAATTATTTATTTTGATAAGGATGATGAGTTGGGGTAGCTCTCTCCTCCCCTTTTCTGCTGGCTGTGCCGAAATCCTGGCTATGTTGCTTCACTTGCTCTCCACTTTCTAGTGTCTTATTGGGATAACAAACTTGTATACCTATGCTTATGTCATTTTGTATCTTGCTGCTCTTGTACTCACTTCTCATTTCATTTCATCTTGTTTTAGAGAAGTTTGTTACACCCCTATATCTTGGTTTGGATATTATTGCTGATTGTAAATTGTAATCACTAATCCTTCTGACCTATTTTAGTCTCTCATTGGCATGAATTAAAATTTCAATTTCTTTAAACGTTAACTTTTTACCTTCTACTTCGCCATTCAAATTTACATTATAATTATCCATGGAAATTGTAAGTGAAGGACAACACAGCATTACCTATGAATGAGAATTCATACTGAATCATGAAATCATAAATTTGTTGATAAGTAGGATTATGTAAGTTGGAATGTCTATATCATTTTAATAATTTATTCATACAAAATCCAAAACTTTACATTTCAAACTCAAGTATATCACATTCAAAAGAGTATTGTATCTTTGGATTGCACTGAATAGTAAATACTCTGCTTTTATTTCTTTAGTAGCTCTTCGAAAGAGGTTATGAACCTCATTGTATATACCCTTCCACTTTTTCGTTTTCTGATGGTAAATATTTTTCTGTAAAAATAAGATGTATTTTTTCAAAAGAGGAAAATCCAAAACTTTACATTTCCAACTCAAGTGTATCACATTCAAAAGATTAATCTATCTTTGGATTGCAATGATTGCTCTGCTTTTAATTTATTAGTATCTCTTCAGAAGAGGTTATGAAACTCATTGTATAACCCTTCCACTATTTGGTTTTCCAATGGTAAATATTTTTCTGTAAATATAAGATGCATTTTTGAGAAGAAGAAAAAAGTACTTCAAATTTTATAAGAACATTGACTTAACATACTACTGATAAATAGCAATTTTGCACCAGCAAACTTATGAGCCTAATACAGAAAAGAATCCAATGAAGTTTGGCTCAAGTACCTGACTATATATGAAATCCTTTAATATATGACAACCAAGAATGCGCATATCATCTTTTCGTGTCTGCTCAAGAAGTGTATGAATCATACTCAAGAGACTGAGAGCAAAGAGTGGCCTACAAGAAGTAATAACAATAGGTTAGTGGCTTTTTTCTATTGTATCACTAAAATATGATTCTTCATTATGGAGATTTGTTATTTATCAAAACAATTATATGAGAAAATTAAATCAAGATTACAAAACCAATTTAGAGAGACTAAGGAACAGCTGATTGCTACTAAAAACAACTAAAACTAACTAACATAACCGCTACAAAAGATCAACATTAAACTAGCAAACAATTTCTCAAAGGAAAACAATTAAAATAGCACATTATGAGCCATTCAAGGTAAGACACTCCCAAAAATCATAAAATTTTTAAGACTGAGTTCCCAAGTAAATGCTTGATGCCACTTGTCATCCTCCTAAGCAAAACGTCCTCTTGAAATAGGCTTTCTTGACCAAGTGTTAAGGCTTGGGGTGCCACTTGTCCTTCTCTCATGCAAAGCACTCTCGCTTGAGCTAGTTTAATCATGTAAGGCACCTCCTTATGCCATTTGTCTTCTCTTTTCTTTGGAATGCCCCTCAAGATTGCCTCCTCCATAAATGTGCCAAGATGTCAATCTCAAGGGAGGTTCCCCTAGAGTATGGAGTCAACAACATAGGGATGCCAAAAAAATAATAAAAATGGCAAGATGAAGTATGGCATTCTCTCCAATGAAGCAACAAACCTCCCCAAAAGATGAATCCCACAGATGGACGTGCAATAGATGCCATGGGTTGTTATAACAACCTCCTTAAAGGTGGATGATCTCTAAAAACATGCAAGGAACATAGATCCATGTAAATATCCACATGCAATAGACACCATGGGTTGTTATAACAACCTCCTTAAAGGTGGATGACCTCTAAAAACATGCAAAGAACATATATCCATGTAAATATCCACCAAAACTCCTCCAAACCAAGTAATAAAAGTGAAGTGTTCTAGGTAAATGTGCTCTCAAAGTGGAGCACTCCTTAAGAAGTACAATAAAAACCTCCAATCAAGGGCAGCATCGTTGAGCGCTCTAGGGAACTATGCATGAAAGAAGGAGCAACCTCAAAATTTGTGCCAATAATATTAAATCCACATGCAAAACAACCAAATCACCTCAAAACAAGAGCCAACATGGTGGAGTGTTCGTCCAATAGAGTCAAATACCATGTGCCAATAGCATTAAAACTTGTGCAATACCATCAACCATTTTCAATACATGGGCTAGAAGAAGAGTTGTTAGGTCGCTATACTACTAGTGTAACCCCTTATTGTTATTAGTGCAACCACCTTATTGTATTATTGTGCCCATATAGTCCCCATGTTGTTATTATTATGCCCCAAAGAAACCCACTATTGTTATTGTTATGCCCCGACAATATTATTGTTATGTAGGCTCTGATCGTATTGGAATGCCTTCGACTCCTATATATAGAAAGGAGGTTTTGTCATTTGTATCATCCAAAAATTGTTCATTTGTGTAATGTAAAGGAGGTTGCCCTCTCGAAGAGACTGGCTTTTAAGTCATCGATCTATCTTTTCAGTCTTTTTGTGCGCTGATTTCATAACATTTGGTATCAGAGCTTTGGATTCTAGGGTTTCGCTGCTCCAAACAAGGCATCGTGGCATTTTCGACATAACTTTTTCTCTACTAAGTTTCAGAAGCTAAAAGAATCCCATTGGAGCCGAAATCGTTCTGAACCTCGGGTCTGAATTTCAGAACTTGTCTCGCTATATTTTCGGAGATATGATCTAAGGAAGTTAGGGTTTTTGCAAGCTCTGGAATTCCATCGCAAACAGGTCATCGTGGCATTTTCATTATAATTTTTTTCTACAAAGGTTCTAGCTCTGAAATTACAACCCATTTGAGCCGAAAACTTGATGAAACCTGGGCTCGAATTTCAGATCTTGTTTCGCTATATTTTCGGAGATATGGTCCAAGACATTTAGGGTTTGTGCAGGCTCCCGAATTACATCCCAAACAAGTGACTTGGGGAAAATCGTCATAACTTTCTCTCTGAGCATCAGATTGAAATTTCGTAGAAAAAAAGGATGGCCTGTCGTTTTCGGTGTATCGATTTCAGGTCCTAAGGTTGAAATAGTGACACGTGGCACTTTGTACAAGTTCACTCTACTGAACCAGTCTATAATCAGGTCATCGTGGGAGATTTAGCATAACTCTTCCTTGGAGAATCCAATCTTGATCAGACTTGTAGGGTTGGAAAGAGGACTCAGAGGGCTACTGCAGGACGAAATTTCAGACCTTGGAGATCCGAAATTATAGAGATACAACAGCTTCAATATCAAACCCCTACAAAGTGAAAAAAGGTGTGTAGGTTTTTTTTTTTAAGTTTTGCATAAGTTTGGTTGAAAAATTAGTTTGAAGGAATTCAAAGGGCATGGAAGCTAATATGGATGGTATAGAAGAAAAACTTAAAGGCAACATGGAAGATTTGAAGACAAATTTGACAAAGTTGCTACAAGAAATGCTTACTAATGGCGAAAGGGTAGTAAAGGAAACTCATGATGAGAACAAAAGAAATGTTAATCATGATTTCATAGACTCTAATGTTGGATTGAAGACCCACCATGTTCCAAAGATCGATATGAGGAAGTTTGATGGCAAGGATTCCATAACATGGATACTACAAATGGAGCAATATTTCGATCTCCATAATTTGCAAAACACACAAAAGGTACGCATTGCAACTTTATATTTGGAACCAAATCAGTTTGTATGGTATCGATGGCTTTGCTCTCGTAAACAATTTGTCACTTCAGTAATTTTTATGGAAGCAATGATAGCACATTATGAGGATACAAAAAGCAACACATTTTTTAGCCAATTGATAAATCTCAAACAAAAGGGTTCAATGATGGAGCACATTGAGGACTTCCAAAAATTTAATATAAGGGTAAAAGATATTCTAGAGGAGCATAGGATTGATGTGTTCATAGGGATTTTAAAGGATAACATCCAACACGAGGTTCGCCTTTGGGAACCTGATTCATTGGAGAAGGCATTCAGGTTGGCAAGAAAAATGGAAAGCAAAATTATGGCAACAAGGAAGCCTACCACTCAACTATAAGGATGGAAGTGTTGTTTCTCCTAGCCTTTCACCACCTACAAGGTTGACACCACAAAAATTGGAAGAAAAAAGAGCAAAAGAGCTTTGTTACAATTGTGATAGAAAATACACTAAAGGTCATAAGTGTGTCGAAAATAAATTAATTTACATAGATGGGGAAGAAAAACAAGAAAAGGAACAAGAAACATCAAAAGAAGAGGATATACACCAGGAACCAATCCCAGAGAAACAAGAAATGAATCTGACCATATCTTGTAATGCATTGACAAGAATTACCACTCCTCAAACTCTCAAGATAAAACGGCATATCAAGCAGAAAAAGGTAATAATGTTGATTGATTCAAGTAGTACCCATAGTTTTATTCATTGTAAGATAGCCAAGGAATTGAATTGCTTCCTATATCCAGCACCAGAGTGTCAAGTAATGGTTGCAAATGGAGGAACCATAAATTTCTCTGGAAAGTGTCATAATATCAAGTTATCCATGGGAGAATATGCCTTGAATAGTCCAATGCTTTCCATTCCAATGGATGGTGCAGATGTTGTACTAGGAGTCCAATGGCTACAATCTTTGGGTACGATAGCTTTTAATTTTCAAGAAGTTTTCTTGAAAAAAAATTTCGGAAGGAAAGGAAGTTGAATTAAGGGGTATCGAAGGGAAACCGGGAAAGATAATCAGCTCTAACAGCATGACAAAGCTTCTAAAGAAATAACAACGGGGCGTAATTGCACAATTATGTTCACTAAAGGTTCCCACATCAAAATCATCTATTTCTCCAGATCTCCAAAACGTATTGGACAATCATTCCAAGCTATTTGAGACTCCCAAAGGCCTCCCACCTATTCATGATCATGATCATGCTATTCATTTGATTCTAGGAAGTGTTCCCCCAAACATCAGGCCTTACAGATATCCATATGCCCAAAAGAGTGAAATTAAATGTATGGTTGCAGAAATGCTAGAGGTTGGTATAATTCAACCTAGTCAAAGTTTTTTGTCTGCTCCAGTGGTATTGCTACACAAGAAGGATGGATCATGGCGCATGTGTCCAGATTATTGGGAGTTCAACAAGCTTACTATTAAATATAAATTTCCCATTCCTATCATTGATGAATTATTGGATGAATTACATGGAGCAATTTACTTCACCAAGTTGGATCTTCATTCAGGATATCATCAAATCAGAAGGAAGACTGAAGACATTCCAAAAACAACATTTATAACTCATGAGGGTCATTATGAATTTTTGGTCATGCCTTTTGGCCTTATCAATGCACCTTTTACATTTCAAGGTTTGAGGAATTCCATTTTCAAAACCTTCCGTAGAAAATTTGTGTTAGTATTTTTTGAGGATATATTAATCTACAGCAAGTCTTGTAAGGATCATGTTCAACATGTTGACAGGGTGCTCAAACTATTGGAGGAGAAACAATTATATGCAAAAATCTCCAAATGTTTCTTTGGAGTACAAGAGGTGAGATATTTGGATACTCAGTTAGCACATAGCTCATCTTATCATCCTCAATCTGATGGGCAAACCTAGATAGTAAACAAATGTTTGAAAGGATATCTTCATTACCTTGTATCTGATAAACAGACACAATGGGTCAAGTGGTTGCCTCTGGCTAAATGGTGGTATAATACTTCCTTCCATACTGTAGCAAAAATGACCCCATTTATGGCACCTTATGGATATCATCCACCGTCCATCACATCATTTGTAAAAGAAAATTGTAAGGTTCAAGCAGTGGAAGATCACATCGAGCATCAACAACAAGTTCTCAAACTCTTAAAGGATAACCTCACTTTGCCGCAGAATAGAATCAAACAACAGGCAGATCAACATCGCAGTGAAAGAAGTTTTGATGTAGGTGACTGGGTATTTCTACGACTACAACCATACAAACAAATGTCCCTCAAGCAAGCTACAAAGGATTATAAATTATCACCAAAGTATTATGGTTCGTACAAGGTGTTACAAAAGATTGGTACTATGGCATACAAATTGGATCATGTTCAACATGTTGACAGGGTGCTCAAACTATTGGAGAAACAATTATACACAAAAATCTCCAAATGTTTCTTTGGAGTACAAGAGGTGAGATATTTGGATACTCAGTTAGCACATAGCTCATCTTATCATCCTCAATCTGATGGGCAAACCTAGATAGTAAACAAATGTTTGAAAGGATATCTTCATTGCTTTGTATCTGATAAACAGACACAATGGGTCAAGTGGTTGCCTCTGGCTGAATGGTGGTATAATACTTCCTTCCATATTGTAGCAAAAATGACCCCATTTATGGCACTTTATAGATATCATCCACCGTCCATCACATCATCTGTAAAAGAAAATTGTAAGGTTCAAGCAGTGGAAGATCACATCGAGAATCAACAACAAGTTCTCAAACTCTTAAAGGATAACCTCACTTTGCCGCAGAATAGAATCAAACAACAGGCAGATCAACATCGCAGTGAAAGAAGTTTTGATGTAGGTGACTGGGTATTTCTACGACTACAACCATACAAACAAATGTCCCTCAACCAAGCTACAAAGGATTATAAATTATCACCAAAGTATTATGGTTCGTACAAGGTGTTACAAAAGATTGGTACTATGGCATACAAATTGGAGCTTCCTGCATCTTCTTGAGTGCACCTAGTTTTCCATGTTTCATGCTTAAATAAGGTTATAGGTGAGAAGATCTCAGTTCAAACAATATTGCCAGAACTTGACGAGGAAGGAAAAATCATATTGGAACCGGAAGCAGTCACAAAAACAAGAAATCGACAGCTACAGAATCGATCAATTTTAGAGTATCTCATCAAGTGGAAGAATTTACATCTTGAAGATTCCACATGGGAGGATGAGAATTTTATACAAAAACATCCAAAACTACTCAAGCATTGAGGACAACACTTTTTGAAGGAGAGGGACATGTTAGGTCCCTATAGTGCTAGTGTAACCCCTTATTGTTATTAGTGCAACCACCTTATTGTATTATTGTGCCCATATAGTCCCCATGATGTTATTATTATGCCCCAAAGAAGCCCACTATTGTTATTGGTGTGCCCCTACAATATTCTTGTTATGTAGGCTCTGATTGTATTGAGACCCCTTAGACTCCTATATATAGAAAGGAGGTCGTGTCATTTGTATCATCCAAGAATTGTTCATTTGTGTAATGTAAAGGAGGTTGCCCCCTCGAAAAGGCTGATTTTTAAGTTGTTGATCTATCTTTTCAATCTTTTTGTGAGCTGGTTTCATAACAAGAGTGCTCTAGGAATATGTGCCAAAAGGAGTGACAGATCCTCCATTTGAACTCTTCTTTTCCACCTGTAGGTCATAGAGTATTCAATGTAGAAATATCCATCCAAATATGTAGTGTTGCCTTAGGATACATGAGATGCACCTTCAATGAGTAAATATGCATGAAAATATGTGGATAAGGGCTCCAAAAGGTGAATCTTGGCCACATGTGCAAACCTGCCTCTAAATATGTGAAGTTCACATTCAGTAAATATGCATGAAAATATGTGGATAAGGGCTCCAAAAGGTGAATCTTGGCCACATGTGCAAACCTGCCACTAAATATGTGAACTCTACATTGAAATACACCTCAAAATACATGATCATACTCCACTCATGTGAAACAAAACACATATCCAAGATGCCAACATACACATGCCCTAATTCAATCCGACCAAAATTGCAAATTGGACTTGCATTTTTCAATAATAACAAGTCCCAACAACAAAATGTGGTCCTTGGTGGTCTTTCAATTAACCAGCATACTTTAGTGGCTTCTCCTTTCAAATCTTTGCCAAAGACTCTCTTTGCTCAAATGCGGAGACATATCGTTATTGGTACTATGGTGTTTTCAAGACGTTCAATCTTTAGATGGCATGTGTTCAGCATTAAGGGGAGAAAGCATCATCAATTGATTTCTCTTCTTGCCACCAACCTTTCCATCTTCAAGGTGTAGGTGGTACATACAATTGACCCTATGTTGAGATGGGTATTTATACACCCTCTAACCTCTTTTATTTCGGTTATGGTCAAACACCTACTTGAATTGAATATTCACCCACCTACTATCTCTTGTAGTTTAGATGTCATCACTCTTGTTTGTATTTTGAGTTGTGTATTCATAAAACCATTCTTCTATATTTTAGTCATGGCTAGTCTTTCTGAGGAGGTAGATATTTATAAACCCACTCCAATCCTATATTGGAGCTTCCTTATGAGTTGCACTCTATTAGATGTGTTTGTATTGGGTATTCATACACCCACAACTATGTTGTCCTCAAACTCTCTTGGTTGAGTTCACATTCTTACATTAAAATCCAACTCTCTACTCAACACACACATATGCCCCCCCAAATCCTACCCCATGAACCATTTGTTCAACAAGGAATGCAAAACACTCCACAAGCATCTCCACTTCAACCTGGCACATGACCTCTCATCATCCTCTCATCTTTGAAAAATTTACTATTGTCTCCTCCATCACAGGTGAATGTTACTCTCCTCAAGGAGATGTAAACTTCATGCGACCATCTAGTACTCCCCATAAAACTTATGCCCTTTTCCCTAAACACCACACCATCCCCTAATACCTAGACCCCCTATCCATGTTATCCCACACGACCTCCCCTTATGACATTGTCTGACAACCCCCCATGTGTATCCCTTCTATCCCCCCTTTCATGTCAGCTTTTCTCTTAAAGAAACATCAACAGAGTTGCCAAAGCTCTGAGTACCAATAGAGCAGTAGAAGAAAAAGGCCTCCAAGCTCAATTCCTTAAGCTTATCATCCAATCTCTCAACTCACACATTGCCAATTTATTTAACCATGTTGTATGTTCAAATACACCCCACTCCTAGACTGACACACAATTCACCTAATCCACAAATCATGGAGTAGTCTTAATCTAAACAACTATCAAATTATCATGGTTGCACATATATTCTCAAAGCTTTATGTTACAGAGGTGTATCAATGGCTTTTAGACGAGCTAGAGAGTCAATGCCTTGGGGCTAGAGGACAAGTCGACTCCCACTCGAAGAACCAAACAACCAATCACATCTTCACACTGATAGCCATTATTGAGGAAGCTCACCGTCACTCTTCAAAAATATATTGCAACTTCTACACTTCCAAACAATGTTGGACATAATCTCGAGAGGCATTATTCCAAAAGCTTCAAGACATACACATATCTAAAAGACTAAAACCCTCCTAATAGCATTTATGAGATTGTACTAGCCTAGATCTGTCTAACTCCAGATCTATCATGCGCTAAGAAGGATCAAATCCCTTGGGGTGCAAAACTTCTTTTTGGAGTGTAGAACATGAGGAAAGGTTTGCACCTCGAGGGATTTGATCCATCGATCCCTCTCGGCGCATGACAGATCTGGAGTTAGATGGATCTGGGCTTGGTTCCAGTCGCTGGCAGCAATGTCACATTTTCAGATTATCATTATTATGTGTATGTTTGAGATGAACTTTGTACTTTAAAATTTAAATAATATGCAAAGTAAAACACTAATACTTTAAAATTCATTAACGAGGAACTGAAACTTAATCTTGTGAAAGAGCGAATCAATCACATTGTTTACCACATATATTGGCAGGGTTCCTTGATCCAACAAAGTAAGTTGTTTCAACATCTTCCCCTGCTTCCTTATAAATTGCCTTGATTCCAGGTAGTGAAGGACATTGCTCTGTAGAATGTAGAATGATCTCATTCACATATGGTGCAACTATTAAGTGGGCACTCTCTCAAGGGATGCTTCTTAGTCAGACAAATAATAATGCACTCTGATATTGTCAACCTAATCCATGATATTTTTAATTGTTGTTAAATAGATAAATTTTTATTATGAATTCTTATGAATAGTAAATATTATGATCAATAAATTTAAATAGTTAAAATCTATTTTAACTGTTTATGATATAGTTCTGTTGTCATTTTTAATCGTTAAATTGTACTTTTAAATAGTGTAATCTGTGTAAAAGTACCCTTCATTTGAAAAATTTAGTCATCAGATTATTGGCCTTGACTTGGAATTTGATTTAATGCCGAAGGAGGTTGAGTTTTCCTTCTACAATGTGGTGGTTGATTATAGCAATGGCATCATTTTTTGTGTTTAGAAATTAGAGAATCTAGTTCTTATTGTTGATCTTAAATTATACCAGTGTCATCATTCATTTGTGTTGATTTGAAATCGAGGCAATTCAGCTTGTGCTTATTGTAGATGACAATAGTTGTGGCAGAGATAAATTGGGTAAATGATAAGAATAAAAAATTGAATTCTATTTTGAAGAGATTAGTAGTAAATTTAAATACTTGTATAAGCATATCAATTCTTTGGTAGTGCATTGATGAAAGCCAGGTTTATTAGATTGTCATTTTGGAAGCCAATTTCAGGTTAAAATTATTATTAATCTTGATGAATCTCAAAAAAAATCACACATTTTTTTTATCCTCGTAGATATTTAATCCAAATTTTAAATGAGTAAGTGTAATGAGTCTATTTGTTAGCAGAGTACTAAGAATGGTTGGAATTCACTATAATAATATTTAAATAATTTAAATAATATGCAATATAAAATACTAATATTTTAAACTTCATTAACGAGGAACTGAAATTTATTCCTATGAAAGAGCAAATCAGTAACATTGTTTACCACATATATTCACAGTTTAACGCACACTCTGATATTGTCAGCCTAATCTATGATATTTTTTTATTGTTTTTAAATAGATAATTTTTATTATGAATTCTTATAAATATTATGATCAATAAATTTAAATAGTTAAGATCTATTTTAACTATTTTAATTGTTTATGATATAGTTATGTTGTCATTTTTAATTGTTTAAATTGTATTTTTAAATAGCATAATCTAATTAATAGATGAAATGGTCTATTTACAATAGATTATTTAAATGAAATGGTAAGTGTTATGAAAAAAGTAATTTCTTCTATTAGTTAAATTGCCTTGTCTTTTTAACCTCAATTGTAATCATCCTTTTGCATATAATTACCCTTCATGTGAAAAAAATTTAGCCAACAAATTATTGTCCTTGACTTGGCATTTGATTTAATGCCCCAAGTGGTTCAGTTTTTCGTCTACAATGTGGTGGTTGGTTATAGCAATGGCATCATTTGTTTGTGTTGATTAGAAATTAGGGCAATCTGGTTATTATTGTTGATCTTAAATTATAGCAGTGGCATCATTTATTTGTGTTGATTTGAAATTAGGGCAATCTAGCTTGTGCTTATTGCAGATGACAATAGTTGTGACAGAGATAAATTGGGTAAATGACGAAAATAAAAAATTGAATTCTATATTGAAGGGTTAAGTAATAAATATCATCTCGATTCTCAACTCTTTAGCGCAATAACCGAAGTGCATTGATGAAACCCAGGTTTATTAGATTGTCGTTTTGGGAGCCAATTTCAGATTGGGATTATTATTAATCTTCATGAATCTCAAAAAAAATCTTACGTTTTTCAAGTCTTCGTAGATATTTAATCTAGATTTTAAATACAAAAGTGTGTTAAGTCTATTTCTTGGCAGAGTAATAAGAATGGTTGGAATTCACTGTCATAATATTGTCCATTTAAATTTAAATTTGGTTAATCATATTCCGTATGACTTGGAGATTACCAAATAAATTTAAAAGTGATTTTTTTAATTTAATAATAGCATTAATTCTTAAATATTTCAAAGAAAAAATAATTGTACTTATTACTGAACATTGATGTTTCTGGAAGAACAGTGGAATGAATGTGAAACAGCCTTCTTCAATATTGGACGTTTCACACTCGTTCGACAGTTCTCCTTCCAGCGTTTCATATGAATTCAAACTTTGAAAGTCTACACTTGCAGATAATTGTGTGTTCTAATTACAAATTCTTCTAATTAAAATATTAAAAAAGAAAGTGTATTCTATCGATAGTGTTCTAATGGCTCCAACTACGACCATATAATTTCATAGTAAGGTTATATGTTTTGGTTGTAGCTAATGGCATGAAGGAAAAATATAGAAGAATGTCAAATTTATGAAAAGGAATAATGCCAATTCAAATTTCTTTTTGTTAAAATGCAATTCCCATAACTAAAATGATCATAATGGTTCGCCTTAAGATTAGCTCATAAAATTTATTAGAATATATCTCTATATCTCTATTTAGTAATGCTCAGTCTTTTAGATGTTTCTATTCTTATTCTTTTAGCAGTTTCTTAGATGAAACTGTTTGTTCGATATTCTACATAGAAACCTGATGTTTCTATTCTTGTAAATATCTTTGTATTATCATTGAGCTGTTTGCTCCATGTGAATTAATTTCATTGAACATTCTTTTATGGTATCAGAGCACAGGGATTTTTTTTCGAAATAATTTTTCATAGCTTGAAAAATTCAGGAGTTCATTTCGAAACTGCTCTCAGGGTCTGTAGATTTCTTGATCAGCTATCCTCTTCATTTCTTTCTAAGGTCGAGCCCTCTGTAAGCCAGGTAGCCTTCACTGAGTCTTAGCTTCGGCTTTGCTCATTGTGATAAAAGCTTACAGTCGTCAATCTCGATACAGAAAGGGATCCTGAAATTCTCTTGAAATTAAATCCGGCATTTTGAAATCTGGGGGCAGCAGTCGATTTATCGGTTGAACAGGTTATCTGTTTTTTTGAAGTCTTGTTTATTTTTTGTGGCCCGTGAAATCTCAGTATTCAACCCCAGAATTCAGTATTCAGTATTCACGATATCTGCAATCGCACACATATCCGGGTAATTTTTCGTGGGAGCGGGATTCAATTCCGGTTATTTTCGTCAAAATCGTGGCCAGGTATCTCTGCGTGCTTCCGGTTATTTTCGTCAAAGTCGTGGCCAGGTATCTCTGCGTGCTTCCGGTTATTTTCGTCAAAGTTATTTTCGTCAAAGTCGTGGCCACTGTGGATACATCTGCGGGTTATCTCTGCGTGCTTCACATCTCGTCTTGCCATAACTCATTGTAAAGCATAGCTGAGACGAAGACGTGAAGACGTGAAGACGTGGGTCAGTTCCCTTGGTTAGATCCGCGTATTTCACTTTGTCTGCCGGTGGGTCCATGTTTATTGGCGTCTTGTAAAACCGTGAAACCTTAGAACTTAAGACGTGAACCTGTTAAGAAGCCGTGGGTCCGTTTCTTTGGTTCGATCTGCGTTTTTAATTCTGTCTGCCGGCAGTTGTTTTTTTCTTCATAGTGATTCTGACAGCCTCCATTATAACTCAGATTTAAAGAAAAATTATCTTTTTATAGCAGCAGTCAGACCTCTGGACATTGCAGCAGTCAGTATTGCTAATTTTTAGACAGGGAAAATTTTTTTTGCTGGGTAATTTTTTCCAGAACAGCATCTGTTTTGGTTTACATCAGGATAAACAGGCAGCCAAATTTTTTTTGAGCATCAGTGTTCTGTATTTTATTTAAGAAAATGGCCACGCTCACCAATCTGATGTTAGAAGGAAATCAACGCTTTAATGGCAGCAACTATAACATTTGGAAACAAAGACTGCTGACCATTTTTTAGTACAGGCGTCTTGATCAACTCATTTTGGGCAAAGAGCTTCGTCCAGGTACAGCCGGGACCGATCAAGATAAATTTGATGATCGAAATCGAGAGGCTGTTATGCTTCTCAAGCTCTCTGTCGCTGATGATCAGTTACCACAGATCCCTTCTGGCAAGACAGCTGCTGAAATCTGGCAACAGTTGAAAGAATTGCATGAGACATCTGATAAAAGCAGAGCTTTTTTTCTCAAAAATTAGTTGTTCTCCATCATGATGGATGAACATATGTCTTTACAGGAACATCTCAACAAAATTAAAGACATTCGAGATCAGCTCGACGCCATTGGTCGGACCATGGAGGAAGAAGATATGGTAGTCATTACCCTGAAGAGTCTACCAAAATCTTATGAACACTTCATTGAAACACTCAACATTACAAACACAAATGTTGATCTGAAGTTTTCAGATTTATGTACCAAACTTCTGCAGCAAGATAGGTGGAAACAGCAGTTTGGTAGTGGTACTTCATCAGTGCCCTTGGAAAATGCATTTGCTGCAAAATATCAGTCCTCTCAATCTTTTCAGCAGAGAGGATCATCTCAGTCTTTTGATCCTAACAGGAAGAAAAGTGTACAGTGTAATTACTGTCACAAGTTCGGTCACATGAAGAAAGACTGCAGGCAGAGGATTGCTGCTGAACAAAAGAAACAGGGAGGGTCACATCCGACAGCGAATGTTGCAGAACATTCCGAGCAGACAGATTCTGCCTTTTACGCCTTTATGGCTAAAAGGTCTTCAGAACATGTTCCTTCCTCTGCATGGTACATTGATTCTGGTGCATCACGCCACTTCTCTCACAGGCGTGACTGGTTTATTGACTTTTCACCTTTCAGTGATTCAGTTGTATTTGGTGGAGGTGAAAAGTACACTGTTGCTGGCAGGGGTACAGTTCAAATTCAGTTTGGTGGACGCACGCTCATATTTCTAAATGTATACTATGTTCCTGGTATGGAGATTAATCTGCTCTCTGTCAGTCAGATTATGAGGAATTCTCCTCAGCTTGATGTTGTGTTCAGTGCACACAAGTGTTCCATCATTGACAGGGAGACCAGTCTGACAGTTGCTACTGGCCTCGAGGACCATGGTCTATACAGGCTACTTGACACCGGTGACTTTCCAGAAGTGGCACTAGCAGCTCGTGTCTCTCCCATCAGTACTCTATGGCATCAGCGATATGGGCATCTCAATATGCAGTATCTCTCTCAGCTCTCTCGGGAGGGACTTGTGTCAGGATTACCTGATATTCAGACTCAGCAGTTGGGGGTATGCAGCGCCTGCCAAGCGGGAAAGCAACATCGGTCGTCATTCAAAAATGGAGAATCTTGGCGCACATCCCAGGTACTTCAGTTACTTCATGCTGATATTTGTGGTCCTATGAATACAGCTTCTATAACTGCTTGCAAATACTTTTTACTTATTGTAGATGACTTCAGTCGAAAGATGTGGGTGTATTTTTTAAAAAATAAATCTGATGCTCTTAGTACCTTTCAGAAGTTTAAAACTTTAGTTGAAAACGAATCTGGTTGTAATATCATGACCCTTAGGACCGACAATGGGGGGGAATTTTGTTCCTCAGCTTTTGCCAACTTCTGTGATATTCATGGCATCAAACGTCAATTCACCACACCTTACACTCCCCAGCAGAACAGTGTTGTCGAGCGTCGCAATCGCACGGTTGTTGAAATGGCTCGTTCCATGTTACAACACCGGAGTGTTCCAAACAAATTCTGGGCTGAAGCAGTATTTACTGCTGTTTACCTTCTTAACCGATCCCCTACTCAGGCTGTTAAAGGGAAGACTCCTGAAGAAGTGTGGTCTGGTCGTAAGCCTAAGATCAGTCATCTCAAAGTTTTTGGCTCAGTTGCATATGTTTGGATTCCATCTGCTAAGCGATCTAAGTTGGATTCCAAAAGTCAGAAACTCATGATGACAGGTTACAGTGATCATCACAAGGCTTATAGGCTGATAGATATAGCCACTGGTCGACTTAGCTTCAGTCGAGATGTAGTATTTGATGAAGAGAGAGGATTCTTTCAGTCTTCTTCTTCTGAGCAGCGTTCTGAGGATCCGCCTCACAGTGTTCTTCTTCCAGTCAGTCCATCTGATGGGAGGGATGATGTAGCATCAAGATTTGATACTACTATATCTGAGCTTCCTCCAGAAGCTAATCCCCCTCTTGCTGTCCCTATTGCTCTTGAGCCTGCTTCTCTTCCTCCTGATATTGGTCCCTCTAATCCTGATATTGGTTCTTCTTCTCTTCGGCCAAAATGGTGGGCTAAAACCATAGGTGATCTCCGGGATGATGAGCTCCTTGAAGGTAGAACTTCTAGGCATAAGAACAGACAACAGTCTACAGTCAATTTTGCTCTTATGGCTAACCTTCACAGTACTTTTGAGCCTCAAACATATTCAGAAGCTAAGGGTATATCTGAGTGGGAACAGGCTATGGAAGCAGAATTTCAGAGTCTTCAGAAGAATCACACATGGACTCTTTCTGATCTTCCCGCAGACAAAAAACCCATAGGCTGCAAATGGGTGTATAAAGTCAAATACAAAGCTGATGGAACCTTAGACAAGTATAAAGCTCGGCTTGTGGCTCGAGGATTTTCACAGCAGGAAGGCATCGACTATGAGGAGACTTTTGCTCCTACAACCAAGATGAGTACTATCAGGCTTGTGCTTGCCCTAGCAGCTCAGTTCAATTGGAAAGTTCATCAGATGGATGTAAAAAGTGCTTTCCTAAATGGTGATCTCCAAGAAGAAGTCTACATGACGCAGCCTCCAGGATTCAAGGTTGCTGGTCAAGAACAGAAAGTGTGTCGGTTAGTTAAAGCAATCTATGGATTGAAACAAGCTCCTCGGGCTTGGTACATAAAAATTGATCAGTATCTGACAGATCAGGGTTTTCAGAGGAGTCCATCTGATGCAAACCTGTATATCAAGCATACTGATGATGATATCTTGTTTGTAGTTGTCTATGTGGATGATCTTATCATTACTGGCAGCTCTGCACATTTGATCCATGGGATCAAACAAGATCTATGCAGAACTTTTGAGATGACAGACTTGGGACTTCTTCATTACTGTCTGGGGGTTGAAGTGTGGCAGACTGAAAATCAGATCTTTCTTTCTCAGTCCAAGTATGCCAAAAATCTTGTGGAAAGGTTCAGAATGCAGGATTGCAAACCGGCCACGACTCCTATGGAACCAGGGCTCAAACTTTCAGCACAGTCATCCTCTCCTCTTGTGGATGAAACTTTATTCAGGCAATTAGTGGGCAGTCTCATCTATCTTACTGCTACCAGACCCGACATCAGTTTTGCAGTAAGCTACATTTCTCGCTTTATGTCAGCTCCTAAAGCTGATCATTGGATAGCAGCAAAGCGGGTGCTACGATATGTGCGTGGTACTTCTGATTATGGCCTCTTATATACTCACAGCTCCACTCCTATTCTCAGTGGCTACACTGACTCTGACTGGGCCGGTTCGGTTGATGACCGTAAATCTACAGCTGGGTATGTGTTTAGTCTAGGATCTGAAGCTGTTACTTGGACTAGTAAGAAGCAACAGGTTGTGGCTCTCTCCTCAACAGAAGCAGAGTATCGGGGAGCAGTTAAGGCCGCCTGTGAGGCAGTTTGGCTTCGTCGTATGCTTGCAGATATGCATGTTTTTCAGACAGGGCCTACTTCTTTGTTTTGTGATAATCAGGGAGTGCTCAAACTTGCCAAGAATCCTGTCTTTCATGAACGAACAAAGCATGTGGAAACTCACTGCCACTACATTCGACAGCTGGTTGAAGACGGCTCAGTTCAGTTGCACTATGTTCCCACCACAGAGCAGCCCGCCGATATTTTTACCAAGCCTCTTGGTCCTGATAAATTTGTAAAATTTCGCGGGTCTATTGGTGTTGTAAATAGATTGAGCATTAAGGGAGGGTATTAGAATATATCTCTATATCTCTATTTAGTAATGCTCAGTCTTTTAGATGTTTCTATTCTTATTCTTTTAGCAGTTTCTTAGATGAAACTGTTTGTTCGATATTCTACATAGAAACCTGATGTTTCTATTCTTGTAAATATCTTTGTATTATCATTGAGCTGTTTGCTCCATGTGAATTAATTTCATTGAACATTCTTTTAAAATTTTATCCCTACATATGATCAATATCACAAACCGGTTTCAATCTTAAGTCAACAATTATGCAAATATATAAAAGATATAGATCTCATGGAATCTTAATTATGTTATAATTTGTGTTATAATTTGTGTTATACTTTGTTCTATAAATTGAATAATAGAGTTTGCTAGGATTCATATCCCAAAATAAAAGGGGCAGTTTTATAATAACTATAAACGGTTGGTTGTTAACTAAATTTTTGTTAAAATGCAATTCCCATAACTAAAACGATCATAATGGTTCACCCTAAGATTAGCTCATAATACTTTATCCCACATATGATCAATATTACAAACCGGTGTCAATCTTAAGTCAACAATTATGCAAATATATAAAAGATATAGATCTCATGGAATCTTAATTATGTTATACTTTGTTCTATAAATTGAATAATAGAGTTTGGCAGGATTCATATCCCAAAATAAAAAGGGCAGTTTTATAATAACTATAAACGGTTGGTTGTAAACTGATTCATGTTAAAAACAACTAAATTAATTTTGATTAAAGTTGATACTTTGATCCATTGAATGAAAATAGTATAAAATTTTACTTTGGTAAAGCAAACTTCCACCTTACAAATGCTTGAGCAAATCCAGCAAACCCAATGCTAATAAAGTGAGTGAGTACAGCGAGTGATTGTGTTAAGATTAATTGCATTTTGTATACTTATACATTATTCTTTGTTTTGTTGCAACCAATGTTTTCTTATTAACTAAATATTTATTTATTTTTATTTTAAAAGGACATTTGTCAAATCCACATTGAGCATGAACGAAATCACACATCGCCCTCATACTGGGCTATAAAATGCACCTCTTGAAGCAACAATTATGTGTCGAGTCACCTCCAAACAACACATGACATTTCTAACTTCATCCATAGTACCACTAGGGTAAAGCAAGTTCCAACTTCCAACTTCCCAACCTCAGTCAGTGGACTCAGACTTCAGTGATTGGTCAGTAGTGGAATGCGCTTGATCGGCAGTCACGGGTGATTCCTGTTGAAATTTCTAAGTATTACCCGTTAGAAATTTTATTTGTATTCCCTGGTTTCTTTCGCCTCCTTGTTTAATTACTAACAAGTTATTTAATCATATAAACACTGAAATAAACACAATACAATCTCATCCATCTACAGATCAACAACTGAAAGAAATGAACAAACACACAAGGGCCACCGTTATTTTTGGACAATCGTCCCTGAAAAAACCCAACTTGGGAAAACCGGTGCAGCAGTTCTGAGGGTTTTATTATTAAGCAGCTTTGAATGAGAACACTAGGTGCCAAACTGGCTCACCCAACAGAGATAAAAAAATATGGCAGTAATACCTCTCTTCGAAAGAAAATATTCTGAAAGTCTGCTCCACAAAACCCTCTCCAACCCACTCTGAAGCATTGCGTCAACCCTCCTGGCCTCTGCGTCAGCCTGAAACCCTTTGCATCAGCCCTCTGAGGCTCTGCGCAACCTCTCCGACCCTCTGCGTCAACCTGAAACCCTTTGCATCAGCCCTCTGAGGCTCTGCGCAACCTCTCCGACCCTCTGTGTCACTTCTGCAACCTCTACGTGGATGACGCAAGCCCTTCTGGCCTCTGCGCAGTCACTGTTGGCCTCTATGTGGCACCCTCAGGCTCTGCGTCTGCCTCTTTGCCTCTGCACTAGTCTTCCGGCACTATCTCTGCCTCTTTGCCTCGTACTCACTGCCCCTCGCCGTAAATTTATCACTGGTTCGATTTCTCTTAGCAAACCCCGCTTCATAAAATCGAACCAACTTATCACTTTGGTGTATCTCCAACTGACCCTAAAGCCTCCTCTTATACTTTTTTTGTTGATTCTTCAACGACCAAGATTACATCTCTAATCAATGGCTAAGATTATATTTGGCTTGATCCATGTCATTTAGAACCTTCTAACCCAGTTTTATATTATTACCCATTAACATTTTTATTTTCCTAAGTTTAGACTTAGGAACCCATTAAATATATTAATTATTTTAATATCTCCTTCACCGGGCAGAATTTCCCCAAACCACTTCTGGGTCTTGGAGATCTCATGTGCTTTAGCCTCTCCACCAATTTTCATGGCTAGATCACATCCGATGCTACCCCAAATCAACACTCCCTCTTAGCGAGGAATGTGCTCTAGTAATACTCCTCCACTGAGCATCACCCTGATCATACGGCACCGGTACCTGTGTTGATGCTAAGCCTTCCTACCCAACATCCTCTGCACTGTTCCATCTTGTACTGCTGCCCATGGCCCTACCACTACCACTGCTACATCTGTACGACAGCTCCCTCTGCATCCATGTTGCTACTGGCCCTTCCTCCCAACACTACATCTGCACTGCAATCCTCTCTCATGATGTTGCATCATGTTGCCCATAGCACTAACAATATAGTCCCCATGTTGTTATTATTATGCCCCAAAGTAGCTCCCGAATCTACCAAAGCAGCAAACTTCCTTCCAAGCACGGTCACCTACACAACATATGGCTAAAGCCTTTTCATCTTGCGAGGATCTCATTCCATGCTTCCTTCTCACTTTCATGATCTTCTTAATCACATCCTCAATCGTGCACTCGGTTAGTTTGTGTAGCATCGACGAGTGTTCTAGTCTCAGGTGGTGTTTATGAGGCTAGAAACACAGATGGATTAATTATCTCCAATACCCAACAAAAGTTTTTAAGGAAAATTGTCTTAATTAGATTTAATTAGCCAGTTTAATTATTTTTTAAGTCTCTAACTTAGGAAAAGTGGTTAACTAATCAGAATTAATTAAGACCTATTTTGCAAGGGAGCGCTCCCCGCCCCCTCGATCCCGCTCCCAATCTAGCGCGAGAGCGACTCGGGAGCGGGTCGGTAGCGCGCTCCCTAAAAAAAAATTCGCTCCCTGCCTTTTCGGGAGCGTTTTGCCTTTTTTGCAATTTTTTTTTTTGTAGTAATGTTCGAAATGCATTTTTTTTTAAAGAAACAAATAATTTTTGAGTGGGGCAGCTTAATGATCAAGTCTAGGCCCTAGTATTGATATGCTATTCATGGTAATGTTAAATTCTTAAAGTAAAAGTGACATTTTCCTTAATCTTCATTTTCATCCTTTTACTTAAAATTTTAACATTACCATGAAATGACTCAGGATGTTTGACAGTGGTTTCGGCCTCATTGGATTTCATATGGAGAAAGTAGAATTTTATATTTAATTCAAAATCCAGCAGACTTATCAGTTTTTCAGGATTTCAGGATTGGGGGATTCTAATGTTTCCATTGAATTTTGTCATGTATTAGGGTATGGAACTCGTATTTAATCAAGAGCACAAATCCCTCTATGTACCTTGATGTTAGTGACATTGTTTGTCGAACTCCTCTATCATGACCCTCCTAAAAATGTACGCATCACTCAAACAAAATCTTGACTTGACATGGTATGCTTTTTCTATCTTATGTTAATGCTTAGAGGGTGATATTAATGACAAAGATCCCTATACAGATACAAAGGTAATGACAAAGATACCTCTGGATATTAATGCTTAGAGGGTGATATTAATGACAAAGAACCTGATTTTCCAACAAGACTAAAAAATTAGACATTGCTCGTGGTGGCAAGAGGCCCAAGCATAAGAAATAGATAATAGATTTACTTCTCTTTTCTGGTTTCTAGTAGCTTTTATAACTATTGACTCTTTCATATTTATTATAATATTTTTTTAAACAATATCTGACAATTTAAGTTTGAAGTTGGCAATTATAACTCATTAGTAATGAATTATGAATATGATGCTTCATGAAAGTTGAAAGTTGTTTCATTTCATTTTATAACATTTCATTTCATGTTAGATATTATTTGTTGTAATGGTTACACTTAGCTTACAAGTACAACTTTGGTGATCAATGATGATAAATGTTATATATTGAATTTTGAAAGCTTGAAACTTTAAGATTGATGAATCATGAGACTCAATATGTTGTATGTTACTATGTTACTAACTTGCGGACGTGGTAGATGAAGATTATAACTTCTCGATGATTGTTGTTATATGGTTCAATCTATGTTTTTTTTGTTTTTTATATCTATTCATTATTTTACATGTTTTTGCTGACATATATGTATCAAAATATAAAAAATATATATATTATATAAAAAACGCTCCGGGATTCGCTCCCAAACCGGGAGCTTCTGAAAATGTCGCTCTCGCTCCCGTTTTCCCTCCCGCTCCCCGCTTTCGCTCCCCTCCCAAGTAACATTGATTGAGACAAACTGATTTCTCACTAAGTCATGGCGTGTATGTCTTTCCTTCATTCCATTACATGCTTACTATGTCCCAGCCATCTTTTCCATTTTTCTTTTTCTTGTGCCTCCATAGATTTTTATCATTCTTTCATCTGCATCAACCTCTTAGGGTAATTTTTCGGGCCCTGATTCAAAGATGAGAATATAAGGTGTCAATCCCAATGACAAATGACAATCAACCCAAAGAATGGATGTGGATAATAAGGGAAACGAGGAATGTGTCAAGTATGGATTACCTTGGGCTATCTACTTCAATCAATGTCTCTTATTCGTGTCCCTCTTAAAGGAAAGACCTCAAGGGAAGTCACACTAGACTAGGGGAAAAGGATAACCTCCCAGGTGAACCATGGGAACAAAAGTATAAACAAGAGCTATCAATCATCCAAATTGGCATGTGTTCCATATTAGTATGCCCCAAAACATTAAAAGAAATCACATGGTCACCAAAATGGTTAGTGCACCTTCCAATAGATAAACCTTCCTTCAAGAAGGATGCCAGATGGGAGAGAGAATTGACCAGAGCATAGGTGAAGAGCTCTGATGTAAAGCTATCTGTGGGCCATCATAAGGCTGCTGGCTGGCTGGCTGAACAAATGAGGAGAAATATTTTCTCCCATGAGTTACCCACTTTTGGTGGGTAACATGCCTCCATCCCCCAAGAGTATCACGAAAAGCATTCTTAAAAATTAAATTTCTACCCTGCTAGTTAAGAGAGAATGTCAAGTTACCCTAAGAAAAAGCCCCACAAACCATCTAGCATTCGACTGCACCAAATGTATCCCACATTGCCTATGAAAACTCACAAGGAAATCCATCTATACCTAGAGACACCATTCTTCATAGAGGAAAGAGCTACAAAGAGTTCCTCCTTAGAAAGCACAGCATCCAGCCAATCTTGATACACAACGCCAACCAATTTGGGGATTACACAGCCACATTGCCTATGAAAACTCACAAGGAAATTCATCTATACCTAGAGACAGCATTCTTCATAGAGGAAAGAGCTACAAGGAGTTCCTCCTTAGAAAGCACAGCACCCAGCCAATCTTGATCCACCACACCAACCAATTTGGGGATTACACAGTAACAGGCTCCCAAAGCAGTTTTTTTAAAGCTCGATTAGAGCTAGATTCCAAAGCAGTCTTTGTAAAGCTCAGTTAAACCTAGATGATAGTACAGAAATTTCGAAGAAATAATTATAATGACTTATTAGAAACATGATCATAGAAAAAACAATATACACACACACACACACACACAAGTGATAATACATCAAAGTAATTTTCAGGAGCCAATAAAGCTTGTTGCCAACCTCAAACTAATACTATATAATTAACTATAGTTAGTACAATTGGATTTCAAAATACTTACATTTGGTCCTTGCATGATGAAAGTAGCTTGCTATATGCAGTCATGATAACACCGACAGATCCAAAGTGCTCGTTGCGCAATTCCTTGTAACCCCTTTGCTCCAAAAGGTTTGCAATCTGAAATTAAGACAACAGGGGATGTGTAACAAATGCAGATAGAATGTGTTGTTAGCTAGCAGATAATACAACAGTGTCTGCAGTCCCTGAGAAGGGGAGCCCTAACTGTAGATACTAGAGATTTCAACTATAAAAAAACCAAGACTTCAACTACTAAAATAATGAAGACCTAGGAACGGATAGCATGAAAAACCTTTGGTATTCGCAATGGATTCTTTGCTGCATATTCAGAGAGCTTAACAATCTTACGCTCATTTGGTAGTTCATCCTGCATAAGGAGTCATGACAACAAATTAAGCTCAGAAATATGCATATGACACCATAATATGAATATCAGAATTCCAGTAAATTAAGTCAGGAAAAAATAAGTTTTAATATTCTTGTACTGATTTCCAAGAATATATAGTTTGTGCAGACTTTATTGACACTTCCATGAGTATTGTTCAATTCCTTTAGTGTAAATTGTAACTGCATATTATCATCACCTCAATCTAGAAAAAATGTGAACTTGAGGATCTACCTATGCAAGTGCATGTGGAATAAAGAATGTTGTTGAAGTTCTGAGACTCCATGCTATCAATGCATTAGTTGCTTATAGTCTCTCAAAAGCTGTCATGCAATCTTCAGACCCGAGAGTCTGCCAGATGCAGTCAAGGTAGTTTCCAATTTCTATGAGGGAAACATTCATTCCTAAGGGGAAATGTGTCCAGAATGCATGGCACCTGGCAATACATCCCCCTCACATAAATTGAAGAGTCCATGCGTATTGCACACACTACATGGCATGATAACTTGAATTCTACACAAAGAACATTTATCCTTGAGTTGAGACTACTTACAAACTTATAAAAGGTTAAAAGATAATTATTTGAGAATTGAGTTATGAACATTTGATATTGCTTTCCCTTTTAGGAAGGTATTTTTGAGTTTTCTGTTTTTTTAAATGTTCATTATATTATTCCAAGAAAAAATAAACAATATGTACAAATATAGCATTTTACAAAAAGCAGGTGGCAAGTGATAATAAATAACAAAGGTCACCACCATATGTCCAAAGCAGGTATAAGAGACTTCTCAAGCATCCAAAGTGCAATAATCTAAGGCATACTTTGTGGTAGTTGTCACCGTCTAAAAATGCAAGATTCATTTCGCTTTTTCATGGGCTTCCCTCTCTCACCAGCAGAGAAAGGGATCCTTGTAGTTCAGTGGCAGTTATAGGTTGTGAGAAAGACTTGGAGGTTACGCCCCTTGTTCTATTTGTACATATTTTTTTATTCTAAGAAAATAAAACAACACGTACAAATACAGCATTTTACAAAAAATGGGTGGCAAGTGATAATAAATAACGAAGGTAACAGCCATAAGTCAAAAGCAGGTATAAGAGACCTCTCAAACATCAAAGTGCAATAATCTATGGCATACTTTGTGGTAGTTGTTACTATTACCCACCAAAAGCTGGTGACCCCATAGGAGATTTTTTTCTCCCACACTTTGCATCCAGCCGTCCAGCCAGCAGCCCTTAACAGCCAACATTAGCTTATGACATGCCATTTTATCTCCGCCACCTACATCAGTCATATGCCTTCTTCACCCATCCGGCAAGAGCACATGGACGAAGGTGGGCTTTCGATCAAAAGTTACTTTATTCATTTTGCAATCAGGTGTTTATGCTTGTTTGTATTTTGGCTTTTGATATGGATTATGGGGTGACCTGGAAGAAGGAGGGTTTTGGCTGTGATCTTGTTCCCTCACCTTAAATGGAGGGTTAATCTTCGACCCTAGTCGAATGGGACCTTCCTAATGACCCAAGGGGTATAGGATGGGCACTACTTGGGAAGCCTCGATTGAGATAGTGTGTTCCATCTATCCCTATTCCATACTTACCACTTTCCATCTTACATTACAAGCCCTTATTCCACCTCCATTCTTTAGGTTCAACTAATCATTGGTTCTCTGGGATTTGGCACCCATACATCCTCATACCTGGGTAGGGCCCAAAACCTTGCCCTGAGAGGTTGATGCAGCTAAAAGAAAGAGAAAAAGCATATAATAGCCACAAGCAAAATAAAAGAAAGAATATCAAAATGCAAAAGATGGTCATGACATACACATTAGCATGTGGGCAAAAACGTAACATGAGCTCTACCTCACTCATTATGGCCATCACCCAATTCCTGAGCACCATATTGCTCCTATACATCGTGAAAGGAACCTTGCATGTCCCAATCCCAATGGGCAATGAGTTGCCTCATCATTAAGGGGTATACAACTATTATACATCATACAAAGCAAGCTCTAACCCCTTGAGTTATGAGCAATAATACAAAGAAAAACCAAGCAAAAGTAAAAGGCACACAAAATGGGTGGAAAAACAAAGGTCGGGTTGGTAGCTCATGCATCCATGATTGGACGCTCCCCGCATCTATACACTTACGATGTGGATCCCCATCATGTTGGTCCCTTTAACAATGGCACTTGGCCATGAAGTCTTCTCCCCTCTGTTACCATCATTGTTCACATAACACCTATTGATTAAAGGGTAGACTAAGGAAATGTTACTTCCCCTTGGGGGCTGGAAACAACTAAAGGGGTTGTCCTTTAGCCACTCCTACCTAGGGAGGAGACACCATTGCAAGTTCAAAGCCCCAAATTTTGGAAGGGAAGCCTTATTTGAAGTGTTAAATAGCCCTTTACATTCAATCTTGGTTCACTTAGATGCAAAAATGATTATTGTACCTAATGACTAGTTGCTTGCACTAGACTTTATGTTGTGATTGTCAAGTGGTTCCACAACCATGACCTAGGCACCTCACCCACAGGTACCCAGGCCTCTAGAGAAGCATATTGAGACCCACAGGTACCCAGGCCTCTAGAGGAGCATATTGACACCCACAAGTGAAGCGTTGACAGTCATGGGACTCCAAGTAGCAACAGAGCATCACACACACCCTTGGGCACCTCCAGCACCCAAAGCATTTTGGCACTTTGCCTTACATTTGATGACCTTTTGGGATGATGCACCTAGACCCGTCATGCCCCCAGGCAACCTTAGCAATTTGTAAGGGATGGCAACTGACCCAAGGCTCAGATGAGGATGGTCTCACCCCTTGAGACATGAGAGGGCTAGCACCACCTTGGCGTGGCCCTCGCATCGAAGGGTCCCGATTAGGGACAGGGGGAGCAGGGAAAGAAGAAGAAGGACCTGTCAAAGGTCAAGTGCTTCAGATGTGGTGAGCTTGGCCACTACAACACCCAATGTCCTCTCAAGAAGAAGGAAAAGGAGGAGAAGCAAGACCAGCAGGCAGCATCAGTAGAGATTGATAGGCTGTACTCCAGGCTGGAGGAAGCCTTCACCGTGTTTGTTGACATAACCCCAAGAGTAAAGTGGGGTGACCTCGTATTGTAGCCTCAAAGTGCTACGGATGGGCAGGATTCTTGAGGAGGTCCACCTCTTGAATCAGTACCTTGCTACGGGAGCCCACAGTATTCAGTAGCAGGATGGATCAGTGGCAGTAGATGCAATCAGATGCCAAAGTGATAGATGTAGAGTCTAGTTGCATGTCAGATGTTGGGGAGTGCAGTGCAGAGTTGGCAGCAATGCAATTGGCACAGTGCAGAGTCAATAGCGGAGCAGATAAGTGACAGTGCAGATACTAGCAGCAGTCAGAGACTCAGGTGACAGATGCATCATACTGATCACAGTTGATTCAGTATTTAGGATGCTTTTTAGTTGCAGATGTTGCAGTTGCAGCAGCAGCAAATGGAGAGGGAGTGACAATGTAGATGCAGTGTTGGCCGCAGTTTTGCAGGGTCAGCAGCAGCACAGATGCAACACATATCAGAGTTGTGCAATAGTTGGTGGGCAGCAGCAGCCAAACATCAGCAACATGACAAGAGATGATGCAGAGACAGGGTGTTGCTACAGGGGGCAACAACACTAGAACGTGTTCCTCACTAAGAGGAAGGGTTAGTTTTTATAGCATCGGATGTCTTCTAGCTGGTGGAGACGTTAGAATACATGTATTCTCCAATACCCAGAAATCGTTTCTGGAAATTCCACCTAGAGACTACTTAATTAGATTTATTAGTCAGTTTTTAATATTTCCTAAGTTTCAACTTAGGAAATATGATTAATTAATCAGAATTAATTAAGTCATGGTGAGAATGTTCTAGAAAAATACAAGGATCTATTTCTAGTTAATCCTAGCCATTTATTAAGATTTAATCGTGGTCGTTGAAGTCTCAACAAAGGATTATAAGAAGAAGTCGATGGGGCTTGGAGAAGATACACCAACTCAGTTGAGCATTCGATTTTGCTAGGAAATTGATCTCCAGAGTAGTAGCATTCACTTGCCGGAGGTGATTCAGTGAGATTGAAGCAATGAGAGAGGGGCAGAGATAGTGAGGCCAGAAGAAGCTTTTCCAGTTTTGGCGAGTACATTGTAGAGAGGCGGTGATTGCCACAAAGAGGCAACACAAAGCTCTCTTGGGGAGATTTTCGTTTTGCTGGGGAGAAGGAAAAATTATGAGCCAGAAGCTGGGCAGAGTGTCCAGAGGCAAAGAGTATCAGTTTCCCAGACAACAGCTGATGAGACAGTGACAGGAGACGCAGTTCTGAACTTGTGCGACGCAGTAACTGCATAGGTTGATGCAGTGACTGCGCAGAGGGCGCAAGGAGCAGCTCAATTCGAGCTAAGGTCAATGTTGGATCGCCTGTGGAGTGAGAAATTTTTCCCACTAGTTATTATTGCCAGTTATTTATCTGTTTGGATTGCTAGTTTAAGCATCCATAGATTGTACTCATATTTTCACTACTGCATAATATCAAAACCTCGGTTGCTGCCCCACGAGGCTTTGGATTGACGGTGAATGGGTGCGTTGTTAAGGCACTCCTTGCGATAGGTCACCGGTTCAAATCCCCCGTGGGTACTTAGGTTAGTCTAATAGATACAAAAAAAAAAACCTCGGTTGCTGCACCGGTTTTCCCGAGTTGGGTTTTTCCAGGGACTTAGTCCAAAAATGACGATGTCATATTGTATGTGCGCATCTATTTCTTCCAGCGTTTTTATTTCTTCTGCAGTATTTGTTTTGTGAAGGTTGCAATGTATTTGTTTCAACATTTGCGGTAGCACACAGCAAATAATTTGTTTAATTAAATTAACAAATAGAAGAAATAACATCAGTTGCTGCAATAGGATTCGGGGTTAGCCGAATTTTCACACAGTATCAGAGCGCAGATTGTAAGCCAAAGAGCTCAGTAGCAGAAGGGAAGAGGAATTTCGTTGCTCTGTGTAAGCAGCAGTTCGAAACCCTCAGAGGCAGCATAGTTTCTTGGCCAGGAGGGTCAATTTCTTGAGGAAAAATCGATTTCTCTAAGAGAGCGATAGATAAATCGGATTTCTTCGATTCGAGGATTACAAGAGGCAGAGGGAGCAGCGATTATTTTCCTTACAGAGCATATCTCTCGTTGGACACAGTGTTTTGCAGCAGTTGCTAGTGCAAAATAGCGTCAGGAGGAAGAAAGAGCACACATTGAGGGAATTTTCCTCAAGGGAATCTAGCTTCAGAAGTTCAATTTTCTCTTGCAGATCAGCATTCGTTGTGAGCAGATTTACTCACTCAAGCAGGGAGTGCGTAGAGCCTAATAGTAGCTGAGCAGAAGGGAAGAGGAGGATTTCGACTTATCTTGCTGAGATGGCCACTGCCGGACTACGAGATCAAGACAGGTTGGACAGTGCTTCCAACTATGTCATCTAGAAGACAAGGATGTCCTTCCTTCTAGATGAATATGGCCTAAAGCCATTTATAGATGCAGTGGTAGCTATCCCCACGAATGTAGATCAACTGAAGGAATACTGAAAGGAGATGGCGAGGGCAGAGAGGTTGATTCTTGATGGTGTTCAAGATCACATTGTATCACACATAGCAAGCCACAGAACAACCAAGGAGATGTTGGATACATGTTCCACGCTATACTAAGGCACTTCCAAGCAGCAGAAGATGTACTTGGAGGAAAATCTGAGATGCACCAGGATGCAGAAGGGGGAATGCATAGACCCCTACCTCACCAGGATTCAGGAGATCTGGGATCAGTTGTCAGTTGTTGGAGCAGCACCTCAAGCCACAAAGCTAGTACGATTGGCACTCAACAGTGTCTCCGAGGAGTGGTAGGTATTCGTCCAAAGCATTTTGGGCAGAGAAACCTTGCCAAAGTGGGACAAGATGTGGGCCGATTTGCAGCAGGAGGAGTTGAGGCGAGACTTAGTGAAGAGCTCCATCAGTGGCAGCAGCAGCAAGTCGAAGCAAGTGAAGGAGGAGGAGAATGTGGCTCTCGCATCAAAGGGTCCCAGTCAAGGACAAGGGGAGCAGCAAAAGAAGAAGAAGAACCTGTCAAAGGTCAAGTGTTTTAGATGTGGTGAGCTTGGCCACTACGACACCCAGTGTCCTCTCAGAAAGAAGGAAAAGGAGGAGAAGCAGGACCAGCGGGCAGCATCAACGGAGATCCATAGGTTGTCCTCCAGGCTGGAGGAAGACTTCGCCATGTTTGCTGGCATACCCTCATGAGTAAAGTTGTGTGACTTGGTATTGTAGCCTCAGAGGGATACAAATGGGCAGGATTCTTGAGGAGGTCCACCTCTTGAATCAGTACATTGCTACGAGAGCCCACAATATTCAGTAGCAGGATGGATCAGTGGCAGTAGATGCAATTAGATGCCAAAGTGACAGATGCAGAGTCTAGTTGCATGTCAGATGTTGGGGAGCGCAATGCAGAGTCGACAACAATGCAATTGGCACAGTGCAGAGTCAGTAGTAGCGCAGATGCCTCGGTGACAGCACAGATACTAGCAGCAGTCAGAGACTCGAAAGATAGATGCATCATATTAATCACAGTTGATTCAGTATTTAGGATGCTTTTCAGTTGCAAATGTTGCAGTTGCAGCAGCAGCAAATGGAGAGGGAGTGGCAATGCAAATGCAGTGTTGGCAGCAGTTTTGCAATGTTAGCAGCAGCACAGATGCAACACATATCAGAGTTGCGCAGTAGTTGGTGGGCAGCAGTAGCCAGACATCAACAGCGTGACAAGAGATGATGCAGAGACAGGATGTTGCTACAGGGGGCAACAACACTAGAACACGTTCCTTGCTAAGAGAGAGGGTTAGTTTTTGTAGCATCGGATGTGTTCTAGCCACGAGATTTGGTGGAGGCTAGAATACATGTATTCCCCAATACCCAGAAATCGTTTCTATAAATTCCACCTAGAGACTACTTAATTAGATTTATTAGTCAATTTTTAATATTTCCTAAGTATAAACTTAGGAAATATGATTAATTAATCAAAATTAATTAAGTCATGGTGAGAATGTTCTAGAAAAATACAAGGATCGATTTCTAGTTAATCCTAGACATCGATTAAGATTTAATCGTGGTCGTTGAAGTCTCAACGAAGGATTATAAGACGAAGTTGATGTGGCTTGGAGAAGATACACCAACTCAGTTGAGCATTCGATTTCGCTGGGAAATCGATCTCCAGAGTAGCAGCATTCACTTGCCAAGGTGATTTAGTGAGATCGAAGCAGTGAGAGAGGGGCAAAGATAGTGAGGCCGGAAGAAGCTTTTCCAATTTCGGTGAGTACATTGCAAAGAGGCAGTGATTGCCACAGAGAGGCAACACAAAGCTCTCTTGGGGAGATTTTCGTTTTGCTGGGGAGAAGGAGAAATTATGAGCCAGAAGCTCGGCAGAGTGTCCAGACGCAAAAAGTATCAATTTCCCAGACAACAGTTGACGAGACAGTGACAGGAGACACAGTTCCGAACTTGTGCGACGCAGTAACTACATAGGCTGACGCAGTGACTGCGTAGAGGGCGCAAGGAGCAGCTCAATTCGAGCTAAGGTCAATGTTGGATCGCCTGTGGAGTGAGAAATTTTTCCCACTAGTTATTATTGACAGTTATTTCTCTATTTGAATTGCTAGTTTAAGCATCCATAGATTGTATTCATATTTTCACTACTGCATAATATCAAAACCCTTTATTGTTGCACCGGTTTTCCCGAGTTGGGTTTTTCCGGGGACTTAGTCCAAAAATGACGGTGTCATATTGTATGTGTGCATCTATTTCAATTTTCTTCCAGCGTTTTTATTTCTTCTGCAATATTTGTTTTGTGAAGGTTGCAGTGTATTTGTTTCGACATTTGCAGTAGCACACAGCAAATAATTTGTTGAATTAAATTAACAAATAGAAGAAATAACATCAGTTGTTGCAATAGGATTCGGGGTTAGCCGAATTTTCACACTTGGAAGCCCTCAACATTGGAGCAGAGACTGACACTATGACCATTCGGAGCCTGATGACTAGTTGCTTGCACTAGACTTTATGTTGTGATTGTCAAGTGGTTCCACGGCCATGACCTAAGCACCTCATCCACAGGTACCCAGGCCTCTAGAGGAGCATATTGACACCCACAGGTGAAGTGTTGAGAGCCATGGGACTCCAAGCAACAACGAAGCATCGCACACACCCTTGGGCACCTCCAGCACCCAAAGCATTCTAGCACTTTGTGAAAATTCCAAGACTCGAAGGAACCCCTACTGCAACAAATCTGAATCTACTTCACCTACTTGATTTTTAAATTACATTTATCAAGTTATTCTTTTGAATACTAAATCAAATTACTTCTGCAACCTACACTAATTAAATATTTGATCTCATGAAACAGAAAACAGAGCAAAGAACAAGATGCATAGGACACTTGTTTTTGGACACAATAGTCCCCGGAAAAACCCAATGCGGGAAAATCAGTGCAACAGCTCTGAGGGTTTATTATTATGCAAGAGAAATATCTGAATACAAATCTAGGATGCTCATCTAGCAATCATTTACAAAGAAATACTAGCAGAAAATCTGAGTGAGTTTTACCTCACTTCACCCCACAGAATTCCAGCTGATCTGGCACAAGACTGGCTAACCCCGGCTATTTTTGCATTGGCTCTGCGTCAACCTTTGCTTCACCTTCTCTGCCCTTTGTGTCAGCGCTCTCAGCAGTTCTGGCAATTCCCGGCAGTTCCCGTTGTTCCAACAATTCTGGATTCTGCCTGACAAGCAACTTTTTTGCTCTGCGCAGGCCCTTCTGGCTCTACGTCAAGACTGCGTGGGGGCCCAGATTGGCCCAGCGTCAGCTCTCCCGGCCACTGCGCTGCCTCTCTGCAAGCTCTCTCCACCTCTCTGTCTATATTCTCTGGAAAGTCCTTCCAGATTCTCACTGCCCCTCAGCTACAAGATCTCCTTAAACGATTTTCCTCCTGAGAACTTCTCACTTCAGAAAATTGATTTCCTCAAACTCTCTGTGTGTGTTTCCAAATGAACCCCAAGCCTCCATTTTATACTTTTCCTGTTGAGTCTTCAACGGTCGAGATTAAGTCTCTAATCAACGACTAAGATTAAAACATGACTTGATCCGCCTTCTAGATCATTCTCACCCATATTTTGATTAATACCCATTAATATTTTAATTTCCCTAAGTTTAGACTTAGGAACCCCATTAAAAATATTAATTATTTTAATAAAATACAATCCGAGTGGAATTTCACCAAACGGTTTCTGGTTCTTTAGAACTCATGTGCCTTAGCCTCTCCACCAATTTTCAAGGCTAGAGCACTTCCGATGCTACCAAAAACTAACACACTTTGCCTTACATTTGATGACCTTTTGGGACGATGCACCTAGACCCAGCGTGCCCCCAACCGGACTTAGCACTTTGCGAGGGATGGCAGCTAACCCAAGGCCCAAATGAGGATGGTCTCATGCCTTGAAGACATGGGATGGTTTGCACCACCTTGGAAGCCCTCAACGTTGAAGCAGAAACTGACACTATGACCATTTGGAGACCCATGAGACCACTTTTGTTGCCCCAAGTTGGATTTTGGGGTCCACAAAGGAGTGTTAATAGAGACCCGCGGGTCAACCCTCATGGGATGATATTTGGAGGCTTCTACACCTCAACACATGCCACATACAGCTCAACACATGGATGACATCAACATTTTTAGCCCTATGGCTCACACATGTTGGCTAATCACTTGCTTTTTTGACTTGGCTAGTTGGGGTTAGCTTGCAACCCAAGGTTCTATTGTGATTTTACTTGATATTTAGGGGCTTTTGGGGTAATTAAATATTATGCCTCCTCATATAAATAGGAGGGATCATTTTGTAAATCATCATCACTTGGACTTCTGAATTCGGCCTCTTGTTCTAATGGGAAAGATGTGATCTATGGAGCAAAATTTGTCTTGAGCATTTGTTCTTGTCTTTGGAGAAGTCACTTTGGATCGATAATTGGATTGTTTCATGCATATTGTCTTGTAAGTGCCATGTTTATTGCAAATTTCTGATTTCATGTCTAATGTATGGAATGAATTAATGATCTAGGTTAAATTTGTGCCCTAATTTTGTTGAATATCAATTGAATGGAAACTAGGTCATATTATTGCATGCATTACTCATAGTATGATATGTGAATGGCAATCCCCTTGGTGATCTCATGTTAGCTCTCCCAAGTGATCTTTGATCCCCCACAAAGGTGATAGTTAGGGTTTTGATGCTAGGGCATCAAAATATCCTTACTCCCTTGCAAGATCAAATCAATTTTAAGGAGACAGACTCCATTGGCCCTAGGACTAGGCATGGCCTTCCTTGTAATCAACTCAACTTTTTATCCATTAACTTTCTCTTTCTCTCTCAACCTAATCTGGCCCCTTCAAGGCCAAGCAGCCAAGCCAGGGCTTGGTGAAAATTCAGAGGGAAGAGGAATTTTCGATGTTGGAGAATCTAAACATCAAGAGGATAGTGGTTGCCACAAAATCCTTCCTTTTGGTAAGCAATCACTTCAATCTCATCCACAATTTCCTTTGCCCTAGTTGTTTGCCCTAGGGTAAAACCTAGTTTGATTTTAGCTTCAACTTAGGGGCCTTTTGAGGGTTTCATGTGCCTTTTCCTTGTTGAAACACATTGTAGGAAACCCTTTCTCCTTACCTTCACCTTTGGCAGCTGGCCATCCCAACCCTCAACCTACAAATCAAGCCCTAAGTCTTGTGACTCACAAATTTGGCATCTCCAGGGAAAGTGAATTGCCTTCGTTTGGTGTTAGGAACCCTGTACTTAAGTTGAGCCTTTCCCATTGAAAGCCTATTGGTCATCCTATACTTTCATACCTCGATATCTCTTATAGGTGACCCCATACTAGGACTCCTCCCATTCGTGAAAGTCCATAAAGAATAGGGGGTTTTGACTGTGGTGACAGTGGGGCATTACCCCGTTGTTGTCACTTGGTCTAGTTATAGCCTTGTAGGGTATCACTCTCTAGGCCTGCTAGATTTTGTGGCAACAATTACCCTCTAAAAATGCAAGGTCATTTCGTTTCTTCATGGACTTCCCTCTCTCACCAACAAAGCAAGGGATCCCTGTAGTTCAATGGCAGTTATAGGTTGCAAGAAAGACGTATGCCCCTTGCTCTATCTTTCCCAAGAATCATTCATCATCTAGTGTGCCAAGGAATATGGTTGGCTTGTTGGAAGATGTCTAGAGGTGCATTACACCAAGGGATACCATTTAGTCACACTTGCCATAGTTGTGGCAAGATTACACATGTTGCATCATTGATGGAAAGCCTTATTCCCAAGTCAAGCCAAGACCTATGATGGAGGATGTGAGTGGTAAGGGAGCTTTCAAACATCATTTTGTGAGGTAGTGGTTAAACAAAGCCATTGAAGATGAGCACCTTAGCCCAAGAAAGGATATATGCCAAGCTATGGGGTCAAACAAGTTGAAGAATCTAGGGCATCTAGCTTAGGATGAGATTCTTCTGACAATAATAACAATTTGTGAAGTAATTTTTATTTTTCTTATTGGCACAATCTTCTCTTATTATTATTAGTGTGTGTTCTTCTTACTTCATCAAATAATTACCAAAACACAAGAGACAAGAACAAAAGATGTTGGCTTTCAGCGAGGGAAAAACCTCTCTCCTAGAGAGGAAAACCCTTTTGCAAATTTCTCTTATTGAAGCGTCAATTGACAGATTCCAAACCCTAGACCCTTAACCAATAGATCCTCCAAGCACAAGACACAATCTCTCTTTCTTTGTCCTTCAATTGATGCCTTCTTCTAGGTTGCACCTTGATCTCTTCCTTCACACTTCTTCCGCAACTGCAGAAACCCTAGGTCTCCTTAGAGACCTCTTCTTTGGTGTCCTTCTTTCCTTCTCTACCTCGCTTGGCAATTTTCCTTCTCCTTGATACTTAGGCTAGAGAATGAGGCCTTTCTTGAGGTATGTCCTTGAGGTTATAGGTTGATCCTCTTAACCCTTACTATTGCTCTGATTTCTTCGCACGTGTGGCTGATCTAGGGCCTGAAATAAACCCTTTCACTTGCTCCTTTCCTTCGCTAGGTGTGGGACCTCCTTCACTTGAGATGGAGGCCTATTTGGAGCCTCTTTTCCACCCAATCGAAACTTCTTGTAGAGTTGCAATTCCTGACTTGTTGCAATAGCAAAATTTCCTCTCTTACCTTCGTATGTGTGACAGAAAAGAGCCCTAAAACAGCCCTCCCAAACTCGGTTTCTCTTGCTTCTTCGTTGCCCTAGGATCATCTTTATGCCCCTTTTTTGCACCTCTTTCTCATACTCTCTTCTTCGTTGATTTCAGAAATTAGTGATCCTTTTGTGAGGTTGAACTACCCTATATATAGGAGTATGTCCCTCCTTTTAGGCCGACTTGAAGAGGAGACTTGTCCTTCTGCTTTGGGGGATTACTTTTGACATATATCTTTGAATAATTAGATAGGTTACATAGTGTAGCATGCCCACATGGGTCTTCAACAATTACATTGACTCTTTGACTTCCCTAGAAGCACTCAAATATGTGCTTGACCTACCAAATGAGCAAGAAACTCATTTTTACAATTTACAAAAATAATGTTTCTTTTTCTTTTACAAGTACAAAGATCAAAATTACATTTATAAAGATCAAACCTAGTTACACTTTCTTCAACAAAACATAGAATATAGGAGAAATTCCCTTTTCAAGAAGATAGTTTGGCTATGTTGAAGTCAATAAAACACCTGCATGGACAAGCTTTCACACATTTGGAGGCATATTTCACCTTTTGAGCTATATGGGAGCAAGGATACATTGTCAAGCCTTTTATATATATTTGGAGGCAAACTCTTTGCATGAAGAGGTACCACGTGACATGATCAAACAACATCCCCCACGCCCCTAACGAAAGGGCACTTGCTTATGAAGATGACAAATGGCACTATGAACCAATTTTATGCATTCAAAGAAAAAAGGAGCAAAATGCCCCACATGGAGGAACTAGAGAGCATGACATGTGACAAGGAAGAAGGCTAGAAGAAATGCCCTTGTTTGGATGATGCCATCTGTTGGTATGTACACCTGTATGATCAAAAGAATCCACTTGATGAAGAAGCGCTCTATTCCTAGGATGAAAAAGAATGACATTTATGGCTTAAATCATGGATCTACCCCATTAATGAAGGCATTATGGGGCAAGGCAAATCTCACTCAAATGGCATTAAACCCATGCTAAAGGGTCATTATGGTACAATTCACATGGATGAAGAAATGATTCACATATTTGGAGGAGTTACTTCAACAAGTGCACACATGTTATCTTATGATTAAACCAAACCCTAAAAAGCACTCAAAAGAGAAGAACCCTACTTCTAGTGTCTTAGCTCTCATTTATTATTATTTTAGAGATTCATTTGCTAGAGGCATATTTGAAAGTTTGGGAGTTTCCCTCTAAGCTTAGTTGAAGATCTTTAAGAGGAAAAAATTAATATGCATTTCATCGTAAGGTTCTTCATCTTTATTTCATTTTTCTTGGGTTGCTTTGATGGTTCGAAATTACTTGTACAAATCTGCAAGTGAAATCCTTGAAGAAGGGCAAGTTTGCTTCCAAAAATAGACATTAGGGTCGAGGTGTGTAAAATTTCCTTAAATTGCAGCAACTAGAATTTATTCTTCTAACCGATTAGCAGTTTATTTGTTTTACAACAAATAACAAATAAATCACATTGCAATTCTTCACAATAAAAATATGTTGCGGAAGTAAATCAAGAACTGAGAAATAGATGCACACACATAAAAATCAACACAATTATGTTGGACTGAAAAGTCCCCGTAAAAAGCATGAAGGGAAAACCGATGCAGCAGATGAGGGCTTATTTTATTATTATACATCAAATTTGGGAGTACTATAATCTGGATGCCTAACTGACAATCCTCTGGCAACTATACTGGCAAAATAAACTGGATAAGATTTTCTCCCTCTGCAATCAATCTCGGCCTCCTCTAGCATGCTCGAACCCCACACTGGCAAATTCACACTCTACCTGGAATTCGCATTGCTAGATTCACACATCTCCGAATTTGCCTCCAACTGGGTCGTCTAGCCTCCCACTGCCTCTGGAAAATATTCACTTTACTTTTTGGAATTTGATCTGGCCTCTAGCAACTCGCACTCCTGGATTGTCTAACTCGCACTACCTATATGGCCCTTTCTACAGAATTGTTTGACCTCCCTTTTCATGCCTCTCTGGCACTGGAAACCACTGGTAAATTCTCCAGAATCCTACTCCCAAATTATCTGTTGCTCCCTCTCTGTTGCTCTCCCTCTGGCTCGAATTGCGCCCTCACTAAATCTGCGAACTGGGTAGCTCAATCTACCAAGATGACTGATGCTCTCGCAACTGTATCTCTCTCCATCCTTTCACGCTGCTTTTATAATCTCTCGTTGAGACTTCAACGGCCAAGATTGAATCTCCATCAACAGCCAAGATTAAATTTCCATCAATGGCTAAGATCAATTAGACTTCATCAATAGAAGTCTCTAGAGCAATCTCAAACATCCTTAATTAATTAACTTTAATTTACCACTTTTCCTAAGTTAGACTTAGAAATATTTTAATTATGGCAAATTAATTTAATTAAGGTAAATATTCACTCTACCTTCTGGAATTTGATCTGGCCTCCTGCAACTTGCACTGTTGGATTGTCTAACTCGCAGTACCTATATAGCCCTTTCTACAGAATTGTTTGACCTCCCTTTTCATGCCTCTCTGGCACTGGAAAACCACTGGTAAATTCTCCGGAATCCTGCTCCCAAATTATCTGTTGCTCGCTCTCTGTTGCTCTCCCTCTGGCTCGAATTGCGCCCTCACTGAATCTGCGCACTGGGTTAGCTCGATCTGCCAAGATGACTGATGCTCTCGCAACTGTATCTCTCTCCATCCCTTCAAGCTGCTCTTATAATCTCTCGTTGAGACTTCAACGGCCAAGATTAAATCTCCATCAATGGCTAAGATCAATTAGACTTCATCAATAGAAGTCTCTAGAGCAATCTCAAACATCCTTAATTAATTAACTTTAATTTACCACTTTTCTTAAGTTAGACTTAGAAATATTTTAATTATGGCAAATTAATTTAATTAAGGTGTTTCCCAAGCTTATCTCGCAAAACCTTTTCTGGGTTTTGGAGATCTAGTGTTCCTTAGCCTCTTAGCATCATCTAAGACTAGAACACTTGTCTAATGCTACCATATCCATCAAAAACTAACAAGGTGAAACCCCTTCCTTGTCTTGCTGTAATCATTGTACTTATTTTAGGATATTTGCTATTGTAACTTGTCGGTTATGCATGTTCACTCTATTTTTGAGAGCTGCTCTAGTTAGGAGTGAAGGTCAAGTGTGACACGTTTAAGTCCTCTTGATCTTGTGGTAAAATCAGATTTGAAGACTTCATGTATTGTCGGTTCTTCATTCAATAATAAAGCTGCCCCAATTTGTCTATTTCATTTATGGTTTTATATGTGGCTGTCCTTTAATTGTTCATGGTTGCATGCTTTTACTTGGCTGATTTTGTGATTGTTGTAAAAGCATCTTTGAAAGGGCCCTCCTAGTTTTCTGTATATTGCAGTAAATCCATGTGATTGGGTAAAGCGTGTTTATAACAAGCTAACTATGCCTCCTTTCGTACTGTTCAAACAACCCTGATAGTTGAACCTGTCTACATTACCCAGTTGGATAGACACTGGTCTTGGTAATCCACCGTCCCTTTATTTCTAAAGAGCAGCATAAATGATCTTTTCTAGGGTTTCCCCCCTTGAGCTGGAAAGAACTGAACTGAAGTGAGAGAGAATTGATCTGGTGACAGTGGGCAACTTTCCTAAGTGCCTCTGGGGCTGCACTTCATTCAAGGACTTGAATATCTTTGGGTGCAGGTCAAGGAGGTAACAGTGGTCACAGGACGCCATAAGCATTCATAAGCAAAGTGACAAGCCTGTGTAGTCTAGAAGGACAAAATTAATAATTAATAGATGTGAAAGATACAAGAAATGATGAATATGGTGCAGTCAAGATGTAAGAATAACTGCATGAAAATAATATTATGACAATGTAATAAGAGTCACTAGGGAACTCCACTTAGTGCTATTGTTAGCATATTATGTTATGATGTGATAAAGGCCAATATAACTGAGATTTATTATTAGGCTTGCATGGTTATGAAAATTCAGCAGATCAACTACCAAAATTTATGACTAAGAGGAAGACACTCATACTGTATGAAATTATTCCAATCATAATAAATCTATTTTCATAATATTTCCTATGCGTCTTTTCCCAATGGTGGTATCAGAGCAAGAAGGGCACCTATACCCTGTCTGAACACAAAGATCACAGATCATGCTAGAGAGAGAAAGGTGGTAAATAATAGACATTTTTTTTTATTTAGTCCAAAGTTAATAAATTTAATTCAAGTTTATGAAATATTTAAAAAAGAGCATAGGATGATTTGATCTAATAAAAGTAAAGGCAGAATAAAACCAATCACTATAACTACTCGAAGAAGGGAGCAAACAAAAAAAAATCCTTGCATGGTCCACCTTACCTTGAATGGCCTACTATGGTAGTTAGTACCAAATAAATGTAATGTGGCCTCATGAAAGAAGGTCCACTACATAGTTAGGAGGTTGTTATGATTAGGGTTCTTTTGTTCGCCCCTTTGAGGAGTTTGCTTTGTCCACCTTACCTTGAATGGCCTACTATGGTAGTTAGTACCAAATAAATGTAATGTGGCCTCATGAAAGAAGGTCCACTACATAGTTAGGAGGTTGTTATGATTAGGGTTCTTTTGTTCACCCCTTTGAGGAGTTTGCTTTGTCCACCTTACATTGAATGGCAACTCTAGGCCTCCTTGAAACGGTTGTGCATTAAGGTTTTAATGCACAGAGTTTACAAATTTAAATCCGAATCTGTGTTAATGATATTTCTAGGTGTAAATTCCAGATCTAGAACATGAATGAAAAGTCTCATTTAAAAGATATATAACTAGTATGAGGAAAAGACACAAACCATGCAAAATTTCTTGATTTTTTAATGCTAGAAAGGTGGATGATTTGCCTCTAGTTCAACTAAAATGACTCTCAATCTGATTTTATGATTTTAACTTTTTGACCAATGAAATATTCAAATATAAACCATAATTAAATTCCCTATTAAGATCGCACAAACAAGGGCCAAATCAAGCGAAACTCCCTAAGGTTTGAAGGGAAATTCAGTGATTTTGCTTGGGAGAGGAGAGTCAAACTTAAGGTATCGTATTTTGGGGGTATAAATGGCTTTAAAAGCAGTCTTATTTAGGATAATTTTCTTCTGTAAATACCAGATTGCAAAACAAAACATAAAAAGGTAAAATTAAGATTATTTGGGGTTTCTGGTCAGGATGAAAAGGGAAGAAAAACTAGTGCCTTTCTTTCGTTGGGCTATTCATCAAATGATCTAAAGGGAAAGTAAGGCTGCCAAACCTGTTGAAATGTGTAACTAACTTCGGTCTTCAAAAAATATGAAATGTACTTTTGATTCTTGTATATTGTAAAAAGAAAGAAAATGTATTATTGTTATTTTTGTAGCATGGGTTTCATGCTCAAGGTCTTTTATTTAGAGGTCAAGCACCCATTGAGTGCTTCTAGGGTTTGTCCTAGGATCAAGAAGTCAAAAGAGTCATTGTCATATGAAGAAGACCCCATCGGGCACATTGTAACTTGTAAAAAAGAATTATTTTTGTATTTAAAAGTGTCAAAATACCCTCCAAGACCAAGTCGGCCTCATTAGGGCATGTCGTCCTCCTTGGAAGCCTATATATAGGAGGGAACTCGACCTCCTATGGACACTCAATCATCTAAGCGAAGGAGAAGCAGAAGAAGGCTAGCGAAGAAGGAAGAAGGACGAAGGATGAAGGTTTGGGTTATTTCTCTCTCTCTCTCTCACACGTGCGAAGGAGGAAGGCTAGGGTTTTGATGTTGCAAGGTCGAAGTTGAGGAAATTGCAGAAAGAAGGTCAAAGGAAGGTCTATTAGGTCATCTACAAGCCCTAGAAGAAGGAGAAACCCAAGTGAAGGTCAAAGGAAGCCTTGGAAACCCAAAAATTGCTCACACGTGTGGAAGCAATCACTGTTGCAAGGGCCAAAAATTTCAAACCTGCAGTAGAGGCCGAAATTTTGTAGCTGGGGATCGAAGTTGTGTTGTTGGAAGAGATTTGATTAGGTTTGACTTGGACAAAGGAAGCACATCATCAAGAAGGTCTGACTTGGTCTTGGAAGGGTATTGGTCTTGGTCTAGAGGTCTTGGAATTCATCATTTGAAGAATCTATAAGAAGAGAAGAGATTTGCGGGTTTTCCTCTCAAGTGGAGAGGTTTTGGCCCTGGCTTGCAGCCTACATCCTGTGTTCTTGTGTATTGTTGATCTTCTTGTTTTGGTAGTTGTTTGATGATAAGAACAACATAATAATAAGAGAAGAAGCTAATAATCAAGAAAATTAAAAATACATCACAAGCAATTATCAAGTTGAAGAGAAATCATCTTAGTTGCAGCCCTTTAGATTTCTCAACAAAACCATAATGATCCAAAGGGCAAGTAAGGCTGTCAACAATGGATTTCACAAGTCCTAGATCTAGCAAGCAAATTACTACAAAATTGGAAGGGAGAGGCGTTCCCTAATCATACCACCTCCAAGACAACTGAAGTGCCTTACCTGAAAGTGAATGAATATTGCTTTTGTTCACAAGGAATAATAAGGTGAAGATTCACACACTTCATGCAGAGAAACAAAAGCTAAGGAACTTCCTTCTCCAAAATAGCAATACCACTCCTTTATGAGACCCTAATTATCTTTGACAAGTCCAAACCTGCGATAAAAACTCACTAGTATGCTTCGGGAATATTTGCCACATTTCAAGAAGAAGAAAGATGATCATCCATCACCACAAAACCTTAAACAAGAGACAATAAAAAAAGTCTTTATTCCAATAACTCCCAACAACTTTACAATAAGGAGGAGGATCTTATTTATAGATGAAGAGCTCAACAACCTTTACAATAAAATAGCATCACGCCTCTACCAACCCTAGATCTATGCTCCACAAACTAATATCCTTAACAAACTAGAAAGGATCTAGTCAACAACAAATATAATATGGTGGACTACGGCCACATGTATAATACAAGAGAATAGATGCCTCAACAGAGTGGACACCCTCCTAGAAATGTGTCCCACGTGTGAATCCAAGTCTCAAAAAGTCAGATGTCTTCAAGCGAGTGGTCAAAATGTGATGAAAATCTTCCCACAACAAAGTTTAAAAGCACCACAACTGTGTCAATTTTTGCCCAAATTTCTATTATGACCACATTTTGGAAATAACGTGGCCATTCTACATCTAATGGCACTAATTTGGCAAAATTTTGGCCATTGTCAAAAGATAATAGTTCCTGAAGCTAGGCCACCCTCAAATATGTGCAACAATCTCCTCAAAATGCTAAACAAGACTTCCACACATGCAAATCAAAGAAAATAGGAGGGTCATCCCCTCAAAATGCTCCATCGCACACTCAAATGCCCTGCACGTGTGAGAAAAAGGGACAAAGGGCCAAAAGGTGAGTCGCTCCTCAAAATCCTCAAACATCCCTCATAAATAATGCCAATTGAGTGGAAAATAGGCATGTGTGGTCCTCAAGTGCAACACCCTCAATCAAATGGTCAACGTCAACTGTTAATTTTAGGTATGTTCTATGCTAGAGCATTTTATTTAAATTTTCACAATTAGCAATCACATCAACATTAAAGTAAACTACAGATAGAACATAAATATAAATCGCAGAAGACAAGACGACACAAGATGTGGCGCCAGCCAGGGACAAACCCCACAATGTGGGGAAACCCTTGATCAATTCTTCTTTTATGTTCTTCAAAGTTTAGCATAGAAAGTGAGAGAGATAGTACATTTACAATAGAAGTCAACACTTTGACTTTTGATATCTACAGAGATCAGTTGAAGACATATTGCTTCAATTGATTCTCTAAGGTGACTCCTTCACCTATCATAGTGTTGCCTCTCGTTCATTTGCTGCACATTACCATGTGACACCTTGCTGTACTGTCACATGTGTTGAACCTTGATGACTGAGATGCTCTCATTTTCATGCTGCTCATCATGCTGCATCTTCCATGGTCTTATTCATCATCAAGTTGCCCATGCTCATGATCTCATTCATCATGATGATGCCCATGTCCATGATCTCATTCATCATCATGCTGTCCATGTCCATGATCTCATTCATCATCATGTTGCCCATGCTCATATCATAATACATCATTATGTTGCTCATGCTCATGATCTCATTCATCATGATGATGCCCTTTATCATTGTAACATCTAGCCTTGCTAACTACCCTTCAAGCCTTAAGGCTGCCTTATATGCCACGTTGTCACCTACAGTACTCAAAGGTTTGCATGTTGTCCATCTCACATTGTCAATAGTCTTCAATTAGTATAATGACAATTTCATTTCAATGCTTTGGCCCAAAACGTAAGATGCGTTCTAGCTGCATATATCTTGACAGCGTATATGGTGTTCTCCATCATGACAACGTTGTTCTCATGACTGCGTATATGGTCTGCATTATATGCATGAGTTTCCATGACTGCGTGTGGAGTTCCTTTGACTGCGTATCAATGTCTATCTGTGCAGAAAGGTTCTTCCCTTACTGTGGCTAGGTGACTCCATAACAAGACTGCGTTCCTCTTCTTTGTGACTGCGGCCAACTATGCTTCGGCTTCATTTCATGACTGCGGTTATGACTGTGTGAACAACGTATCTAGGTATCACATGAACAGAACTGCGATTCTAAGCTTGCGTTTCTTTCTTGACTCACTACTTTACCACTGTGGCTATCATGTATGCCTGCGGCTCTATCTCATACTTGCTCTCTCTATTGCAGCTACCCTTTATGACCTGCGTAGTTAGGGCTTGCGTATACGAGCTTCTTTAGTTAATGTATAAGGCTTCATGGATAGCAATATAAACTGTGTGGATATCTTCATTGCCTACTCAGCGTATAGGGTTTCCATAACTGTGCGTATATTATCTTCATGACAGCGTATACACTGTGTGGATGTCTTCATTTATTAACTGCATAAGGTCTCCCTCCTGTGCATATATTTCTGGGCATTTCAGCGTATATATATATATATATATATATATAATATAATATATATATATTTCCACTACTTGTGTATAAGGTCTTTTATGTATAGATTAGGGCATCATCTTGCAGCTGGGGCTCCTTCTAGGCCAGCGTATTCTTTAGTTCTCTCCTTCTCCAAAAACCCAAGACGTGGAGAGGAGATCACCTTAAGAATACATGTCTAAAATGACTTCAAGTCCTCATCAATTTATACTAAAAACGTAGATGATGAATAGACATGTCTATTGGGCTTCTGAGCCTACTCAAGTCGCTGGCCGACTTGACAATTTATTTTATAACATAAACAAATTCATAACTTCATAAATACTTATCGGAATTGGATGATCTTTAGATCAATCCTACACCTCTCTATGAGAGGGATCCAATAAATAAGATGACCCACATGGAGTTTGGCCCTAGTTACCAATTTAACTCAAATGCCTTGCAAGTGTGAGACAAAGGGACAAAGGGCCAAAAGGTGAGTCGCTCCTCAAAATCCTCAAACATCCCTCATAAATAATGCCAATTGAGTGGAAAATAGGCATGTGTGGTCCTCACGTGCAACACCCTCAATCAAATGGTCAAAGTCAACCCCTCAAATGAGTGACGATGTGGCACATGTGGGATCCCATGAGTGTACATGACCTATCACAACACTACATGCAAGTCTTACAATGCCCAAGGCAGATCACAATGCTCTAGGTAGTCATGGATCTCAATGCAAGTACACAAGTCCCAATGTAGGTATGCAAATTTTAAGGCAAGTACATTGATCCCAATGCAACATGAGCATGAGTCATGCCTCGATATATGTGTCATTAGGTGGAGAAAAATCAAGTATCATCCTTTAAATTCACAATAACTAAATGAATTTATACCACTCACCAAGTTTAACCATGGTGGAAACAACATCAACCATTATTAAATGTGATATCTCCTATAACAAGTAGTTCCTAGGACACTAGGTAAGAAGTTTATGATGTGATGGATGTGATGTTAAGGCAAGTAACTCCATGATTTGATTCTCATCGCCACATAAGGTTAGTTCAATATGTTCATCCACATGAATGCCTTTAAAGAGAAGATGGGCATTAACATCGAGTTACCATTCCTTATCCCGTTTTCTTACCTTTTGATTTACCTAATTGGTCCTAGCCCCTTTTCTTTCTACCACTTTTCTAGCCTTTTTCTTCATTTTATTGGTCCCTTCCTTTAGATATGCATTGTTAAGCATGGGACTTGGGGCATTGGGCCCTTTGCAAGGTGGCATGGCTCAAGCTTTTTATTTGGCCTTTTACTTTGACTCCATCAACCTCAAGCTTAGAGCCCTTTAGATGAAAAGGGGAATATTAAGTATGAACCTTGCTACAACATATGATAATTCAACCATGACCGAGAATACAAAATATGTGCATGGAAGTGATGGGGAACATGGCAAGGAGCGCAAGATGGTTAGAGATTGTTACCCACCGAAATGGGTGATCCCTAGGAGATATTTTTCCTCCTATTTGTTCAGCATGGATAGCTATGCCTCAGAGCTCTCCAGATACACCTCAATCAGTGCTTTCTCATCTAGCTTACTTCTTGAAGGAAGGTGGGTCATCTATTATAAGGTACACTTTCTATAATCATGTGCTTTCATTTAATGTTAAGGGCATTCTAGTATGAATCACAAGTTGAATTGGATAATTTGCCGCTCTTGATTGTATCCTTGTTCCCAGACTTCACCTTCGTGGTTATCCCTTGCCTCTCGTCCAATGTGACCTTCCTTGAGGCTTTCTTTCCACTATCCAGGAGGGGCACAAATAGGAAGTACTAACTAATGTAGTGTGCCCACGGTAATCCATGCTAATCACCTTTCATTGTCCCTTCATCCACCTCCATTATTCGGGATGATAATCATTTGTCACCAGTACTGACACCATTTATCCTCATCTTTGAGTAAGGGCCTGGAAACTTTGCCCTTAAGAGGTTGACACAACTAAAAGAATGTTAAAAGCAAATAGCCACAAAAGAAAGAAGATGTAAAATGCAATAGATGGTTGGGACAATTGACAACATGTGGACAAAGGCCTAGCCTGATCTCTAACCCCCTCATTAGCCCTTAGCTATTATCCCAGGATGGGAACCCAAGTAGGTTCTGATCTAATAAAGAATTGATTTGATTCTGCAGAATTTGCATGTGTCACTTGTGATTGAAATTGGTTGTTGTAATTTTTGCTTCTGTTGAATAATTATGTTAAGAACCTAGTTGTGCATTTATTCATAAGATTTTCAATCTACTAGGTTAATAAAGAGTCGAGTGGTGGTTTTAAGAAATTTACACACTATGTGAAGAAAATCACCATGCAATAAATATCTAATATATAAGATCTGGAAGACCAATTTGAAATGCTAATGAACAAGTGTGAACTAGAACACCATGCCACTAGGGAAGTGGTGCTCATGCTAAAATTTCTAGCATGTGATGAGAATCACGCGGTTAACTCTCACATAATATGTTGGGAAACACTCCCCTTTTAGGGTACCTAAACTCATTATTCAGTTGCAAATGGTGCTTCAAATGCCTACCTTGGTCCTAAATATATAGATCTATCAATATCCAAAATTCACCCACAAAACACACTACTACTAGTGAATAGGCAACCTTAAAACTATAAGTCATAACAAGCTCCTAAATTCTTTCCATGATGTTCTCCACAAAAGATAGAGTAGAGTCATTAAATAAAAGATGAAAGTAGTTGTCATCCCAAAAGTAACAATTATCCATGTACCACTTATCACAAAGATCTTCTAAATGATACCATGCACATCTTGCTTGGTTCTACTCTTCCTTGATGAAAGAGTTTGTAGAATCGATAATAGGGATATCCTTATATTTTTTTGTTACTATTTCATATCTTAGCATACCGTAGATATCATACACAAATCCTAGAGAACTTTTTCCAACAATAGTCATTCCTCCCATGGCATGGTCGACCAAATTATAATTCTTCACATCTATTAGGGTTTGAGAGTGAAAATTTGCAACAGATTTAACGCACTTGATATTGATCAAAAACACAACATATAATTATCAAATCAAAGCCCCAAAAATCCTTTGTCCAATGGCGGCGGTCTACCAACAAATTGAGCACCCTATCAAAAAATATTTAATCTACAGTCCACATGGTTGTCAAAGAAAATCCTAAAATAGGTGATTTTAAATCAGCAATATCTTCTCTTCCCAAACTTCAATTTAGACGATTTATTTATTTATTTATTTTGCAATCGATTGTTTTTCTGAGAGGAACTCAAAGCTATCTTTGCTTTTGTCAAATTTTGTATACAAATCTACAAGTGTCAAGAATAGATTCAATGTCATGACCCTCTTTTTTTCTTTAAAAACATGCAAAATAGGGGAAAATTTTCCTTTTGGCCCTTAAAGAATTCTAATACCACTTCTTATGTACCTTAGATCTGAAAGTGTTATTACATAAATGATATCCAAGAATAAGATGGAGAATCTCCTTGACTTTATTCATAGAAGAATCCTTAAGGAAGGGCAACACCTTACAATTGATCCTTTTATGGAAGAAATCCACTCTTGTTCACTTGCCTCTTCAAGAGGGGAACCTCCCAATCAGTTAATTCCAAATACAATACACTTCCACACCTATCATAAGGAGAACCTGTTAATTTTGTAGCCTCGGAAGGTCTTGTACATTGGCTTGGTGTCTTAGCATATGGAAGATATTTGATTGCCTCCTTAGGTGCTTGCTTGGTGGAGCAAGTGATATTATGATTTCTTTTCTAAGGCTAGCTTTGAAAAAGTACAATAATTGATCTAAATAATTATTGTGGATTATTAAGCCAAAGTTCTAAGGATAAATAATAAAAGTATTTAAGTGACTTAAATATAATCTCAACCATTGATCTCAAGTGAGGCTTGGGATTTAAGCTTAGCTATTGATCACTTAGGAGATTAGGGTTAGGGATTTTTGGCTGAATGAAATTATAAAATAAACCTAAGGGAGAGGAAGCAATTTTGTTACGAATATAATTCATATAAAATAATATAAATAAAAATAAATGTAAATAATAAATAATCAAAGTAGTGATTATTTTAATAGTCATTAGTTTAATGAAAAGGCATGTCTAAAAAGACATGCCCAGTCATCAAGGGGCACCTGCCTAGGTATATATGCAGGCCCTCATTGTAACATTCAATCATCCCTGTACATTTTCATATTATTAATAAAATATTATTTACAATACATTTGTGTATTTACATTTTAAAGCACAATAGCTCATAAGTTTTGTTGCTTCAGTGGTATCAGAGCCATGCGAGCCTTTGGACGTTATCCGCCGCACAATCTACCATTAAGTTTAGGTCCTGAAATCATGGAATTAAGTGAATATCATAAACCTCTAATTAAGTTGTTAAGTGAAATTCGAGAATCATTACAACAAATAAAAAGATCATTTGCAGAATATGCAGCATGTCTAAAGCAAGAAAACCTTGACATGAAAGAGACTAATGATAAAGAATGCTCTAACCAAGAAAATGGTGTTGAAAATGTTGAACTAGGATCTCCTCGTGGTGACATGAATGAGATTCGAGAATGATAATCAAAGTGGGTATATGATAGTTGAGGATGAAATTAGTGAGGGAGAATCTTCTAAAAGTGATGACGAACCAAAAACCCAAAATGGCAACCAAGGCCCAATAACCAGTAAAGGTTGTTCTGGCCAAGCCATATAAGAAGGGTACAAGCAGCAGTGAGGAAGAAACCTCTGAAAATGATGAAGAAATAAAACCAAAAACGATAAGCAAGATCCAGCAACCAACAAAAATTACAAAGAAAGAGAGCAACAGTGAGGATAGTTCAAATGAGAGTGATGATGAACCTAAAGATAAACATAGAGTCACTAAGGGTTCTAAACGAGAGGAAGACAGTGATGAGGCAATGGAGGATATGGATGGCCAAACTCCAGCTGCAAAGAAAACTTTGGCGACTCCAAAATATCAGAAGGATCAAGCTTTTATGCCAAACATGTCAAAGACTCTTGTAACTCCTGGAACAAGGACACTTTTTGTAGGAAATTTGTCGTGTTGATTTGGGGTAGCATTAGATGTGCTCTAGCCACGAAAATTGGTGGAAAGGCTAAAGCACATGAGATCTCCAATACCCAAAAATGGTTTGCGCAGATTATAAACAGTTTCGGAGATATTTAAAATTTTAATATTTTTAATGGAGTCCCTAAGTCTAAACTTAGGGAAAATAAAATATTAATGTGAATTAATATAAAACTGTGTTAGAAGGGTCCAAAAGTCATGGATCAAGCCAGAGTTAATCTTAGCCGTTGATTACGGACTTAATCTCGACCGTTGAATTGTCAACAAGAAAAGTATAAGAGGAGGCTCGAGGGTCACTTGGAGAACCAGTGTTACTTGGGAGCGGGAGCGAAAACGAGTGCAAGAGCGACATTTTCAAAAGCTCCCTGTTTGGGAGCGAATCCCGTAGCGATTTTTATATAATATTTTTTATATTTTGATACATATATGCCAACAAACATGTAGAATGATGAATTAGATATAAAAAACATATAAACAAACAAACAAAAAAACATAGATTGATCATTGAACCATATAACATCAATCATCTAGAAGTTATAATCTTCATCAACCACATCCACAAGTTAGTAACATACAACTTATTGAGTCTCGTGAATCATGATTCATCAATCTTAAAGTTTCAACTTCAAGCTTTCAAAATTGAAAATTCAATATATAACATTTATCATCATTGATCACCAAAGTTGTACTTGTAAGCTAAGTTTAAACTTTAACCATTACAAGAAATAATATCTAACATGAAATGAAATGTTATAAAATGAATTATGAAATGAAATGAAACAACTTTCACGAAGCATCATATTCATAATTCAGAATCATTACCAATGAGTTATAATTGTCAACTTCAAACTTCAAACTTAAATTGCCACAGTCATATATTGTTTACAAAAAATATCATTATGATATGAAAGAGTCAAGACTCAACAGTTATGAAAACTAATAGAAACAAGAAAAGACAAGTAAACTATAAATCTATTATCTACTACTTCATGTGGCCCTTGCCAAAAGAAGTGTCTGATGTATGAGCAGGTTGTGGTGGTCTTCTAGGAGTCTCCTCCCGCACAGACCGACAACCAGAACCAAAAGGCACATGCCCTCCATGTGAGGGTGTAGATGGAGGCGGCGACAGCAAAGGAACAAGACTCGAAACTCGAGCACTGCTATTGTATGGTGGAGATGGCATGGTTGTTGCTTCATCTTCCTCTCTCATAAGTTCCGCTTCCAGTTCTTCAAGATGTATAGTGCCATCCTCCAAATTATCATCCTCTGGGTAGTTGTCCCAAATTTTATATGTTGGATCCTCATAAACCTGATCACAGTAATGAATCAACAACCTCAAGTTGTAGTGCACATAAACCAAGCTTTCTGCCCGTTTTCATTGAGTCTATTTCTTTTCACATTATGTATGAAACTGTAGGTGCTCCAACACCTCTCTGCAAAAGAAGTATTTACAACCTGTGAGAGAACTTTTTTTGCCAATTTTGGCAAAAGTCCATGGCAACCATATGATTCCCACCATGTGAGAGCATCAAATCTATCTCTATCTTCCATTGCATGAAAGGTACCAAACAAACTAGTGCCACTGAAGTATCTGCCTAATTCAAGGCGCACACTAGCACATTCCTCCTTGTCAGGTATCAACTTTTCTAATGCTTGCAAATATCCTGTAGATATCTCTTCATCTATATGGGGTTTGACCCTAACCCCACCCCCTGGTGCAGGTTGGCCCAAAAAAGATGTAGAGTAGTATTTTGGCATAAGGATATACGCCAAGCAATGTAGTGGAACATTAAGTTTATCCCACCGTATACACACACAATCGTGAATCAGTTTATACAAGTTGGGATCATTGTTATGAACAATATCTTTTATTTGCCCCAACATGGTATCCATCTGCTCATACACCTTGCCAATCACTGGTTTATCTGTATCTGCAAACCGAATCATGTGATAAATGGGCTTGGTGAAATCCAATACTTGCCTCACATGTGCCCAAAACATACCATCAAGAGCGGCCTCCTCCACCTGTTCAAAACCTTGCCTGTCAATTGCATTTGTAGCCCTTTCCTATAATACCTGCCAGTGTGGACTTGATACCATGCTAGCCAATGACTCTTTTACCTTCAAAAGGCGCCTGAAGGTGAGGTAATAGCTAACAAATCTAGTCCTCGCAATCTTCAACAACTCCAATCTTGAGTGACTGCAGAAAAGGCCATGGGTATTGCTATGATTTGTAATAAATTTTATCATTTGTTTGCCTCTCTTGTACAAATCACCAATCCATTTGTATTGTTCGTTTTTGTTCTTAACAAAATCATGCATCAAAAGGTTCATTGTGTGAACCAAACACCCAGACCAAAATATGTTGGGGTATTTATCCTCAATAATTGCTCCCGTTGCCTTACAATTAGGAGCATTATCAGTGATGACTTGGATGACATTGTATGGCCCAATACAGTCAATTGTTTCAAGTAATGCTTCTACAATGTTGATGCCGATCTTGAACTTCTCTGAGTATTCATATGCTAAAAGAAAGATGGCACCACTAACAGACACAGCAAGAACATTTATCAATGGCTTACCTTTTACATTTGTCCATCCATCAAATACAATGGACACCCCATGTTCAGTCCAAGAACTTGTCATTCTATTCAAAGAATGTGATATTTTTGCTTTTTCATGATCAAGTCCAACGGTTCTTGCCTTGTCATACCCAGGGCTCTTGTATCCTTTAGGGGCATCATTTATGGCATAAACCATTTCGTGCCAATAAGGTGAGCGAAGAACATTGTATGGTATCCCACATGCATAGAGAAACCTGTAAACTTTTGAATCCACATCATTCCTACACCCTTCATCAAGGAAATCTGATATGCTTCTAGACCTTAAACTTGGTGACCCTGTGCCTCCATATCCACTGCCTTGGGAGGATGCTGAAGGAGTTCTTTGTGCATGTGATTGTGAGCTTGGTTCAAAGAAACCCTTTGATTTTTTAGATTTGTATTGGGCTTCCTCCTCTTCCCTTATGTATTTGGCTCTATCTACTGCTGACACGCCTCAACAAGTTTTGGTTCCTATTTGTTCATTTCCAACCCATGGCCTTTTCCCGCAGAGGTGCTTTCTAGCACGGGTGTATGAACCTGTGTAATTATTGTTGTGTTGGGGGCAATGAAATTTAGTGGTTCCACCCCCTTTCCCTGCTTCAGGCCTATTAACATATTTCCACAATGGAGTTCGGTCTTTTTTAGTTTTTTTAGCTGACTCATATTCACTCTCCTCCAACTCCTCCTCACCGGGGTTTTCATCAAATCCACTATGACCCCCTTCTTCATTTTCAACCCTCCTTTTTCTACTCTCCAACACCATAATAACCAAAAAAGGAACCAAGAAGAAGAAAATGCCAAGAAATATAACCATGATGTTTGAATATGCAAAAAAATGGAATGGGAATGGGAATGGAAGAAAAAAAATTATTTAAATTTTATTTATTTAGTAACGATTCATGAACATTAAAAAAAAATGATAGAACCTACCTCTTTGGCCTCCAATCTCCCCTCCTTGCTTTCTCTTGCTCCTTGCTCCTTGGCACTAGCTCTCTCCTTGCACCTTGCTCCTTGCTCTCACTCTCACTTGCTCTCCCTTGCCCCTCACTCTCTCTTGCTCCTCACCCTCTCTTACGCTCCTCTTGTCGTCACTCTCACTCTCTTCTAATTTTCTAAAATAATGAAAGTGGTTGGAGGGAGGGTTTATTTATATTCCCTCCCTCCCTCCCTCCCTTCCCTCCCTTCTTTCCCCCAAAACTAGCGACGCCTTTTTTTCTGCCGCTTGCCTTTTTTTTTTTCCGACCGGGAGCATTTTTTATAGCCTGAGAGCGGTTGGGAGCGATCGCTCCCCGACCGCTCCCGAGATATAAAAAACGCTTCCGAAGCCGTCGCTCCCTACTTCGCTCCAGCAATAGGCAGGGAGCAGAAATTTTTTTCCAGGAGCGCGCTCCCGAGTCGCTCCCACCCGAAGCGGGGATTAGGAGCGGGATCGAGGGGGGGACGCTCCCCCGCAACACTGTGGAGAACACACCAGAGTGATCAGTCATTTAGTTTGCTAGAGCGGGGTTGCTAAGCAAAGTTGAATCAGTGATCAACAGCGAGGGGCAGTGAGTACGAGGCAGAGAGACAGAGACAATATTGAGAGACCAGCGCAGAAGCAGAGAGAGTGAGAGCAGCAGCCAATCCAGGCTACGCAGAGCCCAACAGAGACAGCACAGAGGCCAGAGGGACTACGTCATCCATGCAGAGGTTACTGGAGTGATGTAGAGGGCCCTAGAAGCTACGCAATGCCTTAGAGGGCTGACGCAGAGTGTCTTGGGGCTGACACAGGTCAGCAGGAGGCTGATGTAGAGGCCAGAAGGGCCAGCGCAAAGCTTCAGTTAAGCCGGAGAGGGTTTCGAGGGACAGGTTTTCTGAATACCTGTTTCTGAATAAAGAGGTATTGTTGCCGTGTATTTTTCTCTGTCGAGTGAGCCGATTAGGCACCCAGTTGTACTCAGAAAGACTGCATAATAATATAACCCTCAGAATAGCTGCATTGGTTTTCCCGCATTGTGTTTTTCCGAGGACATTTGTCCAAAAATAACAGTGTCACTTGTGTGCTTGTTTTCTTTCAGTTGATGATCTATAGATGTTGAGACTGTACTTGTGTTTATTTTCAGTATTTATATGGTTAAATAACTTGTTAAGTAATTAAACAAGTACGTGAAATAAACCGAATAGTACAGTAAGAATTTCTAACAGGTTAGAATTAGAAATTCCAACATGTCGTACTCTAATGTAAAGGATGATGGCTCCCTTACAGGTTTTGCAAATGTGAAATTTGCAACTGAAGAAGTAGTTAGGCAGGCAATGGATAAAAATGGGCAAGATTTATTAAGGCGTCCTGTCAGACTTGATCATGTTGCAGACTATGGAACTCCTGCATCAAAGCGGAATTGGAGTAATGACAGTGACCAACAGGGACAGAAATCTGCTTGTACTGCTTTTGTAAGGGGATTTGACAAATATCAAGAGAACAATGATATTTGAAATAGCTTGACAAAGCCCTATGGAAAATATGGAAATGGTTTCAAGACAAGTACAATGTGATTAGGAGCCGAGGTTATCGTTTTCACTACTACCAACCAAAATGGTGTTGCAACTCGAAGTATTGGTCTTGTTTCAACTGCATTCATGAGAGAGATGGGTTCTAACCAGTATATCTTCCCTATGGTGGATTACGAAATTTCAAAAGTCCAACTAAAAAAAGTTGTTTCGTGAAAATGAGGATTGGGGATATAAAATGTTAGCTCTTATGGAGTGGTCTCCTTACTCAATAGAAGAAGAATTACTAAAACAATTTGATGAGGTGAAACCCCATGGAACAAGGATCATTATTTACAACTTGTGGTGTCATGAAGATGGACAAACAGAGCTTGATTTTGAGTCAGATAAAGAGGGTATTGTATTGAGAGGTATATCCAAAATTAAATCGAAAGATCCAAAACAATTAATTGAAAATCACATATCAATGCGCCTTCACTACTCCTTACGTGCATATTCATCTATTCTGTATTGAAGAATGCACGATGATTTTAAAATCATTTTACGTGGAAAAGAACTACAACATTATAGTATCAGTGAAGATCTGAAATTCACTAAACTTGATTCATACAAGCCACAAATTAGTGGAATGGAAGAGGTTATCACCAATTTGATTAAGGAGGCTCAAATTTTCAGGTTTGTCCAAGATAATTCATTGTGCATAAAATATTCAAAAACCAATTCAAGCGTTGGTGATGGTTTAGTGGAAAGATTATCCAGAAATTTGTGTTAATATTTGATTGAGAAACGGATAGAAGTAAAAGTATTTCCATTTTCGTTATCCAGAATTGTGAGAAAACAATGACTGCGTCTTCGTTAAACAACAGAAGCAGCCGCCTTTTTTCACACAAACGAATGGAAGGAAGAGGAAGTCGAATTCTCAATGCTGGAAGATAGCCAAATCCTGACAATGCCTCTAATAATAGAAACAACTTGTCAGATATTACAGATTGGAATGAAGTTCATAACAGACGTGATGCAAATTACAGGCACATTCCTCCTTTTTGGATGTGTGTGACGAATAATTTTGACTTCGAAGATGAATCTGAAGATGAAGAAGGTTTGTTCGCAATAATTTTCGATGAAGATAGTGATCTCTTGGCAACAGCGGATGGCCCGGTAGACAGAGCAGTCGTTGAATAGTTGCATTGGATAACAATTTCAAAGGACCATATAAATATTAATAATAACAACAATAGCAATTTAATCTGTCAAATTTCCCTGAATGATTTTCAAATAGCTAAAGAGGCACTTCAACTCCCATGCAGTGACATGTTCCACCAACGTTGTATGTTCCCATGGTTTCGATTCAATTACCTGTTATTGCATAAATATACGTTTTTTATTACGTTTGACATCATTGGGTGCCTCTTGAAAATATGTGCATCTATCAACAACGTTTTCTCAACTCCATTGTTGTCAGGTCTGCTCGTTCCTATGGAATGGTTAGTGTATAGCCCCGACATGACTATAGAGGCAATTGAAAATGATAGTTATGCATTTGACGTCATAAATGTGGGCATGGAAGAGCGGTTAACCAAGGCCAGATGATTCTTCTGGACAAATTGCGAAGGTTTTGTTAAAAGTTTACTGTTAAAAATAATATGCAAGGGCAAGACGAGCCAGGAGCTCGTGTTGCGTTGTGGGGAGATAGTGTGTTTCAAGGATTTGCCCCCTTTGCTCCAGTGCACCTTGCACTGAAATTGTCATGGCCCAAATTTTTTCAAGGTTGTGATAGAAAGCAAGAGAACAATATTTGCATGGAAAGAAAGCGAGATCCATGAAGTTGAGAAAAAGTTGGGCTTATCACATAAAAACACTTTGAAATGGATTAGTTGTACGCTTTCGTAGACAATAGGACATTGGTCAAGATAGAAGACACGACGGTATATTAACAAATACAAGAAGCTAACAAACTATAAAGTACTTTATAAAATGATTATAATTTAACTTTTATTAATTATAAAGCTATATTATGATAAATTTTTATAAAGTTACTTAAAAAAATAATAATAATAATTAATATTTATATAATAAAATTTAAAAATAAAAATAAAAAATAAAAAATCAAGAGGAAAATGGATTAAGCTCAACAGTACCACTTACACATGTCGAAATAAGTGGGCAAGGTGAAGGAACTTGTCAGCAATTAAGCTTTGAGGACAAAGCCTTTGAAGAAAGGGGCAATGTTACGAATATAATTCATATAAAATAAAATAAATAAAAATAAATGTAAATGATAAAAAATCAAAGTAGTGATTATTTTAATAGTCATTAGTTTAATGAAAGGGCATGTCTAAAAAGACATGCCCAGCCATCAAGGGGCACCTACCTAGGTATATATGCGGGCCCTCATTGTAACATTCAATCATCCCTGTACATTTTCATATTATTAATAAAATATTATTTACAATACATTTGTGTATTTACATTTTAAAGCACAATAACTCTTAAGTTTTGTCGCTTCAAATTTTCTCTAGAGTGATAAGCTTGGCTAGACTGAATAGAAGTGAGGAGAAGTGCAACAGGGAATTTCAAAATAAAGGAGGTTGAGTTCAGGAAAGAGGGAGCCTGAGTTGCTAAAGAAGAGGGTCGAATTGTGGAGGAGGCTAAATTATCCAAGGAGGCCAATTTCTCTAGTGTGCATGGGTTGTACGAGACAGGGAGAAAGGGATGTTGATTTGTTGGTGGGACAAGTTAATTCTCCAGGACCGATTTGCTTCAAGCGGTTCGATTTCCAGAGGCCGAATTCTTTGAAGTTGATTTTCCAAATGGGACCGAGTTTCCAGGTGCCCAACAACTGGATGTTTCTACGTATTCTCTGTGGATCGAACCCAGAATTTTCCCAAGAAATTTAATGAAGGAAGATTGTGTTGGGTGTAAATTTGTTATTGTGGTGTGATTGATCTCTTCATTTTATTTCCACTGCATTTTAAGTTAATATACCAGTGTATTTATTTTTTGGCAAATTCAAAAATATTTGAGATAAATATTTTCTAGGGTTTTAATAAATTGTTGAAGTAAAATAAATCAGATTTGGTATGAGAAAAACTGATAGAACTCCATTCTTATTTATGGCTAACAAGAGTGCCTTAACCATAAAAACCTCCTATCTACCTAGTATACCTTTAATGAGGCCCCCTTACATTTATTCAATACTAACTACCATAATGGGCCTTAATTAACAAGCATATTGGACCTAGTCCACCTTACATTGAATGACTTCCATTATTCTTACTCTAGCATGGGCCCTTTGACCACCCATTAAACCCCTGTGGAGGATCCCAACATATTCGGATTCCTCACAAATAAATGTTTCTAATGAGACTAATTTCATTGACGTGCAACAAATTTTTCTTTTTAGCTGTGCCTATTTTTAGGCATGTTATAGTTAGTAACAATCCCATAGTGGTTCCCTTGATTTTTCATCTTTCCTAATTTTTAGGATTTGTACAAATATTTTTTGTATGCCTATATTGACATTACTATTTTTGGCAAGTGTGGGATTCTAAACTCCTTATTTCAATAAGCAATCATGAATGGGTTTGAATTGAGCAAGTGAAAATGTTTTGGAGCGACACGCGACAATCATTAGGAGGGTTGTCTCATGAGGCAAACCCTAGGTCTTTATTGATATAAAGTTTATTCATCTCCCAAACCCTAGTTCAAACCCCTTTGGTATTTTACCATTTGTTGAATTTGTCTAGCCCAAGCTATATCCTATCCTTTGACTTTAGCTCTAAAATTGCCAACTTTAGTTCTAAATTTGCCAGTGGATGACCCTTTACAATTTTTGGAACTGTTGTTGCACAAACTAGCAGGGCTTGTGAATAGGCAAGAGCTATAGGGCACAACAACACTTGGGACATAGGAAATAGGCCCACTATCACCGCAGGCTAAGTTCCCTACTCTTCTCGGATTTTCACCAACAGGAGGAGTCCAGTGATACTCACTTGTGATAGATGTGTATCTATGATAGGTTTGGAGTGAGGCAAGGTAGCTCATTCAATGGAAAGGTTCTATGAAAGAGCAAGCTTTGGGAGAAGATATCAAGACTTTCCACGAAAAAACCCTTGGAAAAGATCCTGCACGAGACCTAAGGTTGAAATTTGAAACGATATACATGCACATCCAAGGTCAAGGTAAGAAGAGAGAAAAGGCAACGAATGATTTACTTCAACAAGTACCAAAGCAAATGCCTTCAAAGAATCCCCAAGTTGAAGGATTAGCTTCTAGGGTTCCCTCTTGATGTGACAGCTAGGGCATCAAATTTATGGAGATTCCATTGTGGGAATTCCTCCAAAACTTGAGGATCCCTAGAGGAGACACTAAGGAAGAATACTATCCAAACGAAATTCAAAACGTCCTCCTCCAAAAGATTTCGCACCAAGCCCTAGGGGAGCCTCCTTATCCTTAAGGGGACGAAAACAAAGGTGAAAAGAGAGATAATTCTTGAGTTTTGAGTGATCACCAAGGATTTAAGATCAGTGCCTAACCATTGGGAGGCTATGGAGTCAAGGATAATCTCAATATTGGCAACTCGCTCTTTTAAGGAGACCTAAAGGAAGCAGCTTTGCTACCCCTAATGGAAGCAACTTCACTACACCTTTAGATATTTATACTTCAATGACACTTGTTAATGGAGTTTCAAGGATGCAAATGCAATAAATCCCCTAGGAACATTCATTCATTCACTATCTATGAGTAATACATGCAAAATTTCCCAATAGTTACAATTTTAGAACAATATTTCATCAATTAGGGCACATTAATAACCATGAGACAATATTCCATGCATTAGACATTAACAAAATCAGAAATTCATCAATAAAGAGCACTTACAAGATAGTGAAGAACATATCCATCCATAACAATGCCAATTAGAAGCTCCAAGAAAGATAGCGAAATTATCCAAACATCAAAATTCATCCAAAATATCCAAAAACCATCCACAAATTGCAGGTCCGAAAATCTCTAATGAGGTATCGAAAATCCCATGTGTGACGCTAGGATGAGACTAGGTCACTCCTATTTATACAAGAATTATGAGTTCAAATTATGAAAGGCAAAGCTCGTTTTTGTGCCTAATGTGCTAAGTAACCCACCCATGGTTACAAGCCAACCATGATAGCTTCAAAATAAAATAGAATTTCCCTCCTAAGCCCACGCAAGGCTAATGTCATGCATGTGTGGAGGCCTAGAGGGGCAACGTTGAGGCAACATGTGCTAAAAATGCGAGAGAGGACCTCAAAAATCATGATGAAGAGGGCCTCAAAAATCATGATGAAGAGGGTGGTACCCTCCTTATGCTGCAAAACATCTCAAACCCCTATTTGGGCTTTGTGGGCTCCACATGGGTCTCATGAGCCTCCAAGTGGCTCAAGATCAAGTCGATGCTCCATCAATGAGGGCTAGAAGATGACACATGCCCTCTCATGACTCCCTAGGAAAGACATAACCTCTTATGGGGCTTGGAACAGCTGCCAGTGTCGGATGCAATGTGTAGCCGGCTGGGGCAACGTCATCCAAGTGCATCATCATTCTCTGAATAACTGGGCCATGAGCAAGAAAATGGTGGTGTTGAAAAAGCCCATAAGCCAATCGTGTGGAAATCAATGCTTTGCATGAATGGAGGCCCATGGCTAAGCCCAACCTACAAATGCCATTGTGATCCTCAAGAGGGCTTGGATCCTGTATAGGGAGGCCAAGTCCAAGATGAAAACCCACCTGCAATCCTGTAATCCAATGCGTCTCCTCACCTTCCAATACAATGATTCATTAGTGCAACTAAGTTAATAAGCTTGTTAATCAAGGGCATAAGTGAGAACTTCATAATGGGTTTCCCTTCCAAATCTGGAGCTTTGAACATGTACTATTGTTACCTTCCTGGGTAGGGGAGGTTAATAAACCACCCTATTAGGTGTTCCCAGCCCCTAAAGGGAAGCACATGTCCAAGGTACATCCTTCACATGGTAGGTATCATGTGAAGTAATGATGGAATGGAGTGGGGACAAATGGGAAGGCTCCAAGCCACATGCTATGGGACAAGGGTATCTATGATGAAGAGAGGCCATACCTTGGCTATAAGAATGTAGGAGGGAGCAATCGTGGTACATGAGTTACCCCGGCCATCTTTTGCATTTTGTGGTACATATTTTGTTGTATGTGGCCATATTATGCTTTTATCTTCTTTTTTTTAGTTGCATCAACCTCTGGGAAACATTCCAAGCCCAGCCCAATGTGTGGACAAGGGAAAGGGGAGGCTAACACCTTGTGGACCCAAATGGACAACTGTGGACCCAGATAGGGAAAATGTGAAAAGATCTTGTAATGAGCAGAGGGAAGTGAGATATATGGTATCGGGAAGTGGGACCACACACCAAAATCAAGGTTCCCCATGTAGTGCCACTCCTAAAGCTAATAGCCAATAAAGGAGATCCCACGGGACTAGGATTTAGGATTAACCCCCTAGTTGAGGCAAGGGAACAAGAGTACAGTCAAAGCCCTTCCTTCTTCCAAGTCACCCAACAATCCATGCCCAAGTGTGCCCAAGAAAAACAAGCATAAACACCCAATTACATAATGAAAAATCATAACTTTGGGATTGGATGGCCCACCTTCAAACATACTATCATGACAAATGAGCCAGGATACGCAACGATTGGCTCAAGTGGCAGAGAAAAGTAGCACATCAAAGCTATCAAGTGCTTGTCAAGGGGTTGTTGGTTGTCATCTGAAGACAAATCTAGGAGAAAAATTCTCCTATGGGGTCACCCACTGGTGGTAGGTAACAAGAACCTAAGTCACCTTGCTAAACTTGGCTAGCTAAAAATATGAGTTCGACTTACTATCTTTGGTCAACTAAAACCTTGGTATTTTCAACCAAGTTGACCTCGTCATCCAATTTTTATGTGAGTTTGCTTTAAAATCCTAATATGATGTATTATTCTTGGGTAGCATGTGTGATGATGCTAGATTTATCAAGCTCCAAACCTATACTTGCATTGCGATTTGTGCTAAGCCCTAGTTTGCCTTATTGTTCAAGAAACCTAGCCCTATAAGTAATCTTTGATCATATTTTTTGAAGGTTTTGATCCCTTTTCCTATTGAGAAGGTATGTGACCTGTGTAGAATCTCTGAGTTATCACTCTTACTTTGTTCAAGTAGTAAATTCATGAAGGCAACATATTAACAATGTTCCATGGGGATGCATCCCTCGGGGTGGGGTGTGCCCCCCACGTTTCCCACCCTCCAAGGACAGGCAACACCTAGGGAAAAAATTTCCTGCATCCCCCTTTGGGGGAAGCTCAAGGAAATGGATGGGGGTGCATTTCCCAAAAATAGGAACGTTTGGGCACCCCTCCCCCATAAGGGGGGGGGCCCTCCTAGGTGCTCCCTCCAATATTTTTTGTCCAACGAACAATGAAGATAGAATAAAAATAGGGGATAGAGCTTTGAGGAGTCTATAACCTTGGTAATTAATGGTAATATTATATTCTTAAAGTAAAAGGATAGAAAAGGTAAGATAAATTTTTAACATTACCATTAATTATTTCAGGATGTTTGAGAATGGTTCAAACCTCATCAAACTTCATGTGAAGTAAGTAGAATTTCATATCCCATTTAGAATTCAATAAACTTAATAGTTTTCAAGATTCTGGGATTGGTAGGATTATAGCATTGCCATTGAACTGCACAATGATGAATTTGCATGGGATAGATTGTTATTGTTGGGATTTTATCATTATTATTTACAAGGGATCCCAACGTCCCCCTATCCCCCTTCAATTTTCCTAAAATTTAAGAGTGCTCCCGCACATCACCTTTGTGCGTCTCCCTACTACCATGCTCACCTGTCCCAAAAACTTGGTGGAACATAGCATATTAATCTGGAGGGAGTCGTACTTGTCAATTTGTATAACAACCAACAGTGGGTAACATGCTTATCTTATGTGTTAGCCCCAAAATTCAAATCAATTTGTGTAGAGCCATATTTGAGGTTATTCTCATCAAATATTAGCATATGTGGGAGAGATTGATGCTCGGTGAGTTTCTCATAGGACGAGAGAAATGGCACCCAAAAATTACAACAACAGCACATTTAATTTGAAGCATGAACCTATTGTTTGAGGGATCTGAATTGGTGGCCAACTAAATAATTTTTTATGGAAAACACTTTGATTTGGCCTTGAGGAGGTTTGTATTAGCATGCTTAGCATCCAAAGCATTGAAAGAAGTGTTGTACTAGAATATATTCGTTCTTGGCCTAAGATGAAACAAGTTGGTAGCATGTTTTTTCAAGTGTAAGAATAAATATCAAGACTATCGTGTAGCACATTTGGAATTTGCAAGAAAAGTATTTTAGAGAAAGGTTAAGTTAAACCTTTTATGCACACTTTCAAGCCCCTTGAGAAGATGATATTGCAATGTGTTTCATTATGAATACACTATTAAATCCCACATTAAAGGGAAGATTCTACATTTTTTTTCCTTTTTTTTGTATAGTGGGGAATTGGTAACTAGAACACGTTATCATCTGCGCCACCAAATAACACATTGCATTGTTGCCACTATAACCCCTTGGCCCGATATAATAGCTCGCAAACCATATTGGGTGGTTTAGCCAGGATTCAAACCAAGGTGGGCAACATTAACTCAATTAGTTCCAACCACCCGAGCTAACCCTAATGGGCAACTTCAGCACAGATTATTGTTTCTCATATAAACTTGAATTTTCTCATGTTGTTCATGCTTATCTTGCCAAGAAATTAAAGAGTGCTTGTCCAATTAACCACTCTATTGTTAGCTTATGTAGCTCGGACAGGTGTTCTAGTCTCAAATGGTGTCTATGAGGCTAAGGAACACATTTTCTCCAATACCAAAAAAAGTTTCTAAGGAAAATGACATGATTAGAATTAATTAGCCAGTTTATTAATTTTCCTAAGTCTATCTTAGGGAAATGGATTAATTAATTAGAAGTAGTTGAGGTAAATCGATTTTCCTCTACTGACTTCTAGAAAAGTCATGAGAAGGGGTCAAGATGATCTTAGCCATCGATTGAGATTACATCATGGATTCGTTAACAAGAAATTATAAGAGGAAACCGATGAGCATTTGGAGAACACATCGAGACACAGATTTGCAATGACAGCAAGGGCACAGAGGCAGTGCAAGGGCATCAATAGATCGAGATCAGCAGTGTTTGGAGACAAGATTGTCGAAGGAAATTTATCACAACAATTTCCTCTGTGTGATGCTTGTTATATAGCTAATTTTGCACTTTCCATCATCATGCAAACATCTTTTTGTCAATACAAAATAGGGTCTGGTTATGCCAAGGTTACAGCCCTTTATATCTATTAGTTGAACAATTTTGCTTTAAATACAATGATGTGGGTGGCCTAAAGTGTCTTTATTTTGATATCATTCACTTAAGGTGCATGTCCATCTCTTCCTTCATATTTCATATTCTAGTTGTTTTGTGAAGTGGAATCTATCTCATATTATTTAATTCAAACTTCTTGTCTCCTCAGTGGCTTGCACACATATCAAGGACCATTACTTCGCGTGTTGATCACTCAAATTTATTTTCATTAAGTGTTCACAATGCATGATTGTTAGGGACACCCTCTTGTGACTAAAAGAACGCCAATTCAATGAAGGAGTAATTAGCAATGACCTTGGGCTAATTTCATAGGTGTTCCCGAAATAGTTACAAGAGATAATAGCACCTAAACCCCTTGGTAAAGCCATTTTTATAAAAGCCTCATTTCCCTTCTCAATTGGCCGAGAGAAATACCTAGAGAAGCTTTTCAATCCTCACATACGTTATTGCTAAAAGGGCCCAACACCATCAGTAATGAACATGCATGACTACAAAGACCTTAGCAAAGATTTCTTAACATGCAGCAAAAGGAAGAGACCTAGTGTCACAAGTATAGAATTTTCATTCCATTTGATCATCCCATACCACTCAAGAAACCTAGTCATTGTGTGGCACCAATGTGACCTTGCTAGTTGGGCATGACCATCAACGACTTGTATCACCCAAAAGATGCCTAAATGACATATCCTAACCAAAACAAAGTTAGGTACCTTCAACCGTGTGGAATGTTAGAGTACTCGTTTCATTGTCGACAATGATGGATCATCACCACCCAACCATAGGCAACCTACTACTGTATCCCCTAAGCCAAGCATACTCAAGTTAGCAATTGCCCAATGTGAGACCATGTTTTCATCCATCTAGGCGAACACATGAGAGTCCATGAAGATTGTATCCCTCCTTCATTAAGCAGTGACATATCTTCAATGCAATTATCAACATTGTTGCCTTGCCACGAATAATACACACAATCTACCACATTACGAAGACATGTTGTCCTCCATGGAAGCCTGCTATGCAACACATTGTTAATTTTCCACCCCTTCTTGGCAAAGACACCTTTGCTCCTCCTAGCCTACACACTAGTACAACGTCCTAATCGTCTCACAAATCACCATGAAACAATCACCAAGGTTACCAAATTGTATGGACTCGTCCTGAACCCTTAGTCATGTTTGCCCAGCACGTCGTACATCACACCATTGCTAATAGCACCTCAAGTCAATTCCTTGCACTTGGTAAGCCACTTTCACTACCTTCTTTTCAATCATGTCAACCCTCAATTGCTAAGAATCCTTTGAAGAGCCAAATGAATTTTAAAATCTACCCCAATTGATTCTAAACCCACCTAGTGCTAGCAAGTCAATCAAAAAGGGGCTCCATGCTTTGGAAATAACACAAATCATTCTTTTATCAAATAATGGAGTCAAATACCAAATAAAAGGTGTCAAGGCACTCAACCACGGCTTCATAAGAAGCTTTGTTTTCTCGAACAATAAGAAAGGAATCAATGGCAAAGCGGACATTTATAAATTGCAAATCAGTAATTCCTGAGCAAAGGGATACCTCCAATTTTGCCATAGCTTGCGTTTTGTTGCAATAAATAGCCTAATACTTAAGTTGCAATCACATGTAGCATAAATTCCAAAGGGAAACCTCAAACCACTATATGAAAACCAATATCCTAAAATATAACTCTATTAATTGCAAGGCACACCAAGTCATTGGCAAAATGAGCTTCAACCGCTTGTAGGAAGGGGCAAAATCTCAAAGCTTTAAGCATGGCCAAGATCAAAGACCATTCCACCCTATTATAAGACATCTCAAAGTCAATTTTCATAAATAAAATATTGCAGTTGATCAATCAATTGATCCTACTCCATGTCTTCCAAAATAACCACAATGTAACCCAAAATATTTCGGCCTTTATATAAAATCATTTTGCTTTGGTTGAATAAACTTCTTCAAGAAGTGGTGTTTGACATGAAGATCAATATCATCAACCTTGCTAATAAATTTTATATTTCTTTGATTGGTAAGGCTCCCCAATGATCTGGTCTAGGCCCCACAAAACCCCATGTGACAATAACAAGGAAATCATCAAACTCTTGGCATTTATCATTGGCCATTTCATCAAGGGTCACGTGAAGCTCTTCAAGGGTTCATGGTTGTCCCCACCCAATAGCTTGTACCTCAAACAACAACGACGTAAAGCATCCTCGCATGTTGGCTAGGCAATTGTACATTCCTTTTCCATGTTTTGTGATAAAAAAAGCATTCTAAAATGATTGATAAATCAGTGATTTGTGTTAGTGTACTAGGAAAATCGATTATCACTAACTTAAATTGCAGTAATGCACTCAAAAGCTTCTTTTTTTAAAATAACTTCTCAATGCAATAAACAGATATTCATTCCTTAATTTGCATAAATAAGTCCCAAATGATAAGATATATAGTGCACTATTCTACCTCTTATCTAATAGGAAATCTCACTCAAATGAGAATATCCGTAAAACATCTTCTGCTTACGCCCCTTATGAAGAAAACTCGTGTTTGTCTACTGCGCAGTGGATATCATGCCAACAGTTGGTGTCAACGTTATCGTCACCGTGAGTAACATCTATAGAGAATGGCCTGCCGAAATCTTGTAAATTTGGAATCCACATGCACGGATTTCCTTTGCAATAGGACTGATATGGGAACAATCTGAAAATGTATCTATAGACTCACGACTCCCTTTGTTGTTCAAAGCTCTCTTCAGGGATGATAAACTGGACTGTGCTTATCCAAAATCTTTCTTCCAGTCCAAAGTTTACTATTATCACAATCATGTTTAATACTGTGAGTCTCATTCCCAATGCATTCATAAGATAAGCAAAAAGTATAGCGCCTAGAAGGGACCGACGAAAGAAGAAAGTCTTCTAAAAATGGCTTTCAACATCAGGCTATTTTGAACTTAATCCTGACTAAAGGTTTCCAAAATGACCATCTCTGTAATGGGTGTGCAACCAACCTTTCAAGTTCCAAGATAGTTCCCACCTTTGAAATGTGCAGTAGGTTCGAGATGATACAGGTCCAGAAAATTCTGGGAATTTAAAAACAATTCAAAAAGTTTGGGAAATATGAAACATATAACATTACAGAAAGGCGACGGAATGTAACAAAAAGGCAGCAGGACTTTTAAGTTTTAGTTCTTCGTAGTTTATTTAAGTTTTTTCCTTGCACATTAGGAAAGGTTCAGATGTTCGGTCTGGACGCCAGTTAGAAAGGTTTCAGGGTAACGATGCCCCCAGCCATGGTAAGAATGCAAATGCCCAATAAGCACGGAATTTTGTGAGAGCCCTGAACTTAGACAGCTCCATATCGACTCCAGTTAGCAAATAATCCTTAAGAGGCATAAGAATCTACATGGAGTTGAGTAAATTGATAAATCAGACAATGAAAAGTTTTGAAGTCTTAGAGGCATGGTCATCTCCTTTGATGTGAGTAAAATGATATAGCAGACAGGAAAAGTTCTAACCACACATCCCAAAACTATATGCAGCTTATATCAATAGCTACTCTCTCCACAGAAAGCGGGGTGATGTTATTGCCCCACCGGGGTTCAAGTCTCT